>CP126893.1:81210000-82425000 GCA_030440675.1 Furcifer pardalis | reverse complement strand
GGTCAGGGCTTGCTTATATCTCCACATCCTCAGCATTCATTCAACAAACACACCAGGGGGGTGGGATTATACCTGAAAGGGTGTTTATTTTAAAAAATGAGCTTGCTGTCTGTTTGTCCAGGTCAAAAACATGCCTTATTGTACAGGCTAAGATCTGGAAAACAAGGTGAATGTTCAAGGACTGACCATCATATTTTGACCAAAATGTAAGGACGAGGGAAATTCTCCAGAAGCATTTCTTAAATGTGCTATTAAATGTATAAACATATGTAAATATTGTGTATAGCATTATTAAAGGTATGCTTCAAGGGACATAAAGTATCCATGATTAAATGTCTGTGATAAAATCCCTATATCAAGAAATATCTCTGCCAACAATGTGCTCAAGTTCAGGTTCATTATTTGAGAATATCCTTGGGGAACAATGCATCAGGATATGTAATAAGATGTGAACATTCTAACTAGCAAATAATTCAGATGAATTAATAGCACCTACAGGCGTATGCTGGATTTATCCCAAAAGACAGTAAAACAAAAAAGTGCCCCAAGAGTATAAATTTGTTTTATCAATTCTTATACCAAAAAATCAGGTCTAATAATAAATATCAACATATTATTTATGTGCAGTACTATCTTGTATTCAACAGTTCCGGTACAAAACTAAGAATGATGTGATAAGTCACACAGCAAAGTCGAGGGGGGGGTGTACTCTGTATCTGGTGTGGGCAACATGTCACCCTCCAGTAACTCCCAGCATTCCTGACATTGTTTATGCTGATCTGAAGAACAAGGAAGCCATTTAACACTAACTGTAAATCAGGAGAGAAATTATACAGAATTTGAATCAATTTTCAGAATTCAAAGGGGAAAGCATGCCCCATTCCCAAAGTGAGGAAGATAAACTGCCAGAATATATATATTAAATTTCTTTTTTCTGCATCAGAGAAACAATAGTTCTTGTGCCATTTGCAGATAGTTATTGGACTGTTTAAAGAAACCAGATTTATTACTAGCTTTAAGTTATCTGCTCCCTGTCACTGAAGGATAAATCT
The DNA here is from genome assembly GCA_030440675.1 of Furcifer pardalis. Classification (NCBI taxonomy): domain Eukaryota; kingdom Metazoa; phylum Chordata; class Lepidosauria; order Squamata; family Chamaeleonidae; genus Furcifer; species Furcifer pardalis. The sequence goes on along the minus strand of CP126893.1, from coordinate 82,423,948 downwards.
CAGTTGATTCCAAGTGAACTGACGGTGTTATGCACTGAAGCCTGTTAGTTATGATTGCTGAGAAATTCTTGTTGGATATCTAAAAGCCTTTTTGGACCTGTCAAATAAATGTACAAATAAAATATATTCTCTAAGCCAGGGTTTCTCAACCTATGCCCCGTGGGCCAGATTTGGCCCACAGTACCAAATCAAGTGGTCCACTCCCTCATTCCAGTTGCTGCCATTGATGCCACTGCCAAAATCAGGTGGAATCATTTACAGCCATTGTAAACGTGTTTACAACGGTCATGGACTCATTTACGGCTACTGTAAATGCATTTACGAGAACTGAAAATGACTCCGTGGCCAATTCCTGTGGCAGTGGCAGCAGCAGCGACTGAATCACCAGTCCAGCCTGCCAGTGTTTGAGGGAGTGTGGCCTGGCCCCTGACTTGAAAAGGTTGAGAACCCCTGCTCCAATCCTTACAGTAATTGTTTTTCAATAAATTGATACATTTATTTATAGCAAAGTATTATGTGCACTAAAATACTTTTTTAAAAAATCACTAAGATAGAGATGAAGAAGTCATCATAATCACTATCAGCTAACATACTTTCTATATAAATAACTAATGCAAATGACCTTTGTTAGGGACGTAATATTTTTAATGTTCAATTATACATTATAGTCATTTCCCTAGTACAGCATATACTCAAGTTCAAGTAAGGTTCCCAGCTTTAAAAAATTCTACAGAGCTCTTGGTGTCCTGAGTTTAAAATAAATGTTTTAAATAAAGGTTATAAGATAAATGTTATTGATCCAATTGTGTCAGTGATCCCTTCCAATGCTCCACACTGACTCAGAGGGAGATATGCCACCATGCAGGACCCTCCACCCAGGCTCTCTTGTGCTAGCTCCGTGATAGCCGTAGATATCCCAAGGCTCAGGTCATGAGCACCCAGACTTGAGAAATCTGCCCTGGATTTGTACCTGGCTGGACCAAACAAACCCTCCAACCCCCTGAGAATAGCTTTGGCTTTAAGCCTCCTCAGTCAAGAAAGTATTAATGATAAAGGCTTTGTAAAGTCTGGCAACACTCGCCCTTTCCAACAAACACAACTGTTTTACAAAAACATAGTTTCATTTATTGATATATATAAAAAATATACCCCAGATACAAAACATTGCCCTTTCCCCAAAAATAAAGAAAACTATCTAACATAGCCTGTTTCCTGCCCCATCTGAAGACTGGGGTAAACTCCAGCTCCTTGTTCCTTCACCACCAGCTTCTTCCCATCACCACCCTTTTAAGTCTTTCCCCCTTCACTACTTTATAAGGAAAACCAGACCATGACTCAGCTTCTTGACTCCAGGTGCTGGTTCTGTAACCTTCACCACCTGCTTACTAAGACATTTTCCTTAAAGCCTAAGGCCATGCTGGGAGGTGCAATCCCATCACAAATTGCATATACTGTAATTTTCATAGAGGGCAGTACAGTAAAGCAAAGTCACACAAGCATGAAAGTGAACATATGTGGTAGAAGGAGGGAAGGTATCTGTTGGGGCAGATTTTATTTCTGGGTTTTTTTATTCTTGTAGGTGATGCAAGTTGGAAACCATATCACACTCAAGGGCACTCAAAGTTGTATTATCTGATTTCCCATTTCCCTATGGGTTTGCTTCAATTTACATAAAAAATTATTTTTCCTATGGCTTTGCTTCGAGTTACATAAAAAAAAATCTTTTTTCCTATGGCTTTGCTTCAAGTTATATATATAAAAAATCATTTTTCCTATGGCTTTGCTTCGAGTTACATAAAAAATCATTTTTCCTATGGCTTTGCTTTGAGTTACGTAAAAAACTGATTTAAGCAAAAGCCTACGGAACAGGCTTTACATAAGTAGAGGTTTTACTGTATATGTGTGTGGATTCTTATACAAGCAATCAATATGAAGGGTACAGACTTCACAGAAGCCCTGTCAAGTTAAGGTTAGGATTCAGTCCAACATACACAAACTAAAAGAGCTGCATTCAATAATAATAATAATAATAATAATAATAATAATAATAATAATAATAATAATAATAATAATAATAATAATAATAATAATAATAATAATAATAATAATAATTATTTCATGTCAGAGATTACTCTTGGTTGAAAGGATTTTTTCTTGAGAAACTCCGCTCAGGGGACACCCAAATAAGGCTCCTTTCATGTCCCCAGGTGCAGCCCTCAGGTATCAAAACCTGACCTTCCATTCTCTAATCTCAGCATCTTAACCACTAAGCCACTGGGGGAGATGCTAGCTCCACTAAATCATTGCACCCTACTATTCTGTGTGGTCAGTAGTCTCCCTGTAGACATCCATACCCACAAAATAAGCATATTCATGGAAAGAACTTTCATGCCTGTAGTTATAATACATGAAAAGGATTCCACACATCTTTGCATGCAAATCAGAGATATGAACACTGTGAAATATTTACATGTGGGAAAGACAAACAGTAAATCAAAGAAATGACAAATTTTCTCTTGTTAATCACAAGAACAGCAAAAAAAATTATGGGGCTTGCACAGACAGCTGCGAAGCACGGAAGAGAGGATGTCCATGAGTGTAGACCTGTGTATAATGTGTATTGTTCCTGAAGGTGATCCAAGTTTGAAAGGATTACACTCAAAGTCATAGAGCTGACTTGAACCTTGCACCAGAATCAGCCTTACACTTAGGCAAGTGCCTTTGGTTGCAGATACATTGTAGGGCAACAGCGGCAACTCCTACCTCTTCATCATAGATCCCTTCATCTATTGCTATTGGGTGCAAAGGAAGAAGACTCCATATTATTGCCAATCCAGCTGGCATCAATACAAGGAACTAAGGGAGAAGAGTTAGGGATGCCCTTTCCTTCAGGCAAGAAAAGGACTTGGGCTGACCTGATCTAAGCTCAGGGGTGCCCAAACTATGACCCAGGAGCCAGATCCAGCCCCTGATGCCAATTCATCCAGCCCACGAGGCCCTCATCGCTCCCAGAAGCAGAAGTAAAACACTCCTGTATGCGCCCCTGGGTGATAATGACCAGCCCCCTGAACCACATGTCCTGCCCGCATCCCAAAATGTTTGGGCATCCCTGATCTATGGAGTGGATAGGCATGGCACTCTGAAATCACTTGTGCTGTGAAGAGATTGCTGCCTGCTGTCACAACCTGATTCAAGAGAACTTGAAATTTCACTGATATCCACCAGACAATATTTCCATCAAAGATGTCACTTGTTACTGCAGCAAATGTCATAAGGCTATTACCTATTCAAGCCTGGTATTGATATGCAGCAAATCCATCAATCTAGTGTTTTGTCTTAACACAGAAGAGTTATCAAATCAAAGAAAACAGAGAAGTAGGCAGAGAAAGAGAGTTGCTCCATTTGGTTTTAAAATTATACCTCAAACTCCCCATGGTGTTTAATAATCAATGAGTTGATGCCTTGTACAAGCAATGATTAAATAGTTCCAGCCCACAAATCATCTGTCGCTGTCAAGGAAACACTGACATAAGGGCTATCTCCCCAAGCGAATTCTGAGTCTAATGTGCCCTTTTAAGGCTGGAACATTTTGATGGTGGCCAGCTTTTATTTCCATAGCTATCCAAGGTCAGTCTTCATATATTTCACCAGATTTAAATTCTTAACCAGTCGAGGAAGAACTGCACATTAATTTTACTGAACACAGTTTTCAAGTCCCAGGTTTGCTGAATAACAGGGACAAGAGTCTGGGGTATGATTTTTGGGCTTAACATAAGCCTCATTTGCAGCCTTTTCCCATTAGCTGTTTGTTTTTGTCTTCTATCTCTTCCCAACTGTTTTTCAGTATCAGAGCTGTGCTGGAGGAATTTGATGCAAAGATGAGTGAGGAGAGGATCCAGTACTGCTTTTTCTCACCTAAAATATTGTTCCACCCTAAAATTAATTTTATTTAGGAAATTCAATTAATGCATATGTATCTTGGGAATACATATTTCCCAAGTTATGTGTTATAAAAATATATCCATGAAAGCGTATTTCCAAACTGAATCTTTGAGCACTTCAGTGTCTTTGAACAAAATCATCAGACTAAGAGAAGTAAACTTAGCTCACACTAGCACACCATTTCCTCACTTTTCCACATACTGAAAGCCAAACATTGTAAATAGGAAACCTCATGGAGCTCCTAAATTTTTAATGCTGGGTTTGCAAGATTCTGAGGTCTACAACAACTAGAGGAGTCTTCTTGTTTCAGAAGCCTTTGGGCAATCAAAGGGCTGTACATGTGTGTGTGTGCGGGGCCAGTGGCGGCATGGTGGCTTAGTGGTTAAGATACTGAACTTGATGAACAGAAGGTTAGCAGGTGAGCAGTTCAAGACCCAAGTGCTGCAAAACTGAATGAGCTCCCGTCTCTGTCCCAGGCTCCTGCCAACCTAGCTGTTCAAAAGAAGAAATTGCAAGTAGATAAATAAGTATAGCCTTGGCAGGAAAGGTAATAATGTTCCATGTGCTCTGGTATCTAGTCATGCCTGCCACATGACCATGGAAACATCTGCAGATGCAGTCAGCGCCTTGGCTGTAAACGGAGATGAGCATGGACCCTAGAGTCAGACACTACTGACTTTCAATGGAGAGGCCTTTACCTTTACTTCTACATGTTTGGGGAATGACTTACCAGCCTGCTCTTTCCTTCTTTTCCTTGACTTTAATTATATGGAGAAAGAGAGTGCCCTCAAGAGCAAAAACAAGACTGTGGTTCCAGAAAATAAATGAGGTTATGCTACGGGGCTCATGGATGACTCAGCCTTCCATCCTTCTGTGGTTGATGTAATGAGCACCCAATATGCTTGGGGCAAAATGTTAATTACCTGTAAACTGTCCAGAGAATGCACTAAGTGCTGTGGGGTGGTATATAAGTGTAATTGACATATTTTCAAACAGTGAAATAAAGTGGGTATAGATTTAACCCTAGTTCTTAATGAAGTTTACTCAGAAGCAAATGTTATCCTTTGAAGTAGATTTCATCCCCTTGAAATCGTAATTACGGGGGCTGCATCTCCCTCTGTTGTAGTCTTTGCTACACTGTTGTTGACATATTAAAAACACAACCTGGGATCAACATTAGACTTTAAAGCACCACAAAACTGTTTGTGGTCTTTGTTCCAGAAGATAATATGGTATCACAGGGGGAACTGAATGAATAAGATGTTTATGCTGACCTTCACTGAAAGGGAATCATGGCTCATAAGGATAGTTAAAAGCAGACAATACCCATTTAAATTGAACATAAAACAAGCCACCTACAAAAGTAAAAATAGTAGCAATCTAACAACCCTGTACTGGTGATCTCAGATGGTGGTGTCTACTATATTGTAGCTCATGATCCAGTTGTAAGCATTATCAGTTAAAAGAAGTCCTGCAACAATTGTCTTTTTTGCTTACAATCACATAAATAAATAAATGGGGTGATGAGCAAGTAAGAAAAATAATGAGAAAGTACTCTTGTCTGTCACCCCATCCCTACAGGGTTTTATGAATTATATTTATAAGCAACTGGTAAGTGTGGCTTTCAAAACACAACAGAAAAACAGTTTGAGGGAACATGGAAAGCGGTGATTTGGCAACAATGTCCTCTGGAGTGCCCATAATAATTGAAGGGAATTACAGGTACTGTATGTCTATTCTACAGACAAATGCTGGCATGCAAGCCTCTGTTTTTCAGGTTTCCTAGTCTCCTATGTCCTTCAGGTGAGAGATTTTTCTGCTGCAAGTGCTTCATTTAACTTTTTATTTTATCTTGAATGATTAGCTGAAGAAGCCTATAATTTTGTGTTTCCCATTTCATGAACATAATGTTATAGCCTTCTGTGTTTTATTGAGCTATAGCATGGTTATTGAAGTCTAAGAACACCTGGAGTGCCAAGGTTTGCCATCATGGACCATAGTCATTTATTTTGGTACTTCTTGGTTTCTTACCCTTTTGATCCAAGACATTCTTAGAATCCTGTGGTTAATTCAAATTTCAAATGTTTCTATCTTTTTATAATTGCCTGTGTTAAAGTCCACAATTCCATCTCAGATAGTAGACTACATGAAGTACATTCTCAAAACAATATTACATTCTCTTCATCTTATGAAAGCATTTTATCTCTATTCTTCTTCTTCTTTGCTTCCTCTTTTAACCCATTTGGTGTCGAGGGAGATGCAAGGTTCTTGTTCTGGCATTTTTAGCGGCCTCCACCAGTGTTATCTTGTGTTATATCTATTCTGATCTTATGAAAACTGCTCCAGACCATCTCTGTTTTGACATTTTGTGTGCATTTGATCCCATTGTTTATCAAATATATTCAAAGACTTTTGACAATCTGCCCCACATTTTCATTTTGGATCTTCAACATAATTTCTTGTATTGAATGGTTTTTAATGGTTGCAGTTAGCTTGTATGTCTTAGCATTTATGTTTAGACCACATCTGAGATTCTACTCTTCATTCAACCAAATTCCAAGGTCCTTATGTTCACCATCACCTACCAACAACTCCATCAGTTTGCCTTGTTGAGTTTTATGGAACAACATAGTCTCACAGTCAGTAAAGAAAGCATACATATTCATCTTCATGTCACAGCATCTCTCCTCAAGTAAAATTAGGCAGAAAGTGCCTTCCCTAGTTCCAAATATCCTCCTGAATTCAAGTTGTGTGTGTTCTATCCTTTTTCCTACTCCTTGTCAATTCCACCATACATTATCTTTAAGAAAACATTAAGCAAATGGCTCATTAAAGTTATTCTGTAACCAGTATAAGGTTAGACATTTCCTTTTTTAAGGTGATCCAATAAAAGTTGATTTCACCCAGATTTTAGGAATGTTCAATTGATTTGATTGAAATTTCCCCTCCCCCAGAATGCCTAAATCCTCATCTTCTGTTAGCATTAATACTTCTGCAAAAACATTATCAAGTCCAGGAGGTTGAAATGTTTTTGTTAGGAGAAGTGCACATTGGAATTTGTGTCTATTTTGGGTCCAGTATTGACATCTGGTACAATACATTCTATTGGCTTGTTCTGTTCAAACAACTGTCTAATATATCCATTTCTTTCTTTTATATCACACTTGCAATCCAATATCAGAGAATTATTGTAAGCCTGTCATTTTCTCAATATGCCTGTTATAGCCTTGATCTTTTGCACTTCATCAAGTTCTGTTTCTTAGAGCATGCAAACTCTGAGTACTTCAGCAGAATTTGCATGAGAACAATGCAGGAGGGGCTATGTTCTTTTTCATCATTTGGCCTCCTGAGGCAGATTCCCCCCCTTTTCATTCCAGAAACCCTCCACCCACCAAAGAGTAAGAGGTGACATTATTTTAATACCTCGTCTCACTGAGCAGTTTTTTTTTACAAACAACATCAACTATGCTATTTTTATCAAATGTTCCAGAACATCAGCACAGTGGTAAAATTTTTAACATGCCAATTGTGCTGCTGTATCTCCCTGAATCTTTATTGCATCAGTGAGCTTGTGCTCTGACAGTTCTAAAAGCCTTTCCCTGGCTATAGTTTCTATTATTTACATCAAATACTACCCATTGCAGGTTCATTGAAGTTACACAACTCAGTAGTTCAGAGGCTTAATGCAGTCTGTCAGGTGTTTCTGGTTTGCCAAAGGCCTCCCTCTGCCATCTCTTTTGCTTCCTTTACTTACACAGCATGAAACAATATGTTCTGGGGGGCAAAGCAATATGCCTCTGGTGAACAATATGCTTCTTCAAACCTTTACACACTTTTCTCAAGTCCCCTTATTTCACTCTTATTGTATTACCGCATTGTGTGTGCATGTGTTATGTGCTGCCAAGTTGGAACCAACATATACAGAGACTCTAATAGGGCTTTCAAGGTACATGAAATATTTAAAGAGTGGTTTTACCAGTGCCTTAAATATTTCTAGTGAGTTTCCATGGCAGAACACCAATTTCGACTAAGGTCTCTTGAGTCCCAGTCCACTATTCTATTCTATTCTATTCTATTCTATTCGCTGTGCTGCGCTGCGCTGCGCTGCGCTGCATTGGGTAACTAACTCCCTTTTTAAAGACAGCATATATTCATTGAATTACATTTGAAAATTCTTTACAACACTGCCATCCAAATCAATCACAAAATGTACAATCATAAACCTCAGATGGTACAGATCAAAAATAACCTCATGCACATGATGAAAACAAATGCACATCTATTTTAAATAAACCAGGGTTTTATAATCACACTAACCTATTTTCTAAAGGCAAAAAAAAAAAAAAAACAATTTAATTTTTTTTACTTAAAATCCTACCAAACAACATTGGAAATGAGGTGATGTACTCAGTTCACCTCATTTCCAGTGTTGTTTGGAGCAAATGCCAATGAGATCAGTGGGTATAAATTCTGAGCAGAATGAGTGGCTTTCATTGGGATAAGTGAGTGCATCCATGTGTGGGCTAAACAAAGTCAAGTCTGCTTCAATCCCACTGCTCTCCTGATCAAAAATGTCCTTCCCCAACTCAATTGCAACCAGTATCAATGGACGCCTGTCACAGTATGCACCCAAGATCCTTGTACCATAAAGACAATGCCAGCTTAAGTCTTGCTATTTTTATTTGTTGTCTTTATTCAGGCTCAGTCTATTACTATCTCCCACATCGTGAAATATTTCTTTTGGGTTCCCACTAGCACCTGTTCTAATGTGCCACAGTAAGTAAAAGTCCCACGTCTTATTTCTTAAACATTCACATTCTTTTCTATCTTTCTGATCCTGCAGTTCATTCTCTCCATTTTTTTCCAGCTATGGTTGTACTCTTGCCTTTGTTTTCATTTGTTAAGCCATATATCTTGAGTAGAGATGGAAAGATGACTAAGAACATATTTGTTCTTCTCAGTTTAGAACTTGCCCAACTTGAATAGACCCTCCAAAGAGACTATTCCACCCAAGATTTCTTGCTTTCAGGTAAAAGTGACAAATGTGTGCTATTCTTTCTTATTAGGATCTCCATAACGACCAAACACTGTTCATGCAAAACCATTCCTCTTGTGAAGCAAATCATGCTTTTGTGTGCACACATACAAACACAGTCAGCACATAACAATGCTTGATTGCTAAAAGAGACACAAACATCCCCTTTGACACTTCAGGCTCTTAAAATTCATGGAACAAGACAACAACCATCATCATCTTGCACAAGTTGCACTGTAACATTATTTTGTACATTTCCTACTAATTTATGCAATGGTCTCCCTCATAGTTGTTCTTTTATTTTGTCCAGAGTACAAAAGATTGCTTCATCTTCTAGCAGGCAAGAAGAATGATTTTGCAATTCCTCCTTCTCATCTGTGAAGACAACAGTAGCAATAATTTATATGGCTAGATTATCTCCTTGTTTATAGCCATGCCTTGCCTTAAGCCCCCCCCCCCCCAATATATATTTGCATCTTTCATCCAGGAAGTGTTTCTCTTTGTTAAACAGCTTCAGCAATATGTCCTTTTGTTTCAAAGTCCCCATTCCTCTGTGATTTGTTTTGCTATGGGGCAATTGTTTTTAAAGCTTTCTTGTGAGGGACTGCCAAATAATGGGTACCATACATGAGAAATTTTTCTATGAAAGGACATAAGGCTCAGAAGCGCCTCACTGTACAACCTCAAGACAACATCATATCCTTAGGTGTTTTAGACTACAGTTCCAAGCATCCCCAACTAACATAAACTATAGTCAGAGAGGAGAAGAGAAGCAATCCAAAACTAAAGTCAGGGAGCAGGATGGTGTAAGGAAAAGTAATGACTGTATAGAACAGTGTTTTCCAACCTTTGGTTTTTGGTTCAATTCATAGAAGCCTAAGTCAATTCCCCAAAGCACTGATCAGCCAACGTACTGACTTAAGGCTTCTGGGAATTGAAGTCCCCCTTTGGGGCATGGGCCCCACATTGGAGACCACTGGTCTAGAGGGTTATGTGAGACATTGCAGTGGCTGCCCATGGAGAGAAACCAGTTTCATTAATTTGATTGTTCCACATTCATATTTTCTGAATTTGGAGCCCCAGGAGTAGTCCCGTATAGTTACAACAGTGAAAAGGACCTCAGAAGATAAGGCTGGGAAAAGGCAGGTTTCTTACCTGTAACTGTAGTTCTTCAAGTAGTCACTCATGCATTCAATGAGATGAGGCAGCAGGAATCACAGCAGGCAGTTTGAGACTATGTGGTAAAATAGTGGCCAGTATAATCTGGGTCCATACTTTATTACATTGATATCTAGGAAACTTAAAGCACCAGTTCTCTGCTCTAGCCATTTTATTCTCACAACAATCCTGTGGAGACAGTTGTGTTGAGATAAAGTCATTGCTCTTTTCATGAATCTCAGATGCTTTAGTTCAAAATGTATATAGTAATCATAATTACTGTACTACACTGGCTATCATGTATAGACCTAATACAATTTGTGATAAGGTGTCCCATGGCTGTTTTATTGGACTTTTATTGTTATTTCTGGATTATTGGATACTTTTTTAAAATGTGGCTTATTTTATGCTGGGAGGTCAGTTGGAACAACTGGAGTCAGGTGCTGTATGTATATATGAGAGTTCCTAGAAGGAAATGGGTGGTTCATTGTAGGGTCATGTAACAAAGATGGGTTTAGCTAGTGTGAAGAGAAGACAGAACATGAGTGGTCCAGCAGTTCTGATAGTATTTGATTCTGATGGCCAACAAAGTTTCAAGAAAAGATATCAGATCTTCCATTGCAGAAACCTGACTCTTATTAGGACATATACTGTATATACTCAAGTATAAGTCTAGTTTTTTAACCCCCAAAATGAGGTTCAAAAAGGGGACTCCGTTTATACTCGGGTCAACTACCCTGAGGGTCCCAAAACCGCAGTGGTGCAAATTCGAATGTACAGTTTTTTTAAAAAGCACTAAAATAAACACTCAAAAACATACCCACACAAATATCTAAATTAATAAATTTTACCTAATTTTCATGTATTTTAATTATTGAAACTCACTAGCAGCTGCTGCATTTCCACCCCCTACTTATACTTGGGCCATTCTATTTTCCTAGTTTTAGAGGTCCAAATTAGCTACCTCAACTTATATTCGGGATGACTTATAGTCAAGTATATACAGTATTCTCCTTTCTCCTTCCAGTTCTACCAAGTGAAAGGCCTGGTACAAAAGAAATACCAGGAAGGAAAATAGAATGCAGCTTACTTTATTTGCTGGATGTTTTCCAGTACCTGAACTGATACCATATGGGCATTCATCATGCATGATGGAATGATGTAAATAAACATCATGCAGCCCAATCAGGTGCTTGCTTACTTGAAAAAAAGTCCTGCTGTGTTCATATGAACTATTCATTGGGTTGCAATAATCATTTCTTGCTTGCTCCAGTATTTATAGAGGGAATTCTCAAGATGGTGAATGTTGTTGGAAAGGAGAAAAGAAAACTAGAGATAGCCCCAAACAATTGTTTTTGAAACACTGCTTCCAGGCAGCAGAGGCACAAAGATTTGTGTGACACTTGATGTTCAATTGATGAGAGAACCTGAGTGATAATGTGTATGGCGTTTAAAAGGGGGGGGGGAATGGTTAATATGAAGTTTCTTGGATGGTTTTCAGAATTAATAACAAGATGATATATCTGAATATCCTGCCCAAAAGTAAACATCTCTTAAATTATAAGGGCCATAAATCAATTGTATTTTCAATGTAAGATGTTTAAATATTGTAGTAGTAGGTTCTTTCTCATTCTGAACAGTGGCCATTTCTGCCACTACAGCACATCAGGCAACATGGCTCCTCATTTTTCCTCCAGCAATAATTTTTTTATGGGGCTGGGATGGTAACAGACACCCAACCCTCCTTCTTTATCATCTGGACTTGGGACTGGCAATGGCAGAGTTCTAAATATTGCACATGCCCCATATTAATAAAATATCAGAACTCTTTAGACCATTCTCAATACAAGGCTTTGCAGCAAAAGAAATGCTGTAATTCTATGCCATTCCTGAGAAATGCATCTCAACAGGAGTGATTTAGAGCCTGGCAGCCATCATAGTCAGATGATGAATATGGACTTATTAGAAACTACCATTGCAATAAAATGAAGCCTATTATATAGACATTTATAATGACAATAACCTTTGGCAGTGATTATTTCATTTCCCACTCAACTATATCCTATTCCCAAGATGTCTTGCTGCTGTTCTTAGTAATTAGTCATGACTCCTCTGAAACCAGATTGATATGAAATTCTATTCATCTACTGGATCTGGAATCCACATTCATTACCTGAAAACAATATCAAATCCAGCCTCCAATGCAAGGGAGTTCTACATCCTTGAAGCAGCCACTGAATCTGAATAGGCCTCTTTCAAGTTCTCACCAAATGTGTCTTTGAGGATGATGAGACTGAGAAAAGAGTCTCCGCTGAAGATCTTAAAAACTGGGGTGACTTTCATGATGAGCTATGGTCTCTCAGAATGTCTTGATACAAGCTAATGCCATCACTACTGCTTTGAATTCACCTGGAAACAGACCCACAGCCAACAAAAGCTTATGTAGTAGAAAAGTTATGTGTAGATTGTGAATTATCCTGGCTGGAAAGACAACCTTGTGTCACGATAATAGAATTGAGGAGAAGCCCCAGACTACATACCTGCATTTTCAGGGGCTTTAACTCTATTCAGCAGAAACATCTGTGTTTTATGGCTTAAGTTTCAGTTTGTTCACCTTCACCCTGAAATTGAACTATGGACTAGAACTAAAACAACCTCCTTGGAGTTAAATAGAAAGAAGAAGTAGAGTTGAGGGTCATTCATGTATTAGTGGCACGGAATCTGAAAACTCTGGCTAGCATTACTGACTGAAAAACATTGGAGATTAGTTTGGATTCAATCAATTATTTAAAAGTGTCAAGATCGGGTTGCTTAATATACTAAATAACACTAGAGTAAGGTCAAGGAGGATCTATAGAGTTATCTCCTTTTTATATTATATTTATTTAAATAAGTCTACTCTGACTGACTGACTTTAGCACAGAATGTTACAGTCAGAGTAGACCTATTGTAATAAATGGAAAGTACAGAGTAGTTGACTCTTTAGATCTCCATTAGGCCTACTCTGGTGCTATTTACTATATTACTATATTTACTATATTACTAATACACCAAAAGTTTGGATAGCTATGGTGGAATCCATCTTCCATTAAGGAGAAGACACATAAAAGGAAGAAAAATTGAACCACTGGATATTCTGAAAATGGAAGTTCAAGTAAAAGTGAGAGATAAATTTATTTCAGGTACAGTATTTTAAAGAAAAATTTGCAAAAAAAATAACAATATTTTCATTATGGGAATGGAAAGAACATTTTTTTAAAAAAAATTCAAATGTGGGGGAGATTCATCAATTAGGATTATGTGTTTTTCAGTACAGTACTGAAAGTCTAGATTTTAATCTTTTTTCATATTCAGTCATATTGAATTAGTACTGCTACCACTTTCCCTCTCATGCCCCCAAACTTCCTAAGTTTATATCCCTTTAGGGAAGGAAGTTACAATGCAGTCCCTTCCATGTTGAGAGTAACTGTAACTACTGAATGCTGACATTACAATTGGGTGGGAATTCTAGTTCATGTCAGCTTAGAAGAAAGTACCCAGGGAAAAAAATCTCAAATTTCTTCTTATATGTGACAGAAGAAACTGTTTTTTAAAAATCAAACATGGAAGGAAGTGAAATTATCTGATGTTCCCACCACAAAAATTAGTGAGCCTGAGAATACTATTGCTGTTCCTTGTATGAGGGGACTAGTAGCTAATGGATTTTCTACAAATACATATGTTGAAGATTTGGTTGAAGAGGTCCTTATCTAAAAGCAAACCTTACTGTCATATTTCCTAGAACCAGTCGTGTTAGCTCTCCTGACCTTCGACAAGCTTTTTCACAGCTGTTGTCATACCGTGTGATTCAATTAACTCTCGCTGTGAACAGCCCTATTTTCCTGTCTTGCTAATTCTGTAGTCTGGAACCACAGCTGCCTCCCTACCAAAACTTCCAGCACAAGAGCGCTGACATTTGAAGATAAATAGAAAAGCATTAGACAGGCAGCTAATTCTCATCTCGTGCTGGCTGGAATTTTGATTACAATTTTCTTTTTAAGATGCCTGTCCAAAGCCCTAGGAGGGAGATATGTCAGACATGAGGCAACACTAACAGAAAGACAGCACCACACTTTGCATGTCAAACATGGGCACAGATAAGTTTGGATAATAATCCGTTGTAAACATAAAAGCCCATGAATGCCACCAAGCATTTGAAGCACACATATAGGGTTGTGGCAAAAGCACACATAGAGCATCCCGGTCACGGCTACTTTAGAGGGATTATCCTCAAGAGACAATGCAGGAGTTTAATAATGAGTCAAGCCAAAATAGTATGTATATTTATTTATTTATTTATTTATTGATTTATTCAGATTTATATTGCTGCTCACTCGCCAAGGCGACTCAGGGCAGCTTACAGTCAAAACAGCCACAGTACAGAAAAAATCATAAAATACAACCTCACAAAACAACCAAAGCAGAACACAGACTAACTCCTCTCTGGCCGTTGATGGGGGCCCAGAAGAGGGAACAATGTTCTCAGCTGCCTGCCAGACCATGGGGTCTTTTCCCTCAGGCCATTGATGGAGGCCTAGAGGAGGAAGCGATGTTCTCAGCCGCCTGCCAGGCCAGGGAATCTTCTCCCTCAGGCCGTTGATTATTATATTATTATATATTCCAGAGCTGTCTCTGAAACAGCAACCAGCCATATGCATCTGTCTTATTGTTATGAGCTGCTGTATTACTTCCAATGTATGGCAACCTTATAGAGTGCTACACGACGGAGTGAGCTCCCATCTCTGTCGCAGCTCCTGCCAACCTAGCTGTTTGAAAGCAAGAAATTGCAAGCAGATAAATAGGTACCTCCTCAGTGGGAAGGTAATAGCATTCCATACACTCTGATGTCTAGTCATGCCTGCCACCTGACCAGGGAAACTTCTGCAAATGCAGGCAATGGTGATTCTTTGGCTGTAAACTGAGATGAGCAATTCACCCTAGAGTCAGACATGACTGGCTTTCGAGCAAGAGAGACCTAACATTCAGCTGTAACTCTCCTTTTGCACTTCCTTCTTGAGCTTTCTGCACGAATGGTTTTCAAGTCCCTTCTGCCAGTAATGCAGTGTCATCTGAGTATTTTAGATAACTTCCATCAGTTTTCATTCTTCCTTCATCTGCATTAAGATAATGCACCAGGAAAGTAGAATAAAATAGTGAAGGCCAAAACTACCACTTATTTGTGCCAAGCATGTGCCATTCAGGGATATCACTGTGATACACAGACATGTCTCTCTCCTAGCAAAAGTGGCTAATAGACCTCCTTTTGCCCTATTTGTCCAATCCTTTTAAAACAACTTTATATAATCAGAGCACAGTGAGAAGTATCTTAATTTGCTTTAATTTATTGACAGTTAATTCTTACAGGCAGAATCAAGCAGAGGCATTCACTGGTGGAACTCAGTTGATCTTGGAGGAGAATTTCCTCTCCCATCATCTCTGCAGCCACCCTGCAAAGTACTTCTCCAGAGAGCTAGGAAGAATACTACAGAGCAGGTCTTTTTCAGTAGTACAGAGGAGATGAGGAGAGAGAAGGAAAAAAGCATAATCAGGCAGGACTTCTGTGGGATTTAGGCTTATAGCTATTAATCAGTGTTATATGTCATGACTCTAATGTGCACCCTCCTCAAATCAAAAAATGACCAAGGGTAGTTTTAATGAGAAAACAAACATCCCATGGCATGGCATTCTATTATGAAATGTAAGAACCTTCATTTGCTAGTCCTGAACAGGCTGACAATTGAATTTTTAATGTGACTCTATGGTGATGGGTCAAAAGCATTCTGCATGGCTTGAGAGGCATCTCTTCCTCTTTAACATTGCCATGTTACCATGATGGTGTAACGATAACAATGTTGGACTAGGCCTGGGGAAATGTAAGTTCTAATCTCTATTGAGCCATGGAACAGAAATGCTTCTCAATACATGGATAATGTATTCCTTCCTGAGCCATAGAAACTCTTGGATATCTGAGATGGAAACTGAGGGCTCTGAAGCCTCAGAACAATGTTTTGCTAGCATCTGGAAAGGACCTCTCTCCAGTTTTGTGGATTTTACTGCAAAATATGCATAATAAATAAATAAATAATCCTCTAGAAACCTATATTTAACATATTTCAGCACTATTACCAAGGTCAGCTCATGAAATCTGATGGATCCAACTGGTTCCTAAAATGTCCTAGGGCCTTGGTCTGCAAATGTGGCTCTCCAGATGTTCTTGGACTTCAATTCCCAGAAGCCCCAATCAGCAGGAGTGCTGACTTGGGCTCCTGGTAATTCAAGTCCAAGAACATCTGGAGAGCCACATTTGCAGACCACTGTCCTAGGGCAATGGTGGTGAACCTATGGCATGTGTGCCAGATGTGGCACTCCCATCCCTCTTTGTCGGCATTCACACCATCACCCCAGCACAGAGTTCACCCCACCCCGCTGCCCAACAAGACAATTTATTTATTTATTATTAATTTTTCTGATTTATATTGCCTCCCATCTCTGAAGACTCTGGGCGGCTCACAGAAATAAAACCAATTACATTTTTAAAACCAATAAAAACCCCATTAAAACTGCCACCAAAAATTTCTCCAACCCCTAAAGATTAAAAGAGATTAAAAGAGGGAGATAATGTTCTTACTAAATCCCTCTCCCAGCACAGAGTTTGTCCCACCCCTCTGCCCAGCAGCACAATGGGAGCGCTTCCTCCCTCCCCCCAGCACAGAGTTGGTCCTGCCCCTCTGTTTGGGCACTCAGCCTCTAAAAGATTTGCCATCACTCTACTAGTGTTGATATGATTGATGTTCCTGTCAAAACTCTGGTCATCCACTGGTACACAGATTGTAACCTTAGTTGTAGAAATCACCTCTCAAATGCACTCTTCAATATACAGCTCAGGCTTCTCCATGTTTTATAAAAGAGTTAAGGGGACAATGCAATTACAAAGGAGATGAGAGAGCAGATGGGGGAAGGTTTCCACAGAATTCAACTTGGCGGCTGTTAGGGAAGCTTCCAGAAGATGTCAGAATAAATTCAAGGTCACAAAAAAAGCCACAATATCTAACTAGTTGAAGTGGTTTCCAACCCTCAGACAGAATTATTCTGTATAGTTCACAGTCTTATTTCTTTGGGACCAAAAATATTTCTCCATCCAAGTATTGAGAATACTTGGATGCCAACTGCCACCCCACTTTAAATCTAAAACTGGAAGTATTTGTTAGGACCTGGATACCTTATTGATACCAGTAGATTTAATGAAGATATCTAATGCACTGTTGTTTCAGGTTAAATCGGATCAGTTCCAGTTAGTGTGATCAGAGTATGTAGACAAGGCACTTGTGTGCTGCATAATCACCACCTTGTCATAGAGCCTTGTCCATTGTGGCTCTTAAATTATAGCAAGTTGATTGAGAAGGATGGTGGCTGACCAACTGCTGGAGTGCTTGGAGGAAATGAACAGGCTAGGTCATGGTTCGTTAAACTTGGATCTCCAGATGTTCTTTGACTTCAGTTTCCAGAAGCCCTGATCAGCAGTCATGCTGACTTACGCTCCTGAGAAGTGAAATCCAAGAACACTTGGATAACCAAGTATGAGGTCTAGATATATTTCAACTGGGGTTTAGGCCACACCATGGGACAGAAACAGCACTGGATTCCCTGCATTACAGTTTACTGAAGGAGGTAGACTAGTCTGTATCTTTCTGTGATGGCTATCCTTCTGTGATGGCTATCAAGTCTGGGACTTAGGGACTCTATCCTTCAGTCCTTTCTCAAGGGACATTCCCTGATAGTATAGGTTGGGGAGGTATTGTCCACCCCTTGGGATCTCTGTTGTGTGGTCCAAAGGGGATTTGTCACCTCTAATACTTTTAAACATCTACATGAAGCTGCTTGGAGAAATCATACAGAGATTTGGAGATCATTGTCATCAATATGCAAATTACACACGGTTCTCTCTCTCCTTTTCTTCATCTGCAAGAGATGCTGTGGATACGACTGGCTTTTGAGCAAGGGAGACCTTTACCTTTACTATTAGTCTTTCTTATAGACTGTGGTGGCTTAGTTGTTAAGATGCTGAATTTTACATTTACCTATTAGTCTCTCTCTCATGGGTCTATTAGTATCAGAGACAAAGTATTTTGGGACTCTTATACGTTAAACAAGAGGACAAATTTCATACAGGTAAATTCCATCTATTGAAACTGCCTTGTCTATATAACTACTTACGTTGCATGACCCCTTTCCCTATGTCAGTGCAGTGTGTATGTATACAGCAGGGGTGCCCAAACTTTTAGGGCTGCATCCCGGTCACATGGTTCAGCATCACATGATTATTCCCACCAGAAGAGGAAGTAAAACATGCATAGTTTTGGCACCCCTGGTATACAGAGTGCAGTTTTAAATTGTTAAATGTTTTTGCTGTGGCCTATACCTCATCCTAGACTTTCAAGATATGAAATGGTATATTAAAATGATGGTGATATGTAAGTCAATGAAACATGAAGATGAAAATACGATTACAGCCTGCTATAATTTGATGGTAGATGCTTCTCTTTGTTTTTTCCAGGGACCATTTCATAATCATCTTCTGACAATATATACAATATATTTATATGTAATACTATATGTGCCATTAATAATATAATATAATATAATATAATATAATATAATATAATATAATATAATATAATATAATATAATATAATATAATATAATATAATATAATATAATATAATATAATATAATATAATATAATATAATATATAACTCAAGATCATCCTCATCCTTTAGTATATAATTATACACGCTTAAATGTCTCCCACACATATGTCAAAGAAAAGGTATTAACAACTTCATTCAGTTATTCTTGTTAATTTAGAGTACACCAATATATGAAAAGACAGGGAGATCAATGAAGCCACCAGTGCACAGTTACCACCACAACAAAAAACCTAGTGTAAGGCAAACATCTTTCTTGTTCAGAGCCCAGAACTAATTATGATCACTAATGATGTTTCTATCATTAAAAAAGGAAATAATAGTATGCCTGGTTAGGTTTACATTTATTGTGTATATGGTAATGTTAATGCATTGTTCTGAAATGTGTTGATGATGGGGGGGGGGATGAGTGAAGTGCATATAGTGTTAGTAGAAGTGGTTCTGATTTGCTCAAAGATGTTCCAGGGTTACTTGTTTCTTCCACACAGCTGCTATGAAAATTTTGTTAAGGTTCTGGGGGAGAAAAATCAGAAAGAATGTGGTTTTTAATTTTTAAAAAATTGGGAATCTGAGGTGGGGAGAGATGATAGAATGAAGAATTATGCTGAACAAAAACAGCCATTGACCACTGTTCTTTTGATAAAAGTTTTATTAAATTAACTCAAGCTGATTGGTATGGAGCTCAGTACCCTGAGGGCTGGCTACGTGGTGGGTGTTACGTAGGCCTGAGTGGAGGGGTAATGAGAAAACAGAGGGCAGCTAAATAATAAATCTTGGAACAGCAGAGCTGGAAGGGACCCTATGGATTGCTGAGTGCAGTCTGTGTCAAGGAGACACAGTGGGGAATCAAACTATCAGCCACAGCCAGATACCTAAACTACTGATTTGACCAGCAGTTATGTTGGTGGCAGTAAGATCGAAAGAGAGGAAATAAGGCAAGATTCTTCTTCTTCCATGTCTAGGCCAGACATGAAACTGGAAGAAACAATTTCCTTCTCTCCACAGACTTCTACAGTACCCCCCCAAAATTCATCAAACTCTAGTACTCTAGGATTTCTTGGATATTCAGAATAAGTTTGAGAGCTGCATGAACAGAGCAGTTAGCAGAGACATGACTTTACTAATGGTAGTAATTTTTATTAATGAAAGACACCTTCCCTCCATCTTGTGACCTCCAACAGATTCTTGGAAATGAAGGGAATTCCACTGGTGCTTTGGGACCTTTGAATATAAAATGTTTTATATTCAAAAAATTGCGATGAATGACAATGCTATTTAATGAATACAACAGGATTTCAGCCTGTTTTATATGTTTAGGAGCACTGATGCATTTTTTAAAAAGGGCTTTCACTCTGTCTTTGCTTAGAGGCATTTTTACATTCACTTGACTGGTGGTGTGGTAATGTTAATTGCAGATTCTCCTATAAGAGCTAATTAGAACTAGATCCTCATCTGCATGCAGATGCCTGCTCTCTCACATACACATCAAAATGATAATAGATGTTTCGAAGGATAAGTTTTTCTATCAATTGCATAAGAAAGAAAAAGATTTCATTAAAATCAGAGTTGGGGAAACTGTACCCCCATCTAGATGTTCTCAGGTTGAAAATCTGATCATCCCTCACAAGCCTAGCATATGGTGGTGGATTATGGCACTGCTCTGCTAATTTAGTTATCATCAAATAATATCTACCAGGATTAGATAATAGAGTTTCTAATGTGTATCTCAAGTTCAAGTATTCATTTCTTTTGACAAACATTCAAATGCTGAGTTCCACGCTCTGAGAATTTTTGATACTGTTTAATTATCTTGGCCGTGAAAAAAGAAGACTGTGGGGAAATATGATAACACTTTTCAAATGTTGTAAAGATTGTCATACAAAGGAGAAGGAGGAACTATTTTCGGTAATCCCAGAGTACAGGACATGCAATAATGGGTTCAAAAGTTACATGAAGCCAAATTTTGGTTAAATATCAGGTTAAATATTGTTTTGACTGTAAACCGCCCTGAGTCATCTCGGAGAATGGGTGGCAATATAAATCTGAATAAATAAATAAATAAATAAATAAATAAATAAATAAAAGCTTCCAACTCCATTGTTCTATGATTCCAATTTAGTTTAATGTGGTTTAAGGCCTGCACTTTTGAAGGATTCTTATTTGAAAAAGCAAATGAGATAAAAGGAGTAAATACAGATTCCCCTTAATACTTCATTTCATCTTCAGGTGGTTTCATAGCCAGAAAGTGCAAAAATGGTCTATAACAAATTCAACAACAGTCAGTGAAAGTAGTCACGCAGGACAAGTGTTTCACCTCAAACTCAGGCATTTATACTTAAAAACCCTAGAAGAAGAAAATTGAATGGGAGCATGTGGTCAAGTGATCACTCTTATTCTTGGAAATATTCAATGATGAGCATTGAAGCTAGTGAAAAGATCCTCCACAAAAACAAAAACCACAAATGATGATCCCAAATCTTGCCCACTGAGAAGAGAAACAAGATAATAGGATCCTGGGATACTTTAAGAACAAACTGGTTCAAAATGTGGCTGCCCATGTGGTGACTGGGTGTGGGCATTATGCCTATGCCTCACCCCTGCTGAGGGAGCTGCATTGCCTACTGGTGTGCCTCCGGGTGCAATTCAAGGTGCTGGTGATGACCTTCAAAGCTCTACATAGTAGTGGACCAGGATACTTAAGAAACCATGTCATCCCAAGGATATCTGCCAGTCTCACTAAAGCAGACCGGAGGGGCTCCCTGATAGTCCCATCAGCTAGAGAGGCTTGCCTCTCTAACATGAGAAGGAGAGCCTTTTCTGTGTCTGCTCTGGTCCTGTGGAACCTCCTGTCAACTGAGCTTTGTCTCCAGGCAGAGCTTTTACCCTAGTTACTTCCTGTTTCGCTAAAGAGAATTGGCAGGAAGGTTGTAATATAATATATATAATATCTAGCAGCATATAGAAATCTGTGTATCAAATTTGATAATGTCCCAGAAACCCTTTGCTAATATTCAATCCCCTGTGATGGGTGTCTAACAGATGGACGTATTTGATTTCTGTTGTCTCCCTTTCAATCCTAGTTTTGTAATTTCTCTGTTCCAGAACTGTAACTTTCAGGTCTTGGATAGAGTGTCCAGTTAGATTGAAGTGGTTTGAGACAGGATTGAGACAGGATTGAATATTAGCGAGGGGTTTCTGGGCATTATCAAATTTGATACACAGATTGCTATATGCTGTTAGATATTTTATATATTATATTACAATCTTCCTGCCAATTCTCTTTAGCAAAACAGGAAGTAACCAGGTACAGTGTTTTTGTTTGCAGACCAGAATGGGCTTTCTCAGACCCTTTGAGATTGAAAGGGAGACATTTAGAGCTAATCTGAATAATCTATTGTTGCTGATGGCTGTGGGAAGCTGTATTGTTGCGTTTGCTTCTTGTCTGTCATTTTGCTTGAATACACCCTGCTCTCTTTGACCCCTGAATTTGGTGTATAAAAACCATGCCTGTAAGTTTCACTCCTTGTTTGAAGAAGTGTACTTGATCCATGAAAGCTAACAATAAAAATATAGCAGTTAGTCTTTAAAGTGCTACAGTGTTTTTTATTTTGTTTTGTTTATGATAATAAGAAAATCATATAATATGAGATGGTTGTACAATAACTCAGCAAAGAACAGTACTAGCTAGCTAAGTAATCAACTAAAGAAAGAAAGAAAGAAAAGAAAGAAGCAAGCAAGCAAGCAAACAAACAAAGATTTTTTTAATATTTTCATTTGAATAGGAAAGCACATTTGAACTGGAATACTTGTTTCTTCCTACTTCTACCAATGTACTATAAGAGCAGCAGGCATTGGCATTTCTTTGCATCTCCTATCAAGGAGAAAAGAAGGGGAGACTTAGAAAGCAGAGCAGGGAGATAATCTCTGATGTTATTATGACCTTCAAAGCCACAGAAGAAAGGATATATTCATCCATCAACATTCCTGCACCATCTTGCTAGAGTAATGCAAAAGAGTAAACTGATTAACATGTGGGTTAGAAGACAACAATTCACCTGCTTAAATGTAAAATGGCTATCCAAGCAGCTGCAGGAGGATATATAGACTCTGATGACCTTGGTCTGAGCCCATCCCAGGGTCTTAGTGACTGGACTGCTCATGAGAGCTCTGGGGCCTCATCCATGGTTCAGCTGCCAATCTCCTCCTTACTACCACTTTAACCACCTTATTGCAAGAATGGACACCTATAACCTCCTGGGGTTATATCCCTCTTTTTGGTATCATGGTATGTCACTAGCAAAAAAAAAAAGATAAAATATCTCAATCTTTTTAGAAACTTTTTAAACTGAAAACAATGCTCATGTTTAGCAACTGTGTGTCATGGACCAACCTTCCCCCCCCCCCCGTCTTGTTGTTGTTCAGTCACACAGTCAATTCCGACCCTTTGCGACCCCATGGACCACTGTCTGCCAGGCACTTCTGTCCTCCACCATCCTCCTCAACTCGCTCAGCTCTGTGCCCATGGCATCCACAATACCATCTAGCTATCTCATTTTTGGCCGCCTCCTTCTTCTTTTGCCCTCCAACCTTCCCAGCATCAAGGCTTTCTCAAGTGAATCATCTCTTCTCATTTGATGTCCAAAGTATGTTAGCTTCATCTTTACTATTTGACCTTCTAAGGAGCAGTCAGCGTTGATTTCTTCTAAGATCAACCTATTTGTTCTCCTCGCTGTCCAGGGGACTCTCAAAACTCTCCTCCAGCACCACATCTCAAAGGCATCTATTCTTCTGTGCTCAGCGTTCCTAATGGTCCAGCTCTCACAACCATACATTGCCACTGGGAATACCATTGCTTTGACCATGCGAATCTTTGTTTGCAATGTGATGTCTCTACTTTTCACTATGCTCCCCAGGTTTCTCATCGCTTGCCTCCCAAGGATCAGTCGCCTTTTTATTTCATGGCTGCAATCACCATCTGCAGTGAGCTTTCATTCTAGGAAAGTAAAATCTGTCACTGCTTCTACTTCTTCCCCATCTATTATCCAGGGACTGATAGGGCCTGTTGCCATTACCTTGGTTTTCTTTATATTGAGTCTCAAGACAGCTTTTGCACTTTCTTTTTTCATCTACCATATCAGAAATTACACAACAATGTGAAAGCAAGTACTGTAAGCAAGCAAACACTATAGTGATACACTTTCTAAGATTGTCTGTACATGGAAAGCAGAGAGAAAGCACAGCGTAATTTCTTGAAGAATAATGGGATTGATTTAATTTTGGGGTGGTGGTTACATTTTCCTTATTTGGCAACAGGGGGAAGTTGCCTAGGGTGACCACTATGTCTCCCATCCTTTTCAGTCTGAAGGTAGAAGGTGGGCCTGTTCATAACCCCTGTCCTTTCCATGGACTTCCCTTTGGGACTGGGCTCTGGGCATCATCCTGCAACAGTGCACACAAAATGGCCACTCATAGACTTAACCAGCAACCTGACAATGCCAGAATTTATTATTTATTTATTTAATCAAACTTTTATGCCACCCTCCTCTAAAGAACCCAGGGCGGCTAACAAATTTTAAAAACACTTAAACACAATTAAAACACATGTAGTAATTTGACATTTTTTAAACTTTTTAGATTTTAGATTTTAAATTTTAATCTTGCACAGTTTTATATCTGAGGTTTTTAGGAATTTTTGTGTTTTGTTGTGGTGTTTTTGTGATTTGTGAGCCGCCCTGGATCACCTCGGTGAGGAGGGCAGTGGATAAATATGAATAATAAATAAATAAATAAATTACAGAGAAGTATAGATCAAAGAAGTGTGGGTGGCAGGAGGTATAAAATGAGAGAAAGTGTAGGTGGAGAAGAGGCGGTGGGCATGGAATGAACAGGATTTAGAGAAAGAGAAGTGAGAGGGCAAACTTGGGAGGAGAAAAGACTAGGAGAACCACAAGCTGTATCCTGAGGACTCTAGGGAGACACTTCAGTTAAAGGCATGACTCCAAATGATATGATGTCCCCATCCCATGGATGGGACAGAGAAGTCAACTGAAGCATTAAAAGAAATAAGTACTGTATGTGCAAAGTTAATGAGAACACAATTAACATTTGTGGGACCGGACTTCTCCCTGGGAGAAATGGACCCCTGCCACCCAGCTGGCCTTAGGCCCCCGCCCACCTGTGGTTGGTGTGGAAAAATCGTAGATGTTGCCTGGGCTGTAGCACTTCACTACAGCCACACTTGGAATTGATTATAAGGGTTTACTTGTTGTTTGCTCTTTCCTGTATTGTATATTGTACACTGTTGATTTGTTTATTGTATATTGAGGATTGTATATTGTGATAATATTTAGTTGTTGTATTTTGATTACACTATAATATTGTCTGTGTATTGAGCTGTATAGTATTTACTGTATTTAATTGTTTTGTTATATATGCTAGTGTATTTTGGTTTGCACTGTAATATTGTTCTTTGTGAATGCTGTGAGCTGATCTGAGTCAGTTTTTACTGAGTAGAGCGGCATACAAGTCTAAATAAATAAATAAATATTTATTCCATCCTTATTTCAATCATTTTGAAACTTGTTGGAGTCAAATTGACCAAAACCACAAATATTATAATATCCACTCTTACACTGATGGGTGCAAAAATGATTTAGGGCAATCTCATTCTACCCAAAATACAAATCAAAATACAGTAAAACAAATTAGGAGGGAGAGATGTCATGGAGAACTTTTAATCCTTTGACCAGATGGTCCATAGTATGAGCAAAACAGCTATAGGTGGCCCGTATTATAGATGGTCCAACATTTGGGGGACATCTCCCTCTTTGGACCCTGTGATGCCTGGTTATTGTTTATCAAAAGAGAAAGTAATGTTAAAAAGAGCAAGGAAGAAAACAAAAATGAAATCACAGGGGTTGTCACAAAATAATGGAGCATCTTTCTTGGAGTGTTGGAATCATTTCAGACTTTGAGGTTGGCAGGTACACAACTGGCTACTTTCAGATGTATACATCGTGCTGGAATGCTTGTATAGTAGCCGAGCCACGTTGACCTATGCTTTAGTTACTGCATTTCAACAACATCCCTGGTTTGCTAACATTACATTCATATGTAGTTTATGGTTTGGTAATTTCCAGATTCCATTTCAATATTATGTTTCATGGGTCTGTCCTTGAAGTTGGTTTGGAGAGTCCAAATTACAGCATGTCATTCAAAATACAGTACAGATGTGAATGAAAGCAACTGACTAGAGTGGATCACTTCAGTTTGAAACAAACTCTTGTCCCTGATTAGACCACAGGTTACCACTGACAGCTAGGTCCTGGTGGTAGGGAATATCTGTCTAGCAGAACTTAAACACCTGCACAGACTATATAAATCCCAAACTATATAAGGTTTTAAGGCTATTTCACATTTTTTAAAAAAAATGTGTATGCCTTTAAAAGTCTTCATCACCCCTGAAGGTTGGAGTATAAATACAATAAATACTCAATACTTTGGTGGTATCATGGAAGTCTTTCTATGTAGATATCAAAATACCTTTTCCAATAATATTTTATCACAAATACAGCATTTAGTTCTGTGTTCACATAAATATTCAAACATGGCAAGGGAATGGATTACTGCTGAGCTACATTAATAATTATTTGCTCATTTGTAATATGGGTTGTTGTCAAGGAGATTGTCTACCCACCATCTCATTTTGCATTCTTTAAATGGCTACTTTTTTTCACAGCTATCTAATTTTTTCAGGTATGCGGTACTGTGCAAAAGTCTTAGACCACCATCAGCTTGTTTGGGGGAAATTCAATGAATGATGGGGAGGGGGCATAACTCAGCTCCCAAACCACCTAGACATACCAAAATTGGAGAGAATCTTCTGCTGACTCTCCTCTCAAACCTCTCGGTGTTTAATGAGGTTTGAAGTTAGGTTACCCAGGTTATACCTGCTGACTTTGAATAGAGCATAAAGGCGGACTGTGTGCTCATCCTGAGAGGAAGAAGAGTGGCCTAGAGCAGTGGTCCCCAACCTTTGGGTTTTGGAATTCAATTCCCAGAGGCCTAAATCAATTCACCAAAGCACTGATCAGCCAATATACTGACTCAGGCTTCTGGGAATTGAAGTCCAAAACCAAAAAGGATGGGGACCATTGGCCTAGAGGAAAGAACTTGGTTGGCAGGTAGAGGAATATGTCATAAATTTGTAGATTCCTAGAACCTCACTTCAGAATAGAAAGATTTATGGGGGCATCAGAGAAGTTACCAACTAACATGGAGTGACTATCCAATGTGCAGAGTAGCTTACCATAGGCTCCCAAACCCTCTTCCTTCATTTCCATTTTTTTCAACAGGCACATGAGCATGCAAAGTGACCAATGTTCAGACATTACAGCTTCAAGCCAGTTGGCAGTCCTAAATAGAATAGAATTTTTCTGTGGTTTAATTATGAGATAAAACCAAAAGGTATTATCACTGCCTTCTATTGATATCTGAGAGAACGACAAGTACATTTCCTACTTGCATAAAATATCAGAAGCCAGGTAGAAATGGCTTTCACAAACACCAATCTTGACTATATCCCAAAAATTACTGTCTGCAAAGACAAAGAAAAGAGACTTTGTCATCTCTATACCATAAGCAATCCTATAAAACAGTGATGGCAAACCTTGGCACTCCAGCTATCCTTGAACTTCAATTCCTAGAAGCCCTGATCAGCATCACGGCCCTTTGTTTCCTGCACTCCACATATTTCACAGAGATCTGAGCCCATTTGCCTAACCAAAATGGATCCATTGGATTAATATGGTTTGCCGAACTGCTGTTGATTCCCCACTCAGCAATTGATTTAATGGATCTACTTGAGATGGGCCAAGGAATTGGATTTAGACACTTCTAATTTATAGAAAAGAGCAGTTCCCTGGCCTAGGCAAAATCTCAAGCATCTCAGAACAAATAAAGCATCCAATGCACTCAGTGGTGGGCTCCAAAAAAATTTACTACCACACTGTGGGTGTGGTGTGGTGGGTGTGGCCAGGGGAAAGCCCTGCATTGCACCCAAATTAGGACTACTTTATTTCAAAACTTGAATGGGCAGAGAGGCCAGCCAGAATTTCTGCTTCCTGCTCTGGCGAACTGGTGCGAACCTGCTGATGGCCACCACTGAATGTACTCATGGTAAAATTCAGCATTATGACCATTTAGCTAGACAGCTCCCATTCAGAAGCTGTAGGTGACCCTTTTCTCTCCCCCCCCCCTTACAAACACATGCCAGCAATACCCACTAGCTGAGAGTGATGTTTTGTGTTAGGCTGCAGGAACAGGGTTAAACTGAAACTTCAATTTGGATGTTCTATCTAGTTTTCTGTCTTTCCTAAGCTTGTAATATTTGGCATTTCATCTATACAATATTGAAATGGTGCCCAGTCATTTTTGCTGAAAATATAACAAAATGTTGCTAGTCTTTCGACCATTGTTTGTCAATACCTGTTTTGTACATCTATCCAGCTTCCACCAAGGACAAGCACCTACAGCATCCTGTTTATAGTTACGCTATTGACAGTGATGGGATGTCAAAAATTCTACTACCACGCCATGACGTCATGGACGTCATGGGCGTGGCCAATGTCATGATGTCATGACGTCATGGGCGGAGCCAACGTCATGACGTCATGACGTTGTGGGCAAGGCCAAAAATAAAAAAAATATTAAAAAAAATATACATGCACACAGACCCGTAAATAACTTAAAGAAATAAAATAAATAAATAAATAAAATAAAAATTAAATAAAAGTACACCCACCCACCCAAAACACCATAAACCACCCACCCACCCCAAACACAAAACCCTCACTTACCCTTCTTGGGGCCGACGACCCCCATGGCCCGGGGCCACACGGCAAGGCACGCCCCATCGCCGCCGGAACCGAGGAGGAGGCGGGGCGCTCCATGTTGGCTCCAATTTTTAAAAAACCGGACCCGGAGCCACTGCCTGCTGCTACTGTCGCCGCTGCTGCCGCCTCCCGCCATCGCCATCGCCGGGGGGGTGGTGGAAGGAGGAGAGGGAGGGGACTGGAGTGCCGGGAGCGTTTCTGTAATTGATCCGGGTAGATGCATTTGCTTTTTCCCTCCTTCCTTTTCGTTCCGGAGCTTTCTCTTCCCCGCCTTGCCCGTTGATCGGCTCCCATCCCGTCTTCTTCGTTGCCGCCGCCGCTGCTGGAACCGGAGGAGGAGGAGGCGCGCTCCGCTGGCCTGGGGCGACGGCGGCAACGGCGGCGATGGCAATGGCGGGAGGCGGCAGCAGCGGCAACAGTAGCAGCAGGCAGTGGCTCCGGGTCCGGTTTTTTAAAAATTGGAGCCAACATGGACATGGAGCGCCCCGCCTCCTCCTCGGTTCCGGCGGCGATGGGGACGGCAACGGCAGCAGCGATGGCAGGAGGTGGCAGTGGTGATAGAAGCACCAGGCAGCAGCAAACGGCGGCAAGCGGCTCCACAGGAGGCTCCAGTCAGGGGCGGCCGGATCCAATTTTTTTTAAATCGGAGAAAAAAATGGCTCCAATTTAGTGCGCATGTGTCAGATTGAGTTTCTGCGCATGCGCACTAAATTGGAGCCATTTTTGCTCCAATTTTTTTTTAAATTTTCCTCCCGGTGAGGCGTCCAATCCGGACGCCTCAAAAACGGTTTTACCCCCACGGAGAGCCCTCCGGAAATCCTTAAAACGGTTCTGTGGATCCGGTCAGAACCGGTGTCATCCCATCACTGGCTATTGAGCCACTTGTCAAATAAGTCTTTGGTTTATCATGTGAGCTGTACTCTGTGGGCAAAGCATGTCTATGCTTCTAATGTAACATGTCCAGCTCTTGTTGGTTTGGTGAATTGATTAATTAAAAGAATGATGTTGGAAATATTTGTTGTTCCACTAAAGATTTCTGGACATTTCTTTTAACCCCTCTCCCCCCCAAAAAAAAAAAAAAAAAAAACCACTTGCCAACTGTCTCACAGAAAAACTCAGCAATATTATATTTTTAAAGAGGTATACTGAATCACATGAACAGAAAGAGTGCTGCTCCAGGTAGTCCATTTCTTACAGCTGTCAGATTATTTTGTTTTATAGATTTTGCGGGCTCTGTAAAGTACCTTGACACACTTTGCCAGACCTCTGGCTTCCTATCGCCTTCACTTTTTTTCTGACTAAGTGAGAGATGCCACTTTGAAAGGTGCTGATGTATTGCTGTTAAATTACTC
Source organism: Furcifer pardalis (assembly GCA_030440675.1). Classification (NCBI taxonomy): domain Eukaryota; kingdom Metazoa; phylum Chordata; class Lepidosauria; order Squamata; family Chamaeleonidae; genus Furcifer; species Furcifer pardalis. Next base: position 82,393,823 of record CP126893.1, on the reverse strand, counting down.
CAACAATCTGTGCAGGCAGCCAGCCATATTGTGAATTTTCCCCTCCTTACTTGCTCAGTCTTTAATTCATTTCCAGCTTAGTGTACCAAGGATAGAAAAAAGTGGAGTAAAAGACAATATGTGGTAGATTAGATAGACAGGTTAGACCAGGGGTTCCCAACATTTTCCCACCAGGGGCCAGTTTCTGCTGTGCAGGCCGGAGACATGGCTGCACCCACTGCTTATGTTGTCATCATCAGGAATCACACTGTTTTAGAGGCTTGTTGCACAGCCTCTGCCACTTCCTAGAGTGGCAGAAGACTTTTTCAAGCATTTTAGCTCCATTTTGGGATATATATATATATATATATATATATATATATATATATATATATATATATATATATATATATATATATATATATATATATATATATATATATATATATATATATATATATATATATATATATATATATATGTTCCGCCCAGCACTGGAAGCTGCCAACCACCATGGTTTGTCTGCCAAAGCACAGTGGAGAAGCAGCAAAAAATAATAATAATCCCAAAATGGAGTGGACATACTCCGAAAAGCCTCTCGCTGCCCTGGAAAGTGGTGGGGGCTGTGCAATAAGCTGCTAAAATGGGACAATTCCCATCACTGCTGTTGCCATGGTAAGTGATGTAATTTGACTTCTGGTGGTGGTGGGCTATTCTAGAGGTGCCCAGGTGGCCACCTTGGGCTGGATTAATGAGCTCCACAGGCCGGATTAGACCCACAGGCCATAGGTAGGGAATTTCTGGGTTAGATAATCAGATCCTGCTACAGAGATTCCCCTCGCTATTCCTCTCCATGCATTCATTGCCGTTTCCTCAGGCTGCAGCATTGGTGAGTTCTCAAAAGTATCTATAGAAAAACATTTGCATAAATGATTAAAATTAATACACAATAATGAATAATCTATGACTACATCCACACATCAACTACCTGTAAGTACTAGTTGTATTACAAAAAATAGCAAGATTCCTATACAGATGCCAAAAATAGAATTAGTGTTTGTATCTAACTTATTTCATTAATATGACAATATTGCAACAACAAGCTATTTTGTAGTCATATCTTTTCATGTGCTAGCTCAGGTCCCCTAACTGAGAATACACTGGTCTACTACAGATTGCTAATATTGGACAAAAAAAAATACACTATTGTTTACATGGCCATATGTTGGCTTTTCTCACTCCAGGCATAGGTGTGAGAGAATTTGCTATGGCTACAAAGATTTGTATTGAAGGAGAACCTATCTGTTTAAACCAGGGATGCTCAACCTCCAGCCTGGGGGCTGGATGCAGCCCATGACACCATTTCATGTGCTCCCCACATTGCCTCCACCACACCAGGAACTGCCATGTAGTGGAGGAAGGGCAAAATGGTTGTCCAGCCCCAGAAGCTGTCTGAGGGAGCATGACTTAGCCCCCAGCTTTAAAAGGTTGAGAACTCCTGGTTTAACCTCTTGGACCAGCCAAGGCATGCAGAAAAACATGTTTTTTTCTAAGAGGAGGCCACTGTAGAGTAAGGTTAGAATAGGTTAAAAGTAAACAGCTAGATGGAAGGAACAAAAGGATGCCAGGAGAACATTGCTAGAGGGAAGAAAACTCTGCTGGAGTGGGGGTATGAATTTTATTCACTGATGTGATTGTTTCACTTGCTTATGCTTTACAATCAGACTTTAATACAGTTTGCTGATAGCAATAGCAATTTAGATACTGTGCCATATTACTTAAATCACTGACTGGATGATCACAAGGTGATTCAATTTTGCCTCCAACAAGCTGGGTGAAGAATTGTATCTTAATCACTAAGGGAGGAGGGGCTTTCATATTTTGTTAAAACATTGTTATAAATGTGACTTATTTGGTAGTTTGTAACTGAAAGATGTTTGTAACTTAAGAAATCTTACAACTTAAAAAATATATTTTTATAACAGCATTTGATTTCTTTTAGCATTATATAGTTCATGAGCACAGTTGTTCTCAAAACCATATTAATTTAAAAAGCATTTTTAAGTTTTATTAGAATCTTATAAATTTTCATTCTTCAATTTTTTATGCTCATGTATTTTTAGTTTTCATAGTTCAGATTTGGTATATTAAATTTTTCTGAAGTACTGAGTTACATTTTTAAGTTTTTGAAAATCTATTCAAACATACATCCGTGTTTCTACTTATATTTTCTTGGTTGTGCCTGCTTAATAAAATGAAGAAAAAGTACAAACTTCTTTGGAAATTAAGTCTTTTACATTAGAAGCATACATTAGAAGTGTAAATAACTTTTTTAAAATATCCAAGAGAATTATTAGGAACTCTAAAGGAGCAAAAATATTTTCTTAGGTCACTATGCATGAGAAGATCTTGGGAAGAGAGGCCCTGGACATAGATGGACCTTGTGGCTGAGGAACATGAGAGACTGGTGTGGAATGTTCTCAGAGAATTGTTCCAAAGAGTTAAGAATAGGAAGATTTTTGCCATGATGATAGCCAATATCCAGAATAAATACAACACCTGAAGGAGGAGGAGAAGGTCACTCTGTAAAGTCCAGAAGTTCTATAGGTCTCTTAAGTAGGTGTACAGGTCCTTTTTAGATGGCTGACAAGTAGCCAAAACTGCTAAAAATTAATATCTAGACCTGTTCACTTTGTTTTAGCTCCACCCTGTACCTTTAGCCAAGGCCATTATTGCAACTCTTCAAGATCTTCTTGAATCAGAATTTGGACCACCATACCAGAAAAGTTTGTTCATTTCAGACCTCTAGACTGAATGTTTACATAAATATATGAGCCCTGAAACAACAAGACCTTGCTTAGGGAAACCCAGACTGCTTTCTTACAACTTTATTACTCTCTGTGAATTAATGAGAAAAAAATGTCAGTTCCTCAAGTATTATTGCCACCAATTCTTTTCTTTTTACACAATATGCAAATGGGGAAAAAATGTTACATGATTTGAGAGTCTGGCCCTCCCTTCAAACAACTGAAAGAGAAGGGAAATTGCTTTTCTAGTTAATTGTGCCCAATGGTACTATCATCTTTATTTCTGATAGTGCTATTCGTTTTTCTGTGAGAATGGAGTTGTAAAGGCCTTTTAGAAATTAATCCAAAGCAAATTTATACAGTAATAAAGTTGAGGCCTGAAGACAAAACACAATGACAGAGGCCAGTGATGTCTTTCTGTTTACCATGGGCAAAGCAAATGATGGTAAAAATGTAAAAGTTGAAGTTGGTCCCCTGCACAGAAATTAGTGGGAAAAGGAAAATTTATACAGAAGCATCTGGTAAGTACTGGAACATATGAGGAACTGAAAAAGAAGGCCTATTCAAACTTTAAAGTATAGAATGTCAGAGCAAAATGCTGTTTTTTTGCCTTACATTTTGGGACCTCTGTGGATCAAAATATTTGTGCCTCTTTTAATAACTAGCTATTTAAATAATTCAATAGTAAATGTCTGTTGGAAAACAGCACTTTGTCTCTTGAAAATATTTTACCCATACAGTATTTCTATGGGGCTGTGGTGGCTCAGTGGTTAAGAATCCATATTTTAAGACCTCCTAGACTTTACTCACTTCAAAGAAGGGCCATACCTTTGATATGTTGCATTGCTGCTTGGCCCTGTAATTTTTTATTTGAATAGAGAGTAATTTGAGGATCATTATTATCAGATACATTGTATACAGCAAAACCTCGGGTTCCAGAATTGATCCATTCAGTGGGGTTTTCCTTACAGCGAAAATTCCTTATCACAAAGCACCCATAGGAATTCATTGTTGATGCTTTTAATATCTGAATTGGTTAATTTTAAATTTTAATGTGAACTTTTAGGGAATGTTTTGATTCCGAATAATTTTATTGGTGACTGAATTTTTAATATGCTTTTATGCCATGTCAAGCTGCCCTGAGTCACTTCGGTGAGTAGGGCGACATATAAATATGAATGAATGAATGAATAAAAAATTAAATAAGAAGCTCTCCTTGTTAGCTAGAAGGCTGGCAAGCTGGCAGTTCAAGCTGGCATGAAGGATTGAAAGCCCGTCTCTGTCCCAGCTCCTGCCAACCTAGCAGATCAAAAGCAAGAAATTGCAAGTAGATAAATAAGGACCACTTTGGTGTGAAAAGATCTTGGGGACATTAAAGGAGCCTCATTCAGGCATCCCCTGAGCAGAGTTTCTCCAGTAAAAATCCTCTCCACCCAGAATAATTTCTGACACGAAATTATTATTACCCATATTTCTATATGCAGAAGCTATTTTTTCTGGAAAAGAATGAACTTAAAATGTTGAAATATGGAAAGTAAGCTGATGAGTAGTACGTTCTTTGGTTTAATTGATTTGTGTTATAGAGTTGACTTTTTATGTTTCCTCTTTTCTTTTGCTAATAGTAGTACTGGGACTGAGAGCTAGCCCAAATGTAGCTCTTTTGGACTTCTGCATCTAGGAGTTCAACAGCACAAGAAAGTTTGCATAATCCAACAATGGCATCTAGTCATGTACAATAATCCTGGCTTTCTCCAGTTTTGAAAAGAAAGGCGTCTTCTTCTGAGATAGGATTTTTTTTTTGATTTTCTGATCTAGAAATACAATACATTCCTTTTCTGAGAGTTCTAGGAAGGGGCTGTGATTCAGAATTTGAGTCAGAAATAGTAGGAGAACTGGAGAGACAGAAGTTGCTGTTTCCACAGAGGAGAAAAGGCCTTTATCAGCTCAATTTAAGATTTTAGAGACTATATACAGAGCTAATTCTGTCTGTTGTAGATGTCCCACTTCAATTGATAAACATGACTTGTATTTTATTCTCATTTGATATCAGTTAGATATTTGACTTCTACTTAATTCTTGAAGTAAAAATCCTGCTTTAGTGCTGATGAGAAGAACCCAGAGAGTACAAATTGTAGCATTCAGTTTTATTAAGTCACTATTGCTTTTGCTATACAACTATATATAGTTGTAGTTTGTGTTTGCAGAACTTAGATAGACAGACAGACAGATCCAGAAAATGTTAAACTACCATATTTTATTATTTTACCTCCAGCTGCTGGTTTCTACCTGCAAGGTTGATTTGATTTTGATTCTCCCTTCAAGGGCTCATCAACTGGTGTATTTAAATATTTAGATATGTGGGAATCTATGGAGATGTGTTGTTCTAACTGACACACTATATTGATGTGCTGAATCATTGGCGTATTCTGAACAGTAAATTCATATTTGAGAGATATCTTCCCAATTTTATCACCTGTATGCCTTTACAGTACCACAAAACCCTTTCTATAGCTAGGGGTAAAAGAATTGGGCATCAGCATTTAGAGGTCACTAAAATCTAAAAATGAAACTGTTAATAAATATTAAGAAATGGCAAGGCAACACTTGCTGACCCTATTCACTTCCCCTTCTTTTTTAAAGCAGAAAGTTATCTCTTTTTTAAAAAATAGGAAACGAACTATTTTTTGGGAGAAAGAGGGATTTGTTACCATCATAGTGGAGTGGGTGAGAAACAAGGTCAATTGCCCTGGGTGCTAAAACGGATGAATGTGTTCATAACAGAAGTGTAGTCACATCTTGATTTTGTCCTAATGCAGTGATGGGCAACCTTGGCACTCCAGATGTTCTTGGACTTCAATTACCAGAAGCATAAGTCAACACTCCTGCTGATCAGGGCTTCTGGGAATTGAATTTCAAGAACACCTGGAGTGCCAAGGTTGGCCATCACTGTCCTAATGCATTGCTAGTGCGGAGAATAATCTTCAAAGATCCCCAAATTATGTTTTGTAGAACTCCTGCTGTCTCAAAGAATTTTCTGCTAATGTAATGGCATCCTCAGCCTTGTTGTTTCCAATACTTAAATGAAGAGAAGAATGTAAAATGATTAATTTATTTAACTAGAACACAAATATTCCAACCTTCCACTCCAGTTCCAGCATATAGGGCAGCTTAGAACAAATTAAAAACAATTACCAAAGCTATAACAAAATGCACTGCATTCATTTACCATAGCAAGAAAAGAAGACAAGTACAACTGCAACAAAGAAGAAGAAGAACAATACAACAACTAGGACCAGTCATCGCCTTTCTCAGCAGGGAAATATCTCAGTCCAACAGGCTAAGAATATTAACTGCCTGCCAAGCCAAAACATGTGGGGAGGAGTCACAGTGATCTACTCCAGTTGCAGGAATCTGCTTTCAGAAGTAGAAACAGTCTGGAGAAATGTTGCAACGCAAAACAAGCAATGTTGTGCATTTGAATGTCTATTTCAATATTTCTGTTTTGTGGGTTTTAAAAGGTTCTGTTTTGTAGTCAGTCACTGGAACTACCTCATACATGACATTAATATGCTGGACAAAGGTGTCTTTACACTGAGCAGTTTGGGAATTTTGATCCCTCCCCCTTATGTAAAGCAATAACTTTGCCTTCATTTTTATGTACTCACTAGAATATCTTTTTCGTTGCTAATCAAATAAATCAAAGGTGAATTGGAAGGAAATAAGAAGGGAAATATTTAAAGAAGTTATTCTCTAGAAAATTGGAATAAGTGCTTGTTTAACTAGGAAAATATATTCATCTCGAGGAAGAGAATCTTGATTGAAATCCCTAACCTAGGTGCACAGTTCAGCACTTTAAATGTTTTTGGTTCAACTCAGATAGACTGTGGTCCAAATTTATAATGTAGTCATACTGGTGTTGCCTTTTTGACACTACTAGGTACAATGTGTCTAAAATGAATTATAAATGGGTCCCATGGAAAACCAGAAGGGATTGTGTTGGTGATGAATGAAGTCACTCACAGTTATGTGTATATTCTATTATATATGGGGCATACTCAGAATTATTTTGTGCTGTATTCTGCCCTGTGGGAAGTTAAGGTGTCCCTGACATACCCTTAAAGGATTCCTTGGGTTATGGACAGAGAAGGTAAGAGAAAATACCAAGGAAAGATATTCAGTGTGGAGCACAATATCTATAAATAATTGATCCTGGGGTCAAATTAGAGCAGGGGGTGCCCAAAAGAATTTGGGCTGTGGGCTGATTACGTGGTTCAGTGGGCCAGTCATGTGATTCCTCCCATCAGGAGTGGAAGTAAAACACACCTTGCAATCTATTTTGAAACAGGATGAGATCAATTTTAACCTACCATTTTCTCTGCTGAAACCAGGGGTGCCCAAACTACAGCCCGTGAGCCAGATCCACCCCCAGATGCCAATTCATCTGGGCTGCACTGCCCTCATCACTCCTGGAAGCAGAAGAAAAATGCACCTCATTGCTCTGCTTCTGGGAGCAACGAGGGTGGTGCGGGCTGGATGAATTGGCGTCAGGGGCTGGATCTGGCCCATGGGCTATAGTTTGGGCACACCAAATTAGAGTATACATTTAGCACATTTTTAAGTAGAGAAAAATATGCTTGTTCTAGCACATTATTTTTCATACTTCCATATCTTGCATTTAGAATGCTTTGTTTGGTGACTAATCATTGAAAATTCAGTGTAAGCTTAGTTTGCAAGTCTGATTGTTGTCTGTGGTCTTTTATGGGTCAGGGGTGGGCCTGGGGCATGTATCCCTGAGCTTCCCATCTTGCAAGCTAGCTTTCTCCTGGCTAAAAAAAAAAAAAAAGGGGGGGGGGTTGGCTTGGCTGGAAGAGTGGGCCTGAGAGGCACCCAGGAACAGACCTCAGAGCCAGGAGTGGAGGTGATGATTTCACTCTTTGGCTGGAGAAGAGGCATTCCAGTCTCTTGTCTTTGCCTCCGCTCTATCAATTATGTTCCCTCCGGTATTGCCCAGCTTTTCTGTGGCCAAAAGTTAACTTTCAGATTTTAAATATTGATTTTATTCTCTCTCTCTCTCTTTTAACTTTGAATACATATGTTTTTAAATAGTACATTTTAAGTATTAAAATTAAAATTTATTATTATTTTAAACTGTGCTGGTCATACACCATAATTTATTTATTTATTACACTTATATTGCACCCCTCTAGGAAAAAAATCATTCCTACTCAGGGTGGCTAACATCATAAAACCAACAATAAAACAATCAAGAATTATTAAGTCATTCATAATAAAACTCACAATAAAAGCAGTCACAAAACATTAAAATAAAGTGCTTGAATGATTGAGTCTAATTGTTGAGATAGACATCTCTGAGAAAAGCCCATTGTAGGAGGTACAATAGGTTAATTGTAAGAAATGTAGTGTATATTCACCTTAAAATCTAGTTTGACACTAACTTTCATTAAGATATTGTAAGTCACTTCAGATGTTCCAGCATAGGAAGGATGATAGTACCATGAGGTGTGGCTAGAGTGTGTGCCCCAAATTTTCTCACTATAGCATGTGAATCCGGGATAGGAAATTGATGGCTTATTTATGTCCCAAGTGTTGGGGTGTCTCTTGATTTTGGAAGTGACTGTCTCAGTTGCAGTCAAGAAGATATATGGCACTGAATGGGGAAGAATAGAAAAAGAACTTCTTCAGGTTTCCTAAACTGTTCTTTTTCTTCTGTGATTTGAACTGACCTTCCCTACACCTTAGATTCCAATTCTCAAGGTTGATGAAGTTCCTTCCTTCTCATATTTTTACTCGACCATCCAAAGAGGAAAGATCCTGCTTTTCTTCTCTAGAGATGAAAGCAGGAGCCATGACTCCTGAACCAGAACTTCTATCACTTTCACGTCCCAAGTCAACATCTCTAATAAATATAAGTCTTTCTTTCTCTTTTGAAAGAAGTGTGGGCATAATTTCTATACAAATAGGGAATCAAACTCAGATAATAATTCCAACTTTCAATGCAGGGAATGAACAAATTAGCCTTGCTCTTGTATCACTGCATGTCTAATATGTGAGAGTGGGAACATGTCACGTCTGGAAGATATCTCTTCTTTTTTCTGTGGGAAGGTGAAGGATGGTCACTTTGGCATCCTATTTTTAGACAAGGTCACTGGGGGGTGGGCTCACTTTTTCCCTTGAATGTCTTTGATCTGCTTGGGTGTAATATGTGTGACATGAAATACTATTAGAGAAGCATAGCATTGTGATGTATGCAAGTGTTATAATGTTCAAACAGTTACTTCCTTACACCCATGCTCAGTCCAAGATTGGCGACAGAAATATTTCCACATTTGGACAGAAAAACTAAAAAATAGTCATGTGAAACAGCTTGTACTTGTTTGTGGAAGAATTCTAGTTTTCCATGCACTTCTTTAAAGGCTCATCTGTATGCCTCCTGTTTGTTTCTTGACATTGATATTCAAGGTGAAGGTATGTGCATCAATTCTTAAACAGATTGGCATCAATCCAGTCCAACACAGGATTAAGGTCATGAAAGCCCTATGGAATCAGTTAGCCTAAGCCCTCTTGACTCCAGTATAGGTTTGTAACCTGTACAGAATTCACATTCCTACTTGTTCTGTATGTGTTACATGTGGTATATTCCACCATAGTGACCTTTGAGATGCCAAGGTTCAATCCTCACATCATTATGCTGGTGTTAGATATTCTAAGCATTTATGCAGAGAGTAATTATGCATGCCAATAAAGCAATAAAAGAGGCTGCAACAAAGGAATGGGCTCTAAAAGCAAATTATAAAAGCACTTAGAATGTGAGCGTATCAGAAAATGCAAATGCTATCAGCTAGAGCAAAGGGAGAGAGAACAAAATTAGAAGACACCATTTGTGCATACTGCCTTCCTGCCTAGCCACTGTGAACTCCATTACATAGCCTTTCATAAAAAAAATAAACACCAGAATACAAATAGCTTTAATATTTTAAATCAAATTAGGTTGATGGAGTTATACTTGGTGAAAAGTAGCTAGCGAAACAATGGAAATCTCATTAAAGAATAATAAAAGACTGTATCTGTTGGGCCAAGATTTAGGTACAGACAAGTGGGCTGGGTGAATTTCCCATAATATCCTATCCTCTTCCAAAACAGTCTTCTCTTCACAATGCTGCAAGTAACTTAGTGAAGGTTAGGAGACTCTGCCCATATCTTCATATGACAGCCACCTTGTCTGTGAGTAGCTCCTATGGTCAGGGGGAACTCTTAAATAACTGGGTGAAGTGGGGAGTGGCACATTTTTCATATAATCCCATTTAATCAGAATTTGGACAAGATGGGAACTCCTTGTTGAGTAGTTTCATAAAATATTTGAAGTTTTTGCTTACCTTCTTAAACTCAAATTAGATTGCCATTGGGAATATCCTTTAAAAGGTATCTGTAAAGTTAAATGCTCATTTGTGTGACAAGGATATATTTAAAAAAAAACCTGCACTGGCTTCTGTTTGTTTCTGAGTACAATTCTCAGTGCAAACTGTTACCTCAAATACCTAAAATTGCTTGAACCGAGGCTATCTAAGCCTAAGGTATCTTTTTCTGTATAAGCTTGCTCCCTGCAGGAGAGGCTGCCTTCATATCATATCCCAATGATGGTGAACCTTTTAGAGACTGAGTGCCCAAACTGCAACCCAAAACCCACTTATTTATCACAAAATGACAATACAGCAACAGGGGAGGGAGAAAACACTCGCATTGAGCTGTTCGGCAAAGGGGCGGGTGAACTCTGCTGGGGGGAGGAAGGAAATGATCCCATTTGGCTGCTGGGCATAGTGGCGAGGTAAACTCTGTGCTGGGGGGAGAGAGGAAATGCTCCCATTGGGCTGCTGACAGAGGGGCAGGCTGGGGTGACTGCACAGGTGCCCACAGAGATGGCTCCGAGTGCCACCTCTGGCACACATGCCATAGGTTCACCACCACTGTCATATTCCATCTGTGGCTACGGCATGGTTGAATGGGACAGCTTTACATTGGCTAATTAAGAGTTTCCTTTTCAATAAGTATTTGACACACCACCCCCCTTTCAGGTTGAAATGTTTATGGACTTGTCCCTCATGTTCCTTGCTTTAAAGCTCCATATCCACTGGAAAGGGAAACTGTACTCTTCTATGAATTTATTTAACTGAATCCAATGTAGGCAGCTCACTGGCTACCATTTAATAAGCTTTTGATGAGACCATTTCAGATTAGTTTGGAGATCTATCATAAATGCTAATTTGTTCTGTTTATTTAATGAAACTTGTTGAAACCAATCCTTATTTTCTAGCAAGTGTGGAAAAAAAGAGATATGTTTAATTAAAATTAATGACCTTCATGCCTACAAAAGATTGCAGGGCTTCGAGGAGAAGATGTAACACTTTGTTTGAGAGGAAAGCACTAAATGCTAAGCTCAATTAAATGGGAAGAAATAACTGCAGAATATCTTCATGTTTGAGATAAATTAGAACTGGGGAGGGAGAATGAAATGGGTTTTTGCCGTCTGGAGATTTTCCAACAAGGGAAAAAATGGGGGAGAAATTGAATTGATGGACTGATTCCAATTCATTTACTCTAATAAAAATTCCTCATCCCTTAGTCTTTTTTTGAAAGAATTAATTTTGCAAACAAAATGGAAGAAATAAGCTTTAAAAGTATATTTGAACTGTTCCTTTTTAATAGGACAATTTTATACACGGTAGGGTATTAGACATTAATGATTAAATTATAGAAAAGACTCTAGCATAAAAATTTTTGATTGGGCAAACGCTGAAAGAAACTCAGTAGGATGTTGCAACTTGCTATTGGTTATCCACTTCAGGCACTATGTAAGCAAATATTGTTTATTAAAGTAAGGAAAGGTGCTTGTTTATTTGTTTACTTAGAAGTCTATAATGAACAGTTGAAATTGATTTCTTTCCAAGTTAATAGCTACCATGAAATAGGGGAAAGGAGAGGAAGCTCAGCTTATATTCAATGAGAAATTTCATGCAAGGCTTAGATTTGCTCTTCATTAATTTAAAAATCCATGCTACTAATTAATTTAAAATTTCATTAGCAAAATACATTTGAAGCCAGAGATGGGCAAAATACAGAATTGCAGAGGTTGTTGCAATGCAATTCCCAGCATTTCTCACCATTGGTTGAGCTGGCAAGGGTAGATGGGGGTTGCAGTCCATTCATCAATGGAGGGTTGCCCTCTGCTCACCTTTGGTTTAAACCAAGAGATGGGAAATACCATCTGACACTCCACTGCACATTGCACACACATGTTCACTAATTCCAACTCTGATGGCAATGGCTAAGTTCATTTGAAAGCTCAGATCCTTGGTTGCTTCTCTTTTGATTTCAAAAAGGATATTTTTACCACTTCAACTTTTCATCTGCATCACCCAATATTTATCATCCACAATTTTTAGCACCTCTCAGCCTCTAAGAGTAGAGTTGCAGCTTATGCAGTTTGGGGAAAGATTTGCCCAGGGTGTGTGTGTGTGTGAGAGAGAGGGAGGGGGTGACACTGAATTGGATCAAAATTCCTTAGAAAAGTTTTTTTTAAAAAAAATATGTTTCTTTCAAGCTTCCTCTTAGTTCAAGGATTTCTAAACCCATAGACAACATTTTGTGATACATCCCCACATACATTATCATCTAAAAATAGGGCACAGCTTTAGAATCACATTTAATATTATTGAAGAAAGCAGTAGGCTAAGAACAGAGCTAGTCATCCCCAAAAGAGAAGGTGACTCCCCTAAAGTGGTAATGAAAAGCACCTCCCTATTTTGATGTAGTGGCTCAAGTGGTTAAGACACTGAACTCGCTGACTGGAATGTCGTAGTTTGATTCCCAGGTACTGCATGACGATGTGAGCTCCTTCTCTGTCCCATCTCCTGCCAATTTAGCAATTCGAAAGCAAGTAAATAAATAGGGACCACTTCGGTGGGAAGATGTACTTTATTTTTATATTGTATCCTATTATTGAAACTATGTTATGTATATGTAACTGGAACTGTACCCTGTAACCTTATTTTGCAATGTCGTTTTGTTTTGTTGCACTGCTTACTGTATTGTTATATTTATTGCATTATACTGTATGATTTTTGATTATGTTTATTACCTCTGATTGTCTGATATGTATGGTTTCTGTAAACCGCCCTGAGTCGGTTGCACCGAGTAGGGCGGTATACAAATCGAATAAATGAAATGAATGAAATGAAATGAATGAAGATAAACAGTGTGCCATGCACTTTGGTGTTGAGGCATGTCCACCACATGAACATGGAAACATCTGCAGACACAGACATGCTGGCTCTTTGGCTATACAGTAAAACCTTGCATAAAGAGCACCTTGCTTAGAGAGTAACTCACTTAAAGAGCAGAATTTTCTCTGAATGATCATTTCACTTAACAAAACCAACCAAAAACTTGCTTAACAATTAAATCGGGGTTTGCAATACTCCCACCAGAAGTCACAATTGGTCACTTATAATGGTGTTTCACTTAAAGAGCATACTCGCTTAAAGAGCAATCCTGTGGAACACGTTATGCTCTTTAAGCAAGGTACAACTGAAGTAACAGAAAGTCTGATTGCTTCTGTTTTAGTTCCATTATGATCATAATGTAAAGTAATAAATTAATAAAGTAATGAAGTAGCTCTTCGGCTATGAAACAGAGATGAGCACTGAACCCTAGAGCCGGATACAACTGGCTTTTGAGCAAGTGTGACCTTTACTTATTTTGATGACAAGCCACCTCTGGCTTGAACTGCTTACAATTCTCTCACCAACAATTTGCCCCCCCCCCATCCACTGTTATATACAAATGTACTGAAGTTTCAAGTGGGTTCAGATTCTTCCAAAGACAATTTCTTGAGAAGTGTCCTAAATAATTAACTCTTTTGGAGGCATCCTATATTGTTGGGGATTCTCATTTCCATATGCACTATGTTCAGTGAAATGTCTGCCCTGCTTTTGCAGCTGAACTAATAAGGTGGAGAATTTTGGAGCTCATGATAAGCCTTGTTCTGTAAAAGAAAACTCTGTTCTCTTCGCAGTGACAAAATTATGGTCCATTTCATTGGGCTAAATCCAATGACAACCCCAGCTACAGTAGGCCTGCTTAAATATATGACACTTGTTAGTCACAAGTTACACAACTTTAATTGAATGAGTCTATTTAAGTGACACATGCTCCATTGATTTATAAAGGTCTGTCTAGCTTGGATGTTGAATAGCAATGGTTTAGTGGTTAACTAAAGGTCAACAGCTCAGCAGCTGCATGATGGAGTGAACTCCCATTGTCTGCCCCAGCTTCTGCCAACCTACCAGTTCAAAAGCAAGAAATTACCGTATATACTCTAGTAACAGCCAAGTTTTTTAGTCCCAAAAAGGAGCCCCAACAATGAGACTCGGCTTATACTCATGTCAACAACAACGAGGGCCCCAAGATCATGCTGCATTGAGATGTGTCAACAATTTAATTTACCATATTTTCATGTATTTTTAATTTTGAAACTCACTAGCAGCAGCTGCATTTTCTACCCACGGCTTATACTTGGGTCAATCGATTTTCCTAGGTTTTCAGGTCAAAATTAGGTACCTCAGCTTCTATTTGGGTCAGCTTACACTCAAGTACATACGGTATGTTCCGTGACCACAGAAATGTCTGCAGACACAGATAACACTGACTCTTTGGCTGTAGATGGATATAAGAACTTCACCCTAGAGTCAGACACAACTGGCTTGTGAGTAAGGGAGACATTTTCCTTTACCTTTAACCTGGATGTCACTGAAGGACGGATAATTGTCACCAGATTAGCACCACTTAACATAATTGTAACTGAGTTAGCACTACTGAACATGACAGAATCCTAAACTGGGCTCCATCCCACACATTCAACAGGAACTTGTTATGTCTTCTTCAATATATTGGCAAGAAAATGAAATGCATAGACAAAATGTAATGTGACTGCCGAATGACCAAGAAATCTTGTTGCCTCATGTAGTAGGTAACATTATTATTATTATTATTATTATTATTATTATTATTATTATTATTATTATTATTATTATTATTATTATTATTATTATTATTATTATTATTATTATTTTGACTTCTACCCTGCCCACCTGGGATGCACTCACACTCTGGATGGCTCACACTATTAAAAAAAGCAAAACAGATACCAATAAGACAATAAAACCACCACCACCACCCTAATCATAATCAAAATCAAAACCAAGGACCCCTAATGCAAGTGGCAGAAAAGCCAGATCTGTTGAATTAGTGGGGATTTAGTGAATCAACTCCTCCATAAATTCCACCAATTGATTGGATTTACTCTACTTCTGACTTACTATGCTAAATAGGAGGATTTAAGCTAACATTTATTTTCTACCTCTTGAATTTGATGTGTTATTTTAAAAGATTAGCAGGTAACATTAGTCAATATTTGTGAAAGACCAATGCTTTTGTATTGCTTGCTCTATGGTACTTTAAGAAAATATGGGTTTTCATAAAAACAATTAGTATTATTAAAAAATTTGAATCTGTAACATCTAAAGCAACCTTCCCATAACATTTTGAAAGCAAACCTGACTCATCAAATATTATAAATGAGGCACACTGTTACTACCAATGTTATAATGAAGGAAAAAGAACATCACCATAACCTCATCATCATATCCTATACAGTGGCCCCCAGTGGCTTAGTGGTTAAGATGCTGAGCTTGGTGACTGGAAGATTGGGTATCAACACCCGAGGGCTGCACTTGGGAACATGAAAGGCGCCTCGTTCAGGCATCCCCTGAGCAGAGTATCTCCAGCAAAAATCCTTTCAACCTAGAGTAATCTCTGACATGAAATTATTATTATCATACCCTATACCAGTGATTGCAAAACTTGGAGAAACTGAGTACCCAAGTAGGAAGAGGAGGCAGCCCATAAGCAGGCACTACGAATGCCCACATATCCATGTAATGTCACCAGCATGCCTCTGGTGAAGTCACGTGGATACATGTGAGTGCTCCCCACCCCATGGGACCTCCCCCCATGAGTGCTGCCCTCCACCACCACCCTTCTGTGGCCTCCCCACCCCCATAAGTGCTCCCCACCTTATGTTGCCCAGATGCAACCTCCCGACTGGGATTTCAGCATCCCCTATCGCCTCCCCTTTGGCATAGGGAGAGGGATGGTGGAGAAGCTTCCCCTCAATGGCCCACATGCCAGAAGAAAGGTCCTGGCATGCCACTTCTGGCACACATGCCAATGGTTCACCACTGGGGCCCTATACATTGAGCCCCCTTCCCAAATAATATGATACAGGTAAGGCCATTTCTTACTTCCACATTTGGTGCCATTATAAAATTAATGCATGACTTCATCCAAATTGGAATTCAGCTTCCAGCTGCTAATGTTTAAACTTTACAGTGGATTCTACTCACAGTACTAGAGTAATCTCTTATTTCATTCTTTGGGAATTTTATTATCAGTTTCACTGAACAAGAACCGTATTTTTTCTTTCCCTACACATCCCCAGACAAACACTGCTTTATTTATGCTACTGCTGCTGCAGTGAATTTACTCCATTTTTGAACTACTGGGAACAGCAGGCAAAGGAAAAGACAGACATGTTTGCTAAAGAATATTGAATGGTTAAATAACTTCAGTTACTGGCTAGACACAGTTCATAATCTTGTAGGATTTATTGCTCTGAGAAATCCAAATGTTAGTTCTTTTCTATGGTTGTAAATAAACTCTGCTGCATAGATCCTATTGTTATGTGTTGTTATGTTGCTTCTGACTTGTGAAGACCCTATGAATTAATTACTTTCTAAAGATCTTATCACTTACAGCCCCACAAAGGCTTTACAAGTCAAAGACCACAGCTACCTTTATTGAGTCAATTCATTTTATATTTGGTCTTTCTTCCTACTGCCTTCCACCTTTCCTGCCATTGTTGTTTTTAGAGAAACTTGTCTTTTTGTGATATGTCTGAAAGAAATAGGACAGCCTCCAGTACTACAACAAGATTCACCTGTAACCTAAGGAAAATGCAAACGATCTCACATTGTCTTGCTATGAAGTCACACCAAGGGATTCTGTTGTCTTTGATTTAATGGTTCACACAGGGATGGGAGTAAAATTCTTCAAATTGCAGTTCTACTGAGGCACTTGTAGGTGGTTCAGTTCAAAGGAATTGCCTAAAAAAGGCTTTCCTTTCTCTAGTTACTGATTTCCACATCTTATCTTGCTGATCAGAGACCCTTTTAAACTGGAATGAATGAATGAATGAAAAAGGAGCTCTTCCCAGGGCAATTTTTTTGTAAAAAAAAAGAAAGATAAAAGGTTTTACAGAGAGAGAGAGATTAGCACTGGTGCTTGTCCTCTGAATTCAAGGAGCAATTTTACTTCTTTGAATTACTTTACATATATGCAGTTCTGTTATTAGTTTAATAGTCTTATAAATTGAGTAAAGCTAGCTTTGAATTAAGAGTGCAACATTGGTAGCAACATTCCAGCATAACATTCCAGAGACGAGCTTGGTTTGCATAAGAAAGGGAATGGGCAGAGGTAACTCAAGTTCATTCAGGCTGATTGACAGTCTATAACCTTCTAACAAAAGGGGAGGGAGTTCCTAGGGAATGAACACTTTCACCCACAACATTACACCTTTAAATTCTCAAGTCAAGGGGAGAAAGGTAAAAGAGACACCCAAGAGGAACTCTGGGACCCCCAGAACAACTACAGAAGGGGGAACCTTACATCATGGGAAAACACCTGTTTGGGAAAGCAAAAGTTCTCACATAACTCACATTCCAAGAGGGAGTGGAGTGATTTAGATATTGTATACAAACCCTAGACATAGGGAGCTTGAGAGGAGTAACATCAGGAGATATCAAGAGCTATTATCTCATTGAACATCTGATGAGGAACCATAGGATATAGGGCCTTCAGGCCATTGGCTGGAGATTGTCAGGAATCTTGCCAGGCAGAAATGAGACTTGCTAAAAATCCAACCACAGCAAAAAAAGTCTTAGACTTTGAGGAAAAATGCATCTTTTTAGAAAAGTTAGCATTTCTTATTTTCTTTAGATTGTTTGAGTAATAGTTTAGAATTAGGAAAGCGGTTTTAGGTTAAATTAGTGTAGATTAGGGATGAATCTTTTAGTTAGATTTATCTCTTTGATTTGTATATTGGAATGGATAATTTCAATGCTTCTTCAATAAACCTTTGAAAAACAATCAATGCTTCATCCTTGAATCCAGATAAGGAAGGAGAGAGTTGCGGAGCAGTTTTTCATCGACTGAGATGAAAAGAGTCTTGGGGTAGCAGGTTAGCTACAGTGTTTCTCACAGAGACACACAAGGGGGACCAAAGAAGGGTAGGTTTGGCTGGATGTTCAAAAACTTTTGGCCCAGGAATTTAGATAACCAGGGTGAAGAGCCGCATTCACGTGAGAGTGCACTTTCTCATCAGGGCTAAGGTATGGGAATAAACATTTGCCGTGCATCCCAGCATAAGAAGAGCATTGTGGCAGATTCCCAAGGCTGCATTCATGCCTTTTCTGGTGCCAGGTGAACAGTAAGGTCTACTCATCAAATGCTTGTGCATCCTGTGACCCTTAGGGGTGAGGTGGGACCCGTAAGACCCCGGGGGGGTGGTGGCCTCCCAGCAGTGCTGTTTGTGTGAGTGCACATGCAGTCTCTCCTGGTCCTCGCTTATGGGGTAAGGTGGTTTGTTAAAGCAGTGCTTTGTGTGCGTCCGTGTGCATATGTATTCAATTAGTCTTACTTTCTGCAAATTGATCACATGCTTTGAACCAAACCGAAAGGATTTGTACAAAGTAGAAGGGGTTCTGGTGAGAAGAAAAAAGCTATGGTTTGGGACTCTTGGTGGATTTGCACCTCTCATTGGGTAATGTGGTCAATGGGGGAAATGTGAATTAGCCATCCTCAAATCCATAGTATTTCCTGCATTCTTCCTCCTCCCTCTAATTTCTAGTGAGTGTTCAGGTTTGGCTTGACCCAGAACGTCTTCATTTGTATAGCTGCCAAGGTAGATGAGATTAAACATCACAGCTCATGCCACAGATCTGAATTGTGCTATCTACAAGTATGGATCTAATCACAGCAACCCTCATTACAGATTGATGACACAATCTATAAATCATATTACAGATGTTAATAACACAAAACTTGTAGCTATCTATGGTAGTGAACTGGTTCCTGAATGGGATAATTTTAGTAAAGGACAAGTTAGGTCTGGGGTTCCCAACCTATGGCCTGTGGGCTGTTCCCAGACCCCAATGCCATCCCATCCAGCCCGTCACTGCCTCCGCCATACCTGGAAGTGGAAGCTAGCACATTTATGTCATCCATGATTCGAAGTGAGCATCACACAACTCAAGCATGCATTTCTGCCCAGTCCTCCACTTCCTCTCTCCATTGATTGCACACTTTGGGCATTTAATTTCTTCCCATAAAGGAAGAGTGAAGATGAGAAAATAGTGGCAGTAATGATGAAGCAATGCAGAGAGAAAAAGTTCAGAATTCCTAGTTAACTGAATGAAGAAACTCATTTTGCATTGGAAGAAGAGATTTGGTGGGATTGTATCAGAAGATAAAAGAAAGAGGAGAGTCTGAAGTTTCATTTACTTTTCATTTTCTTAAAATTCTTTATTTCTTATCAAACTATGAGTCAGTGTTTCTCCCAGTATTCATAGCAAGTTGTTACAACCTGGCTGTGTGCTAAGAATAGTTAGCCATCAGTTTTTGAAGAATTTATCATGACACACAAAACATATTCCAGATGGAATGAACCCAAGATTTCAGGATTGAACAGAACAATATTGCAAAATTCAAGGCAGAGCATAAAAACTAAAAATTCATTGGGCTCTGAAAATTATATTGGAAAGAAACATGCATCCTTTTAATTTCTTTTCCAACACTCTTTTTGCTAATTACTCAACAAAATATCACCAATTTGCATGTGGGGAAAATGTTTATATTCCAGTCTCACTGTGATAATCATGGCAGCCACAATTTCAGATTTTTTTAAAAAATTGTCAAATTAATGTGTGGGTGTTGGATATCTTTAATGTTTTAATTACTTTGTTTCCATTTATAAAAGAAGAAAGAAAAAAGAAGGCGGAAAAATCTTGATATTAGATACTATTTAAAGATTACCCCTCTTTATAACTTCCTCTTATAATCAGTGTTTTTATAAGAGCATTTTGAACTTCAGCTACTCATCTCAGATATTAAGCAGCTTTCAAGGAAAATAAGGGCTTTTGTAGTTGAACTACCACAAACTTTGTACATTCATGTACTTTCAAAGACTGTCAAAGAAAAGGATTTATTCTTATATTCATTAAGTTCTTAAATCCCCATTTTGTTGTGGTATTCAAATGCACCAGTTTCAATTTTAAATTACATTCTGCAACTAAATCATCCTGTTCTTATTTTAGCAGATAATTTTTCACTGCTTGTTAAATTTCCTCAAGTTTTAAATGGCTAATTTATTTTACTTTTAAAAAATTGTATTTTCTATCAAGATGTGCCTGAACCTTTTAAAAAAAAATAACATGGATATTTCAAATTAGCATGTTCAGATAATTCTGATATAGTGTGAAACAAAAAGAAATGGAGTCCTCAACAGAAGTCCTTTTTTTTTTTTTGTTCAGTCACACAGTTGATTCCGACCCTCCGTGGCCCCATGGACCACCACCCTCCAGGCACCCCTGTCCTTCACCATCCTCCTCAGCCCACCCAGCTCCGTTCCCACTGCATCCACTATACCATCTAGCCATTTCATTTTTGGCCGGCCCCTTTTTCTTTTGCCCTCCACCTTTCCCAGCATCAAGGCCTTCTCAAGGGAATCCTCTCTTCTCATTTGATGTTCAAAGTACCTTAGCTTCATCTTTACAATTTGACCTTCTAAGGAGCAGTCAGGGTTGATTTCTTCTAAGATTGACCTATTTGTTCTCCTCGCTGTCCAGGGGACTCTCAAAACTCTCCTCCAACACAACATCTCTCACAACCATACATTGCCACAGGGAATACCATTGCTTTGACTATACGAATTTTTGTTTGCAATTTGATGTCTCTACTTTTCACTATGTTCCCCAGGTTTCTCATTGCTTGCCTCCCAAGAATCAGCCGCCTTTTTATTTCATGGCTGCAATCCCCATCTGCAGTGAGCTTTGATCCCAAGAAAGTAAAATCTGTCACTGCCTCTACTTCTTCACCATCTATTTTCCAGGTACTGATAGGGCCTGTTGCCATTATCTTGGTTTTCTTCGTATTGAGTCTCAAGCCAGCTTTTTCACTCTCTTCTTTCAACCTAATCAGGAGCTTCTTTAGGTCTTCCTCACTTTCTGCCATGAGGGTGGTATCATCTGCATATCTCAAATTGTTGATGTTTCTCCCAGCAATTTTGATCCCAAATTGTGATTCCTCCATCCCTGCATTGCACATTATGTGCTCTGAGTATAAGTTGAATAAGCAGGGTGACAAAATGCAGCCTTGTCTTACTCCTTTTCCTATTCCAAACCACTCCGTCATTCCATATTCTGTCCTAACTGTTGCTTCTCGATTCATGTACAGATTTCTCATGAGACATATAAGGTGTTTTGGTATTCCCATATCTTTAATTACTTGCCACATTTTGTTGTGGTCTACACAGTCAAAGGCCTTAGTGTAATCAATGAAGCAGAAGTAGACTTGTTTCTGATATTCCTTTGTTTTTTCCATGACCCATCTTATGTTGGCGATCTGGTCTCTGGTCCCCCTGCCTCTTCTGAAACCTGCCTGCACTTCTGGTAATTCTCTCTCCACATGCTGTTGCAGTCTATCCTGTATTATCTTGAGCATCACCTTGCTAGCGTGTGGGATGAGCACAATTGTTCGATAATTTGAACATTCTTTGGCATTTCCCTTTTTGGGGATTGGAACATATACTGATCTTTTCCAATCCTGTGGCCATTGTCGTGTTTTCCAAATCTGCTGACATATAGAATGTAATAATTTAATTCCATCATCTTATAGGGCTTTGAAGAGTTCAACCTGGATACCATCATCTCCGCTGGCTTTGTTGTTTGCAGTTTTTTTCAGGGCCTTTCTGACTTCACTCTCTGGGATGTCTGGCTCAAGTTCAATTTCCTCATCATTGAAATTATCAGGGGTGTTGAGGTCCTTTCTGTAGAGTTCCTCTGTGTACTCTTGCCATCTTTTCTTAATCTCTTCTGCATCAGCTAACTCCTTGCCATCTTTGTCCTTTATCAGGAACTTAAAGGGGAGGAAATACATGTTTCTCCTCCTCCTCCTCTCTCTCTCTCTTATTCATATTTTGTTTTTATTTTTTATTTTCCTTCCTTTCTAAAATCTAGGCTAACCGTTATTTCAAAAATAACAAAAACTTATAAAACAACACTGAGGGCGCAATTACACTGATGAAATAAATTGGGAGCTGGTTTGGGATTTTTGAAGTTAATTTAGAATCATGTGGTCTTTGTGTCAGTATGTCCTCATGGGATAGATTTTAGTCCAGTTGTAAACTGTGGGATCTATTGATCCAGAGGACTACAGTACTTTTTATATGCAACTGCCTGCAGTCTTCAGCGCTTAACTGATGCAGTCCTAAGCTGAAGCAAAAAAAGATAGTTATGAATTCAGATTGTAAAGTATCCTGTAGTCCAAACCTTGTTATTTGGGCTCTGAAAACTTGTCAAATCAAGAGAACCAATTGAATATGACACAGGCAAAACCACATTTTATTTATTTATTTATTTATTTATTGCACTTTCATACTGCCCACTTGGGATATTTCCCACTCTGGCAGGTGCACATACAAATAACATAAAACAAACAAACTAACTAAAATGAAATGAAATGAAAAAACTAAATAAGTACATTATAAAATAAATAAAATACTTGGCATTTGTAGGCACATCCATAACAATGCTTTAAAAAGGAGCAGAATATTCAAAATAAACAACCCTCCTGGAATGTTTTAAGAAAATACTTTTCAGCAAAAAAAAAAGTATATATGCTTAGCTTTATTTTGTATAGTTGCTAATTTTTAAATCGATTTAAAGTGTAGTAGACTGGTTGCAAAAAATAGGACCTCTATGATGTGTAATCAGACTCTGGATTATTATGGTATTCAACCTGGAAGCCATTTTCACTTCTTAAGTGCTGGGATCCATCCATAATCACATGGTCACACTTATAGTCACACAAAGGTGTGTCTCCTTCCCTTCATTGTTCTGCACCTAAATCTACTTCACAGTTCCTCTCACTTTCCAAAGAAGAATTTGGTGAAAACAAGGGGAAGTGCAGAAGGAATTGTGTACTGCTTTTGAGCTTGTCATACTATGTAAATTGTATCATTTTGTAGATGTATATTATGTGAAGACATGTTGTAAGCCACCCAGAATCGCACTTTGTGAGTGGGGTGGCATATAAATTGATCATCATCATCATCATAGAAATCTGCTTTGCAAATACAGTAGTACCTCGGATAACGATGAGACTTGGTTCCACAAGTCTCGTTGTTATCCGGTTTTTAACGTTGTGCGATGCATTGATCGCACAACGTTAAAAAAAGCCCTGTTTCCCTGGAGACTGCAGCAAGCCAGAATGTCGGGATTTGAATCCTGATGTTTTGGCTTGCTGCAGCCTCCAGGGAGGTGGGGGAACTTTGGAAACAGGTTGGATCGGGTCTTCCCACCTCCCTGGACCCGGCAGGGGGGTCAGAGATCCTGAACTGGGTAAAAAAAAAATGGATGTTTTTTTAAATCAATTTTGGGCTCCCTGCCGGGTTGAGGGAGGTGGGAAGACCCTATCCAAGCTGTTTTCAAAGTTCTCCCACCCTCCTGAAGGCTGTAACAAGCCAAAACATCAGGATTCGAATCCTGATGTTTTGTCTTGTTGTAGCCTCCAGGAGGGTGGGGAAACTTCAAAAATAGCGCGCATCGGCTCTAGGGAGGTCGGGAGACCCGATGCGCACTTATAATATTATCAGGGACTGCGGTGGCTCAGTGATTAAGAAGTCAGCAGTTTGAGACCCGGGTACTGCATGGCAGTAGCGCCCGTCTCTGTCCCAGTTCCTGCCAACCTAGCAGTTCGAAAGCAAGATATTTCAAGTAGATAAACAGAGACCACTTTGGTGGGAAAAGATCTTGGGGACATGAAAAGAACCTCATTCGGGCATCCCCTGAGCAGAGTTTCTTCAGCAAAAATCCTTTCCACCCAGAAAAATTTCTGACACAAAATTATTATTATTCATCAATATTAAACAATATTTTATTTTATTTTATTGACATTTTAATTAAGTTTAAATTGATAGCAGTCTTGGAAGAAAGAGAAGAAGACAAAGAATACGAGGAGGAAGAATACACTTTATCAGTGGAACTGCAAAACTGCTTTTAGGAGTCTGACAGACAGCATGGAGAAGAAAATAGGACACCCAGTCCCCCATGGGAGGGCATAAAACAAAGCAGAATCATTGAACTCATGCCCTACAAAAAGAAGAGTAGACTATTTGTAGTAGGACTTGGTACACAAAAGCTCACAGTTAAATACGGGAGTTAGTCTTTAAGGTGCCTAAAGAGCCTCTTTCACTCTCTTCAAGAGGCTCTTTAGGTCTTCTTCAGGTGGAAGGGAGGCTAAATTTGTATGAAGCGGACAAAATAAAAAAGCAAAAGCACACAATTGCAGTGATGAGGGGAGCAGAATTTACTTTGGGAGGAGGAAAATAAAAGACGCCCAATCACTTCCCATTTACTTTTCAGGGTTTTTGTTTGTTGGCTAACAAAATGGCATACAATGAAAGCAATGCAAGAGAACGTGGCTTGAATGCACCTTCAGTGTGGAATCTAACGTGGTTTCTTCTCTGCATTTGTTCTTGTGACAACTGAACTAAACTTTGCCACTAGCCTAAGGAAGACCCAACCAAGCCGTGAGATTTGAACTTGGCTGGGTCTAGTTCTAAATCAGGCAATTTCCTCCTTGCTCTACTTGTGCTTTTTTTAAAAATTGTCCCAGCTTCATCAACCACACCAAGGCCTTTTGCAAGCAACCAGAAATTATGTTCCAATGTCAAAAGGGGGAGATTGATAGCAACAATGGCAAGTATTGATGACATCATTGTCAGGGCATAACCAATCCCAAGGTCTAGGCATTTGTGACATCACATGGCCCCATCCCTTGGCCAGTGGATAAAAGCGGCTGACTAGGCAGGGCAGGAGACCAGAGACCAGTGGGCAGCCTAGCAGAAGGAAGGAGGAAAAGGAGAACGGCAGCCAGGAACCCCCATGAGCAGATCAAGGCAAGTTCTCTTGCTAAGTGGGTAGTGAGTTTGCAAACCAGATGCTGCTAAGGCTGGTGGCTTGAAACTAGTTGATGCTGGGTGATGGACTGGGTGGATGCTGTATGAGAGGACTGTGATTGAATGAGTGAATGAGTGTGAGGGTGAATGGCTGACTTGCTGTTCCACGGGGATGCAGTTGTTGGAGTGAATGTGACCCAAACACCTTGGGGGCTGGCAGAGGCTGGCTTCATAAGCGGAGTGGATGAAAGTGAAAGTTTGGGATGATGTTGCCATGCAGAAACCGGTGGGTGGCCCTGGTCATGGTCAGCTGATGGCAGTGGACAAGCATGCTCGCTTATTTTGGTTTCCTCCATTTGTGTCTTGCAGGAGAGATAATAGCTTCCTTTGTGATGTGGGGAATGTCAATGCAACCTTCTTGCTGGAGCTCAACCAGGCTGTGTCTGTTGAGAGCCAAGATCCCTGTTTATCCTCTTTTCAAAAATAAATAAATGTGTATTTTTCAAAAAAAATTGAAGTGGTTTTTTCCCCCATCAAGGACTGTCTCTAAAGGATCTTCAATTGCCTGGGATCTCCTGGATAGAATGCTATGGGGTGGTTCTGTGTGAGATCATTGGGGCCCCGTGTGAGGTCAGGAGGCACGAGCTTCTGTCACAATGGTCTGTCACAATGGCCTGTCACAATGGCCTGGGCTCCTTCAAATGGGACCATTTGTGTTGCCTTAAGATCTGCTTTGGCCTACAAAGTATAGGAATTACTCTGAACCCTCCCCAGAGTAAACCCAAATTGGAAAGATAGCAGAAGGTTGGGAGAAACTATCTTTACATTTGATCTAGAAAAAATCCAGCAAAAATCCATTCAATCCAGAATAATTTCTGACACAAAATTGTTATCTGAATGGATAGCCCTTGAGGATATTACCATTGACTGTGACCTCAGAGGAAAAATATTATGAGGTGGTTCTCTGTGAAGTCATAAGGTGGGCCCTTGTGATGTCAAAGAGGTAGTTTTTGTCACATTGTCAAGTGATGGTTGGGTCCTTCAGATGAAGCCATTTGTGTTGTCTTAAATTCTGCTGTGCCCTCCAAATACCTCTAAATTTGATGAGAAAATGTATTGAGGGAACCTACTGAGCCATCAAATTAATTTTTGTCCATTTGAAGTACTGTACCTGGTATTTCAGAGGATTCTTCAAATCTGGAGAAAAACTATCCAGATTTCATGAGATGCAGTAAAAATAGAGTAAAATTGAAACAAAGGGAATTACTCATGTGATCCCCGTTCAAATCATAAAAAATGCAAAGAATGCAGAAAGGAGGTGATACCTTTATTGGATCACTTTAAAAAACCCCAAAACATTGCATGCTTTCAAGATCAAAAGGTCTCTTCAACAGGCAAGCATAATTTTTTTAGTAAAAGTTCATGACACAGTGGTATTGTGTCAGGTGCTTTTTATAGAAATGCATGTTGGACAGACAGCATAAGATTTTATTGTGTATTCATACCCACCCCCGTGGGACAGAAAGCTGGGTGCTTGCTCCTTCTTCTCATGGTCTTCTCTGAGTCGGCGCAACTGAGTAGGGCGGTATAGAAATTGGAAAAATAAATAAATAAATAAATAAATAAATAAATAAATAAATAAGTATTCACTTCCTTTTGTGACCAGACAAAAAGAATCCAAAACTTCATGTGATCTCAGTCAGATAGCAGGGTTTCAGTTTGGTTATACACTAGTAGAAGGTTCATTGGATATCATTGACATATGTTTGGCTAAAAAAAGGAAATCATCATTATCATTATCATCATCATCATCATCATCATCAAAAAAATGCTGTTTGCATCATTTCATCTGCATTAGTTGTCCCTTATTGATGGACAAAGTATATGAACATGACAACCCAATATAGAAATTAACATTCATCGTGATGTTTATTGTTGTGAATGAAATTGTTCTGTGTAGTTCCTTATGTTCAGTCTAGTGTGTAAAAGTAATTCATTTAAAAGATCCCTCCCCTCTCCTAAAGGAACGGCACAGGTGCAAAAGCTATATGAGCAGAAGCTGGGCTCTAAGTGAATGTATAAAAGCCCTCCTGCATAAGATCCACATGTACAGCAACGCAATGAATAATCTTTTGAAGAGCTAAAGTTCCAGAGATTATACATGAGAATAAGTGGAATCTGCATGCTGTGCTGATGTCTGTAAATGTCATGTCTTTCAAGTATCACAACCAAAGGATTCCGGAATATTCTGCACATAGGGAGCAGCATGAGGTTGTCTCCATGAGTTTTTCTATATTTTCTATGG
This sequence comes from Furcifer pardalis, assembly GCA_030440675.1. Lineage (NCBI taxonomy): Eukaryota > Metazoa > Chordata > Lepidosauria > Squamata > Chamaeleonidae > Furcifer > Furcifer pardalis. The sequence goes on along the minus strand of CP126893.1, from coordinate 82,366,366 downwards.
TTCCTAGATTGTTTTGGCCATAGCTATGGCCAAGACAATGTAACCTGAGACATAAGAATAGATGGACAATATGACCATAACGGGACCAACAATTCTAGCGACAAGAAAAATTACCCAAAGAAATCTGTGTGGACATCTTACTGTGCTCCTCTACTCTCAGAGGAATGAACAGATATCAGAAAAGTATACATCACAAGGAAATTATATGACTGTAAAAATGAGGTTACTACATATTCCCCTATTTTCTTTCAACCTGAGCTTAGATCTTGTGATATTTAACTATCCCATAAAATGTCTGAATACTGTAAATAGTGAAAAACTAGGAGAGAAAAGAGGTGGTTTTGTAGCTCTTGTGATTTTTCTTTTAACATTTAAAATATTAAATTTCTTCTATTCTAAATTAGAAAGAAATTGTGGATTCTGGGAAATTTTTCTTATGAGTTGTTACATGTGCATGCTTAATAGCTGTCAGATACAATAGAACTAATTCTGACCGGGCATCAGATATATGTTCATAAAGCCTAATAGCATAATTCCAGGTACACTGACAGAAATAGCCTACTAGTTACATTTCTCATGCAGATGAGAACAACAAGACCTTCTTTGGTTTACACATACACACAGAACCACTGCAACTCCAGCTGCCTAACACACCTGCCTACTTGACAGCCTTAAGGATGGATGTATAAAATAAGCAGCAGTTAAGGCTGGGAAAGTATCTGAAGCATGTTAAGTATGAAGGCATCCCTCCAAGATGGGTGTGAATTGGCAAGAATACATCAGCTTTTGGGTTATGGTCTGAGGTCTTTTTCACCTAACTTCCTTGGGGGAAAGCTCAGAAGTCAATTAGATCTCAGTATCCCACCTTTGCAAAGATGACTTTGAAAATTAATGGCCCTGGAGCTTGCTGGCCTTTTTTTTCTTTTTGCTGATCTACTGATAAGCTTGAAGAGGCTAAACATACCTTCTGTAAATGGAATGAGACTTCCGTCAAGGTGAAACTAAAATAACTTGTGGCTACCTATGAAAGAAAAAACAAAACCTAGAGCCTTCTTTGTCCTCAAGGAAACCTGATCATTGATCTTTCTTTCTTTCCTTTCTCAGAAGGAGGACAGGTGGAAAGAAAGACAAAGTTTGTAAAGTGTGAACTAGAAACCTCATCTTCAGATCAGTGACCCTGTCATCTACTCCCAGATGTGCAGGAACAGGTATTATCCTAGTTCTCCACATGATTGAAAAGAAGCATGCCACTGCCTCAAGCTTTGGAAGTCCTCTCTGTCTTATGCATATTTGTATGATAATGCCTTATCTCTGTTCCTTACTGGTTCGTCCTCTTCTTCATTATCATCATGGACAGTCAACAAACCCTCTTTGCAGAAGAAGCAGCTGCTCAGAATGTCTGGCAGGTTGTTGCGGGGTGGCTTTGAGTAGATGTCACATTTGTGAAATGGACCACTGGCTCACAAACACAAGCCCAAAGAAGAGGAAGAAGAACGGCCACTGGAGTGAATGACTGGGAAGATGGCAAAGATGGCAAACTGAGGAGAGGAGTTATCGCAGCAGCAGCAATAGCAGTGAGGGAGGAATGGAGGAGGGAAGGAGTAGCAACCAGATGCAGGCTAGGGGAACAGGGGAATTTATAGACTCGTGGAATACTGAATTGGAAGGGGCCTTCTAGGCCATCAAGTTCAACTCTCTGCTCAATGCAGGAATCCAAATCAAAGTTGTTCTGACAAATGGTTGTCCAATTCTCTCTTGAATGCCTTCAGCATTGCAGCACTCACTTCCTCCCAAGATAATTGCTGCAATTTTTTTGCTGCTCTGTCAGTTATTAAAAAAATGTCCCTGAAATTCAACCTATATCTGGCTTCCTGTAACTGTGGTGGTGGCAGAGGCTTCTTTAATGGAGGAAGGAGCACAAGTCCATTCTTCTATCATCTTGTCATTTGAGGCAGTCACCTCACATGGCCAAAAGCAGGAGAAAGTTGTTATTTTAGGGCTGTAAAGCAGCATGCCCATGCTCTGAAACACTCTTGGTTATTAGATTAGAAGACAAAATCCAGGAAACAGCCTTAAATTCTGAGGTCTCACTGGTGGTTCTTGCTAAGATCCTTCCAGAAAGAGAAGAGATATCAGAAGACAAGAAAGATGAGTCCCTTATGACTGATCACCTTCCTCAAACATTTTTGCTTAGATTACAGCACCAGCTATGTGAAAACAGTATGAGAGTGCTGGAATAAGTCTAGTACTTTCAAGTACTTAAGAATTCACCTCTCTGGATGTCCTTTCTTCCAATGTTCTTATTACATTAGGAAATAAATAATATAAGTGTATGGCTACACTGGGACACTGAATTGGCTTTGCTTTGATTAGATTCAAAGCTTGTTTTATGGTTTGAATCAGGATCATTGATCACACAGGGGGTGTTGACTGTTTTGGGAGTTCAGTGTTCAAACTGAAGCCCTCTTCTTTCTTCACTTCATCTCATCCTGCCTCTGCTATTCCTTTTATGAAATTACACTACCTCTTTCCTCTCCCCTCCTTCTACTTCAGTGAAGTTTCACATAGCAGAAATGCAGTGTTAGCTATGTCCCCTCAGCAATAACAGCAGCCACAAGAGGAAGGTTTATTTTGATTTTCTCTCTCCCAATTCATTTCCCTCCCTTACCAAGTAGGCCACTTCTCACTTGCTCTGTCTTGGGTGTTGTGGCTGCTGCTTTGCCTCTGTGTGATGAGTAAGAAAGAGAGACAATACAGTCTTATTCTGCATTATGTCCTCTTCACCAGCTCTCTGACCATCTTCTAATGTGACTCTTCTACTTTCTGGACAAATGTGGGGGAGGGCATTCATCACACTCTTTTCCTGGATTTGTCCCCATTCCCCTTTTCCAGTCTTCACAACAAACATGCTCTCTCACCCTACTTGCACACAGGCTCAGGCTAGCACTGATATATTTCATTCATTCATTTATTCATTCATTCTCCTTTCCCACCCTTCTGTTGCAGGTATCACTCAGGGCAGCTTAAAGGTAATGGTAAAGGTTGCCCTTGCTAAAAAAACCAGTCATACCTGACTCTAGGGTATGGTGCTCATCTCCATTACAGCAAAACAGTGCTGTCTGCATCTGCAGACATTTCCATGGTCATGTGGCAGGCATGACTAAGTGCTGGAGTGCATGGAATGATGTTACTTTCCTATCAAAGTGGTACCTATTTATCTACATTGGTACCTCATTTTACGATGTTATTTTTGGTTTATGAATTTTTTTCACAATACATATGTATTTCTATGGGGCATTAACAGAGCTGGCCACTAGAGGCCACTGTCTGAATTGTAAATACAGTGGTGCCTTGGTTTACGAATTTTTTGTAATACGAAACATCCTGGAGAATACATTAAAATCAGTGTTTCCCAAATGCTGGTGTTTGGACTTCAGTTCCCAGAAGCCTAAGCCAGTATATTGTCTGATCAGTGCTATGGGGAATTGACTTAAGCTTCTGGGAATTGAAGTCCAAACACCAGCATTTGGGAAACACTGCAATTTATAAACCAAGGTAGCACTGTATTTGCGATTTCTTGCTTTCAAACTACTAGGCTGGCAGGAGCTGGGACAGACAACAGGAACTCACTCCATTGAGCAGCACTCACATCTTGAACTCCTGACCTATTGACCTTCCAGTCGTCAAGTTCAATGTCCTAACTACTAAGCCGCCACAGTACCAAGAGTGGCTGACAAGTGTATAAAACATCACAATAATAACAAAATTGTGAATAAATTATCAAAAACCCAAACACATTAAAGAAAATCCTATTGATCTATATAACAAATATTAAATCCACAGCATCAGAGATACAAAACCTTCTAATAAACACAATATCCATCTAATGATTAAAACAAAATATGACTGCCTCTAGTCAAGTCACTCCTCCAGCTTCCAGACAAATCCACTGCTGAGATGGAGAAGGATAGAGCTGAGTACCATCACTGTACTGGTGAAAGCAGACTCCAAATCTTTGATGACCTTTTGAGTATTTCTGTCTGTTATGAAGTATACTCTAAAGTAATTCATTATTCATAGTTACACACAGTTACTTATAGTTGTTCAGTTAATTAGTGATATAAGTCACAAATACTTTGATCTAAGATTTATGTTTTGTTATTTTGTATCAATACACTATATATGCTTACATTCACTCACATATGCACATGTAGTTAAATAAAAGGAAAAAACAGAACTCTATCATGTTCATTGCCTCTCCTTAACCATTGTGCACCTTCAGAATAGCTCATGCATCTACGCTGGGACATAAATTTTCTTGGGGAATTTTGGATTTTTGGCAAAAGAATCTAGAATTTGTTCTTTACAATAGAGAGCAGGTGTTTGATGTGCACTTTGCATAGAGGACACAGAGCTTATCCCAATCCTTTGGTTTTGGCAAAATCCTGACTCTCACATGCTCCTGCTTGCAATTTTCAATAACTGAATGTTACTGCCAAGATATTTGAACACATCTGTCATATGTTTTCAACACATTTGAAGTACCTTGAGAAGTTTTTATGTTTAGAAAAATAGTTAATAAAAGCTGGTAGAATAGGACACACTGATTTGTTTGCCATTATGACAACATTGACACCCAAATGGACTGAACTAATGTGACACATGACCCATCAGGCTGTAAACCTCATTGATGGCATTCCTTGTCAGCTGGGATTGAATTTTGACTTCTGAGTTATTCAGGATGGTCTTTTACATAAGAAAACTATTCAATTACATGTGGAATGTCTTGAAAGGACCTGTCAAATATCACTATTTATTTTTTATAGAAGAAGATATGAACCTAGAATCAAGACACTCACAACAGAGGTTTCACATTTTATAAGCCAACCTTAGGCAGTTGGGGGGGAGAGGGATGTCCACAAGTTAGAAATTTAACCACAACACCAGAATTATGGTGTCTTAAAAATAATGATTAAAAATACTGTTTATTTACTTGCAGTCAGCAGTAAAGTACATAATAACTGCATTAGAAATCTTAATTATAATAGTAATTGGCTTCAATTGATCTTTGGAGTAATAATAATTATTTTCTTTTAAAAAACAACATTCAAAACTTAGATAAGTTGTGCTTTTCTTCCCCGCATGTGTATCACTTTGTATCTTCTTCTGTTCTACTTTTTGGTATGACCACACTTTTTAATGTTCCATCACATCAATATTTCTTTCCAAGGAATCCCTCTTCTTTTTAAATGTGTTTTCTTCTAAAGTCCAAAATCAGGGAGTGGTGTAAATATTTGACAATGAAATGTCTGGGAAGAAAAAATGGAATTGAATGTTTTGAATCTGTGAATTAAGCTTTCCTTAGATTCAGAATTCATTTGGTAATTTAATTTATATTAATTACAGTGAGCCAAGACATTGCAGAGCAAAACATCAAAGCTGAGATGTCTCAAGAGGATGAGAGAATCAAAAACATCATGAACAAAATGAAATAAATGCAGCACATTATTCAGTGTTGTACAGCTTTGTCACTTCTGATTGTTTAATAATGTTCTGAATCCCTTCCATTGAATGAATGATGTCTATATACAGTACATCCGATGCACTTAACTAGACTGTAATCATTTCACTGTTATTTTACAGGAATGAAAGGGATAGAAATAAGGGGCTCTGATTCCTTTTTTAAAAGTGACTAACATTAGAGAAAATCATGTCATCCATAAGTTAACACAGATGAACTGAAATCAGGAGAGAACAACATGTTAGAACCATCATTAGACATTTTGCTGCTTAACACAACAATAAAGATCATGGCTTGGGAAATTTACCATTTCTAGTCTCTTGCTTCTAGAGTAAACAGGAACTTTCCCAAGGTCTGGTCATGATGAAACCCTTCCCCATTCCACAGAAAGACAGTGACAGGACTAGTCAATGAATATTGCTTAAAAATGGCGAAAATGGCTGTGTCTTCCACGTAGGGATTTTGATTTCTCTTTCTCCCATACTTGCATTTTTTGTTCTAAACTAGGGACACTCTGCAAAAATATCATCTGCCTCTGATTGGCGAATTCAATTGGTGCAGCAATTTTCAACATGGAGATGGCTGTGCTGTGCCTAGTTACCATACATGTGCTACAGATTCTAAGCCCTCTTGGGTTAAAGAAAGGTATGGCAATTAGACACCCTTCCTAACTCATCACCAGCCCAGAAGACTGATTTGGCCCTCCACTGCACCTACCATTACACCAATCAGTGAGATGCCAGCTTCTAGCTACTGACATTCTATAGTGCCAGGGCAGAAAGAAAAGACAGGTAGATTGAATGACTAGCCAGTGAATGATACTGAGGGGGCTGACCAAGCAGAGGAGGGTCCACACATGACATACAGTTGGCATGTGGCACTGCTTCATGCAAAGGTAGAGCCAGCTAGGAGGGTTGCAGGGAACATTAACATTTCATGAAGTAGCTGGAGCGATACTAGAAAGGATGCTAGAACCCATTTAGCAATAACTTTGACCTCAGTACAAGTCAAACTCTGAAGAAGATAAATTCTTCAGGCAGGATTAGGGGCCCTAAATTATGCCAGATTTAAGAGGCCCTACCACTTTACTAAATCATTTATATTATTCTAACTTGTGTTTGTTGTTAAGTCTCTTCAAGTTGAAATCAACTTATAGTGACCCTAACAGGGTTTCAAGATAAATTAGGGTTTTTGTTTGTCTGTTTGTTATAGACCACCTCTCTCCCAATGGGTGATTCAAGGTGGCTCACAATATTATTAAGATCAACTTAAAACATGGCTTTTGTACAATTAAACAACAATTAAACTAAAGTAGTAATAATTTAAGGAGTGGTTTTACCGGTTTCACTCCTCCAGTAAGCTTACATGGCTGAGTGAAGATTCAAACCCAGTCCATCACTCTGTCCACCACACCACACTGAGCATCCTTTTTAATGGTGAGGGAGATATTAATTTTTCAGTCTGAAGTTTAATGCTGTAATCAACTGAGTCTGTGTATTAATCTGGAATTGTTTTTGGAATAATGTACTGGAAATAAGCCACAAACTGATCCTACATTATTTCTGAAGCAAACAGAACCTTCACTTTAGTCAGGCACAATAATTAAATCCATAAAAGAAACCAGATTTCCAAACATAGTTTTGTTTCCTCATCCCAGTTTTGTAGCATTTGTAATGTACTACTCCTTGGTAGAGAAAAATAGTATAAAGTGGGGCTTATTTGTTTGAACAAAGTTTGTTTGCTTCAAATATCAGGCAATTTCAGAGCCAATGTGCAAAACATGCAAATAAAGATTGCAGCCATGGTTTATTTAATGAGGGTAAACATCTTCACATAATGTATGGTATGACTGCAATATATAAAATGTGCAAGTAGAAGGTTTCTGTCAAATGTCAGTAGGTACAAAAATCCAATCAACTTTCCCATCCGATAAGAGAGACTCTCTCTAGCATTCCACCAGATAATTCTCTCACTCCCCAATTCCCAGCAAAGGGTGTCAAACTCTTTTTGTCTAAGAGTTCACTATAATGTCAGCTGCAAGAAAGTATATTTAAATCTTCATGTTTTGGCAATGACATGCATGTGGTTTATTTAAGCCAGGATACTACTGGATAAACAATAGTAAGAAATATAGACCCCCCTCTGGCATATTATCCTTTACATCTATGAACATTTTGCCCTCCATGAGGTTTATCTCTTATTGTTGCTAATGTTCTGTACTCAACCTGTGGTGACGCTATGAATGAATGACCCCCTGAAACTCCTATCACTGGCACTCCTGTCCAGCTCTTGCAAACTCCAGAACATTGCTACTTTTATTGTGTCAATCTATCTCATATTTAGTCTTCCTCTTTTCCTGCTGTTTCCAGCTTTTCCTAGTGCTATTATATTTTCCATCGAGTCTTGTCTTCTCATGATGTGCCCAACATATGATAGCCTAAGGCTCCAGCTACACTATGAACAGGGTGTGAACTAGCCTAGACTACTTTGGAACAGTTGGGATTCATAAGAACAATCTAATCAACCCTGGCAATTCACACAGAAATAGCTCCATTAGAGTGTGGCGATCTTGTTCTAATCAAGTCTGACTGTTCCAAAGCCAATGTTACGAGGAAGCTTCTAAGTGAGTCATTTATGGATGTTGACATAGGGGAAGTGAAAAATAAATATTTTTGTTACTATTTACAACTAAACTAATGTGAATTTGACAGCAAGAAAAATTGTTTTTTGTTTTTTAAATATCTGATATAGTGCATCAGCAATAGTCTTAGGCAGTAAAAAAATCTTTTCACTTCCTCTGCCCCTTCCCCAAGAAGGTGAAGTCATTAATTTGCCAGTATCCAGAAGTGGCTCACTTATAAGCCACTTCACAATACATATTGGCAAATTCAAAGTGGAAAGCTTCCTTTGGTCTAGTTCCAGTGATCTGAGATGCTGAAACCAATTGAAACCCAGAAAAGTAGAAGCTCCTTCAAATGGCTAGAAAGATGTTGGGTAGGAACAGTCAGAGGGTGTGCTGGTACACTCTAGCAAAGATGTCATCTGATTATCACTTTTGACAGAACACCACGTCTTTACAGCATTCCAAATAGTGGGCTTAACACCCATGTAGTTATCCTCTCAGTCTACTCATATTTTGCTTCTAGAGAATAGTTACTTTGTATCAACTGTGGTGTTGGTTTAAACTGTGGTGCTGAAGACTTTTGAGCAGGGATGGTCAAACCTTTCAGGTCATGGGCCAGTCACATGGTTGAGTGGTCCGGTCATGTGGTTACTCCCATAGAAAGCAGAAATAAAACGTTCGCATGCATGTACAAAATGCTGGTGTAAATGCACCCACAGCTGTTGTAAATGTGTTTATGGCAGCTACAGGTGAATTTATGGCAGTGTTTTGTGCATCTGTGGGGGCATTTAACTTCTACTTCTGGGAGCATCAAGAGCAGCATGGACTGGATTATTAGGTGGTATGGGCCAGATCCAGCCCAGGGGCCATAGTTTGGGAATCCCTGCTTTTGAGAATCCCTTGGACTACAAGGAGATCAAATCAGTCAATCCTAAAGGAAATCAACCCTGACTGCTCCTTGGAAGGACAAACACTGAAGTTGAAGCTCAGTCCTTGGCCACCAAATCCGAAGAGAGGACTCACTGGAAAAGATTCTGATGCTAGGAAAGATCAAAGGTAGAAGGAGACTGCAGACGATGGGATGGTTAGATAGCATGGATCTGGGCAAACTCCAGAGGACGGAAGGTGATAGAGCAGTCTGGCATGCTGTGCTCTATGGGATCATTACAAAAGGTCAGACTCGACTGACTGAACAACAACTGTGCAGAAGTACAGCTATAAGAGCTTAAATGAATTATATTCCATTGAATATTAGATTCACAGCTCTAATTCAAATGAATATCTTTGAAAAGTTTTCTTTTCAGATTTAGCTCAAAGAATCCTCCCTGAGTGTGAAAATTTGGGAATTGCAGTCCAAACAAAAAACTGACTTTGTCAAGAGAAACCATGGTTTTCTGCCATATAAATGAGCCACACTGAGCTCCAGGCATTGGTTTCTTCAAACCTTGTAATTACACGATTCAGAGTTCAACTTTGCCAAATCTATAATACTCTGATGGAATACAAATGAAATGCTCAAAAGGTTTCTCGCAACACATACATGGGCCTGTTGCCATCACATCTAGTTTGGTTCCCAGAATCATTTTTCCTAAAATGCGCTTTACAACACACGGCTGAATTAAGACAAAACAATATGAAACAATAGCAATTCATTTATTCTTTAGAAATGCTTATCAGCAACTGTTCCAGGACAGACTGTGTGCTTCTTATTTTTTTGCTTCCAGATTGCTTTTAGGTTTTTGCTTGTTTGAATTTAAGAAATAAACAGCAAGCAATCACTAAGAACACCCATGCAAATGAGTCCGAGTCATCCAGTACCCAGCATTTACAGAAGAGATTAACTGCTCTAGTAGTTGCCGACCATTAATGCAAACAAAGAATGGAATCATGTTTTTCCCCACAGTTTCTCATAAATATATTATAACATTTAAAAGCAAATTCAACAAATGGTGCAACTGGCATTAAACGCTGATTAAAGCAAACAATGCTTTGCATAAACACAGTGATTTCCCTCCCAGGAAAATGCCAATATTGGATTTTATAGACTGTCAGCCAACATTTGCATTTCATTTCAAAAGCCAGGTTTCATTTCTGCTGGGGCAAGTATAATTCCAGAATTATAGCGCATCTACTGTTAACAATGCAAGAGGGGAAAATGTTGAGTGATGCAATTCAGTTTTTAAAAACTTGGTTGGCTGATAAAGAAATGTTACTACATAAGAAAGAATAGAAAGATTTACTTAATATGTAGCTCTGTAGCATATAGGAAGACTTCTCCCTATCTTTGTGATGTCATGTGAAGCATGATGGTATTTCACAATTACTTAGCCCATAGACATAATACCAGTATGAAGGATAGAAGTGAGGAAGGAGTTTTGTTCCTGTGGACAAAACAAAATCCTCCCATCCATGGTGCATTATCTACATGAAGAGGGCCTGTAGTCTGAGGAAATCCCATGGTTAGCTCCAGTTATTTTCAGAAATGGCAGCAGGATTCTTTTTAGGTATAAAATTGACTAGTTTTATTGTAGGCTGTACTAACAAGACAGAAGAAGGGAGCTCCCTATCTGAATTACCTTGACTTTCATATGGATTAGCTGGCAGGGTAGCTCAGTGGTTTAGGTATCTGGGTGCATAACCAGAGAATGGGAGTTTGATTCTCCACTTTGCTTCCTGGGAGAAAAGCCACCCTGTGTATCCTTAGGCAAGTTGTGCCATTTCAGGGCAACTTCAGAAGAAGGCATTGGTGAACCACTTCTATGTATTCTCTGTCTATATAATCTTGTAAATGGTTGCCAGAAGTCAGAATTGACTTGTGTGCACACTATTTTTATCTGTTGTGTGGGGTTTCTTATCTACTGTTATGAAATGACTTCACCACTAAAATGAACTTGCCCATGTCAAAATCTGGTCATTGTTTGCTGACAGGTCTGCAATTCTCTTTGCCCTGTTGCTTTCTCTCTCTCTCTCCATCTGCTTTCCAACAACACTAAACCAAGAATGAGAGAGCACATAGCATCACTTAGAGAATTCAAACAGCAGCAACCCATTGATGGGTACATTGTGACTACACTGAGGAAGGCAATAATCCTGCCAACTCTCAGGAAGTAATCTTGTTGGTATGAAAAAAGAGGTGGAAATCCTTCTCATTCTGCTAGGTTGTCCATGATTCACCTTGGGCTGTCAGGGCTTTCTGCTGGACCAGAAAATGTCTGGTACTTTTACAATATTAGCCTTTGTAGAAGAGACAGGTAAAGGTGAAGTTTTCTTTGATGCAAGATCTTGTGAGATCTGGTTCTTCTCTGCAAAGTGAAACAAATCTATACTAAGAAGCCTGGCAGTGTCCCTGCTACAGGTCTCTGGGCTTTCTGCAACTCTCCCTCTTCAACAAGCCATCTGCTAAGGTGCATGTTTTATTCTAATAATCAGATGGCTATTAGGGGGTTCACGTGAGGGAGTGGAATGTAACAATACCCATCCCTTCCCTACTTCCCATCAACTGGTACTAATAGCCATATTGCCTCTGATGTGATAAATATAACAGAATGACTTCTAACTATTGATATCCTTTCATTTCATCACTAAATTATGCAATTTTAATTATGAACTTAGTAGAATAGAACTGAGTAAGAAAGTTCAGGATCAATTTCCAAACGATTCTTTCTTCATATTTACAGAGTACATCTGAATAATATATGTCAGTCATGTGTGGTTTACTATATTATCAATGAATTGGGTATAAATGATTTAAATATTATTTTTATGGTGTTTTCGGAAGCCAAATTGATTGAGCCAGACTTTTGGTGCTGTCACTCCTTTTTGAAAAACTGTGTCTAAAGTGAGAAGAATTTTGCCAATGGCCTGTGTTGAGACTTTGTACAGAGCCTTCAGTCACTACTGCTATCTTCTCAACCCGACAAAGCACTGACTAGGGAGTGTAAGCACATAAACACACTCAGATATGCACCTCTGTGCCCTCAATAGCCTTGTGCAATCATGGTTTGTAATCACTCATGCTGGAACCTACTTGTACTTCTCTTGCTGCCTTGTAGCTTCTTGTTCAGACTTTAGCTGGGGGGGGGGGAGAGAGAGAGAGAGAGAGAGAGAATGTGTATGTGTCAATGCTGAGAGCAGCATACCCTGACGACTTTTCTCCAGGGCTATATAAGAGGTGTTGAATCAGCTTTCCTGAAATTCTGTTTCAGAAATTATACTTGTAAATTATATTTCATTCACAACACCGTTTTGCATAATGTCAAGGGAGAAAAAAAAAGATATGTAAAGCATAACCTGGACAATTTATGGTGGGGGGAGGTAATGAGATAAATTGAGTACATGAAATTATAGTATAGCATGGTGGGAGGAATGCCTGTTAAAACTGGTTAAGTCGGGAATGAAAATAATCACAGCTAAGATCACTGTTAGACTCCTACTAATCAGAGTTTTGTAAAATATATTCTAGACAGGGGGAAACAATTGTGACATTTGGTAGTACAAAAACAAAGACTGCCTCTAACTAGAGCAGCTTTGAAAATAATATTACATTTCCATGGAAACTTTCCTTATCAAAAGATGTTTGGAAAGATGTAATAGAAAAGCATACCTAGAAGGGGGGAAAAGGATATATTTGGGAATGAGAGTACAGTTGTACCTCGATTAAAGAGCATAATGCGTTCCACAGGATTGCTCTTTAAGCGAATTTGCTCTTTAAGTGAAACACCATTGTAAATGACCAATGGGGGGGGGATTGTGAACCTCGATTTATTTGTTAAGTGAGTTTTTGGTTGGTTTTATTTGTTAAGCGAAGCAAACATTCAGATAAAATGCTACTCTTTAAGCGAGTTACTCTTTCAGCGGGACGCTCTTTATGCGAGGTTTGACTGTATAATACTATTCAGCTGGAGACTCCCCCCCCCTTTCTCTTTTCAGAAATGTGATAAAAGAATTGTGAATGGCCTTGTGCTGATGTGTGCTAATGTAAGATGAGACAGAAGGGTACAGGTAGACTGATTTTTAACACACACACACACACACACACACACACACACACACACACACACACACACACACACACACACACACACACACACACACATTTGTTGTCACTCAGAGAATTAGATTAAAAATCAACTTTTCTTCTAGTTCTTGTGGCTTTTCAAAACACACTACTTGTTTTGCATCTGCTGGGCAACAAGTGAACTGCAAATCCTTCTTTTTAAATTATTAGTCCATCCTATCATATGTAAACATGAGCCTTGCCCATCTTGGTTAACAAGACTTGCAGAAACAGATTGACTGGGTGGGTCTAGGAAGTGGTTAAGGGTGATCAGGGAGTTGTGCTACCTTATTCGAACAAGGCAGTGGTAGATGTGCTATATGAACCATTGCCCATTGCCCTATTACAAATCTTGCCCTTTTACAAATATTGACTTATTGGTCAAGTTGCTTCAGCATGTGGTGGCTGGGCAACTTCAGATGTTCTTGAAGGAAAAAGATTATCTGGACTCATTTAAGTCTGGTCTCAGACCCTGTTTTGGCACTGAAATGGCCTCGTTGCCCTGACTGATGGCATGCTTTAGTGTAAACACAGGGGGACTGATTTCTGATATCATTGATCAGGGCATCCTCCTGACAGAATAGGACTAGGTGACAGTGTGTTATAGTTGGCAAAATGAGTACCAAGCATGTTGGGGGCCAAAATGCTAAGTATCCTTTGAATCACCTAGAGAGTGTACTAAGCGCTATGGGGCAGTATATAAGTGTGATTGATTTGATTTTCTGTTCCTACCTGCACATCTAGATCCAGAGAGTGGTGTTGGACAATTTCTTTAGGCCAAGCCAAATGACAATTTATCTTTGGAAGCAGAGCCTATCAATAAAGCAAAACACTGCCCTTTCCAGGAATTTAGTGAACTTGCCTCTATCAGCACTCTGAAACATACGCTTCTTTTTATATCACCATAATTTATCACCTGGAGATAACTATGGGCTTTCTTTGCATGTCTGATTCCTTAGGCATATAGCTATGGAAGATCCACATATCTTGAGGGAAAATGTAAGGGCAGGACAAGTAAGAGCTTCCTGAGAGGAGTAGCCTTGTTGCACATTAGGCTTTATAGAAGGTGCCTCCCAAACAACTTCTCCTTCCAGGAAGTCTAGTTTCTCCAGGGAACATCAAAACAGTATACTGTACTTCTTTTTTAAAAAAAAAAGAGAGAGAGAAATAACCTGGCTGCCAGGCAGAATCCCCGGAGATAGGTAGAGCTGGTCTGTAGAGTCCTGGTTTTGGACTGCATCTCCAAATACTTTGCCTGGGGAATTATTGGCAAATTCTGGGAATCACAGTGCCAAAAAATCCAAAAGTTCCTGCTGATATATTAACGGGTATTACAAACTTAGAAGGAACAGTTGAATCAGCATCTCTGTGTGACACAATTTACATGATCTATTCTGCTGTATCTTTTAGTCCCACTCACTCAATGAGTGACTAATCATACAGTATGTTTCTATGCCTGTGATCCATGCCAGTATTATTTGCAATCAACCACAGGGAAAAGTTATTTTGTGATATGATATATCTCTGTGTGTGCATGCTGTGTTCATGCAAATACAGAATACAACTGTCAGTTCCTACCATAAATGGAACAATCAGTTTCACCATACTGACTCAGTCTCTTTCCTTAACAAAAAGGATCAAAATAATACATGCTTCTTTCCTTTAAGACAGAGATCCCCAACCTTTTCAAGCTGGGGTCCAGGTCATGCTCTCTCAGCCAGCTTCGAGGGCTAGATGGCCATTTTGCCCTGCCTGCACAATGGAGGTGGTCATTTTGTCCCAACAGCTTCAAAGGGGGTGGCCATTTTGGTTCTCAAATGCCCCTGAAGGCCTGAGGAGCCACATGAAATGATGCTGGGGGCCAGATCTGGCCCACAGGACCTAGGTTGGGAACCCCTACTTTAAGACAACAGAGGAAACATAATGTTTTGCTTTTTGACCAGGTGGCAATTATGACTGGAGGGCTGAGATTCAAGTGCTACTATGTAGCATATAGGATTAATATCCATGTTGGGTATCTAACCTTCCCACATGATTAACATGAGAGCAGTGTGCCCTAAGCCTTCAAGATTCATGATGCCACTGGCATCCACTCTTCCATACATACTTTTCTTTCAAAATGCAACACAACAAATAATAATTGTTGGAAAACCATGTTGCTGCTAAAGCATCTTTATCATGTGTGTGTGCGACGTGCGTGTGGATGCACACATGTATGTGTGTGCGCTCATCTGAGCATGCACTACTTTGGGTGGTTTACAGAGCAAAACACTGAAACCTGCAAAAACACCTGGAATCAACCCTATATACACAACCAACATGATGATATACCATCTCAGATATGACAATTTTAAAAACTAAGTTAGAAATTGATATTAACATTTTATTTTCATTAAGATTTATTTATATTTTTAAATTTAAGTATTAAGTTGCTAACTGGTTTTAATTTAGTATAACTTGATTCTTTTTTTAAAAAAAGTTGCCTTATGAGGGTGTTGTCTTGGAGGTATCCTAAAAGCAATTTTAAATCAATGAATACATGGATATATAAACAAAATAAGGGGTACTTCCATTAGTATAGATCAGTAGTTCCCAATGTGGGGACCACACACACAGGAGAACTTCAATTCTCAGAAGTCTAAGACAGTACATTGGCTGATCTGTGCTATGGGAATTGACTTAAGCTTCTGGGAATTGTAGTCCAAAAACCAAAGGTTGGAAAACACTGGTATAGATTGTTCAATTCAGTGGTTCATTTACTGCCCACTCAATGGCTTGTGCCATGTAGTATGTTGTCCATTGTAATGGCAAAACATGCTTTAGTAATAAATAATGTATGCATAATTATAACCACTATCCACTACTCGCACTGACTACTGAGCAGTCATACAATATAATGCTAATTATGTGAACTGTGAGCTTCACAACTCACATCCCATCCAATAAACTGTGAATTCACTAGATTTCCCACAAGAAGTTGATGCTTCTTAGCCTAAACCTGCCCCTCCCCATGGGAATTATAATGCTGACCTACCAAAAAGAGTTGCTGTAAGTATTAACAATATAATCACTTTCTCTTTCTCACTTCTTTCCCTTTCCTTTCAGTTATGACTTATGAGACAGCTACCTCAGGGCTAAAAATACTGCAATCTTCAGCTGTCACTTCATGAGAAATTATGATATGTCTGCAGAGTATATACACTCATTTTTAAGAATTCCTCTTTAAGTTTTCCTTGAACCTCACTTTGCAAAAATCCATGTTAAGCTCTTCTGTCTAACTCACAGGATCATCAATATTGCCTGAATGTTTTAGAGAAGACAGAGATTCTCTTTCTCCTGACTTTTCATAGCAGGTGAGGAGTATGACACATACTACTTGTTGCCTGCGGTGACTTTCTGTGAGAAATAACTACAGGTGAAAAAAATGGGTCACATTGCAACTGCCACCGATTTTGGGACAAACATATCTTTTCCCATTAACTACCAGACCTCCATAGCTATCCATGAAGTCCAAGGCTCTGCAGAAACCTAGAAAGTGGCAGTAATGGAGGGGTGACTGGCAAGTATTTTTGCCAGGTCTGTTTTACAACTGACAATTTGTTCTCGCTTGTCTCAACATCACCAAGATATTTTGGGAAATATTTCTCTTCTCCAGCTCATGAATGAGACACGGAGTTTCATTTTTTTGGTTGCGGTTTCCACAAATTAGTGTCATTTTCTTTTGTGAAGCAAAACAGAGGGAGAGAGAAAGAGAGTAAGCACAGAAGAACTAGCTGATTGTTCAAGCCAAACTGCCATCCTCTCCTCTGTTGCCTGACTTGCCTCCTTCTTCTCTATCAGAATACATGATTGAGGGAATGATAGACACAAAAGGGAGGAGGGGTCTACAACAAACATAACCTAATCTGAGCAACAAGGGAAATATATAGCAAGAAAGCAATTCTTTCAACAACAACAACGGAGCCATTTGCCCCAAACTGATTCCCACAAATGTGAAAAAGTTTCTCACCAAGGGCAGATACTATTATGTAGTTTTGCCAGTGATGAGGGGAAGAAATAAAGTTTCTTTTTTGTTCACCTGAGAAGAAGAAAAACAAAGATTTACGTCCCCAACTGACACTTTTCTCTCTCCTTTCTTCTATACTGTTATCTATCTTTATTTGTATCAGAGTGTTGCACAATTTAAAAATTATGAATATATGTGAAATATAGATACAATTCAGACAAATTAAAATGTTAAAATGATTAAACTATTTTTACTGCTACTTCAATGATATTATCTTGGCTATTTATTAGATCTTCTTTTGTGCACTGAGTAGGGTATGCACATAAATGTATTGGTTTTGTTTCTCAACATTCACAGAATATTTGTACTGTATCTAAGTAGCCACATTTTACTTAAGTATTCTTTGACCTTCCTACTTTGCTTCAGAGTCTATTAAGTGATTTTTGGATGGTTCAGGGAGAATTTTGTCCTGGGTGGGAGACACTCCACCATTCATGGTGTACTGTTTTTTGTATGTTGTGCCTACCCTCTTCTGGTTCAATGCTTAGACATTGAGAGGTGTGCAGAAAATGTTTTCTTGATTCTAGCTGTCAAAGTGGGTTGGTGTCCATGAAGTGGGTGATTTTGGTACTGTACTAAATACTGTACTGTATTGACTTATTTAATTTGTTATTTGCTAACTCCTGATATATTTCTGAAAAGGCAAAGCCAAGCAAATAATAGACTTTTTAAAATAAGGACAGGCTTCAGGCAGCTAGTAATAATCCTGTAATTAAAACCCTTGCTGTCAAGGAAACCTTTACTTCCAAGGAAACAACTCTAAGGATTGATAATCATTATAGATCCCCATTTTTAAAATGTTACTTTAGAAATACATTAATATTTTCTATAACAAGATGGGGATTATTCTCAGATAAATGTATTTAGCATCTAGGCACCTGAAGTAAACTTCCTTTTCTGATTATGGTGTTAGGATCTGAATGTAAAATGCAGAAGTGCACAAGCTCAGAATATATATTTTTTAAATTAAAAAAAAATGACTAGTTAGTCATTGTCTGCCTAGCAACTAGGGTTGCTAGATTAACAACTTTCCATTCCTCACTTTTCAAGACTCAATGAGACCTGGAAATAGGCTGCTGTGATATCACAGAAAGCAAATTCCTGTATAGCAACTGCAAAAATGACAGCTCAAATCCAGCAGTAAGTTGCAATTAAAGTAGGACCATTGAATCATTAGGAATTCCATGAGCCATCTGCTCCATAAATTCCCTTGATTCAATGGGTCTTCTGCGGTTGTGACTCGCTAATGTATTTCAGCCCACATGTTCTTCTGTATTGTAAGAGCAAGGCATAGAATATGGATTTCCTGGGCTAACTCCTAAACTAATAGTATATGTGTAGCATATTTAAGTATTAATGCTGAGCTGATGAGCCCAGATGCCAGTTGGGACATCAGCATAGATGGGCACCCAAGCCATAGCACAGAATCAAATCAAACTTTCTCCTTCTCTGGCATTGTTTGCCTTGAAGTCTCTCTTGCTTCGAGATCCTGGGAGACAGCAACCGATCCACAAACCTGCAAGAGCACACAAGGCTGTCAAAAGCTCACACTCCACCCTGTAAAATCATTACATCTACAATTTAAAATAATTTAAATACAAGACTGCTAATTACAGAAACAGGGACAACCTGCATGTTATGAGGATGTGAGCAATAAACATTATGTAGCTCCCTGAATAATACATATACATATACATATTTTGTTGTTCAGTCGCACAGTCAATTCCGACCCTCTGTGACCCCATGAACCATTGTCCGCCAGGCACTTCTGTCCTCCACCATCCTCCTCAACTCGCTCAGCTCTGTGCCCATTGCGTCCACAATACCATCTAACCATCTCATTTTTGGTCGCCCCCTTTTTCTTTTGCCCTCCACTTTTCCCAGCATCAAGGATTTCTCAAGTGAATCTTCTCTTCTCATTTGATGTCCAAGGTACTTTAGCTTCATCTTTACAATTTGACCTTCTAAGGAGCAGTCAGGGTTGATTTCTTCTAAGATTGACCTATTTGTTCTCCTCACTGACCAGGGGACTCTCAAAACTCTCCTCCAACACCATATCTCAAAGGCATCTATTCTTCTGCACTCGCTTACCTAATGGTCCAGCTCTCACAACCATACATTGCCACCAGGATTACCATTGCTTTCACTATATGAATTTTTGTTTGCAATGTGATGTATCTACTTTTCACTATGTTCCCCAGGTTTCTCATCGCTTGCCTCCGAAGAATCAGTCGCCTTTTTATTTCATGGCTACAATCACCATCTGCAGTGAGCTTTGATCCTAAAAAAGTAAAATCTGTCACTGCTTTTACTTCTTCCCCATCTATTTTCCATGGACTAATATATACATATACATATACATATACATATACATATACATATACATATACATATACATATATAATGTTAGCATCATGTTTGTTGCCAATTTTGAAATCAATTCAAGAGTCATTTTCCTGATTGCCACTCATTGAATAGTCACTTTAAATTCTTCATTTGGTGTAGCTGCTGAAACACAAATTTCTTGCCAGTCTTAGATTCTAGAATTTCTTTTGAACCTAAAAACAGGTGCTGATCCTTTGGCCTCTTGCAATCAAAGTTAATTTTTCTGGCCTGACCTGGCAACCTAAATTATCCTGTGACAGCCAAGGGATTATTTCTGATCCTTGCTTTTCTTCTTTTTGGCCCAGAAAGGACTGTTATGGCTGAGGCAGTCAAGAAGATTGGAGTGTCAAATAGACCTCAGTGCATCACCTCTGACCTCTATAAGTGATCAAAGGCCACCCCAAAGCTGGAGACAGGAAGGGATGAGGTGATCAGCATATGTAGCCTCAAGCAATCACATAGGTAGCAAACTCCTTTGGATGGTAAAACTCCTTTATTTACAAAGGAGCATCAAGTCCAGGAGTATATCACTCATCTATACCCATTAGCTGGCAATATAGCTGCAATAAGTTTGCAAGGTAAGTTTTACAGTTTTTGAAAATACGGTATCCATAGGCTAAATTTGTACAGGGGATTATATATAGATTTTGATGTATTATTATGTTTTAATATGAAAACATATGTCTTGGACTGAAAGGAAATAAGTAAAGGCATAGTAACAGTAATAATATAGTAGGCACAATAAAATACATCATGCACCTATCAACAGAATGCACTAGTTCCATGATGGTGAACCTTGGTACTCCAGATGTTCTTGGACTTTAATTCCCAGATGCCCAAGCCCCCATGAATCTGCACAAATGGGTTTACTGCGATTCATCCGACCTGCACCACCCTTGTCGCTACTGGAAGCTAAAGTAAAACGCGCCCAAGGGCAGCATGGACCAGATGAATCACAGTAAACCCATTTGTGCAGATTCATGGGGGCTTGGTTTTCTGGGAATTGAAGTCCAATAACATCTGGAGTGCCAAGGTTTGCCATCAAGGTCCTAGTTGCTAAGCCTCCATGAATATGACTTATTCATGCTAAGGGGATGGACAGGGGAAGATGGTGGGATAAAAAATGATAGACCTATCTATGTTGGCTTCTATCAATTTGTTTTTCCAGTCTCAATTAGATTTGTCTTGAGTTATGACTATGACGATTCATTAGCAATTGTTGTCTACATGTGTCATTATATAAAATTTGGTTTCCACTTTTACATGTAAGGTGGTTTGTTTGTTTTTTGGCAGGCTTTCTCCTCTACACAACACAGTTTTATTGGAAAAAAATTCTATGCATCTTCCACTAATATTAGTAGAAAGTATCCTATTTAGGTGGGAGAGATGGGAGTTAAGGAGGATTAATTTAGGTAAGTTTGCACCAAAATTTAAACTAACCTGTTTTCTCCCCATCTTTATTTATGCTAATTTCTTCAAGAAAATGATGCATTTTCTCAAAAATTGCAATTAGACCTATGTTGCTCAGGTTACTGTTGGAGACAATGCAACACAGATATCATAGGCTGATGTATTTTCTATAATAATGTATTATGTTTGTCTAAATCAGGAGTTCTCAACCTTTTAAAGCCTGGGGCCAGGTCACGCTCCCTCAGACAGCTTCGGGGATTGGATGGCCATTTTGCCCTTCTTCCACCACATGGCACTTCCTGGTGTGGTGGAGGTGGTGGTGGACCACATGAAATGTTGTCATGGGCTGAATTTGGCCCACGGGCCACAGGTTGAGAATTCCAAGTCTAAATCTTTGATTGGTGCCTATACTCAGTAATGGGCTGGATGAGAACCAATAGGGTCAGCTTAAGTCCTGGTGATGCTGCAGGTTTCTTTCTCTAAAAGATAGGTTTGGACTTTTTCTGGGGGGAAACAGCTTCATAGTTTGGGGATGAAGTAGGCAAGCCTTGTACCTGGACCAGGTAAGCAACCTTAAATGCTAGCTAGATGCGCCAATGGTTTAGGCAGAGGTTTGGTGTTTGGTTCCCCACTGTGCTTACCAGGAGAAGAGCCAGCTTATGTAGTCATGGACAAGCTATAATATCCAGGATAGAAATGGTAAACCATCTTAGAGTATTCTTTTACTAAGAAAACCCCAGAAAGTCAAAATCAGCTAAAAGGCACTCTTAGAGCTATCTCTTTTGATAAAACTTGTAGCAATCTTAACAGCTCTCACCTCTTTTTCTTAGCCATGGACACACCTACATAGGCATTGCCTGACTAAAATGGTGACAGGATTCATAACCTCAGTAGCCTTCAAGGCCAGTCTAGAAAATTCAGTTGCCATGAACTGCACTCAGTTGCCATGAACTGCACTCAGTTGCCATGAACTTTTATGAAGGTGGAATATAAGATGAAACAACAATGTACAGTAGTAATAATAAATATGGCATTGTGACTGTTGTCAGGTGATGGTCTAATATCAGCATGTAACAATTTTGCTCAAGTTTCTGGACTGGTTGCTTATCTGCTACTGGCACAAGGCAAAAGATTTGCACACTAATATACAAAGCCCTAAATAGCTCAAGACTAGCAACACTCATTTCCCCCTATTATCTTGTATGATGTTTTTCTGATCTAAGATGTTTCCTTGCTAGTTTCATCTGGTGGCTCTGCATGGGTTTGAGATCAGCTTTCAGGGCAATTTAGTATTTCTAGCCCACCAGCTTCTATCCTATGAAATGGTCTTCCAACTGACATACAACACATAGCCATACCTCTCTGTTTTCCATTTTTGCTGATTTTATCTTCAAAGAAACATTTTCAGATGGAATAAATCTCAGTCTAAATTTCATGAACAAAACTGTGGTTTTACTGATACTTTTTAATGCTATTTTATGCTTTAACACAAGGGTTCCCAACGTTCTCCCGCCATGGGCCAGTTCCTGCCACCGTGCTCAGTTGTGGGGGCTGGAGGTGTGCCTGGGCCCACAACTTACATTTTTGTTGTCATTGGCAGTGGGAATCACACAGAGTTTGCTGCTTTGTGCACAGCCGCCACCACTTCTCAGGGTGGCAGCAGGCATTTTGGAGCAATTTCACACAATTTAGTAATTTTCTGATGCTCCTCCTCTGGTCTTTGGCAGCTAGAGTGTTCTGGTGAACTACTTCCTGGTTGCATGCTGTGACCCCAGGCGCTGATGTCAGCTCCGCCTGGCAATGGAAGTAGTTCACCGGACCGCTCTAGCTGCCCAAGAGCAGTGGAGGAGCATGGAAAATTACAAAACTGGTGCAGAATTACTCTGAAAAGCCTCCCACCACTTTGGGAAGTGGTGGAGGCTGTGCACAAAGCAGCAAAAGCCATGCAATTCCCGCTGAGGTAAGTGATGTAGTGCGAATTCCAGAAATGGGGAGCTGGTGTGTGGTGGTCCTAGCAGAGCCTGGGTGGCCACCATGGGCTGGATTAATGATATGCATGGGCCATATTATACCCATGAGCCAAGGATTGGGAACCTCTGCTTTAACATAATACACACCATTCTGAAATTTCCAACATGGTGCAATTTAGACATTTATTGATAAAATAAAATTAGTTCTCTGATGGGGTCAATTACACTAGATACACAATTATGTCATGTTTTCATTTCTTTACTTCCTCAAAACAATATTATACTCTATAACACAAAACTAGTTGCAGTGGATCTTTACATGGCTTTGTCGACATTTTATGTGGCATTTAGATGTTGCTGCTTCCAACCAATCTGTCAGTAAGCAACCTTGAAAAATCCAAAGAGTCAACAAAATAATAGGCAAGAGCTTGCTGAATAATAGCTTGAGGAAATCAAATCAAAAAATTCCTCATAGACTAATGCTAGGGGAAAGCTGTCAGGAACCTCAAAACCATCAACTGCAGAACAACCGTGAGTATGAATTTAATGGCAAACAATGGGATCACAAACAAATAAAATCACCTCACAGCACAGAAAACTATCTAACACAGTAAATAAATGTCATTATGCCTGTCTCTCTCCTCATTTGGGCATGGACTTCCATACTGAAAACATGTAAAATAAATTATTTAATCCAATTCTTCAAAAAACAAAAACAAATCTCTAGTTGTGACTGTGCTTTTGTAAACATGATTCAGAACACCAGGAAATAGTCCAGTATTGCTGCACAATATCATATCCATGTTGCCAGCAGGAAAAATGATGCCAAGCTTTACATAATAAAGGAAAGCCCTGAATGGTGATAACACCAATGGCAACAGTCAAGATGGTCTACAAGATACCCTCCTGTGCAGGGCCATAGCTAGGATTCTAGATGTGGGTGGGTGAATATTTTTTCAGGATGGGCAACAATGTCATATATATAAGCAGCTGGGAGTTTGAGGGTGGGCAAACTGCTAACCAAGGGTGGGCAACACCCACCCTGGCCACCCCCTTGCTGTGGCTCTGCTCCTGTGCTCACTACCATTCACTCTTGTTGATAGTTCTGGCTTTGGACATGTTTTACTTCTGCTTCTGGAAGCGATGAGGGCAGCGCTGGCTGGATGAATGGCAGTAAACCCATTCGTGTGGATTCCCAGGGGGCTTGGGCTTCTGGGAATTGAAGTCCAAGAACATCTGGAGTGCCAAGGTTCACCTTCATGGCACTACTAGGGGCTTTTGACTTCTACCATATGAGCTACAGAGTTTAAGGATCCGGTAGGGGTTAGGGTTAGGGTTTACTATGCAAAGCCTAATGGAGGTTACCAATACCCATTGTCTCTTACAATTTTCACAGTGCTTAGCCCTGCCTTCCATTTCCCTGGTCTTCTCCACAGGATAAAAATGACTGCTACAATCTGAATTCATTAGCTGTAGGTAAAAGTAAAGGTCGCCCTTGCTCAAAAGCCAGTTGTATCTAACTGTAGGGTTCAATGCTCATCTCTGTTTATAGCCAAAGAGCCAGTGCTATCTGTGTCTGCAGATATTTCTGTGTTCATACCTGAACACCAGAGTGCACGGAATGCTGTTTACCTTCCCACCAAAGTGGTCCCTATTTATATACTTCCAATTTCTTGCTTTCGAACTGCTAGGTTGGCAGGAGCTGGGACAGAGATGGGAACTCACTGTGTCATGCAGTACCAAGGAATCGAACTCCGACTTTTCAGTCAACGAGTTCAGCATCTTAACCACTTGAGCCACCACAGTCCCTCTCATTAGCTGTAAAAACATGTTAGTATTTTGATTGCTTCGTTAAAGACCCCAGAGGTCTGGCTGAGATAATTCCTGTAGACCTCTAGGGACTATATTCCACAAATTCCAAAAATCTCATGCCTAGCACTGCTAAATGATCTGTGAGCTACAGATAGACAGTGTGCCAAGCTGTGAATTTCAACAGCAGCAGCTGTTGCTCTAGCATATGCCAAACAAATAAAAAGGCAATGATACTTCTGTGCATGTCTAAATGGTGTTTCCCAAAGTCATGAGAATAAACCCTAAATATGAAGTTGTCACATTGGCAACATCCCATTTCCTAAGATTTGAAGTCAAGTGCCTCAGACATTGAAGGATGGCTCCAAAACCTAAGCTTCGCAAATGAAAAGCTGAGTCTTGCCAATTCCAAAGGACACAACTGATGCAAAATATAAGGATGCTACCAGAAAGGGTGAAAGGCAGGCTGGACAAAATTTATGCATTTACATTTTGGCTGTATTTCTGCAAACAGAACAGAGGGAAATGTTATTCTACAGCAAGGCATCCAATTTCTTTGACTTCCAGGGTGATTTAGAAATTCATTAGTTGAAGCCAAAGATGTAAAGCTGCCATAAGGTTCCTAATAAAAAAGGTACTGTAGAATTGCCAGCACAAGTGATGATTTAGGAAAGCAAGGGTTTTTCTTGTCTACCTAAATAAAGCTTGTAGATTAGAACTACTGCCATTAGTCTTCTAGAAAGTTTAAAACAACTCTGAAAAATGTTTCATCAGATTATCAGCCAGGTCCTTTAGTTCTGATTCTTAGAACTTTTTAATACAACTCATAGGGCTGACCAGCTAGGAATACCTTGATCCTCTTCAACAGTACTGTATATACTTATTTTTTATTATTATTTAAAGACAAATCCCCTTTATCTTGCAACCATTTTCTAGAGCAGTGATGGCAAACTTTGGCACTCCAGGTGTTCTTGAACTTCAGTTCCCAGAAGCCCTGATCAACAGGAGCGCTGACTTGGGCTTCTGGTAATTGAAGTCCAAGAATATCTGGAGTGCCAAAGTTCACCATCACTGTTCTAGAGCAAACAAAATGATCCCCCAGATTCATAATACTTCCCCACCTACTTTTCAGTGAAGTTATTTTCAAAGCCTTCCGATGATCCTTTAGTGCCCATGTTATTCTCAGAGTTTAGAAGTTATAAGTTATCTGTTATCTAACTATTTTTATGGTAATGAGATGTAGCAGTTACATTGCAAAAAGAATAAGCATAAGGAAACTTATTTTATTGATAACTGTTTCCCAGTTATTTTCAAAAGGCCCTGTTAAAAGATATTTAAAGCATATGTTAAGGTACCAATATTTGAAATTTTACACAATTGCTGTTGGCGCTGTTCACTCTGACTCCAGGGAGTCCCTGGGGGTGACCAAGGTGGGCTTGGCCCACCCTGAGTTATCACTTTGCCCACCCTGACAAAACACAGTTTCCCATAGGAATGCAATCCATTGAAAAGAAGCTTTGTTGCCAATCCTGAAAAAATATTTGCTCACTCATATCTAGAAACCTGGGCTATGGCCCTGCCCCAGGTTTCACCCTTGTTGATCTTCCCTTGGACTGATCAGCCAGCAGATTGAAAAACACAGTCCCCACAATTCCCTACTTGTAGTACCTGACTATTCAAATGCCACACAGCAATCATCCTTCCAAGATCACTCATATATTTTAGCCTAATAGTGTAATAATATTTCAGCTAACCTGAGGAGGGAAGGAGAAAAAACTGTTCTAAAATGCTAAAAAGGCTATCTAAGGCTAAGTTGTATTGCAAGTCTGTCACTTTGGGTTATAGTTCTATGAAATAGATGCTGTGATGCCTGCAAAGCAAAGCTAGTGTTTTGGTAAAGGTTAATACTCCAATGAGAGGAGGGGAAAAACCCCTTATTTCAGAATGCAAAACTGGTAACAAAGCAAGTATTTGAGTAGCTACACAGCTCCATGAAAAGGTTGCAGCAGAAGCTGCAAGAGACTATGTTAGCACAGTTTTCAGTCTCTCAGCCAGAGTTCTTTGGCTTATTTTTTAAAATTTGTTTATATTTAGGTAAAAGTAAAGGTCGCCCTTGCTTGAAAGCCAGCCATATCAGACTCTAGGGTTCAGTGCTCATCTCTGTTTATAGCCAAGGAGCCAGTGCTGTCTGCGTTTGCAGACATTTCTGTGGAAATGTGGCAGGCATGATTAGCTATGGAACCTCCTGCCAATGGAGCAACGTCTCCAGATGGAGCTGCTGCCCTTTAGGAATAATCTAAAAACTTGGCTGTGGGGCAGGTATGGGGTGCAGGAGGTATAATGACTCCAGCTTGCTGGATGATCTGAGCCCCTCTCTCCCTCTACTTTTTAATTAGTAAGATTAGTAAGATGTAGCATTTGGTGTGCTTTTAATCTTTTTAGAATTAAAATTTAAATTTAACAGTTTTGTATTTGAGGTTTTTAGGTAGTGTTTGTGTTTTATTGTGATGTTTTTTATTACTTGTAAACCACCCTGAGTCACTTTGGTGAGTAGGGCAGTGGAGAAATATGAACAAATAAATAAATTGTCAGGAAAAGACCTATTTTCTCATGCTTCCCAAGGCTTGAAAATGCTATTTTTCAGCTATGCCTCATAAAAATCTTTTCCCATCTCTGTGTGTCTCACGAGACTGTCACGAGATGGTTGTTTTCAGCCAATGTTCGTGCTGTTATCTTTCTAGCCTCATGTTTAGACTTCATGCTAGAACACTCTCTGTGTACGTGTGTAAACAACTATTGTTTTGAGAATATTTTTCTCTGTTCCTGATTGGCAAAGAATAACCCACCTGACTGAAAATTCTCCATGTTTGCAGAGAAGTGAGTTAGTTCATCTCTGTTTCTCAATGGACTAAGACCTCAGTTTGGTTTATAGGATTTTCTCTCTTTTTCACTATGATTACCTAAAAGATCCTGGACTGTTTACTGGACTGATCTTATGTTTATGACCTTTTAATCACGGTTTTTCTATGGACTTTACTATCAATGAACCTGAGGAATAAAACAGCTGTTTCTCTTTGAAGAATGTTGTTTTTCTTATCACATACGCACAGGGCAACTTGGCTGCATGCTACCTGAAGAAGAATCCTCCCTTGTTCTGCTCTACTGCCAGAGCTCAGAAAGTTCTTTTTAAAAGCAGCTCAGGTCTCTCAAAGGTGATGGTAAGGGTTAAATATGTTCCAGAAATGAGCATATAATCAGGAACATGAGTGGGAGGGCCCTTACAGAGACGCCTGAAGTCTCACATAAATAATAAATAATTCGATACTGGAGTGCACGGAATGCCATTTAACTTCCCACCCAACTTGTCCCTATTTGTCTACTTGCAATTTCTTGCTTTCAAACCACTAGGTTGGCAAGAGCTGGGACAGAGATGGGAGCTCACTCAATCATGGAGTACTCAGGTCTCAAACTGCTGACCTGTCAACCTTCCAGTCATCAAGTTAGTCACTCAGGGCAGTTAAATATACATAATAGAAACAAGTTAAAATAAGCTATTAAAACACCAACAACTTATTAAACAGATGGTCCGACTGCAATTCAGACTCATGATCAGAACCATGCACTGGCTACATTGTGCTGGTAGAGGGCAAAATGCTATTAAACATCTCTCTATACAGTTTGGCTTTAACGGATTTATGAAATTCATGGAGGACATTTGCATTGTTTGTACCACTACTGAGAAAGCCCAGCTTTTGGACCTCCCTCATGGTGGGAACCATAAGCCCTACTATCTGGGGGAGGGGGGGGAATTATCCCAGGCTGAATTTAATCAGGAGAGACACTTGTCCAAGTATTGGGAATTCAGCTTTCATTTGCCTCTTCTTTTGCCACCAAGAATTCAGTGTTTCAGTACTGATTCCCTCTTTTTTCTATTCAACAGCAGGCCTATTTAAATACTAAAAATGCCAGAAGGAGTAAAAAAGATTCTCTGGGAAGTTGCTATGCATCAGAGGTCAAATACTTCACCTCATAGTCACCTCAAAATTGAATTTGGTTTACACATTTGTCTAGAGACAGTGAATGAGCCTGCTACATAACTAATAAATTCCCATTATTAGATTTGAATTTGGGTGCATTCTCTCTCTTGACTTGGCAACAAAAATGTTTCCTCCCCTTGCTTTATATCATGGCACTTATCTTTTGCACAAGGATGCAAAATTACTTGCATGGATGAACATAGGGTTTGTAAACATGTACATGCACACACATAAGCACTGTTGCAAAGTCATACATGTCCATTCAACACTAGCATAACTCTCTTGTATAAACAGAAAATTGAAATCAATAAAATGAAATTATATGGTTAAGAGCACAGCAACATATGAAAACCTTTCCTAATAAAATAAACTGTTAATTTTATTAATTTTATTTATTTTTTGTAGGCCACATCCAATCCTCCTTAGGCTGATAAGCTTCATATGAGTTTCTATTCTGAGTACATTCAATGTTGTGAAGGTGAGAAAAGAATTGATTAAGCTCTACCTGGCAGCCAAGTGAATTTTTTAATTGTTCACCTATTTGAACAGACTTTTACAAATGAAGATATGATATTTAAAGTAATGTGGAGAGGGGAGAGATACAGAAAAAAGTGGAATCTGCATCTGGTTATCTTAAAAAGCAAACAAAATGAGAGGACTAGTCCTGAACACTTCAGCCAGATTGCTCATCCAATATAAGAAAGGGAAGTTGTTGATACAGTAAATTAACTTCCAACACCACCACTTAGGTCCTGATGGCACAGAGAGTGTGTGAGATTGGGAGGAATCAAGAATGAGCTTTATCAGTCTAATTAATTCTTTTAGGCTGGGAAGTATGCAGAGCATGAGGGTAAAATCTGGTGAAATTTGCAAACAATTTAAAACTTAATAATTACTCCACTTACAACTACATACCCCAACACAGAGTATCCCTGCTTTTAAAGGGGATGCATGTGTTTTGATTGGAACATTGTGATGATCAAATACAACCTCACTTAAAAAGAGATGTTGACATAACCTGGTCAGTTAGGGAAAGGCTCCACGTATGGATGTGAAAATCTGCCACTATCACATTTTTACACTTCTCTGAATGCCAACATTTTTGTCCTTTCCATTTTCAATAATGGGTTGCATTATACCTTTGTATTGCCACTTGGCTTCTTCTGTGTATTTTGCATATTCATTATTCCTGATGCATCATTTCTGTACATTTTTCATCATCTATATTTATGAATCTTCCCCACTGAGAAAGTACTAAAGTACTGAATATATGCAACTATATTTCAAATTATATACAAGTACAATCGGGGGTGGGTGGTGGGTGGGAGGAAGAACTTGATATTCCGGCTCCCCTTATAGCAACAAGAGACAGGAATGTATTAAATTGTGTCAATACTTTCATAGACCATGAACAAGATAAAATTAGTTAATGCATTTCCCCTTCATCATTAGTGTCACCATGTTGGACATGAACAAGGAACAAATCTTTGGTGCTTGGCAATGTACTCTGGTAGGTGTTTCCTTGTGGATTCTATGAACTCAGCAAGATATTCTTATAACTTGCCAGAGTACTTTTTATGCTAGGATGTATTCATATGATTTAGCTCTAGATTAGTGCTCAATTATTTTTCAATATATATTTACTGCCTTTTCCATCAGACAGGATTGTAGACTTAAGTGTTCACTAATCTGAAACCTATAATGAGTGACTTATGTCATTTAAATATCCATGACACATATATATTTAGAAATACACAGAGTACAGATAAAACTGTAAAATCTCTACATCTTTCTATAATTGGTTACAATCAGTTCTTAAGTTAAATTCACTATCCTCTTCAGAACTCAAATGAAGTTATGAAGAGGATCAACTCAGCATCTGTGATGATGTTAAGATCAAACAGTTCCTTTAAAAAACACCCTGGAAATCAACCTTTTCAGACTGTTTAACTTCTTTTGACTTCCTTAGCATTTACGACAGCAGCGGCCACAGTGGGAAGAAGAAAAACAAGACTCTAGTTATTATTGTGGCAGATCTGAGAGAAAGAAAAATAACCTCCTTTTCCCAGTGCTCATGATTTAAAATTTTGAGGTCTGAAAAGCCTTTAGAATCCTTAAATCCCACCCACTTAATTTTTATATAAGCTTGCATGGTTACTTTGGGAATTCAGTAGGGTCATACCAAGTTCATTTATTAGCAAGTGCTACCCTTTAACTGTGCAGCAAGAGCTTGTCATTATATTTTTATTCCACCAGAGGGGTGGCCTGTTTTTGATAAACACCACTCACTGGGGTTTAATTGGATCCCTGGCACCAGTTTAATTTGCAGAATTGCTGTATATTAAGAAGTATGTCTTCAAGACAGCTGGAAAGCCTATCGCTGAAAGAACACATTATTATTATATTACTAGATATTCCTGCACAATATACATCTGCAGTTATACCAGTTTGAACAGGTTGTTTTGTATATTATAAAAACAAGGCCAAAAAACTGTGATAATTATACTTTGCAAGGTTAGTTAATAACCTCTACACACACACACACACACACACACACACACACACACACACACACACACACACACACACACACACACACACACACACACAACTAGACATCCTGATCTTTCTCACATGAGCACATGTAATGCAGTCTGTGAACTGGAAAGTTGAGAATGTAGCTCTTTAGATACAATAATATAGTCTATCACTCTGTTTCTGTCTCCAGCCCAGAATATATACTCAGCCAGATAGTCCCCTTTCACTGAACCTTTTAACATACATAAATCCAAACAAGTCAGCATTTGGGACATAAGTAAACCTGCATGATTGAATTTAAGATCCTTGGATTGTCTTGCATAAGGTAATACCATGTACAGGTATTCCGTATCAGGGTTTAGAATTTAATGATTGGCATAGAAGGTCTCATCATCCAGTCCGATTCTTGTGTTAAAATCCCCACCAACTGCTACATATGCTGTTGGGTAAGTATTTAATAACTCAGTTATATATAATTCTAGATCCCCCCAATCTTTGTTTACCAGTGCATTGTAGACATTAACCATCAGAATTAAAGTTTGATGGCATCTAATGATAATTGCCATAGCCAAATTGAGACAGGGAGGAAGTTCTGTCACCTCTATGTTTAGGGTTGTGGCAATCTAAATTCCCCAACCCCCCTTTGCTCTGGCATGTTTGAAGGCTGCCACTGCCAGAGCGTACGTGGCATAGCCACCTAAGATGAGTGGATTCAGCACCCATGACTCCTGATTCATTATACTGTAATGTCATAGCTGGCGAGATATTTGCAAGTGGTTTTATCCACCATCTTATTTGCTCCTCTCCAAGAGAGGAGAGATAAATCTTCACAATTAACACAAGTCAACACTTGAGTTCTTATTTGTTGTCAGTCACTACTGATCTGATTCAGCTGACCCGTAACATCATGGAAGATGCAGCCTTTAGTACCTGGAGAGTCCAATTTCAGATGACATGCTCTGCCAAATGATGGCTAACTGTAATAATAAAGTGATTTTAAAAAAAGAATTTAGATCTTTGTGAACTGGGACTTTGTCAAGTCCAATTAGGATTTTCACCAATTAGCTCCTAGTTTCCACTTTTCTGAAGTCTATTAGGAGGTCCAACCAGAAGGACAAATCAGATATTTTTAAAAGTCAAATATTTGTTGAATTTTCTTTGGTGCTCCTGAGGGCCACAAATTGCTAGAGGTCCTCTTATCGTTTCCCCAGGGATTTTATCTGCTTTTCTTTACTGCATAACTTCAATTGAAATCTAAAGTTACCCCAAACTCTGAGACATGATATCATTCATGCCTTCTCTTGATCCGATTGATAGTTGACAAACCATATCTCATCTCCATTGGTGTGTATAGCCTAGAACCAGGGGTAGGCTTTGTTAGATTACCCAACAACAGAGGCTTTTCCTATTCAAGAGTGGGATCTAGTTCCTGGGATATTCTTCTTTGTCATTCTAAGTTTGGCTTAGAAGTTGCTGATGTACTAAGAGGCAGCAATGTTCCTTCTCTCTCGTTCTCTCTACCTGAGCATTTGAGTCTATTCTCTGGAAAAGACAATAATGCTGTGAACATTTGTAGCCAACACAAAAAGGAGGAGAAATAAGACATAGAGGGTGGTAACAGGAAATCACAGCCGTGAGTTTAAAAGAGCAGAGCAGGCCTATTGATGAGGTCACTAATTCACAGGGTCACCATGAGTCAAAACTACTTGACAACAAATGAGGGCACATGATACAAATATGAATGTGTGTTTATGTATATGTATATACATAACATGAACTGTATTAACAAGATGCAGGTGCAGAAACAACTCCAAATATCCAGTAGCTTCACTACAGTCTTGAGGCTTCTTCTTAAACCTTGCCTCTAAACTTGTCCAATGCCAACTCCTTAAAATCAGCCAACATATCACTGCCAATGTGAGTAGGTAGCTAAGACTGCTGAGATACCCTCAGATCAGTTGGTCTGTCAGCAACACCCCAACTCATGGATTTGCTCTCTCTCCAGCAGCATTTGTGTCTTTCTTGCTTTCCCCAATATGAGGGTTTCATTGCTACCCTTTCCTTCACCTGCCACTCTTCTTCAAGTGAGACCTGAACCTGACCAGTGGTGGGCTCAAAAAATTGTACTACCACACTGTGGGTGTGGCCTACTCTGTGG
The DNA here is from genome assembly GCA_030440675.1 of Furcifer pardalis. Taxonomy (NCBI): domain Eukaryota; kingdom Metazoa; phylum Chordata; class Lepidosauria; order Squamata; family Chamaeleonidae; genus Furcifer; species Furcifer pardalis. Next base: position 82,332,793 of record CP126893.1, on the reverse strand, counting down.
ACATGGCCTACTCTTTTGCCTAATCTGTGGGTGTGGCCATGTGACACATCCCCCTCCATCCCTACACACACACACACACACACACACACACACACACCTCCATCCCCCCACCCCTCCATTTCCCACATACACACACAGAGGAGACTCACTTACTGACCCAGAAGGTGCAGGAGTGCAGCCGCAGCCAGAGCCACCACCAGAGCCACTCCTGTCTCCCCCTCCTCTCACAATGATGCCCCAAGGCCACGGTGGAGGAGGGTAGGCAGTAGCAGTGGTGAAAGGCATGCTCCGAAGGCAGCAGCTGTGGCAGCAGCATAGGCTCACTAAGCCTGGGATCTGCACAGGTCAGAGCAGTGCCTTCCCTGCAATGTGAGCCAGGGCCTCCACTGCTGCCACCACTGCTTCCCACTGTTCTTCCTGCTCTCAGTGCAGGACTCAGAACAGGAGGCAATGGCAGTGGTGGTGGAGGTCCGCACTCACATCACGAGGAAGGCGCAGCTCTGACCTGTGCAGATCCCTGGCTTACGTATGCTACTGCCCCAGCCGTCATGGCGGTTGCAGCCACGATGGCTCAGGTGGGCCGTCCGAACACATCTACCATGCTGGGAGCCCTGCTGCACCGCTCTAGTGATGTTGGCCCCTCCTCCGCCATTGCCCCCTCCTCCGCCTGTCTAGAGAAGGTCTGAGGGATGGCGTGGGACACCACTGCCTTTGGAGTGCTCCCAGGCACAATGGCACACCTGGTGCTTAGTCAAGCATGTATGATGGCATGCCTGGTGCGCATGCACACATAGGGAAGTGGGAGTGGCCGGTAAGCTTTTTTACTACCAATTTGCCTGAACCAGTGCAAACCGGTAGATGCCCACCATTGAACCTGACCCATTTCCCAGTCCAAGGTCTTGCCTGAAAATCAAAAACCACCCTGGATGCTGTCACAATGCCAGCCTTAGGCCCTATTGTTCTTCTGAGTTGCAGCTCCCTGGCTGGACAATCCAGGCTTTAGATATGTGTAGATAAGGTAGCGACAAGCCAAATAACTACTCCATCTCTTCAGGTATTTTAGAAATATATTGAAAGCATAGCAAGGTTCATGATACAGTCCATCAAAAGATCAGGAAACATTTCAAACCAAAATAAGCAAGTTACTTGGTTTAACGGAAAGCCCATAGGCCCCCTCCTTTCTCACATTTTGCAGAGTAAGAGCACAGCATTCCAGAGAATGACTGAGTGTGTGTGTCTGCATCTCTGGGTTACACCTATGACCCTCCCCCTTAGGGATTCCAGCCAATGATCTTACAACAAGGCATGTCAATCACACAATAAGTTTCATATCTTCAATTCCATGAGGCACATATTGTTTACATTCCATGAGGCACATATTGTTTACATATTTCCTCTCTCCTCTTGATTTGGAATCGCCATTTTGAAAGTACTAAAACACATTTAGGTGGGTAAAAAGATAATGAAATAAGCCACCATTTAAAATTGGGCTTATTTCATTACAGATGCAGTCTACCATATCTAATATGGTATAGAACAGTGGTTCTCAATGTCATGCTTCCGGCCGTCCTACTCTACTCTGGGGTCTCCCTACGTTCTTTCCATGGGATTCCTATCTTTCAAAGAGCTCCCTCCGGATTTCCCCAAAGTTACCTAGGAGGAGAGCTGGGCCGCAAGTCCAGCTTAAAAAAAAAAAACCCTTTAGCTCCACCTCTTCCTGGTCCCATCCAAAGCCATGAATGCCCAGGGGAGAAATTAAAAATACTTAGGGAGATATTTGGTAGCTCTTCAGGGTGTGTGTGTGTTTTGTATTACCTCTTACCCAATAAAAAGTCATTGTAGAAGCAAAATGTAGTTTATTGTTTCATTAGCATAGTCCATAAAAAGTATAGATAAATTTCAGTAGCATACGAATCAGTCCAGAAAATAAACCATAGTCCTAGGTAATCATTTTGAGCAAAAAAAAAAAAAAAAAAAAACAACCCCCATAGCCCAGAGCATCCTGCTCCTTTGGTATCCAGAACAGAACTGAGTCCACTAACTCCAAAATGGAGTTCGCTGACCAGTGTGACTTACTCTCCCCCAATCAGAGTTCTTCCTTGCTCTTCTAGGAGAACTTTCCCATAACATGAGATTGTTTATGCACCTGCAGGGACTACGGCCTAGCAGAGACATAACATTGCTTCTACTAGCTAAGAAATAGAGAATGGAATGTTACTGTACTGGAAAACAACCAGTCTATTAGACACACAGAGAAGAAATTATTTTTGGAGGCTTTTAGGGAACCAGGGTTCCTCCATCTTTGGGAATGTTAAGAAAATAGGGTTCTTCCCATGACACCCAACATGGGACCAACACCCCACAGGGGGACCTTAATTCCCAGAAGCCTAAGTCAGAACATTGGCTGATGAGTGCTTTGAGGAATTAATGTAGGCTTCTGGGAATTGAAGTACAGTAATACCCCGGATAACGCAAGTACCGTATAGCATGAAAACCGCATAACGTTACAAGATTTTCGGAAAAATCTTGTATCGAATAACGCGATTTTTAACGTTATCCGATACAGTCATTCTTATCAGCAGGGTGGCTGGACAGCTGAACGGGATTCTCCGTTCAGCTTCCCAGCCACCCTGCAGCTACGGAGGCAGGGGTGGGGAGGCTGGAAAGCTGACGGGGGGCTCCCCTGTCGGCTTCCCCAGCCACCCCACAGCTGCGGAGGCGAGGGCGGGTGGCTAGGGAAGCTGACAGGGAGTCCCCATCAGCTTCCCCAGCCACCCTACAGCTGTAGATTGGGTCCTCTGATCTCTCTGGAACAGGCAGGGGACACGATCCAAGCTGTTTCTGGGCTTCCCCGACGTCCTCAGCCAGTGCAGCAAGCCAGAATGTTGGGATTCAAACCCTGACATTCTGGCTTGCTGCACTGGCTGAGGACGTCGGGGAAGCCCAGAAACAGCTTGGATCAGGTCTCTACACCTCCCTGGACCCGGCGGGGGGGTCAGAGACCCCAAAATTGGTAAAAAATGGACTTTTTTTTTTACCAATTTTGGGGTCTCTGACCCCCCCCCCCGCCGGGTCTGGGGAGGTGGGGAGACCTGATCCAAGCTGTTTCTGGGCTTCCCCGACGTCCTCAGCCAGTGCAGCAAGCCAGAATGTCAGGGTTCAAATCCCGACATTCTGGCTTGCTGCAGCCTCAAAGAGGGTGGGGGAACTTCAAAATTAGCGCGCATCGGATCTCCCGACCTCCCTAGAGCCGATGCGTGCTATTTTTGAAGTTCCCCCACCCTCTTTGAGGCTGCAGCAAGCCAGAATGTCGGGATTCGAATCCTGACATTTTGGCTTGCTGCAGCCTCCAGGGAGGTGGGGGAACTTTGGAAACAGCTTGGATCGGGTCTCCCACCTCCCTGGACCCGGCCGGGGGGGAGGGGTCAGAGACCCCAAAATTGATTTTAAAAAGTCCATTTTTTTTTACCAATTTGGGGGCTCTGACCCCCCCCCCCGCTGGATCCAGGGAGGTGTGGAGACCCGATCCAAGCTGTTTCTGGGCTTCCCCGACGTCCTCAGCCAGTGCAGCAACTCTGACATTCTGGATTGCTGCACTGGCTCAGTACGTCGGGGAAGCCCAGAAACAGCTTGGATCGGGTCTCCCTGGACCCAGCCGGGGGGGGGGGGTCAGAGCCCCCAAAATTGGTAAAAAAAACGGTCTTTTTTTTTATTTTTACCAATTTTGGGGTCTCTGACCCACCCACCCCCCGCCAGGTCCAGGGAGGTGGGGAGACCTGATCCAAGCTGTTTCCAAAGTTCCCCCACCTCCCTGGAGGCTTCAGCAAGCCAAAATGTCTGGATTCAAATCCCGACGTTCTGGCTTGCTGCAGCCTCCAGGGAAACAGGGCTTTTTTTAACATTGTGTGATCAATGTATCGCACAATGTTAAAAACCGGATAACGACGGGACTTGTGGAACCAAGTCATAACGTTATCCGGGGTACTAATGTAACTCCAAAAGCCAAAGGATGGGAAACACTGGTATAGAATCTCTTCATCTGAGTTGCATTAGAAAGACGTTTTCTATAGGTATGGAAGTTTGATATCAGTAAATCTGAATCAGTGGAGAAAAGGGACCAGAGACTCAACACACATTGACTCAAATCAGCAGCGTGTTTGGATGGGCAGTCACTAAACAACCACATACTTTGAAGTAAACAAAAACTATTTCAGTGAATATAGTAAAAGACACAGATTAAACTAATGCATTGTAGGAATAACCAATGGGGTTTTATGAAAATTTGCATTAGTGCTAAAGACAACAGATTGGAACCCATAATTCAGACTGTCATTAGGGGAATTTTCTTTGTTTTCTTTTTAAAGAAAAAGGCCTCTGTTATGAGAGTTTTCATAATAACTAGGAAAGAAGTATGTGCTACAAAGCTTTTGATGATGACTGTAAAAAAATAATAGTGGTGTGACTATCAAAAATCTGATAACTTTTCATTCAGATTAGGGCATATAAAGAGCTTTAAAAGGCTTAAAGTGGGAGCAAATATTCACAATTACTGGTTTGTTTGTTTTTAAAAGCATTTTAAAACCATTAAAATTGCTTTACTCCTGGCCATCTTCTAAGGCATTCTAAACTAAAGTACTTTAATGTACAATACATGCTTTAGAAGTCATGTCAGGCCAATAGCTAAAAGGAGCCACATAAAAATGTGTTCCTGAATGTTACACTCAGTTTGTTAGTTTACATTTTCTTTAGATTCCTGGGTGTTTTATATTTCTAAATCTTTGTTTGATTATTTTAAAGAGTCCTGTCCCCAACTAGAGCAGACCTTCCATCAGGTAACCAATTTTTAAAACAGTGCAAGAATTGGTGCTTGACTGGGAACCTGCTTGAGTTAAAGGTGGAAGGATGATTAAATAATTGCCTTTGCACTCCCTATTTAGTGCAAGAGCAAAAGGGTTTAATCTAGAGTGTTACACAAGTAGAGGAACTCTTCTCATTATCATTAAGAGATGAAATAATTATAATAATTTCGTGTCAGATATTACTCTGGGTTGAAAGGATTTTTGCTGGAGAAACTACGCTCAGGGGACACCTGAATGGGTCTCCTTTCGTGTCCCCAAGTGCATCCCTTAGGTACTGAAACCTGACCTTCCAGTCACCAAGCTCAGAGTCTTAACCACTAAGCCACCAAGGGAGCTGGTATTAAGATGAAATGAAAAGTACAGTATTATTGAGTATGGACTATTTTTTGCTTATTCCCTCTTACCTTAGAGTCTCCATTTACTCTTGAAGACCCCCAGTTCTTTGGAGCAGAGTTTCCAAGGAATAGACAGGGTGGGATCGCAGGCAAGTCGGCAGTTTGAGACCGGTACGGGGTACTGCATGACGGATAGTGCACCTGTCTCTGTCCCAGCTCTTGAGGTCATGAAAGGAGCCTCATTTGGGCATTCCCTGAGCAGAGTTTCTTCTGCAAAATTCCTTTCAACCCAGAATAATTTCTGACACGAAATTATTATTATTATTATTATTATTATTATTATTATTATTATTATTATTATTATTATTATTATTATTATTATTATTATTATTATTATTATTATTATTATTATTATTATTATTATTATTATTAGACACAAAGTATTAACAGAAAATTACACCTGCTCTTCAAATAGGATTTTAACTTCTTACTGGCCTTAGCACAATGTCTTGAACTAACACTTGCTAGTAGTGCACACTCCAGCAATAGCATCATATAGAAGGAGCTGCTATTCTTCTTCTTCTTCTTCTCCTCCTCCTCCTCCTCCTCCTTCCATATCCGAATCCAAATATTGGTGATCCTCATGGTGATCAGGCATGAAGACAGTCCTGAGAATATAATCCATCGGTCTTTCATGTGCCTTCCACATCCCATCATGATCCTTGTGCTACTGATCCAGTTCTGCGAGTCAATTTCTGGTCCTGAGCCCTTTTGACACACAAAGTCCTCCTCAGTCCTAGGCCAATATTGATGAAGCTGCTGCCCTCCATCAAGATGGATTCAAGTGTGATTTAATCCACCTGGGATCCATGACCCCTATGGACTTCGGCAATGAAGGCTGTTAGTCCTCAGGCCAGTTAGGTTAGTTAACTGCTAACTGATATTTGGTGCTGAGTCACTGGTATCATGATTTTAGGTTGAACAGCCAGTAACTAAGGCCTCTGTAATAAGGCCTCTGTATTCTTAAAAACTGCGTTCTTTCTTTTTTTAAAAAAAAACCCTTATCTCAGATTCCACTCAGATGAGATGGCTAGCTAGATGTCTTACAAGTGAGATCATGCATTCCTGTGGTCAGGGAAGTTTCTACTGGCTTCTAAAATCTACTGGAACCTACTGGAAAGTTCCAAATGAGGTAATCAAGATGAAATCATTGAATTCTTGAAGGAGGGGGATTTGCTCATTTTGCCTATATAAACTGCAAGATTTTAGACAGGGATTCGGTCCTCTGACTGAGGCAGAAATGCTTCGTTAGAAAAGACCCACATTCCCTTTGAAGAACTTTTACTCATGGAAAGGAAGCATAAGCCCCTCAGGGCTAGGATGGAAAAGGACTGAATGCCATGCCAATCTTATCTTGGAAATCTGAAATTCTGTTGGACTCTTAACTATTCTAAGGTATGCTATTATGCTATGCTTCTATGAAAATGCTTATGGAAAAATAAAGTTCTTTTATAAGTTTTACTAACTGTCTGTGTTAAAGTCTATCTTAACAGGCATATACAGGTACAGTACTATATTACTCTCTGCCTTACACACTACCAAAATTAAAGAACTGCAGACTCCCTGTATCTATTAGGAGAAATCGAGGCTTGCCCTTGGGGTTCAGGAAGGGGAGGTGAAATCTATGCTGGAGGTAGTTTGCGAAATAAAGGAATATCTAGCAAACAAGACATTCGTACCCAGCCTCTCAAACCCCCGGATAGGGTCAAGTTAATGAGAACTGGCAGTATGGTCTACTTTTGTTGTTGTTGTTGTTGTTGTTGCTCACATAAATTCTTGATTTCTCGCTATAAGTAACAATCAGCTTCTGATGTCCTGCCAGTAGTCTATAAATGCACAGAATGCTGACATGTTCACCAGAAACTAGGAAATGACAGAATTGTGACAAAGATGTCAAAGAGGATGTAGTGGTAATGTTGATCTCCAAAGTGCTTCATTTTTTTCTTGATAGCCTCATCATTCTTCAAACCCACCAACCATATCAGAGCCCCACAAGAAGCTGCTTGAAGCTACTTAGGTAAGGGGACCTCCTCTGCTTGCAGGATAAAATGTGCTCACTTCTAAATGTGGTTTTTCAGGTCCAAGACACAGAAAGAAAGAAACTTTTTGAAATATGCATTTACTTGTTGACAGTTGTTCAAGTTATCACTGCATGTAATATTAACTAAGATATCTTTGAAGGGAATTGGGGGGATTTTGCAGAGAAAAGTATTTCAGAGATCTGGATGGAAGCAAAAAACATTTGATTATGCTTAAGCAAAAAACAAAAATTAAATATACCTCTCGTGTGGTTTCTGTTTCCATATGCCAAGATAGCCATTTAATTTAAATACAAGTGAATGAAACAGTTCTAAATTGCTATTTAGAATTTCAGTTTTACCTGTAAATGCTTTCATCAGACAAGCACTCTTTTTCCCAGGAAGACTTAACATAACTGCAATTACAACTAACATGTTAAACATTTAAAAGAGGTGTCATCTTATCTGAACTTCTCATGTTACTTACAGGATCTTCTATTAAGATTTCCTTTTTATACTGAGATGATGGTGAGTTTTACATTACACTGTATTATTCCTCCAGCATTAGGATTTATATTTAAACATATGAATACATGGGGGTGCTAAGTTGGCATTATTGGGCTCTGCTGCAATTTGATTTCCAGCATTAAGTACAATTGAAATTATAATGGATGTTCACATTTGGCTTGCAGATTGAACCAGAAGTACAATGTCTACATTAGTGATGCCATTGGCATTCCAATCCAAACCACAGCAACCTCCTTTCCTGGTGATCCCACTTACGCCCATATTTCTTTCATGCAATCAATGCTCTCTCTTTTTAGATAGATGAGAATAGTGCTATAACACCATACCTTGAACAAAGACCTAGCAATAAGGTGATATAATGTTACAGCAATTCTATCTGACCATGTTATCTGATGGAGCTCCTCTTCCAAAGGAAGTATACCCAGAGCATTCAAACTCTTAAACTACCGGTAGCTTTGGTAGAAGACCTGGCAGAGCTCCTTTGAAGCATTATAAGGACCAGCTAAAGAAGTTAAAAAGGCTGTGACAAAGACATGTTCTTTCTCTGCCACAGCCATTATGTTATAGAATGAGTTGCCTGTGGAAATTAGATATGCCGCCACAATTATGGCATTTCGTAAACAGCTAAAATGTTCCTCTTCCAACTTGCATTTCCCTCCTAGGTAATTAATTGCAAAGGTGCAGGCTTCCTCTATTAATTGACCTTTTATTTCTTATTCTGTATTGTTTGCTATTTGATTTAATTTTGGCTGTGATTAGGAAACATAAGTTATTATTTAATTATTAATTACAGTAAGACTCTAAATTTATTAGTGCCATCTAGGCATATTTATTATTTTATTATTAATGTTTATTAATGTTTATCATTTATTTTTATTTTGTTTGGATTGCTCTGTTCTTCATATTACCATATTCCTGTTTGGTTCTTGCACCAATTGCAACAAGGTAAATACTAATACTAATACTAATAAGTATTAGTATTAGTATTAGTATTAGTATATTTTTTAAAGAGGATGATTGGGACAGAGGAAACACCATGGGAGCATGTTATCAAATTCCTGAGCATCATGTCCAAGAGTAACATGACCAAAACTCTGCCTGCAGACACAGCTCTCCCCTCCATAGTGCATCTGCATGGGAAAATCCCTGTTGAAACATACTGACATTAAAAAAAAAGTAGACACGCTAAGGTCAAATCTCATACCTGATATCATGTTTAAATCCTAAGGGCAGAGATAGCTAGAAGTTTCTACAGTTGAGCCTTCTGATCCCTTGTTTTTGCCTCCACAAGGTGCCAAGTGCCACAATTCCTGGCACATTCTGCAAACTCAATCTTTTCCAATCTTTATGTTACACATGGCAAAAGTACAACTTTGTCCATTCCTCACATCACCTTATCAAGAGGACTGACTGCTTATTGTCAACTTGATCACAATGTCGACCTCAGTTCTCTAAGGACTGCCTCTCTCTTGACATTCCAGTGCCTGTTCACTATATTCTCCGCCCACCCCCCAAAAAAGGTGTTTGGGTTTGATTGTCAAAACTCTTTCTCATGCTACTCTTGTTCTTTCTTATGAATGGTTTACACTGATTTGTACCTTAGATGACATTAGCAGACCCATTTAAAACTGTGCTTTTTTACACACCAGAATATGTTGGTCTGTGTACAGAAATATTGTATTTCCAATAACAAATTTTAATTGGATTTTATTAGCCTCCTTTTTAGGCTTCAGTCTCAGCTTTATAAAGTATAATTACAAATCCATTTTGTTATGTGGCTCTATTTTAACCCCACCAGCTTGACAATTATGATTTTATTCAAAGGAAGAAAACAGATTAAGGAAAAATAGAAGGAGATGGGCTAATTGTGTTGGTTGATGAATTGAACTGAATTTTCATGTGGACTTTTGATAAATGGTTACATCTTAGAAAATAGTTTATTAGATCAGAATGTGTACATTCCTTTTTACATGTGTACACTATAATGCTTCAGCTGTTGAAGTAGAGAATCAGCTCTTGCAATCTAATATTCTGGTCTTTATCTCAGCAGACTGCTTTTCTGTTTACCTTACACTCTTCATGAATGGCCTGTCCTCAAAATATATAAGAGCCAAGACAAATAGTTGTTCTGGATCTTTCTGAATGGCATTAACAGCTCATAGATCTTTGGTGATTAGTAATTATCACAGACAAGTGAATGCTTTTATGAAAGAATTAACCAGTAGCAGTAGAAGTGAATGTAGTACATTACTGCATGTTCTTTGCTCTTCTGCTTTCACAGCTGTCGTTTGTTTTAATTATGTATGATCATTTCTTAATATATTGTCAAATAGGCTGCAGCATGCTCTGCAAAAATTATGAAGGACTTGAGGACAGTAGGTACACAATCTCCATCAATTAAAGGCAACATGAGCCTTAGTATTGACTTCACGAGCTCACATTTGTCTCTTTCTCTGCAGAGGTTAAGGGAGATTACTTTTTCTACAAGACAGCTTTTTGTTCTTTTAATGGATATGAACACACCTCTTGTGCTCCTCCCCCCCCCCCACAAGTCATTATAATGGTTCCATCCAAGTAACACGAAAAAAAGAAAGAAAGAAAGAAACATCCCCACCTATTTTTACATGGGAATATCAGTCAAATAATAGTTTTTATTGTGTTAATGCATGTGAAAACTATAGCTAGCAGAACTCATGGACTTGGAGTCTCCTGCTAATAACTCCAGGTTGCTTTTTATTGGGCCGGGTGCTTTCCACATTGGTTCCTTGTTCCTGCCCTCCCACTTCTAAGGGACTGAGTTTCCCTCACTAGTCACCTGCAAATAATCAGTTCAGTACTGGCCTCAGTTTCACTCACTGAGGCTAATGAAATTCTTGTAACAAAGAAGCCCAGTCTGAGCTTGGGCTCAGAGCCTTTCAGTTAGAGCTGGGAGAGGCAGCCTGTGAACACTGGTTGTCCTCCTGCTACTTGGCCAGCTACTTTCTCCTCTTCCATGAGCACTTGAACTGCCATAGCCTTAGCTAAGTAGCAGTGGGCACTTTTGAGCTCAAGTTTTCTCTGGAGTGGGTAGTGAGCATTCCTCTTCCTCGGCCTTGACCACCATAAAACTACTTGTCAGCTCTTGGTAGGGATCACCATGCTGTTCTTATATTCTCTTTCTGGCGGCACAGAGGATGGGTTCAAACTAATTTGCTGCTCACCCCGAAGACCTCCTCCTCCTTGGCCAGCCTCTCCCCAGGCATCCTAGGCCCCAATGACTTGGAACTTGTGCCCCTGGCCTCCTTTAATGCCACTAATGCTCTTCTTCTTTGTCCTGCTGATGGTTCCGATGTCCCAGCTCCCTGGCAACATGTGGGCTTCCCTTTTCCCAACCTTCCCGAGAGCCTGGAGGGGCTGCTCCACCTGTGCTCTCTGGGTGGCTTGAAGCAAAGGGAGTCAGCCCACTGGGAAGCTGGGAGTGACCCCTTCAGAACCACGCATACAAAAAGTAGCAATCATTAAGAAAAATGATAAATATCTGTGAGTTAGAGTCAGACGAAGCATGCAATTTTAACAAGCTGCTGTGATGTCTGAAGAAGATTAAAATAGCACACTGATGGCTGTCCAGGAGCAGATTCCATGGGTGTCTATGTAGCAGAGGCTACACTGTGTTTGTTTATAGTTTCCCTACTGGCTATAGCAGGCAAAATGCCCTGAAATGGGGTGAACAGTGGGCAGTGTGAGGAGGAGATATTGATGCATCACATTGTTCATCCTTCTTTCCCAGATTATGACATTAATGATGATTATAAATGCTTTAGTTGTTTACTGTCTTTAAATTGATTGTCTGTCTGTCTGTCTGTCTATTAGAGTTTTATCCCACCCCACTTAGTGTAACACACTACTCTGGGCAGCTCACAATATACATTTATAAATGGAGCAAGCAGAAAAAAATGTTGTAGCATCTGGGATACAGTGCAGTAACATAAAAATGCTACTATTGTCATAACAATAATGTCATAACATTTATTTTAATATGCTTTTGTTGTTGTTCAGTCGCATAGTCGAGTCTGACCATTTGCAAAACCATGGACCATTACACACCAGGCACCCCTGTCCTCTACCATCCTCCTCAACCCACCCAGTTCTGTGTCCATTGTGTACACAATACCATCTATCCATCTCATTCTCTGTTTATTCGATTTATATGCCACCCTACTTGGTGCAACCGACTCAGGGTGGCTCACAGAACCCACAAATATAACATTCCATAGACATCAACAGTATAATCAACAATATGCTATGCAATCCCAATATATCACAGTACGTTTGAAATTAAATACAATAGAAAATACAATATAATACAATGCAACAAAACAGCAAAATAACAACAAATACATCAATATTATCAATGTATATCATAGAAACAATTACAATCACTTCCCTCTGAGCAGCCTGTTACAGTTACAAAACAGCAATACTGTACATCAATATCATCAGCACATATCATAAAATAATTACAGCATAAAACAGTCACTTCCCTCTGAGCAGGTAGTTATAATCACCTCCCTTCAAATGGACAGTTCTCATCACTTCCCTCCGAACAGGCACCCCCGCCCCGGGAGGGTGGGGCCCAAGCAGTGATGGGATGATAAAAATTTTAGTACACCACCCAGACATCATCACAGTGGGGACGGAGCTAATGTCATGATGTCATGGGTGGAGCCAACGTCATGACATCATGACGTTGTAGGCGGGGCCAAAAATAAAAAAAATAAAAAAAAGAAATAAAATAAAAATAAAACACACACACACACACACACACACACACACACCCCTCAACCTTGCCACCCAACCAAACAACCACAACACAAAACCGTTAATAAATTAAATAAAGAAAATAAAGAAATAAATAAAATAATAATTAAATAAAAATACACCAACCCACCCAAACACCCACCCACCCCAAACACAAACCCCACTTACAATGTGGACCATTGGGGCTGACGAATGACCCCGACTGCGCCCTCCTCTTCTTCTGGGCTGCTGCCTGCGGCCTCCGCCGGGTGCCGAGGCTTGAGGCCGCCCACAGAGGATTGTGGCCAGGAGGCTCTGGGCTGCCTGGCTAGGCGCACTGCTGCCGGGCGCCAAGGCCCGTGGCTGCCCGTGGAGGGTTGCGCCCAGGAAGCCCTGGGCTGCCCAGCTAGGCGCGCTGCCGCCGGGCACCAAGGCTCGGTGCCGCCCACAGAAATTTGCAGCTGGGAGGCCCTGGGCCGCCCGGCTAGGTGCGCCACCGCTGGGCGCTGACGCTCGGGACCGCCCACGGAGGGTTACGGCTGGGAGGCCCTGGACTCCCCGGCTAGGCACGCCTCCTCCTCCTAAGCCCTCCACCACTTCCGGAGCCGCTCCAAAATGGTCCAGCTCCGGCAAAAACAAGTGCGCATGTGCAGAAACGGAATCTGACGCATGCACAATTCAAAATTGCAGAACGCATGTGTCAGATTGACTTCTACACATACGCACTAAATAAATTGAAGCCATTTTGGCTCCAATTTAAAAAACATTTTTTTTTAGGCGTCCGGAACCGGACGCCTTAAAAATGGGCTACCCTCTCTGAAAACCCTCCGAGATTGTTCTTACTGATTCCAGGGAACCAGATGAAACCAGGGTCATCCCATCACTGGGCCCAAGGCCAGCTGGGCAGCGGTGTTCACCCTATTCATTCTCCTTGCTGTCTAGGGTACTCTCAAAATTCTCCTCCAACACCACAATTCAAATGTGCCTATTCTTCTACAGTCAAAGGCTTTGGTGTTTAATATTTAATATTTCATGATCATTCTAAACTTCCCTCTATTATCGTTTTTATCAACACATTGTTTAGTTCCTACCAACTATGTACTCCAAATTTTGTTTCACAAATATTACCAAACATCCCCATTCTAACCAATTATCTATCCCATTCTATAAACTACTAATATATCTTCCTGTATAAAGATTCCTCTGCATTTTCAATTCCTTCAGCCATTTAATAATTCTTTCCCTCAATCTTACTAAACTTTCCTCTAATATCATTTTTGTCCAAATCTTCTTTTGTCTAGTCGCAACCTCCAATATATACAATCCCTCTTTATTATTATTATTATTATTATTATTATTATTATTATTATTATTATTATTATTATTATTATTATTATTATTATTATTATTATTATTATTATTATTATTATTATTATTATTTATTTATTTATTTATTTATTTATTTATTTATTTATTTATTTAACTGTTCTTATAAACGTACATTACCACCAGGAATACCATTCCTTTGACTATGTGCATTTTTATTTGCAAGGTGATGTCTCTGCTTTTCACTATGTTCCCCAGGTTTCTCATAGCTTGTCTCCCAAGCATCAGTAGTCTTTTTATTTCATGGCTGCAATCACCATCTGCAGTGATCTTAGATTCTAAGAAAGTAAAATCTGTCACTGCTTCTAATTCAGCTCCGATGCCGAAAGAAAAAAAATTAAAATTGGAGCCAAAATGGCTCCAATTGACTGCACATGCACAGAAACTCAATCTGACGCATGCGCAATACATCAGATTGAGCTTCTGCGCATGCGCAGTCAATTGGAGCCATTTTTGCTCCGATTTTTTTTTTAAAAAAATTCTTTCAGCCTCAAAAGTTGACTAACCTCCCGGAGAACCCTCCGGGATTGTTCCTAACGGTTCCAGGGAACCGTATGGAACCGGGGACATCCCATCACTGATGACCTTGCTATCAAGTGGGATGAGTGCAATTGTTTGATAATTTGAACATTCTTTGGCATTGCCCTTTTTTGGGATTGGAACGTATACTGATCTTTTCCAATCCTGTGACCATTGCTGTACACTTCTTCTAGCTTTTGTTAGATATCACCAGAGATACAGAAATAAATAACAATATTAAATATGGATGGTGTCAATAACAGCTTTGGTATACAACTGCATAGTATCGCAGGTGCCACAACATTTTTCTGTGCTTATTCCATTTATAAATGGTGGAAAACATTTTTCTATACTGCAAGCCTGATAAAAATGATAATGACTGGCCTTCCTTAGCTGTTAAATTTTTGTGAGTTAGAAGAGTGTCAATGTTTTGAGGGTCCATCATTGCTGTGTCAAACAAAAGCTTTCAGGAACTGGGCAGATACCTCAGTACTAATTTTTATTTTTAGAACCTGCAATCAGGATGGAAAACAGAAAACAAACTTTGGAGATCGTCTGCCCTACTTCACTGTGACAAGCTTTGTTTTTGACAGACCTTGTGTGTCTGTGCAAGCAGCAAAGATATGTCACATACCTGAATGTTTAGTGGGGGAAGCTGACTGGAAGAAAGCAGTCAGGCACAAATGAATGTGTCCTCGAGCTAGCAGGCTTACTGAACATTTATCACACAGGATAAGCCAGGATTCTTACCCAGGCACCTCCTGGGCTGTGTGCTGCCAAGCTACTTGGTGCTGTGAAGTAAGGAAATAGCACATAATGTTGCCCTAGGTTTCTAGTATAGCTAGGGCCAAAGATGAGGTTCCTGAAGACAATGCCAAGAGTTTCTTCTGTTATTGAAATTAGTTTATAATCAGGAATCTGTGGGCTAATTAAAGGTAAAGATAAAGATCTCCATTGCTCAAAAGCTAGTTGTGTCTAGGAGGCAGTGCTCATATCTCTTTACAGCCAAAGAGTCAGCGCTGTCTGCAAGAGCAGACATTGCCATGGTCATGTGGCAGGCATTACTAGATGATGGAGTGCACTGAACACTATTACCTTTCCTGCTGAAGCAGTACCTTTTTATCTACTTTCTTGCTTTCAAACTGCTAGATTAACATGAGCAGGGACAGATGAGAGCAGCTCATTCTGTCATGCAGCACTTGAGTCTCAAACTGCTGATATTCTTAATTGCTGATACTGTTTAATATTTATTCAAATTAAAAATGATGAACTTTTTCTACAGCTAAGTTCTGCATTATTCTCAAGCAAATGTTTTTAGAATCAGAGCAAAGGAAATAAAAAATCAGTTGTTTTCCTATGCTCTTAGTAGTGTTAGAAGTTGAGTCATTATGTACAGAACAGAAGTGAAATCATAATGTAAGAATCTTAAATTTTGGCTTTAATATGACAATGCTAATCCTTTGAACTCGCCTGTGAAGAAATTAAAAAATCAGATGTATAAAGTATGGATCACATTTGAGACTTGGAGAAATAAATTGGGAAATCCTTTCCACAACTTTTGTGACAATTCCTGTCTGGATGAAAAGAGGCTTGCTTTAAAGGGCTTTACTCACTTCATTTCCTTCCTTCATTTCCAAAGAGCTATTTGTATGTTTTAGTCTGGGCGGACATCCCACTATGGTAATGGAGTAGACTGTACAGCCATCAAATCAACAGCAACTAAAGAGGACAATGGCAACAAGTGAATAAGCCCCTTTAGGTGGGGTGATGGTCCCCTCAGTGGAGGAAATACCATTGAAAACCATCATATTGGGCCCAACAGCAAAATGAGTGGAGGAGGAACCACTTTCTGATTCCTAACAGTCATGGAGGTGGAAGAGAACATGCCAGATGGCTGTGAAGGCACACCTTGATAATATCCTCAAAGCTGTGGCAGTTATTGCAGTCCTGGTCTTAAATCCTGCATCTCTCATTTCATATGTGCCGCAGGAGATGGCTCTGAGATCATAGTGTGTGGGTCATTTCCTGGCAAGCTAGGATCCATCTTAAACAAATTCATGCCAGTGGCATTTTTCCTGCCCAGAGCCAGCTGGCCTCCAAGACCAGGTTTCCCAGCGCCCTGGGACAAGAAAAATGAATACTCAGATTGAGTTACACCTGACAATGATTTGGATGTGCTAAATGGACAGGAATCAAAAGTCTGATGGTCTAGCAGTGTTAGTCTCTGTATAATGGCAACTAGCAGATATTGGTAGCTGAGCTTCTCAGCGAACCAACTTCAGGGCAGGAGAGTTTGCTAGACTCCTTCAATTTGAACATACTTGTGTGTAAGCCACATGCATGCATAAGTATTCTGCCAAGGTAATGTATAGCTGCAGGATGAATTAGATTTTTTATATTTTGTATATGTTTGGCTATTTTTCCAGTTCAGGCTACAAATTCTAGTGGACAGTGTCTTCAGCTAAGCAATACCTGAGGATCGGTTCTCATTGTTCAAAGCCATAATTAGCAATTTGGCAGCTGGGGCAAGCAAGCCTGATCAACTTCCCCAGGAAAACACAGTAGTGATCCTCTCCTTTGAGCAGATTTTCAGCAACTCTCTTTGTGTATATACTCCTGAATTTGTTTTTGTTTTTATAGTCCTGACAATGCTACTAATATCCAGTGAAGGAGGGGTCATGTTAGCAAGGACTTCAATGCTGCAATTACCTTTTGAATTTATATTCATGTAATGAATTACAAAGTTGCTGGTCCTCAAAGCCTCAGAAGCTGTAGTTCAACTTTCAAATAATTGACAAACCCATACAGACAATATAACACTAAAATAATGTTTCAATAATGGAATTGGATTTCCAGTCACTTCCATTTCATGCTTTCAGTTTTCTGGCATTTTTCTGGCATTTCTGCAGAAGTGGGTGGATACCAGGCACTAGAAAATTGACCTCTGCACCACCAAATTTGCTGGCCCCTCTTTTGTACATGTGCTCAGAGTGAACTGCGAAAAGTCAAGTCAAACTCAGAAAATTCAAGACATCTCTTAGTGCAATGATGGCCAAAATTGTCAGTCCAGGTGTTCTTGGATTTCAATTCCCAGAAGCCTAAGTCAACACACCTGCTGAACAGGGCTTCAGGGAATTGAAGTTCAAGAATATCTGGAGTGCCAAGTTTGGCCCTCACTGTCTTGGTGCATCTGAGAGGACATATTGTGTGTTTTACTTGTTTAAAACTGTATTAAAGAACAAAGTAGAACTTTGAGGGAAACAGTGGTGGAATAGATGTGTTACAGTTAAAGTATTTGATGCAGCTGTAGTGTTGTAATTTTTGTTGTTGTTCAGTTGCACAGTTGATTCCAACCCTTTGCAACCCCATGGACCACTGTTTGCCAGGCAC
Organism: Furcifer pardalis; assembly: GCA_030440675.1. Taxonomy (NCBI): domain Eukaryota; kingdom Metazoa; phylum Chordata; class Lepidosauria; order Squamata; family Chamaeleonidae; genus Furcifer; species Furcifer pardalis. Next base: position 82,314,922 of record CP126893.1, on the reverse strand, counting down.
TTCTGTTCTCCACCATCCTCCTCAACTTGCTCAACTCTGTGCCCATTGTGTCTACAATACCATCTAGTTGTAATTACCATCTTATTTGTTATCTTTCAGAACTGACCAGTCTCACATAATAAATATCCATCAGTGACCACAAAAATGGTGGTGTGTGTGTGGGGAGGGGGGAGGAGAGTCATGAAAAGGCTTTGGCATTTATAATGGCAATTGCTAAGATATCTCAGAAATGTGTAACTAAGAACAATCTGTTGTTATGGCAATACCTACCGTAATTGTCTTTTCTTATTGCTGGATATATGTGTATTGATTTTAACTTGGAAAACAGGTCTATATAAGCAAATGGATTTGGTAAAAATTGTTATAGATGCAAAAAAAATTGTTATAGATTTAGGAAATTGTTTTGACCTGTCACTTGTCATCAAATAACAATAAAAGTCCTACTTTTTCCTAGTGAATACGCAAACATCTTTTGATCAATATTAACATATCTCTCTCTCATTTCATCAATCACCACTGCAATCTTGTTCTAGCAGTAATTGTTTTGTGGATCCTTAAGGCTAAAGTTAATCTTAGTTCGATTTAGTGTATATTCACTGAAATGAGTGACACCACTTAGTCACAACTAACTTAAATCTCATGGATTTCAATGGGTCTTCTTTTGGCAGGATTAAGATTGGTTTTAACTCTTAATATTGGGGTAAACAGAAAGACCTTCTTCAAAGATTGTGTTATTTTTGAACCACAATTGGGTATACCCTAGTAACAGTAACCATGTGTTGCAACCTAATCTTTCTCACAATAGGTCAGGTGAAAGGAACTGCAGAATGAACTCACCAAAAGGTGCTTTCATTTTGGCAGTTTCATGTCTGGCATATACATGGAAGAAAAAACTTTTAATATTCTGAATTGCAAACCTCTCCAGCAGCAGCATCCAGGTCAACAGAATGCCCTGCAGGTGAACTGGAGATAGCCTTTTCTTTTGTTATTTTTTTTAACCAATCATTTTATTTCTGCCCTTTTTGGTTGCAGCTGGCAGATTTTTTAAAAAAATATCTTCATGTTTTAACTACTGTCTCTGTCTCTTTGGCATATCTATCATTTTAAAGATGAAATTCTAATTGCTGTATGTTGTGAGCCACTTGAGTCATTTGTTATTTAAATTAAAATGACCAGAATCCAACTGAATACTTACACCACTGAAAATTTGATAGCCTAATTTGGAATAGGACAGAAATTAGCAAACCCTGAACTGAATTCAAAGCCAAGTGCCAAATTATACAACTGAATCCACCTAGGATTCATTGATTAGTGACTATTTGCTACTCCTACTTATGTCACTGCAGTTGCTCGGATATCAATATTCAGTTTCTCATCAGAATTTACATACAAGCTACTAAAAACAATGTTTCCAGATGTTACATATTAATCATATTATCATGTTCATACTAGTTCAGGCAGAATGAGGAAGAGGAGGAGGAGGAGGAATACAATACAGTATGATCACTCAAAAGTCAAAAGTAATTTTTAAATGTCCCATCATGTTGGAACTGTCTTCAGTGATCCTAAAAGGGCTGTCAAGGTAAGTGAGATATTTAAGGTGTGGTTTTGCCAGTTTCAATCCTCCACTCAAATTTGCACAGCCAAGCAGTGGATTTAAACCCCCGTCTCCTGAGTCCTAATCCATCACTATCCACTATGTCACACATGTATCTTCATAAACAGTACAGGTGTTGTAAAGCTGAAGATACTTAAATAAATAAATAAATTGCAACAGACTGAGCACAAGTTTTATTTCAGGTGAAACAGGAACTTCTTTTGACTTAGAAAGGTGGGATGCCAATAAGCCAATAAACTTACTAGAAATACTCTCTGATGTTGTTTTGTTTTTCAACAGCTGACCAGACCAGTTCAATAAGAATAAAGATTATATTCCACCATCTCCTGTTTGAATTTTCTATGCAGGTAGTCTGAATTTCTCTGCACTTGAATCTCATACCAACCTTTTTCAAGAGAAGCAGCTATAAATAAATATAAAGTTTAGATAAAGACTGAAATTTTGGCATAAAATCTGATAGGCAGCCAAGTTTATCAGCTGTCATCATTCTGCATAATTTGCAGGAGAACAGCACTGAGACAGAAAAATCCAGGGAGTTTTTTCAGTTTGTATTTCAAAAAGGCAGTTTCCAACATATCATCTGCTTGTAATATCTTGTCCAGTGCCAATCAGTGGACAATGATTAAAATATATTTTCCTTTATGAGTAGAAGCTTTGAAAAACAACCATTGTCTTCCACCTTACATTTACCTGAACAATATAACTACATAGTTCCATTTCTGTGTTCTTGTTGTTCTTTCCATAGTTTTAGTTACCAGTTTGTATATTTGCTATACTTAGAGAGGTGCTACATTTCTTTACACTCTGTTAAATCAGCGGTGCCCAAACTATGTCCCGCAGGCCCAATTAGGCCCATACATATAATTAATCCAGCCCAAGCTGAGTACAGGGCTCTCCTAGGACTGCCCCCACCACCTGACGTCACTTACAATGTCAGACGTGGTGGTGACGGCAGCGGTGATCATGCTTTGTCCCCACTGCTCCGATCAGTCTCTGGGAAGGTCCCTCACTTCAGCAGCCTTTGGGGACATGGATTGCTGTGTTGGGGACATTTTGGAGCCTTCCCACTTTCAAAGTCTGCGGTGCTAGGAAAGCCCCATGGCACACCCGGGATGACATCATCCTGGGTGGACCATGGCGCTTTCCTAGCCCCGCAGATTTTACAAGTGGTCATAGACTTTGAAACTTTATAGTTAGTGTGCAATGAGGAACAAAGTATTTAAATAAAACAATACAGCATTAGGTATTCTGGTTTCTTTGTTGTAAGTGATATCATCAGCAATATTACTGGCAAAATCTAAATTATATTATCAACTGACAAAAGGATGCAAGATAGAAGGGCAAGACAGAACTAAATAGACACAGATCAAGATTAGTTTTAAATGCCTCTTTTTCTGTATAGAATAGAACATAGAGAAACAATGCCTGAAAATAAAAGGTAAAAAAGAGTCCAGTTGAGCTAACTATCTAGTGTAGCAACAAGATATTTGGTACATTGTGCAGTTTTAGCGCAGGGGTGACTAACCTTGATGCCCCAGGAGCTCTTGGACTTCAGTTATCAGAAGCTCAAGTAAGCACACCTGCTGAACAGGGCTTCTGGGAACTGAAGTTCAAGAACACCTGGGGTACCAAGGATGGCCACCCTTGTCATAGTGTAATAGAATCTATGGCATAAGGTGTTTCAGTTTTAGTTTTAGATACTTTACTACCATATCTGTTGTATTTTCAAACTGACACTAAAGCTCATTGACACGCAGCCTAAGAGACAAGAAGATGGCAGCATGTCTCTTATTGTGTGAAGTGAACAAAGAATGAGGGTAGTTTTAAAGCAAAGGGTAAAGTCTGTATTTCTCACTAAAGAATAATTTTGTTTCTATTTGTAAAAATTTAAAATCAAGCCAACAATACTGAAACAGTCACATATTCAAGACATCTGTTGTCCTAATAACATACAAGACAATTATTCCCTGGTCTCTGCATTTCTGCAACTGCATCATGTTGTTCTGATCAAAAGAGATCTACAGAAGAGTATACATGTTGGGAGACTTTATACATAAAGGAGAATGTGTTTACCAGCATGGGACAAGATAAAAGAAGTTATGTACAAAAATAAGACTATTTTGAAAGAAAGGTATAGAAAAGTGAATGAAATATTTTTTTTTATGTTCCTCAGTTCTGCACGCTGATGCAGAACCAAAATGAAATGAACTTTCCCCCAAAAAAAGATCAAAATCTGTAAAAATCCAAATAGAGCAACATATCTACCTGCATATTAATCAAAGTCTGCAGAAATCCATAACAATGAAGGATGAAATGTAGCTGTGCAAAAGGAAGAGGCAGAACAGAAATAAGAAAAGTGGACTCTTATTATACTGGCTAGCTATTTGTCCATGGGAGCAGGGCAAATTTTTCCTGTGAATTGTTGCTTATTTCACTCAGTGGGGATGGTACTATTGAAAAACCTGGCCTAAAACTCTGTTCATTTTTCAGTGAAGCAGATTTTCTGCTTGATTATTTCTCCAACCAATTATGAAAAAAACATTTGTAAAAATACTATGAAAGATAAAGATTTGAACTCACGCTGGTGAGAATAATACCTTGGAACCGGTTGATTATAGTATCCACTATTTCCTCTGAAGATGCAAAAGACAAAACTAATGGCTCAAACTGATTTCAACATGAACTTCATCCACAATATTCCCCTTCAACTGTTTCTTCAATATATTTATAAACCATCTGTTGTGGGTTTTTCCCTCCAGAGGTGCTCATTCTGTGCAATGTGCGGGTGGGGGGTTTGAGGAAAGCTTATTATGTTCCCTCTCTTTTCAACCTGGTTTCTGTAAAGGGGGGGGGGAAGACCCACAGCCAACACAGTCACCTATTAAACACTTATTATTACAATCAAATAGGACAATGCTGTGAACTGTCGGTGTTCTATTGGATTTTTGATGACAGCTATATGCCAGCCCAGTAGTGCAGATGCTAACTCCCAGCTTGACGGAGCAGGCAAGTGGACATCTTCCTAGGAAGCCTGTCAAACATAACTTAGTGAAAACAGTGGGAAAGGCATAAACAGGAAAATTGCATGAATCTCAGGAGAGAACCAAAATTGTCAACAAGTTCATCTTCGATGGGTCTGCTTTGAATCCTAATATAGCCAGTAATTGCAGAAACCATGAAAACACAGCAGCTGATCGGGATGCTGCGCTTCTGGAGCTCAACCGTCTCTCTGATAAAGTCCTCTTGCCATTTAACTAGAAAATGCAAACAGTGACTTGTAAATATTTCCCCACCTTGGCAAATGGCAAAGAGGGCTAAACTTCAGCTTAATCCTGTAGCCAAAGAATTGCAGAAGTTACTTGGGGGGGGGGGTTACTATTTTGGTTATAACCAGCCTGCCTGGAGGAATTCTGGGAGTTTAAGCACTGCCAGTGTCTCACACACAGTTTCCTATGTTTGAAATCAACAGAGACATATACAAACTTCAGAGTATTGTGGAACATCATAATGTTCAGCACTGATTGATTCACAAATAACCAAAGGAATCCCCATTGAGTTTAATGGCACTTAAAAAACCGCACACCATACATGTTGGGAGGAGGAGGAGGAGAAAGTGTGGCTGGGACTGTGCCTAACATGGCCGTGCCACTGCCGCCGTTGCCTGGGCACTCTCCTTTGTGTCAGTGCAAGTGTGGAGGGTAAGTGACCGTGTGTGGGGGGGGGGTGGGGGGGGTGGTGGGGGGGGGTGAGTCAGGAGTGCCAAGGTTCACCACAATTGATTTAGGGAGTGCAGGCCCTTTGGCCACCACTACATGGTACAAAATGTTGAACTGCATAGGACTGGAGTGACAAATCTTTGGCACCCCAGATGTTTTGGACTACAACTCTCCTGGTCCTTTACCATTTGCAGTACAGGCTGGGAATTTGGGGAGTTGAAGTCTAAAATATCTAGAGTACCAAATGTTAATCATCTCAGACAGGTCTTTAACCTGATCTTTTTGGGTTCCTAGGTTTTCACCTCTTCAATCTGAGGGATGGGCATGAGCATCTAAAGAAAGTGGAGAAAGTTGTGCAACTTTCAGAAGTTACAGAATAACATGCATCAACAAAATACACACACCAAAGAGAAAGAAAAATGAACAGTCCAGAGGGAGGGCGCTTTTCAATTTTATCTACACAAGGAAGGGATGAGAAAGAGCTGTCATTCTTTCAGGTTTATTATGGCAAATTAAAAGCTACAGTTAAAGCTCATCCTCTCCAAAGCTGTCTCGTACACAAAATTCAATTCAGAGAAATATTCAAATGAATGGGAAAGGAATGGATTAGAAGCAAGGTGCTGAATCTTGCAGTAAGGCATAGAATCAATACTGGAACATTAGAAATCACATAATTTGATGCTGGAGGGAGACAAACAAGATCAGATTATTTTGAAAAAAAGAAAGAAATGTAGAACTAGGTTGTAAAATACAGGGAGAAAAACAAAGGTTGACAGAGATGTACATTTGCAAGGAAGAAGATTTGGGGAGTTATAATAAAATAATGTATACAGCTTTCATTCTGAAGTGCAGCAGCAGCAGCAGCAGCCAAAAAAAAAAAGCCCACAGTGGGAGGGGGAGCCTGGGGTTTATTGCTACAAGAAACATCATATCAATCAAGTAAGAATGTTTTCTTGTAGTGTAAAGCATTGCTTAGATATCAGATGAAGCAGTTGATTTGGCATTGGATTCTGGTTTAATAATGACACAATTATTCCTAATACAGAACGCTGCAAACATACAACAGATGCTGAGGCTTTAAATATCCAGAGAAGCTTGGTATTCATATGAAGAAAGAATATCAAGAAAGAAACAATTCAGTCAAAATACTGAATTATGTCCAAGGAATCTTTCTTATAATTAATCATTCTAAAATTATGTTCAGCATGGTAAGCACAGAAGCGATCCTTAGATGCAAAGTTTCAAAACTATCCTAGAGATTATGAAGAAAAAAAATTGGCTGATGCATTTCAATGCAAATTTTCTTTTTATTCCTTCCTATATGTTAATGTACTGATTTGCTACCATAGGGCAAACATATCCCATGCTTTTTGAGATTCTGGATATATTTTGATTTTTGAGAAAATGTTATAGTTAGGTATCATAAAGGTAAAAGTAAAGGTAAATAAAAGGTAAATAAAAGGTAAAGGTCGCCCTTGTTCAAAAGCCAGTCATATTCGACTCTAGGATTCAGTGCTCATCTGTGTTTATAGCCAAAGAGCCAGAGCTGTCTGCATTTGCAAACATTTCCATGGACATGTGGCATGCATGCCTCAACACGAGTGCATGGAAGGCTATTTACCTTCCCACCAAAGTGGTACCTATTTATCTACTTGCAATTTCTTGCTTTCAAACTGCTAGGTTGTGTGTGGTATCATAACTACACATACAAAACTTGAAAAAATTACTACTGCAACAAAATATCAACTTCATATACTGGGATGGCTAGTAGGAAGTGTATCCTCTGAACCCAGTTTATTTTACAGTAAAGTCATAACCTCCTTTAATATAACTCTGAATCAGTCTCCCTTGCTTGAAAGCCAGTTGTATTTTACTCTAGAAGGTATTGCTAATCTCCTTTTACAGCCAAAGAGACACTGTCTGTGTCTGCAGACATTTCTGTGGTCATGTGGCAGGCTTGACTAGATGCCAGAGTACACGGAACACTGTTACCTTTCCTGCTGAAGCAGGACATATTTATCTAATTGTAATATCTTTCTTGCTAAGTGCTAGGCTAGTAGGATTTAACTCACCCATCCTGTTTCTGCTATCCATACAATACAAACTGCATGGGCATGCATACACAAACTTTCACAGTCACCTTTCTATTTAACTTTCCCAGTCTACTTGCTACAGAACCCAGAAGCATTCTGGTCAAGGACTAGGTGGAGGGTGAAGTGTTTGGAGGATGGATTTCCACAGGCTTTCCTCCTGCACTGATCAAAATTAGTTCTAAAGAAAGGTTGTTTGGAATTTCCCCTCCAAGTCTTCTTTTGTTGTTTTTCTCACCTAACCAGTGCTGGACAGTATTATATCTGTTCCAGTGATGGAGGAAGTGATGAGAAACCACAGAGAGGAGACAAGGGGAAAACATGATTTGTCTCAACACCTTCACAAATTTCATTTGTAAGCACTCTTAGAAATATGTCCACAAAACAAGTATTCAATGCATAACAGGAAGATTGGAAAGAGGGGGAGAGGAGAAGAATGGAATGCAGCAATTTTGGAAGAACATACTCTGGATTTCCTATAATAATTAAAGGATTATGTCTTCCCCCAGAGAAAAATGCTAGCTTGCATTAAAATCCAGCAATCCATATTTTGCTTTTAACTTCTCTTATTAGAGCTTGAATATCATCATAGCTACTTTGGATGCAACTGTCCTGAACAATGATATTGTGTTGCATCTAAACCAGCCTGCCAGGTTCTTTAGCCAACTTGAGCTTTCCTACACTTACTAATCAATATTTTTTTCTTCTCATCATGTGACCAAAATATTCCAGTTTTCTATATTTTAGGTGTTGTAGAATTTCAATCTGGAAGAAACATCTTTCATTAATTTAACATTTCAGATGATTAAAAGGTTGAAGATTTTTCTCAAGTTACAGCATAAAGATGGTGGTCAGCTAGGTTTTGCCAGAAATACTTAGGCTTCCTGCTTCAGATTATGCTGCTTATTTGCCCATCATTTCCCCTTGAATGGTTTGCTTTTTGCAATCTAGATATGCAGCTAGATCAAATGACAGTTAAATTAACTGATGGATTCAAGCCCTGAAAACTAGAATTCTTATCAGACCATACTTTTCTCTCTGAAAAAAAAACAACCACATCCACATTTCTTATTCTAGGAAAATAAGAAAACTAACATTTATTAGAGAAACAAATTGAGATAAGAAGTATAACAGTAATCCTTATATCTAGTTAAATAGATATCTCTTCTATCCTCTCCCAGAGAGGATCAAAAAGGAAACATGAGTTAGATAGAAGTGACATTAGCAACCCAGAATATCAGTCTGTGTTGAAGGAGGGGAACATGCAGTGGAGCAAGTAAAGGACAGTACAAGAAAGCAGAGGAATTCCTCCCCATGCTAAAATATGCATTTCCTTCTATGATAACTGGGCTGCATCCAGGGTCCTTCCACACCTGTTATAAATGAGGATATCAGCTGCTGCCAGAAACAGGAAAAAATGTGAATTGCAGTATTCCTCTGCAGTGTTACACTTTAAACACAGGCACTACGTACTGCTTTACCTGAACAACCAAGGGTGCTTCCAGATAAGGTTTTTATCCTGCAACTACCCTGAATCAAACATACATTGCATGGCACATATATGGCATATCTGTCATTGATAATCCTCCTATGTTCCTCCCTGATTCTTCTGTCCTTTCTTTCCCCCTCAGGAAGTTAGAGTGGAAAGATGGAAGTCAGTGCATAAAATCCTTTGTTAGGTTGTACTAACAGCATTCCAAGAATTTCTCCCAGTGTGTTTTTGGTGTATCCTTTTCCATAAAGAGAGACAGCTGTAGTTTCTGAACAGAAATAAAAACAGTATTTTTGAGCCAACAGTCTTGAGAAAAGGAGAAATTGTCAGCTTCTCAAGGGTCAGTGTAAAGAGACTCACCTGACATTATCTATTCACTAGATAACTGTCTGAATTTGTTTAATTTTACTGTTCTCTGGTGAAAAGTTATCACTGCCACTGGATACTTTATCTTCATATGGAAAACCTGAAATGAGGCACTGTGAAGAAGTCCAATGAGAGAGAACTGGAAATAAAACTCAAAGGCTGCCAAGAATGACATGAATAAGTAGGATCAGTTTAAGTGAGTCAGAAAGTGAAACGGTGCAGCAGAGGTGCAAGAGAAAAATCAACTTTATTCAAGGCAACCAGCTATATAATAGGGAGCCATGGATAGTTAGTTTTGTAGGCCAAAGAATGACACTGAGAAATTGGCTTTAGGTTTATATAGGTTCTTTTTGTTCCCTTCTGTATATTTAAATTGCCACCCAATATTTGGTCTAGGTTGGATATTTCTGCCATACTTTTTGCAAATGTGTGCTATACTGAAACTTGGAAGCAGTGGTTTAGCAGGTCGTTAAAAGATCTTAATACTACTGGGGTATGTATTTATTTAACTTGTGTGTGTGTGTGTGCGCGCACACACACACACACAGTAGGTTCTTTAAAGTGATGGGATGAACTTCTTAGGACAGATATTCATATCTCAATGAATGCCTCTAGCAATTCTGGCCCTCATCCTCAAGTGCTGACAAGCTCCCACCTGGAATCACAGCTGCACATCTCATCTTGTTCTAAATGTGACAGAACTTTTGCTGACCCCAGTAAAAGCTCTCCATCCCTTTTGTGAAAAAGAAACTCTTCCTTGTTGTTATGTGCTGTCAAGTCATGTCCAACCTACAACAACTTTATGAATTCAGGACCTCAAAAATTTCTCATCATTAACACTCCTACTCCAATTTTTCAAGCTAAAGGCTGTAGTTTTTTAATCAAGTGAATTCATTTTACATTGTCATTCTATTCTGTAAATACTGTCTGCTTTTTCTAGTGCTATTCTCTTTTCCATACAACCCTGTCATCTCCTGGATAGGACCATTTTTCAATTCTCTTCAAAAGTTAGGAGATATTCCCCACAAACTTAAACATGTTAAAATCATAGCATTGTTTAAAAAAAGGTAAACCCATAGATCAACCTCAAAGTTATCACCATATAGCCCTTCTCAGTTCCATTTATTAGCTGCTGGAATGTGTACTATATAATAGAATTAGTGCTAAAATACTTACTATGATTCTGATTGAGCAGGGAGGTTTTTGTCCTGAGAGAAGTTGTGTGGACAAGGTTTTATTGCTAACAATTGGGTTATCAGAAGAAGCTAAAAACATCTGCCATTTTTATTTATTTGTCTGCAGCATATGACACTGTTGTGGCACCAGGCCCTAATATATAAACTTTTCAAAATTATAAAATGCCAAACAACTACTAAACTTATCAATAGCATGATCAGGGACCATGGCTTCCAGGTTGTTTTTGGCAACCCTCAACAATAGCTTACTGCAAGGTTTGGTGTTGGCTCCATTGCTCTTTGCACTGTATATAGCTGACCTACCAGCCACCACTTCACGAACTCATGCACTAAGTCTAGTTTATTCCACAGCAGAATACTGCACCCCCATTTGGTTAAACAGTGCCCATGTAAGCAAGTTTGATGTGCAGCTTAATAATACCATGCACATTATGTCTGGAACAATTAGATCCACACCTATTAACTGGCTTCCAGCATTAAGTAACATTCCTCCACCAGAACTTCACAGGAAAAATGCCCTTTTAAGAGTGTACCACAAAATAGTCCAGAATCCAGAACTACCAGTAAATTCTGACATATTAGACCTGAATATTAACAGATTTCACTTAGAACATCCACCTTTTCCAGTGCAACCATTGGAGGCAATAAAGAGTTCAATCTGCAGGATGCATGGAGAAGAGAATAGTTGGGGAAAGCACCACACCTGTACCAGAATTTTCAATGAGTAACCAAAACACCACCCGTTTTTGATCAACCTTGCAAGATATGGGCTAGCCTTAATAGAATGCATACAGGGCACGGTGCATATGCAGACTTTTTGCATAAATGGGGGAAATTATCATCACCAGCATGTGAGTGTGAGGCACCATGACAGACTGTGCAACATATTATAGAACAATGTAATTTTAGAGCATATGAGCAATTTGCAGCAGCACCTCCTTAAAGAGGTGAATTTCTAACAATTTCTTAAAAGATTGAAGGGAAGGAACAAGGTATGTTTCTGGTTACAAGGTATTCCCTAAGGATGAGGCTGTTGCCTTAAAGGCCCAAGTCCACAGTCTTTCAGGTATCCCTTGAGGCAGGAAACCACTACCCTATTATCTGTGAGTAGCAAGTCAGATGGGAAGAAGAATTCAGGGGTGCTCTGAGAGGTATCAAGGCTCCAATACATTTAGGGCTTTGTATGTGTGTGCCAGAGCCCGGCACCAGCAGAGCTCTATACCTGGTTAGAGCTACAATGGGGGAAAGGGAGCTTCTCTTTACTTCAGGTTTCAGAAGAAGAGCAGAGTCTTTGTTCCCAGTCCAGAGGTCAGGAGCCAGTGGAGTTGTACTAAAGGTGCAGGGGTTGTCCAAGAGGATGAATGTTCAGAAACCAGGGAATCAAAGTCAGGAAGCCAGGAACACAGTGCCGGGTTCACCAAACTGACTAATTGTCCTGACAAGTGCCTGCCAACATGCCTCTCCTTTAAGGGGAGCCAGAGCCCACAGCTGAAGGTCTGTTCAGGAGGCGTGCCAAGGCCCTCCTCCTTCTCAGCTGCATCTGATGACTCAATGAATCCCTGTAACGAGCAGACTACTAATTGGCATTGAGAAGAACAATAAAGAGTAATGTTTTCAGTTGTTTTTGAAATATGCCCAGTGAAGGTGCATGGTGCAGTTCCACTGATTACAAATTCCATAATGTAGATGCCGCTACCAAGAAGACTCTCCTCCTTATCATTTATTTTAATTGTTCTATTTTTATGCCTCCCCACTCGCCTAAGCGACTCTGGGCAGCTAACAATGATACAAAAAGAATACAAATTACAATTACAAGTTACAGTTAAATTATCATAATGCACAAAACATTTCAGAACTTTCCAAAAGAAAAAAAATCCCAATTACAATACCAAAATATCAGAACATCATAATGCACACACACACAAAAAAAACCTTCACAAAAAAATCACAGAAAAACCAATGGAGCTGAGAGCTCCACATCCGCGACAGAGCCTAGGGCTCAACGTTGTCCTCAGCTGGGCTGGCACATCATAACCTTTCTCACCATTCTTGGCACAGGCACCCAAAACTGCACTGATTTTGACAAACAGGTGATGCAAGCAGATGTTGTGCGAGAGAGACATTCTAACAGATAAGGTCCTAAACTGTATAGGGCTTTATGTGTTAAAGCTAACACCCTGTACCTGATATGGAAAGGAATAAGAAGCAGTCCAGATTTGACAAGGCTGGGGAGATGTGCTCAGATTTCTTTGTTCCTGTTACTCTTTCTGTCTTCCTACCAGTGATGGGATATAACAGGTTCTCACTAGTTCGCCAGAACCGGTAGTAACTTTCCCCAGTGTCCTGGAGAACCAGTAGCACTTTTTGGGGGGAACCACATTCAGGGCTTACCTTTTAACTGGTTCCCCCACTGCACATGCACACCAAGCACTTGGTGTGCATGCATGCCTACAGTGCTTGGCACGTATGCACAGCCTGCTTGCTGTCCTCCCAAGCGGGGAGGAGGAAGAGAAGCTGCTAGCCTGAAGCTCCCTATAGCCTGCTCCCCAGGGTAAGTGACTCACCTTTGGATGTGGTGTGTCTGTGTGTATTTTAATGTGTATTTAATACTTTTACCTATATTGATGTACTACCACAGTTCCTAACAAGGCCTGGCGGGCCAGGTGGCCTGGCTTGTGGTTTTTAAGCAAAGTCTTGGAGTTACCTCATCAATAAGGTACACCTGTGCTGTTCCAGTTGCTGTTCGAATTGGAGAACCCTTAAGGAGGTACAGCTGTTTTACATTTACATTAAGGCATATTACCCTAGAGAACCTGTATGATGACCATATCCATCTTGCAACATGGTGCTGCCCAGGCACTTATACTAACAGGTAAGTGACGGGTTTGTGTTTGGGGTGGATGGGTGGGTGTGTTTTAATTTATTTATTTATATATATATATATATATATATATATATTTATTTATTTGTTCATATTTACTATCCCACTCCAAACAGGTAGACCCGACTCTGGACGGCTTACAGCATAAATTACAATCACAGATTAAGTCTATTATAATAGTGATATTTAAAACCTTAAAAATTCATAAAAAAATTAAAACAGTGCAACAAATAAAGACAGAAGCAGGGAGGGGTGGCTGTCCCTTAGATAAGCCAACCTACATGGGATCCCACGTTCCTGGGTCCCCACACTTGCTCCGCCAGCCAGGTCTTTAAGCCCCTCCGAAAAGGCAGGAGATCTGTAGGCGCAGCTCAGTTGGGAGAAGGTTCCAAAGGGCCGGGGCGAACACAGAGAAGGCCCTCTTCCTAGTGCTAGTGAGGCGAGCCTCCCTAGCAGATGGAATAACAAGAGAGCCCCTCCGATCCGCCCTGGTGGGATGGACAGACGTTTTTAGGGTGATGCGGTCTCTTAGGTATCCTGGCCCACTACCATATAGGGCTTTAAAGGTAATGACCAGCACCTTGAATTGCACCCGGAGATATACTGGCAACCAGTGCAGCTCCCAAAGTAGTGGTGTGGCATGAGCATAGCGCCCGTACCCCATCACTACCCGGGCCGCCACATTTTGGACCAGCTGCAGTCTCCGGATGGTCACCAAGGGCAGCCCCATGTAGAGCGTATTACAGTAGTCAAGGCTGGAGGTGACCAAAGCATGTGTGACCATGAGCAAGGCGTCCCGGTCCAAGAGTGGGTGTAACTGGCGTATTACACGAAGTTGTGCAAAAGCCCTCCTGGCCATGGCTGCCACCTGCTCTTCAAACAGTAGTCATGAATCCTGGAGGACCCCCAGATTACGCACCGGGTCTGTTTGGGGCAGAACTGCCCCATTCAGAACCAAAGCTGGTAGCTCCCATGATAACACAGGGTCCCTTACCCATAGCCACTCAGTCTTGCTGGGATTCAGCTGTAGCCCATTTCCCCCCATGCAGACCTTAACAGCCTCCAGGCACCTGGAAAGGACTTCCACCACACCGCTTGGGTCCCCACGGGCCGAGATGTACAACTGGGTATCATCTGCATATTGATGATACCTCACCCCGTGGGAACGGATGATCTCTCCCAGAGGCTTCATGTAGATATTGAATAGGAGAGGAGAAAGTACCGAACCCTGAGGCACCCCATGTTGGAGGGGCCTAGGGCTGGACTTCTCATTCTCCAGCCACACCAACTGGGTCCTGCCCCTCAGGAATGAGGAAAACCAGGCCAACACAGTGCCCTGGATCCCCAAACCTTGGAGCCTTCCCAGAAGGATACCATGATCGACGGTATCGAAGGCCGCTGAGAGACCGAGAAGGATGACCTCCATCCCGCTCTCTCCAGAGATCATCCACCAATGCGACTAGTGCAGTTTCTGTCCCATATCCAGGCCTGAATCCTGACTGAAAAGGGTCCAGATAATCTGCTTCATCCAGGACTTCCTGTAGTTGCTGCGCCACTGCCTTTTCCAGCACCTTGCCCAAAAAGGGTAGGTTGGATACTGGTCGGTAGTTAGTAAGTACCATAGGATCGAGGGATGGTTTTTTCAGGAGGGGGCACACCAAAGCATGTTTAAAAGGTGCTGGAAAAGACCCCTCCTTTAAAGATGAATTTATAATCACCTCGACCCAGCCATTTGCCAGGCAGGGCATGGATCCAGTACACAGGACGTGGCGCGAACAGATCCAAGAAGCCTGTCCACTTCCTCAGGGCCAACTGGATCGAACCGATCCCAGATAACATGGCCAGACTGTGCTCCGGTCAACCCCAGCTCCACACATTCCACGCCGGGATTAAACTTTGAGCGAATGTGCGCGACCTTCCCCGCCATGTAATCAGCAAAAGCCTCGGCCGATCCCTGCCAACCAGGGCCTGACCCCCCCTCCCCACCAAGGAGGGACCTGGTCACCTGGAACAAGGCTGCTGGGCGGTTATCTGCGGAGGCAATAAAGGCGGTGAAATATTGGCGTTTCACCGTCCCCATCGCGACTAGGTAGTCTTTAATAGCTGCTCTAGCTAGTGTTCGATCAGACTCACTCCGAGTCTTCACCCAGTGGCGCTCTCGGCGTCTCTTTGCCCGTTTGAGCTCCCTTAGTTCTTCTATAAACCAAGGGGCAGATCGATCCCCACAAGCGCGGAGAGGCCGTAGTGGAGCGATCACGTCCAAAGCTGCCGTTGCTCTCTCATTCCAAGAGTTGACAAGAGCTTCAGACGAACCGCATTGCAGGTCAAGAGGACAACACCCCAGTTCCCTCTGGAATCCTTCTGGATCCATTAGTCGCTGGGGGCGGGCCCATTTAATTGTCCCTGGCTCCCTACGGTGAAGTCCCGCCCCCAGGAAGTCTAGAGTCATCAGATAGTGATCTGACCATGGCACAGGGGTGATGTCTAATTTCTGTAATTTCAGATCACTCTACCACAGCTCCAACAAAAAGATTAATTCCAGGGTGTAGCCACTGTTCCTGTTAGGACCCTGAATTACCTGAGTCAGTCCCATGACTGCCATGGAAGCCATGAACTCCCGAGCCACCTCCGAGTCAGTCCCCAACGATGGCAAATTGAAGTCCCCCAGGACCATCAGCCTGGGGGTCTCCAACGCCAGCATCGAGACCGCCTCAAGGAGCTTAGGCAGGGAATCTGCTACCCTGCAGGGAGGCAGGTACATGAGCAGGAGTCCCAACTGACCCTTAGGGCCCACATGCAAGAGCAGGGCCTCACAACCCGGGATTTGTGGAGCCGCGGCCCTGGTGACCCCCAGTGACTCCCTGGCTACTACAGCGACTCGACCGCCCCTTCCCCTCTCCCTAGGCTGGTGCCAAATACCGAACCTGGCTGGGCATAGTTCAGATAGAGGAACCCCATCCTCAGGCACCAGCCAGGTCTCGGTGATGCATGCCAGATCAGCCCGCTCCCCTAAGATGGTATCTGAGAGCAGGGGAGCCTTGTTGCAGACTGATCTGGTATTCACCAGCAGCAGCCTAAGGGGGGGGGTCACTCTTGACCTGCTGCTCAGGGCCCAGAGGTGTAGCCAGGGGGCCAGAACAAAGGACAGCAACCAGACATCTGACCCGTGTTCTCCGAGTGCAGCCCGCCCCTCGGCTGTAACACCCCATGCCCATCACCACACCAATTTGGACCCCGTGGAACCCTCCAGACCCATCAGAGAGAGCCCAGTCTCTGCTTTCTGGCTGGCAGGCTCTTCTTTCTCTCCCCCTATGCCCATTCCCCCAGCCCCCATCCTGGTGTTGCACACTCTTCCTCCCTGCCGCAGGTCTCCTCAGTGGCGGCGGTGCACGGAAGCCTTGCCAGGGGAGTTCTGCCATCGCTGAGGCTTTTGAGCCCCCTCCTCCACGTCCAGCCTCCGGCGCAGGTGGAGGCAGTCCCAGGGCTGAGCGCGGCAGCAGCTTTCTCCTCCCCGCCGCAGGTGTCCACTGTGGTGGCAGGGGACGGGAACCTTGTCCGGGCCGGCGTGCCGCCGCTGCGGCTTTTGAGCCCCCTCCTCCACGCCCAGCCTCTGGCGCAGGTGGAGGCAGTCCCGGGGCTGAGCGCAGCAGCAGCTTTCTCCTCCCCGCCGCAGGTGTTCACTGTGGCGGCGGGGGATGGGAGCCTTGTCCGTGCCAGCATGCTGCCGCTGCGGCTTTTGAGCCCCCTCCTCCGCACCCAGCATCCGGTGCAGGTGGAGGCAGTCCCGGGGCTAAGCGTGGCAGCAGCTTTCTCCTCCTCCTTTATTTACGGGTTTGTGTTATGGGTGGTGGGTGGGCGGGTTGAGGGTGTGTGTGTGTGCTTATTTTTATTTTATTTTTCTTTGGCCCCGCCCACAACATCATGATGTCATGACGTCAGCTCCGCCCACACTGTGATGACATCACGGTGGGGTAGTAAAATTTTTGACATCCCACCACTGCTTCCTATCCATGCTTTGCTATCGGTGCCTAAACCCTTCCTGTTTCCAACACTATCATTCTGAAAAAGGGGTTTTTTTAAATAAAAAAAATTCAATATCTCTGCCTGAATAGTTTCATATTCAATATTCCACACTTCTCTCATTCTGGCATTCAGCAGGAGTATATTTGTGCTTAGGGAATGCCTCAGTTCATCGCCATATCCAGAATGCCTGACAACCACCAGTAGCATATATGGAGTGACATTACCAAGTCTGCCCAATTAAATTATGCATTGAGAGACGTATGACATCTGTGCATGTTTGTTTATAGCAGCATAAAAATGTAGTTACATCACTAATCTTACAGTTAAATCTCTCTGGAATTGCATGGATGGGAGATAAACTAATCCAAATGTTTGATGTAATATAGACACATGAATATGTTTCCCCATATCTGTATTGCACATCATCTCGATTGCAGTATCCAAAGTGGATAAATATTCCAGAAGTGATTCGTAGAAGGGGGCTAAAAAGTTGAATTGTGTGAGAAACCACAAACCTGCCTATGCCTTAACAGAGCTAGGATGTGATTGGATAGAACAGATTCAGCACACCACTAACAAAACTCTCAGGGGCAAATATTTTTATGCCCTACCTTTCTCCTCAAGAGGACTTAAAGCAGCTTACAGTATTAAAAGTAAACAATGTGAAAACTGGAAAGGAAGAGAAAACCCCAAAAATAAACATAAACAGGAACTCAACTTTTAGACAGCTGCTCATGAAGAAAAATTGTATTCCTTCTCCTATAGTTCCACTCAGTGCTAATTTTGGACCTAAACCAACAATTCCAGAAAAGCTATACTGGAACTTGATTTGAACACATCTTTTAGAATGAACAGGAGAGATATAATTAAACTATTTTTAATTTATCATTTGGTTTTTTTTAACTGTGACAAATGAAACACCTTCATTCAGTTGTTCTTCAGACACCCAACACTGTATGTATTGTACAAGATCAAGGAAAATCCTTGATAGACAAAATGACAACGATGGGGGACATTGCACCTCATGTAATGTGGGATGCAATGAAAGTAGTATTTAGGGAAGATTGCATAAAGGAAGCAATTATAGAATTTAAGAAAAATAAAAAGTGCAGGAAAACTTAGAAAAAGAGATAAAACTTTTGGAAGTAGAACGTGTCAATACAGGAAAGAAGGAAATATATAAAAAGCTTCAGCGGGTAACGGCAGAATTAATTGGACAAGAGATAGACAAAGTTAACAGGGACATGATATATTTAAAGAGAAACAACTTCGAATACAATAATAAAAGTATGAAATGGCTGTCGAAAGCAGCCAAAGAAAAGAGGCAGAAAAGAGAAATCAAAATATTAATTGGCAAAAATGGGAAAAGATGCTACAAAACACTAGATAAAATGAAGATAGTGGAAGAATTTTATAAGGAGCTATATGAATCAAAGCAAATAGATGTGAAGGATCTAAAGGAATATTTAGATAAATATATGGAGTTTAAAATAAAATATTCAGAGTACAAACAGAAGAAGAGATTACACATAAAGAGATAGAAGAACAAAAAATACAATTGCAAACTACATCTTACAACATTGAAAATAAAAAGAAAAAAGGTACAAGTCAATATAACATAATATAATCTTAATTCAGTTATTTTCAATGCATTCAATGTCTTAACCATACTATTTATATTCATATATACTATATACTTTCACATTTATATCAGTTATCCTCTTTCAACATGATGTTACAAATTTGTTATGTTTTTTCTTTTTTTAAAACATAATACATATAACACCCAGTGCACTAAGTTCCTTGAATCTACCAGCCATCCCTTTTACAACTCAGTCATTCTGCCAAAAATACATTGTATTCGGTGCAGGTTTTTCACCTTTATTTTCCCTCAATGTATATTGCAACCAAGGTTTCCAAATGTCCCAAAATCTATTTTGTTTTATTAACCCCCTTTTTATATTTAATTCCCATGTAAGTTTTTCATTTAGCGCCATGTCCCAAACATCGGTATACCATTTACCAATTTCTAAGTTCATATCACCTTTCCAGTTTCTGGCCACTTGTTGTCTTGCCAACGTTAAGAAAATCATAATAACTCTTTTTTATTTTCCTCTAAGTTCAATTCTTCTAAATCTATTAGTAAAACAATTTTTTCATTCAACTTTAAGTTGAAGTTTAAAATTTTTGCTATTTCTTGTTCCATTTTATGCCAGAAATTGGAAATAATTTTACAATCCCACCACATATGTTTGTATGTCCCAATTTCCTGATGACATCTCCAACACTTTCTTGAGTTGCTACTATTTATTTGGTTTAGCCGAACTGGCGTCATATACCACTGCCACAAAATTTTGTAGTTGTGTTCTTTAACTTTTGTGGACAGATTTCTCATAATCCTATTTTTCCATTTTTTTCTTCCAATTATTGTCCGAAATATTAATACTTAAATCCGTTTCCCACAATCTTTTAAGAACATCCTGAGTTTCTTCGATACTGTTTATCATTTTGTACAACTTACTTACTACTCCTTTTATCCCCATTGAACCTTTTCTTATTTTATATAGCACTTCCTCGAAGTCTGTCAACTGTCTTGTAGGTTGTAGTTTCTCTTTATATTGTTTATTCCACCTATCCAACGTTAGTATCTGAAGCCAGTTCAACCTTAATTCCTTATAAATTTCTTTTTTAGTATCTTCATTCTCAATTCGATTCAACCAATCTTTTAGTAAAATTATATCATATTTATACATAATGTTTTTCAGTAATTCTGAATTTTTAACCGGAAATGTTTTAAGATCTTGCAACTCTAATACTGGAGAGGTATTTGATGCCAATTTTTCTTTTAATTTTACCCATACACTTATCATAGATTTTAGGACATTATTTCTTGGTTTTAAATGAAAAACTGAATTTTCCAAAAATTCTCCCTTTGCACACACATTACTATCTTTCATTTCTATCTCCCTCCATATAAGATCTTTTATCGTTAAAAGTTTTACCAAACCTTTGATTTGGAACGCCCTATAATACGATTTAATGTTAGGTAACCCTAAACCACCCTCTTTCTGTGACATATACCATAAAATTTTAGGTATTTTTGCTCTTTCCCCTCCATTGCAGTAATTATTCAATGGATTTTGAAAAGCTCTTAATTCTTTTTCAGTTTGTTTAATTGGGAGGACCTCAAATAAAAAATTAATCTTGGGTAATAAACTCATTTTACAAACAGCAATCCTTCCAAACCAAGAGGTCTTCAACACTCGATATCTAACAATTTTCTTCTTGATTTCCTCTTTCACTTTATCATAATTTAATTTATTCAAATCCTCTACATTATTTGCAATATTAACTCCTAAGTATTTTATACTTTTCCTAATTTGAATTTTAAATTTTTCCTTAATTTTCCCTATCTCTTCCTTATTTGAATTACTAAAAATTGCTTCCGATTCCCCCCAATTTATTTTCAGGCCTGTTATCTCTTCAAATTTTTGCATGTGATTTTGAATCTTTTCCATATTTTTTATAGGATCTTTCATTATAATCAAGGTATCATCTGCATACAAACTTATTTTTGTTCCATTTATCCCTTCTATATTTATATCACTCCTTATAGCTCTGGCCAATAATTCCATAGCCATTATAAACAAAATGGGGTAAAGAGGACATCCTTGTCTCATTCCTGCTTTAATTTCAATGTCCGCTGTAAAAGAATCATTTACTCTTACCTTGGCATAGCTACTTTTGTAAAGTTGATTAATTACATTTTTAAATTTTCCCCAAATTCACCTTTTTAAATAATTTCTTTGATAATGACCCATTGCAATGAATCAAAGGCCTTAAAAATATCTAAATATAGTAGTCCTATTTTACCTTCTCTTCTATTGTTTATTTCTAACAAATTTAACACTCTTCTTATTAGATCGGACATATATCTTTCCTTTAAAAAGCCTGCCTGATCTGTATGTATATATTCCCCCATAAAACTGTTTAACCTATTAGCCATAATTGCTGTAAAAATCTTTGCATCCTGATTAATTAAAGAAATTGGAAAATATAAATCAACCAATTCTAAATTTTTCCCTGGTTTTGGTATTAGTACTATAATGGATCTGAGCCATGAATTTGGAGATTCTCCCCCTTCCAATATATAATTATATAACCTAGTTAATTTTGGAGTAATAATTCGTTTAAATTCTTTATAAAATTCGGCTGGTAGTCCGTCTCCTCCTGGTGCTTTCCCTATTTTCAATTTATTTATAACATCTAGTATCTCTTTCTCTGTAATTTGTTCTTCCATTCTGGCCCTATGCTCTGCATTTATAATATTCCCCTTGTATTTTTGTAAGTATTCTTCTAGCTTGCTTGTATTAATTTTCTTATCAGTGTACAATTTTTGGTAAAAAAAATTAACTATACTAACTTTCTCTACTGTTTTATTACACCTTTTCTCATCCTCCCTTATTAAAGTTCCTATCTCCCTTTTTTTCCTTCTTCTCCTTCACTGCTTTTGCTAACATTTTTGAACTTTTATCACCAAACTCAAAATATTCTCTTTTCAGATAAATTAAATCTCTTTTGATTTTTTCAATATCCCTTCCTGCTAACTCCTTCTGTAACAATTGTATTCTAGAATATTCCTCTCCTTTGTTTTAGCATGTTTAATTTGCAGTAGCTTAATCTCTTTTTTCCAACTCCAATTGTCTGTCTTTATATTGTTTGTTTTTTAAACTCTTAAATTTAATACACTCACCCCTAAATACTGCTTCTTAAAAAAAAAGCACCTCTACTAATAAGAGAAGGGGGGAGAGGAGTCATATGGTTACAAAACCTAGTCATTCTTCAAATAATACTTCAGCTGGAGATATTACATTACATTACATCTTAGTTACCCCCAGTTGCCCCTTGAGTAAGGCGTCCAACACCTTACAAAACTGAGTCCGGGACAGTGGGGCGGGGCCAACGTCACGACGTCATGGGCGGGGCCAACGTCAGGACGTCATGGGCGGGGCCAACGTCACGACGTCACGACGTCACGACATCATGGGCGGGGCCAAAAAAATAAAGGAGCAAAAAATGGCTCCAATAGTCAGCTGACATTTTTTGCCATTTTTGGGAGGAAAAAGAATATAAAAGCCATGGCTTATAATAGGGGAAACAGTATTGGACCAATACTGTTTCCTCTATTATAAGCCATGGCTTTTATTCTTTTTTTCCCCAAAAAAATGGCAAAAAATGGCCTGATGGCTTCTTTTCGGGGGGTGGCTTATATTTCTATATACTGCATGCTCGGACACAGAGAATAACACCCCCCAACTCTGCTTACCTTCAAGCTCTGCTTATTTTCTCTCCCGACGAACAGCTGATGATCAGACTCACTCGGAGGCTTTTTTTAAAACTACAGTAGGCAGGGAAACAAGGAAGGGGGAGAAAAAATTCAGCGATTTCATTGGATCTCTATGTCAGCTGACATAGAGAGCCAATCACATTGCTGAATAGGGGAAACACCTATTCAGCGATGTGATTGGATCCCTATGTCAGCTGACATAGAGAGCCAATCAAATCGCTCAATTTCTCCCCCTTGTTGTAGTTTTAAAAAAAGCCTCTTTAGTCTGATCAGCTGTTCGTCGGGAGAAAAAAAAAGCAGAAGGTAAGCAGAGTTGGGGGGGGTGTATTATTCTCTGTGTCCGAGCAGGCAGTGGGGTGGCTGTATTTTCATAACACATGGCTTATTTTCGGGGGGTGCCTTATATTTTTAGAGCCCCCCGAAAATCGGCACATGGGTGGCTTATTTTCCAATAAACTGTGCATGCGCAGAAACTCAATCTGATGCATGCGCAATGCATCAGATTGAGTTTCTGCGCATGCACAGTTTATTGGAGCCATTTTTTGCTCCTTTTTTTTTTAATGCCTGCTGCCGAAGAGAAATCGGGACAGCCGGGACGTCATGGGGGAATTCCGTGACCATTTTCCTAAAAATGGTAACTCGGGATTCCCCCTCTCAAATCGGGACTGTCCCGGAGAATCCGTGACGGTTGGCCGCTATACCCTTGAGCCTCTTCAGTTGTGGCCTCTGTTTTTTTTTATGTGTTTACTCCCGCCAAAAATAAGGCTTCTTTGAGATCCTTCCACTCTTGTGTTCCATTTTCCACAATCTTTGCTTCTGTCAGCACATCCAGCACATATGAATCTTCCTTTATAAAAAAGGTTCTACCAAAGTGCACAAACCTCATTTGTTTTGCAAATTTCCAATTATATAAAATTCCTTTTTCTCTCAATTTTTTTTGTAACAGGCTTAATTTGAGTTCTCCAAATTCTTTCTTCAAAGGCTATGTCATTGAAAATTTCAATATCCACTCCTTCCATTTTAAGAGCATTAGGACCTGCATTTTTAATATGAGACATCAATTTCAATTTTACACTCAAGTCTGCAAAGTTTAACAACACATTTCTGGAACCCATTCTATTTTTCTTTGGACCCAGTCTATACACACTCTCAATATCTTCAGAAACAAAATCTCTCCCAATTTTCAATTCATTTAACCAGGTCAACAATCTTAATTTCAATTGGTCCAGGTTTTTCTCTGAAATTTTTCTAATTACCACGTTTTTCCTCCTTATCTGATCTTCCAGATACTCCGTTCTTTTTTCATGATCAATCAATTTAATTGCTTTTCCTTTCTCTCTTTCTTTTACCTCCATTACTTCCTGTTTTAAATCCGCTACTTCTTTTGTTACTGTGACCACTGATTCTTTCAATTCCAACATCCCCTTCACTACTTTCTTCATTTCTTCAGTTGTGGTTTTTAACAATTCTGAAACAGTGTCTCTTATATCTTTTTGAATAATTGAAATAAGTTCTTGTTGCTCTTTAACTCGTTGATTTTCTGAAGCCTGGAATGCAACTGTTGATTAAGTTTATAAAAAAAAAAAGGTCAACATTTTCTTCATGTTGTTTCATCCATGCTGACATAACTTCACTTAGATCAGATTGAGGCTTGTCCACCAATATTCCTTGGATCTCTTTCTTTTCCTTTTCACTTGATTTCTTTTTTATGGCGCCTTGTTCCTCTTTAAGCTCCATATCTTGCTCTTGTTGTAATTCTTGTTGTTGTAAAAGTTGTTGTTGTATATCTCTGTGCTGTTGAAACTGTTGCTGGCGTTGATGTTGTTGTTTTTGCCGTAATCTTTGTAGATCTTCAGCTTCTTGAATCTCCTGCTGCAATGATTTGTCCCTCCCTTACTGGTCCCTTCTAACCAACTGCTTAAATCTAAACCAGGCAAGATTAGTCTTTTTATCTCCCCCAAATCTATCTCCTCTTTTACTCATCAAAGAACAATTCACTGCAGCAAAAGACAATTAAATTTCCCAATATAGTATTAATGGAAATCCAACAATATACTGCAAGGTTTCATAAAATCAAATACACATTTTAAAAAAAAAATTCCAGTTGATATAAACAATAAAGTTTGCCAATATAAAATGAAATATGTTTTTTAATTATTTCAAATTATTTGTCCTATTTTTTCTACCCCAATTAAATCTTGTATTTACTTTTTTTAGTACCTTTTTATTAATTTGTCAGATCCCCCCCCCCCAATGTATCAGAGAAGGGTTAAAAAGAAATAGGAGGGCTAAAGAGCTAGCTGTTTAAAAAACTGCATCATGCAGTCTTCGCCATTTTGAAACAAAACAGCACTGTTTTAGTTCTTCACCCTCCAAAAGAAAACTGATTTTGTAACTGATTTTTTTGTTCTGTTGTTTTTAACTTTTTTGTTTGTTGTTAAAATTTAATAAAAATATTCAAAAAAAAGAGATAGAAGAAGTGATAAATAAGTTAAGGACTGGTAAAGCTCCAGGGCCAGATTGTTATCCAATGGAATTTTATAAAACTTTGAAAGAACAAGTTATCCTGAGACTGAAACATCTCTATAATTATAAATTAAGAGGAGGCTTAATACCTGAGTCATGGAATTATTCAATAATGGTATTACTCTCCAAACCAAGCAAGGACACAGAAAAGGTGGATTCTTACAGACCCATATTACTTCTAAACCAAGATGCCAAAATTTTCACTGCCATAATGGCCAATAGGTTGAACAAATACATGAATCAATATATTCAAGAAGATCAGGATGGTTTTGTAAAAGCTAGGCAACTGGAAGTTTTATTCTCAAGACTAATAAACACCATTGATCTAATGAGGAAATAAATATGTCTTTTAGCAATACAGTAATACCCCGTATAACGTGAGTATCATATAGCGCTAAAACCGTATAACGTGACAAGATTTTTGGAAAAATCTTGTTTCAAATAACACGATTTTAACGTTATATGATACAGTTGTTCTTAGCAGCAGGGTGGGTGGAAAGCTGAACAGGGTTCTCCGTTCAGCTTCCCAGCCACCCTGCAGCTACGGAGGCAGGGGTGGGGAGGCTGGAAAGCTGATGGGGGGCTCCCCCGTTGGCTTCCCCAGCCACCCCACAGCTGCGGAGGCAAGGGCGGGTGGCTAGGGAAGCCGACAGGGAGTCCCCGTCAGCTTCCCCAGCCACCCTGCAGCTGTAGATCAGGTCCTCTGATCTCTCTGGAGCAGACTGGGGACATGATCCAAGCTGTTTCTGGGCTTCCCCGACGTCCTCATCCAGTGCAGCAAGCCAGAATGTCAGGGTTCGAATCCCGACATTCTGGCTTGCTGCACTGGTTGAGGACATCGGGGAAGCCCAGAAACAGCTTGGATCGGGTCTGCCCACCTCCCTGGACCCAGCTGGGGGTCAGAAACCCCAAAATTGGTTTTTAAAAAAGTCCTTTTTTTTTTTTTTACCAATTTTGGGGTTTCTGACCCCCCCCCCCCGCTGGGTCCAGGGAGGTGGGCAGACACGATCCAAGCTGTTTCTGGGCTTCCCCGACATCCTGAGCCAGTGCAGCAAGCCAGAATTTCAGAGTTCGAATCCCGACATTCTGGCTTGCTGCACTGGCTCAGGACGTCGGGGAAGCCCAGAAACAGCTTGGAGCGGGTCCCCACACCTCCCTGGACCCAGCGGGGTGTGTGTGTGTGTCAGAAACCCCAAAATTGGTAAAAAAAAAAAAACAACCAGACTTTTTTAAACCAATTTTGGGGGCTCTGACCCCCTGGCCGGGTCCAGGGAGGTGGGCTGACCCGATCCAAGCTGTTTCCAAGGTTCTCCCACTTCCCTGGAGGCTGCAGCAAGGCAAAATGTCAGGATTCGAATCCCGACATTCTGGCTTGCTGCAGCCTAAAAGAGGGTGGGGGAAGTTCAAAATTAGCGTGCATCAGCTCTAGGGAGGTCGGGAGACCCGATGCGTGCTAATTTTGAACTTCCCCCACCCTCTTTTAGGCTGCAGCAAGCCAGAATGTCGGGATTCGAATCGTGACATTTTGCCTTGCTGCAGCCTCCAGGGAGGTGGGAGAACTTTGGAAACAGCTTGGATCGGGTCCCCACACCTCCCTGGATCCGGAAGGGGGGTCAGAGCCCCCAAAATTGGTTAAAAAAAAAAGTCTGTTTTTTTTTACCATTTTTGGGGTTTCTGACCCCCCCCCCCCCGCCGGGTCCAGGGAGGTGTGGGGACCCGATCCATACTGTTTCTGGGCTTCCCCGACGTCCTCAGCCAGTGCAGCAAGCCAGAATGTCGGGATTCGAACTCTGACATTCTGGCTTGCTGCACTGGCTCAGGACGTCGGGGAAGCCCAGAAACAGCTTGGATCAGGTCTGCCCACCTCCCTGGACCCGGCGGGGGGGTGGGGTGGGTGGGTCAGAAACCCCAAAATTGGTTTTAAAAAAAGGACTTTTTTTTTTACCAATTTTGGGGTCTCTGACCCCCCCGCCGGGTCCAGGGAGGTGGGGAAACCCGCTCCAAGCTGTTTCCAAAGTTCCCCCACCTCTCTGGAGGCAGCAGCAAGCCAAAATGTCAGGATTCAAATCCCGACGTTCTGGCTTCCTGCAGCCTCCAGGGAAACAGGGCTTTTTTTAACATTGCGTGATCAATGTATCACACAACGTTAAAAACCGGATAACGACGGGACTTGTGGAACCAAGTCATAACGTTATTCGGGGTTCTATTGTATATATATTTACAAGGCTTTTGACTCCATACAATGGACAACAATAAAACAAATAATAAGTAAGATAGGTTTTGGCCCAAACTTCCAAAATGTAATTGGTTAGCTTTATAGTCAGAGTTATACTAAAATAAGAAGGAACGAGAATTATACACAAAATGTAACTCTAAAGCCAGGTATGAGGCAGGGTTGTCCCCTTTCTCCCCTTTTCAAATTGACCATGGAAGCATTGGCAACAGTGATTAGAAAAGATGATCAAATTAAAGGAATAGAAAAAAAGAAAATCAGTCTGTTCGCTGATGATACCTTATTGATAGTAAACGACCCCTGATAAACTTAACAAAGGTTTAAAAACACTTAAGCAAATTTGAAAAAAAAATGGGGTTAAAAATTAATTGGGGAAAAACTGAAGCAATATTATGCGATTGCAAAGAAGGAGGAAAAGGAAAGATAAAAGAACAATATCAAATTAAAATTAGGGAAAATATGAAGTACCCGGTATAAATGTTTCAGAGACTGTGACAGATCTATATAAACTAAATTTTGATAAATTGAAAATAGAAATTAAATATATGATAAAAAGGCTGGAAAAGTTGAAATTGTCATGTTTTTGGTGAGTAAACTTATGTAAAATTATTATTATTATTATTATTATTATTATTATTATTATTATTATTATTATTATTATTATTATTATTATTATTATTATTATTATTATTATTATTATTATTATATTGCCGCCCACTCGCCGTGACGACTCAGGGCGGCTTACAGACAATACATTACATTACATTACAATATGTTGGGGTGGGCACAGGGGTAGGGGTGGCAAAGTCCTCATCCTGCCCAGGCTTCCTCTTCCCCTGGCAGTTGGTATAGTCACAGGGGGAAGGGCGGCAAGGTCCTCATCCTGCCCTGGCTTCTTCCTCCCCTGGCAGTTGATGTAGGCACAGGGGGAGAGGCGGCAAGGTCCTCATCCTGCCCTGGCTTCTTCTTCCCCTGGCAGTTGGTGTAGGCACAGGGGGAGGGGCGGCAAGGTCCTCATCCTGCCCTGGCTTCTTCTTCCCCTGGCAGTTGATGTAGGCACAGGGGGAGGGGCAGCAAGGTCCTCATCCTGCCCTGGCTTCTTCTTCTCCTGGCAATTGTAAATGGCAAATGAAAATTGTCCCAAAAATTAATTTCTTGGTAGGGAATTTACCAATAACCATTAATCAAAATGAATTGCGTAAATGACAAGGAATAGTGGACAGATATTGTAATGGAAACAAAAATCCTAGAATACCAAAAACACTTTGGTATTTAAACCAGAAAGATGGGTATTTAGGAATTCCCAATCTAAAACTTTATTATATAGTGTTTTAATTAAGAAGAAGAATATAGAAACTAACTCAAAGTGACAAAAAAGTGAAGAACCTGACTGGGTGGAGTTTAATGGATTTAAAGGACAGTTATTTTTAGGGAACCCAGTGTCCAAAATTAAAACAAACAACAAAACTTTAGAAGACCTATATAAAGCATGGAGGAAGCTGAAAAAGGAAGTAGCACCAAATATTTCCCCAGTAATAGAAGCTACTGATGTGAAAGATTGTCCGATAGCCAATATTAAAAGATTCAAGAGTTTTACTACAACAGAATAAAATACCGTTAGTAAAAGATTGGATAAACAATTTTAGAGAAGGACGAATAAGGGAAATATATATGAGAATTTAAAAACTTATCTGGTTACAAAGATCACAGATGGAACAATGGGATAAAATGATTAGATTATTAGAGCCAGAAATAAGACACATTACAACCTTTGAGGAATTGATAGTCCCAGAAGAGGACTTATCACACTAAGAAATATAGTGAGTAAACTTTACAAGGAACTAAATAGAGAGAAGACAGGAGGAGAAATGTTAAAACAAATATGGGGAAATGATTTGAACATAAAGATAGATGGAACTAGCTGGAAAAATAAATGGAACCAAAGAGTATTAAAGTCTCTCTCTATTAAGGAAAAAGAAATTAATTATAAACTTATTTGGTGGTGGTATATGACCCTGATAAAACTTCACCGGATGAACAAGAAAAAACCAAAGCATTGTTGCAGGTGTGAAGAAGAGGAAGAAGCCAGGGCAGGATGAGGACCTTGCCGCCCATCCCCCTGAGCGCACACCAACATAGTATATTGTAATGTAATGTAATGTATTTTTTGTAAGCCACCCTGAGTCACCACGGTGAGTGGGCGGCAATATAAAATTGAACTAATAAATAATAAATAATCATATATACATATGTGGTGGCATTGTATCTATGCAGAGACAACATGGAAAGCGGTAGAAAGGGAAAGAGATTTTTTTTTTGGTGTTTCAGTAAAAATAACTGTGAAGTTAGCATTACTGGGTGAAATAGAGGATCTTAAGTTAGATAGAAATCAAGAGGAATTAGTGTTAATTCTGCTGACTGTGACAAAATCTATGATTGCCAGAGAATGAAAAAATAAAATTAAGGTTAATAGAGAAATCTGGTATAGGGAGCTCTGGCAACTGGCGTTAAATGATAAATTGACAGTAGAATACAAAGCTAGAAAAGGCTTAATAAATACAGGTATTTTTTGGAACATTTTGGACCCATTTGTGGTTTTTGCTACAACTCATGAAGAAGGTATTGAACCTAGTCAAGATGCAAGAGAGTTCTGGGAACAATAAAATAAAATGAGGTAAAATGCAAGCTCCAATATTGTACAACATGGGGGGGGAGGTTATTTTTGAGGAATTGGGGACGGAATAGGTGGTGGTGGTGGGGGTATGAGGAGACACGATATAGGGGCAAGAATGTGGTTTATACATATGCTTTTATTAGTACACTAGTACCTCGGATAACGATGAGACTTGGTTCCACAAGTCTCGTCATTATCTGGTTTTTAACGTTGTGCGATGCATTGATAACACAATGTTAAAAATGTTTCCCTGGATATTGCAGCAAGCCAGAACGTTGGGATTTGAATCCTGACATTTTGGCTTGCTGAAGCCTCCAGGGAGGTGGGGGAATTTTGGAAACAGCTTAGATCGGGTCCTCTGATCTCCCTGGAGCAGACAGGGGGGGTCAGAGAGCCCGAAATGGGTTTTAAAAAGTCCAATTTGTTACCCATTTCAGGCTCTCTGACCTCCCTGCTGGCTCCGGGGAGGTCAGAGGACCCGATCAAGCTGTTTCTGGGCTTTTCCCACCTCCCCGGCCAGTGCAACAAGCTAAAATGTCAGGGTTTGAACTCTGACATTTTGGCTTGCTCCACTGCCCGGGGACGTCAGGGAAGCCCAGAAACAGCTTGGATCGGGTCCTCTGATCTCCCTGGAGCAGGCAGAGGGGTCAGAGAGCCTGAAATGGGTAAAAAATAGATTTTTTTTTACCCATTTTGGGATCTCTGATCCTCCTGCCTGCTCCAGGGAGATCAGAGGACCCGATCTACAGCTGCAGGGTGGCTGGGGAAGCTGACGGGGACTTCCCGTTGGCTTCCTTAGCCACCCGCCCATGCCTCCGCAGCTGTGGGGTGGCTGGGGAAGCCGACAGGGGAGCCCCCCATCAGCTTTCCAGCCACCCCACCATGCCCCTTCAGCTACAGGGTGGCTGGGAAGCTGAACGAAGAACCCCATTCAGCTTTCCAGCCACCCTCCTGCTATGAAACAACTGCATTGGATAATGCTAACAGATCGTTATCTGATGCAAAATTTCTTTGGAAATTTTGCATCGTTATCCGATTTTAGCGTTATCCGATACAGTCATTATCCGAGGTATAACAGTATAAGTATATGTTTTTATTTACATATGTATATGTTTTTCACTTGTAAAATGAAAAACTATTCAAAAAAAGATGGAGGTGTTCATGAGTAAAAAAATGAAAAGAGCTATCTGTGGGAGACTAAGTTGTCATTGTTATATAAGAGAAGAAAAGAACATTAGACAAATGAATCCAGGTCATCCAGTGTTTCTACATTCAGCTACAAGAAGCAAAATAACATTGGGCCAAGTCAAGGCTTAGTCATGCTTACACTTCAGTCAATAAAAGTTCAGTTAGTCATACCTTACTTATGTCCCAAATATTTCCAAGCAAAATTAAGTCTGGCCATAACCTATTGTTACACAATTTTATAGCCATGATTTCAGAAAAGTTACATTGACATCTATGGAGGATGTTTATAGCTGGTCCAAAATTTCTCAGGTTCTGCTCTGAACCCATACTTCAATGTGTTTGTTTATTTATTTATTTATTTATTTATTTATTTATTTATTTATTTATTTATTTATTTATTTATTTATTTATTTATTGGTTTGAAAGCTTTCATTTCACAGACATGAAGATACATTTAGAAAGGTGGAAACTTTACATGATCACATAGCAGAATAGAAGGACATCCTCTGAAGATTGCTGTACTCTTTAATAGACACATCACAACAGTTAAAAAAAAACCAAGCTAAATATAGCAAAACCTGGAACTGAACCATATGGCTGAGACACAAAGGGGAGCAGGTACAATACTAATGTTCATACTCACCTTTTCTTCTAATAGAATCCACGTACATATCATCATCTTTCTCCAAGGTGCCACGTTCTCTCAAAACTTGAATAATTCACTTCCTCCTGTCCCCTACCCAATATAACAAATGGATAAAGGTACGTCAGGTATAGACCAGATTGTATATGTGGTCTTCATATGCCTAGATCTCATCAATGGCTGTAGTATTGTTCAGCATGCAGAAAGCATACTGTGGTTTGATCTGAAGACAGAATAAGGCCTAAATAATGATATCAACTTTGAAACCATAGGTATCCAGTATGCAATGCAATGCTATGTCTTGATCATTGCACGAGTAGAATTTACATCTTTGGAAATTATATCTCAGTGGTTTTCAATGGTACAACAAACAGAAGGCCATACATCTACCATGGAATATTCACATTTCACTACATGGTTAAGCTAATTCAAGCAAGTGTTGCTGGTCTCAGACACAGAAAGTTGTTCATGGTAAACTTTCTCAGCAGATATAACTGGGTTGCAGGTGGCCAGAAGGAAATAAATGTGAAAATAAGACAATAAATCATATGAGATCGACACTCAGGGAATCATAATCTCTCAAGGAGGTTATGATATGATGAAGAAAACAGTCTGGCTGATGAAGCTGGTTTAGGTTAACTGCCTACATTTCTGAAACAGATTATATAGATTACTCCTTCTTTACCATAAAGACATATTTTGAATATTCCATGGTGGTGGTCAGGATTGAATTACAGGACTTGATTAGTAGAAACTGAATGGGCTAAGACTGTTCTTGGCTTGGAGATTTTGCCATACTCAACAGACTAACACTCTACCAGCAGTGGCGTCGCGCGGTGTTCAGCCGCCTGGGGCGAAGAAGAAAATCGCCGCCCCCCCCAGCCCCCCGCTGCTGCCGGTCCCCCCCCCGGACCCAGGCAGAAGGCGCCGCCCCCCTGCTGGACAGCGGCGCGCGCGCGCGCTTGCGCGCACGCACGCCGCACACCTCTGCCTGCTCGCCCTCCAGGGGCACTCCGTCACCCACCCCCAACGAGCGCACCTCCACCTCCGGCAACTCGCTCGCCCGGCTGGCCATCGCTTCTTGCCTCGTCCTGGCAAGGAGGGGTGTGTGTGTCTGCAGCGACCTTCGGGGCCGCCGTGTCCCCCCACCACCACCACCGCAAACGCCTGGCCGGCAGGAGGCGGCCCCTTCGGCTTCCAGAGCCAAGCCGGGGGGCGCGCTACCCGGGGCGCAAGAGCACAGCTGCCGAAGGGAGGGAGGAAAGGACGGAGGTGGCGGGCGCTACCCACCCCCGGAGGAGGGCCGCGCGGGAGCAAGGGCCGGGGCCTGAGCCGGCTGGCTGCCGGGGCGCCGGCGCCGCCAGGGCGCCACTCGGGGGCTCTCCTGGCGGGCGGCCCGCATGCGCGCGCACGCTACCCACCTCCTGCCCAGCCAGCCGCCAGGGGCTCCCCGCCACGGCGCCACCCACCCCCGACGAGCGCCCCCGTCTGACGGCAAGCTGGGTGGGTGGCTGGGCGGGCGGAGGCGAGCAGCGTGCGCGCGCACGCGGGCCGCCCTCCAGGAGAGCCCCCGACGGCTAGCCGGGCGGGCGGGGCCCCTCCTTGAATGGTGTCCGCCTTAAAAAAAAACCCTTTTTCTCCTCCTCGCCCCCGACGGCCAGCCAGGTGGACGGAGGCGAGCAGCGCTCGCCAGCAAAACGGCCGCCCTCCGCCTGGGAAGTCCTGCTTCCTAAGCCCGGCCCCAGGCAGAGGGAGGCCAAACTGGTGGGGACATTTTGCCGCCCCCTGAAATCCGCTGCCCGGGGCATCCGCCCCCCCCGCCCCCCCCACGCGACGCCACTGTCTACCAGATATATTGTGATTACCAAAATTCAAAAAGCTCTGGAGACCTGTTCATTGGTCAGCCAGCTTCTTGGTCCTGTCAATGACCTAGACAGTTACCTCTTTTCCAATGATGTAGTGATCCACTGCCATATTACCACTGCCATATTACTACCATATTCACCATTGGTTATTTGGTGGAAGAACTGGCACTGGATTTCAATGTATGCTTCCTCAACCACATTGATTCCAGGTTACAAAGATAGCCCTGAAAATATCCCTGCCACCTATTGTCTCACTGGAGAATATATTGAAAGTGTAGTCTCTTCCCAAGATAGTCTTCTCTCAGTCTCATCTCCATCAGGCTGGATGTTTAGAGCCAGAAGAGTAGCGTGCCTTGGCAGGGCTCCGTATAAAAATTTGTTTGGGGGCCCTTAGGAAGGGTAAAGATTTGTTTTGCTTACGCACGTTGGGGGCCCCCGTGGCCCGGGCCCCCCGTATAATTGATACGGCAGATACGGCGGTAGCTACACCTCTGTTTAGAGCAGAAAACTTCCAGCAAGCATTGCTAGTCTGGACACTAGCTTAGCAGATGCGAATGCAGATGCATTGCTCCTTTGTGATCAAGAGGGAGAATTGTGAGAAACAAGGGAAGGAAGGAAGGTGAGGAGGAAGAAAAAGTCAATACCTGTCTCTAGTAAGTTAAGAATCAGAATTAGTAACAATGAGAAAGAAATGACATTGTAAAATGCACGAGCAACTGATCCATGAAGATTACTGCTATCACTCATCCTTGTCACTAGAAGACCAAGATATTACAAAAACAAACTCCAAAAATAATTTTATTCTAAGGCAGGCGTTCTCAACCTTTTTAAGCCAGTAGCCAAGTCACACTCCCTCAGGCAGTGGGCCGCAGGTTGAGAATCCCTGTTCTAAGGAGTAGGACATTTTATTATCTCATCCCTGGAAGGAGTGTACAAAAATACCAATAAGAATCAGGAAACAAAATTAATTGTAAAATATATAGAAAACTAGTAATGAGGTATAATGATTTTATGTGAACAGAAGAGATAGGTAACATGTATATTTAGAGGAAATAGATGAAAAAATTGATAAAATAAAGACATATCACTTTCTGTAGAAATATCATCTGAATCATCTTAGTTTTTAACCTGCTTTGCTTGATAGGGATGCAGAACAATACTGTGAAAAGTATGACTGATATGTTAAAAGAAGATGAGGTGTATTTTTAGTATATGAAAAGTACTTGTAACATAATATATTGATATCATAAATATGCAGGATTATGTGAAACATTTGTGAGTTTTAAAAATTCAATAAACAACTTTCATGAGAAAAAAAAACACCCCAAAAAACGGAAGAGAATATACAGTAAAACCTTACATAAAGAATGCCTTTCTTAGAGACTAACTTTCAGAAAGAGCAGAATTTTCTCTGAATGGTTGCCTCGCTCAACAAATAAAACCAACCAAAAACTCGCTTAGCAACTAAATTGGGGTTTGCAATCCCCTCCCCACCAGAAGTTACAATTGGTCACTTACAATGGTGTTTCACTTAAAGAGAAACTCACTTAAAGAGCAATCCCGTGGAACACATTATGCTCTTTAAGTGAGGTACCACTTGTATAGTAAAACCAAATACAGTATATTATACAATGGTTATGAAAGTACAATTCATAGGTCTCTACCTAAATAATGTAGGGGTAACTGAAAATGGAATTTCATAGTCTCAGGAATATTAAATTGTCAAAAAGCAATATTTAAAATAAAAATGTTATATTTAATGTAAGAGAGGAGCATATAACAGCAACAACAAAAGAAGACAGAGTCACAAAATGCACAGTCCATTACATTTATTCAATTCACATGACTCAATGAACAAAATAATTCCTAGACCAAGCCGATAATTCCAGATTGTTGTCCTTTAAGTCGCATCTGAATTGGAATGGTGTTGACCGTGTTTAAATGCATGAACCCAATTTCATCTTGAAAAGCCATATGTATCAACACAAAGATAAAACTCTTCAAGAGTGTTGTCATACCAACTGCAATATACACCTGTGAAACATGGAAATG
The DNA here is from genome assembly GCA_030440675.1 of Furcifer pardalis. Lineage (NCBI taxonomy): Eukaryota > Metazoa > Chordata > Lepidosauria > Squamata > Chamaeleonidae > Furcifer > Furcifer pardalis. The sequence goes on along the minus strand of CP126893.1, from coordinate 82,279,012 downwards.
TACAACCAAAATAACAGTTGCAGTAAATGTTTTCCAACAACACTGCCGCAGAAGAATCCTCCATGTCTTACATTGTGATTATATTACTAATGAAGAGATTTTACAATATCAGACTCAGAACACTTGTCAAGAACTGTGGATTATGAAACCTTGGCCACATATTATGTATCCCCAATGATTGAAATCCAAAAGTTGTGTTATGGTGAATACCTCTTGGAGGAAAGTGGAAATGAGGCTGCCCTCGGACAACTTGGTGCCAAATGCATAAGGAGGATTTTGAACCCATCTCTGGGAATGATGCAGAAGCTGTTGCGAATGACTGAGGTTGTTGGAGAACACTTATTGCCCAATGTGATCCAAATAGGACATGATGATGATGATGATGATGATGATGATGTGTCTTGGACATAGTGATGGACTAGGACTCAGGAGATCTTAGTCTGAATCCCTGTTTGAGCATTGAAAGCCCTATTAAGTTGGTTTCAATTGATAGCACATAACATCCATTTTGGCAATTGTTGATCAGGTTGCCCCTTGTCCTCCACTGGTGTGCTCATTATTGCCAAAATAACACCTCATCAACCTTGACAGGAAAGAAGGAACCTCACCTTGAAAGTTACACTCATGGGCATGTTGAGGTTTCTTGAGCCTGAACCTGAGAAAAAGCTGACTGTCAAGACTGAGCAGACTAGACTGAAGGACAAAGAGCCAATCTGAAGTCAAAACCAAAAAGCTTGTTTTTTAAAATTACAAGAAGGTGAGAGTACGTGGTGGTACAGTGGCTAAACTGCTGTACTGCAACCAAAAAGTTGTAAGCTCAATTCTGACCAGGGCTCAAGGTTGACTCAGCCTTCCATCCTTCCAAGATTGGTAAAATGAGTACTCAGCATGTTGGGAGCAAAATGCTAATTAACTTGTGAATGACCCAGAAAGTGCACTAAGCGCTATGGGGTGGTATATAAGTGGTATTGCTTTTGCTTTGTTGCTTTGTTGCTCAGAAGACTAGATAGTGGCAAATGCAACATCAGTTTTTTAAAAGGAGGAAATCTGGAAAATTATAAACTGATTAGCTGTAGATCTATTCTGAGTAAAGTGTTGGAAAGTGTTATTAAGGATATAAATTTTGAGCATATAAGAGCATACACCATGCTGAAAAAGAATCAGTGTGGCTTCCATTAATTTTTGCCATGTCTCACTAAACTTTCAGAGCTCTTGGAAAGTACAAATAAGTATGCAGATAGGAATGATGATTATTTACTTTGACATTGTTTGCTTGAACGTGGTTTACTTGGATATTTATTTGGAATTTCTAAATACTGTTGGCAAAGTCCCAAACAGTCTTGAGTAAATATAGCCAAAAGTTAGGGCTTTTTTTAAAAAAAAGAAAACTGATTTAACTGCATGAAACAGATAGTGAGAATTAAATAACCATTTCTCACAAGGAGGACTATGAGGTGGAGTTATCTCCTGGATCTGTAAACGCATTAGGTATTCATGGAGTTAGGATCATGCACAGCTGCTCCTCAGTATGACTACATGTCATTTTAAATAACAGAGCCAGTATGCTGCTGTATATCATCTGCTATGGAATTATGTTGTCCCTGTGTCCTGCTAGCAAGTTTTTTATAGATGACCCAATGACCACTGTATCAACAGAATCTAATACAAAATGGCTCTCCTCATGCTTTCAAACATGGCTCAACTGCAACTCCTATTTTACTCCTTCCTATCCGAGAGGATCCAATGGCCAACCAAGAAAGGCAGTTCTGGCCATGGCCTGGAAGAATACTTACAGTTCGAAGATCTACCATCTGAATTGATTGATTGACTGATTGATTGATTGCACTTCTATACCACCTGTATCACCAAGCTGGTTAGCCAATCCTGCTGGGCTCAGGTTCTTTAGGACCTTAGAGACAATAATCACTTAGTGGGTGAAGAAACAAACCTTTATTAAGCAAATTTCAAAGCAAGAAACCAGCCTGTCTAACAACTGAAATAGAACAAGAAACGGAACCAAGCAAATGCATATCCAACATGTATTCCCCTCCTCGGCTGCCTGAGCCAGTCTGTGGAGAACTCCAAAATCTTGTTTCCCTTTGTCTGTTCAAAGAATATATTATCTGAAAAACTAGACTAGATTCAGATTCAGGAGAAGTGAAATGTGTGGAAGAAATATCAGTAATTTAAGATATGCAGATAACACAATCTAAATCAATGACCTGAAATGACTTGCAAGGAAAGTGAAAGGAAAAAGTGCCAAAGCAAGACTGAAATTCAAAAACAAGAAGATAAAAATCATGACTACAGAAGAACTACACAATTTTAATGTTTTTTAATGAAGAAAGTCATTAAAGAACATTAAAGTCTCCCCTAAAAATAAAAATTGGGGGATACGGGGCAGCAGGAAAAGAAGAAGACCAAATATGAGATGGGTTGATTCTCAACAAGAACCACAGGCTTGAGATTATACAAGATGAGCAGTCCTGATGAGGACAGGATATTTTGCAGATCTCTCATTTATAGGGTTGCCATACATCGGAGATGTATGAGGAGGGGGAGAAGGCCCAGTTCCTTGCTACAACCTTCCAAGCCCTTGAGGTAGGAACCCACAGCCCTAATGTCTTGGGAAGGTTGGGTGAACCAAACTGTGTTTAACTGGGAGAGAAGTTCCAAAAGTATAATGGAGTATTTATATCCATGACATCCCAAGTAGGCATACAATAAGGAGAGTTGAAAAAATTAAATAGCTTGAAACATAAATTGTTATTCTTCAGTTTAGTCATTTAAAACTCTTGCAAGAATTTGAACAACCTCCTCCTCCTCCTTTCTTTTCCCAATCAAGCCCTGGACTGCCAAAATGAAGCCACTGTCTTGGCTTTGTCACTGGCCAAACTTAAGTCCTCATCGCTGCATGTTACTGGCAGTAATTGGCAGACCAATAAATGAGCCAGATTCTGTATCTTTCCACATTCACACAGCATGTTGTTGTCGTCCAGCAGCTCCCACTAGAGCATATTGGTCTTGCATTTAGGGACTCCAACCTTCATCCTATTAAGGGTCCTCTAAGTGATTTAGTTGAGTTCATAAGCTTGAGTTGAGTTCATAAGCTTGAGTTCATAAGCTATATCCTCCTTTAATGTTGTTCCTTGTCCAGTGAGCTCCTTCCTCCATCTTCTAATTTGGCTTTGTTATTATGTGTCTTCAGGAGTGCTTGCTCTTGCCAAAAAGCTCTTCCTGTATCTTAGCTGGTGGTCTTGAGGTTTATATCCCTTCAGAGATGTTGAGGGTCATTCTTTTGTTTAGTTCTCTCAACATATGCTGCTACTTCTCTCCTTATCTTAGGTGGTGTGATATCAACAAGAGAGTATATTTTCTCAACTGGTGCAGGTTTGAGGCATTCTGTCACTATATGCATGGCTGCATTAACAGCGATGTCAACTTCTTTTGCGTGTGTAAATGCACTCCATACTGGAGCAACATAATCTGCCATGGAGATGCTCAGGGCCAAAGCTGATGTATGCAGAATGGATGGTTGAGTTCCCCATTTATAGTTTGTGAGTTTCCAGATGATATTTTTCCTTGTACTAACTTTGGCTTTGGTGTTCAGGCAGTGCTGTTTAAAAGAGAGTGTCCTGTCAAACATTACTGTGAGGTATTTTGGTACTGAACAATACTGTAATTGGTTCCCTTGCCATGGGACCTCCAACTCAACCCTTGCCTCTTACTTTTTGAAGATGGAAAGAACACACTTGAGTATTGCTTGGATTAGGCTTTAAATGGTTGATGTAGTAATACTGTCCGAATTCTTTAAGTGCTCCAGTAAATTTTCTAGTGATCTCATCGAAGTTTTTTTCCTTGTTACGGCCATTGCTGTGTCATCCACATAGATCAGGGGTGGCCAAACTATGATCCATGGGCTGGATCCAGCCCCTGACACCAATTCATCTGGCCTGTGACACCCTTGCTGCTCCCGGAAGTGGATGGGGGACACACCCACCAATGCACATGCGCATCCGGAACTATTTCTGGAAGTGAAGCAGACACAGTTGTGGATACGCAGGGACTTCCAGAACCACTTCTGGGAGTGGTGGGCCAGATTTCCACATGCACAGGGATATCACTTCCAGGAGTGGCATGGACACTTTTGCATATGTGCAAACACATCCACACCACTCCTGTAAGGTTAAGGATTTGACCACAACATGACTTGCCCAGCCTGAAACTTGCTTGCTCCTTCATGATCTTTCCATCAATAAATTCAGAGATACAATTGTGAATCATATGTTCTGGTGCCTTATAAAGGTGGCAACAGAGTGACACTGGTCAGTAGCTTTTTGGGTCATCTGGGTCTTTACCAGATTCCAATAAAGCAACAACTCTAGCCTGTCCACAATTTAGAAACCTTAATTTCATCTATGCAGTTGTTTGAACAAACTGACCTGCTTAAGACATGCAGTTTTAACAAAGACCTCCTCAGTTTACTGAAACCATAATCTTAATACACCCACTTCCCAGATGATCAGCTGCCACTCTGCCACTGATCAGATGGGAAGTGGCAGCTACAGCTGCACTGCCACTAGTCAGCTGCAGCAGCCCAAATGGAGATAACACAACTTCCCGGTTTCTTTGCACTAGTTTATACACAATCACTGGGAATGGGATAAAATACAAAACATCAATTTTGGAGAACCTTTGGGTCTCAAAATGGGGAAGGCTGCAGCTTATTGACCTTCTGTAGCACATAAAATGTAATCATTCAATTGGACCAGTCTGCCACAACTTGCCCCCACCCCACCCCAAAAAGTGGGCTAAATCCTGTGTAGCATATAGCACCCAGTGTGGTTTTTTTCTATACCAGCCTCGTGTGGGCTCTGTGACAACTTCAGGTAGGGAGGAGATTCAGTCTAGTCTGGCTGTTTTTACTGTGGCATTTCTTGGAATTGCCATTTCCTAATTGGCTGTTTCTTGAGTGCATTTAAAAATAACATGCAATGTTCATTCTTTCTCCTTAACATGAGTTATTTTTGCTCTCTGCTATTAGTCTCCATTACCATTTTGGCTTATGCCAAGAGTTTAAGAGCCAGAATTAATGGTCTAGAAGGTTTTTGGCTTTTCTTCCTAACTGCACCTGCGTCCGGTAAACATTTGGCATCTTCCAGATGTAAACTCTAAAATATGCTGTTTTAAAATGAATTCTAAAGGAAAACCCTTACCAAAGGCTGGCAGAAGCTGCTTCCATCTTGGTTTGCAGACATTGATATGATATAGAAGTGACACATGGTCCTTCAGCCATTATGATTATTCCAGAAATGGGAATATGTGACCCTTTAGTTCAGGAGTTCTCAACCTTTTAAAGCAGGGGGCAGGGTCATACTCCATCAGACAGCTTCGGGGGCCGGACAGCCATTTTGCCCTTCCTCCACCACATGGCACTTCCTGGTGTGGTACAGGTTGAGGGAGACATGATATGGTGCCATGGACCGCATCCAGCCTGCGGGCCACAAGTTGAGAATCCCTGCTTTAGTTGCTTTAGGCTACAACTTCCACCATCCTTCATCCCTGGCTATAGTTTCTGAGGATTATGAAAATTAGAATTCAACAGCTCCTGGAAGACCATACATTTCCTATTTCTGACTAGGCATTTGTGCTTACACAACCTCCTTCCTCCCTCTGTCTCACTGCTGCTGCCTCTAATGGGGGCTTAGTGTCACAAAATGGCCTACTATACAGGTTTGTTCCAAATCCGAATCTTGCTTCAGGAACCTACTGTCACTGGAGATCTATCAAAGGCTACAGCAGTTTTTTGGTTGTAAAAAGTGCATTTTTTTTCAGATTTAGTCTCCCTTTGTGGGTGGATTTCTCATGTCTGTTATCAGGCATACCAACCCAGATTATATTTCTTGTATGCTTTTAAATGTTGATATTATTTTCCCAAGAAACTGCCGTCATGGCAGAACCAGATGATATTTCCAACATGGTTACTTCTTTGTCATTGTCCCAGCTGTTCTATTTCTAGCTCTGATCCACACCCCAAGTTGGAAAGTGGCCCCTCATACCCTACCCAAATGTGAATATGAGCCTGCAACTCAAAATATTCAACATGCATCACCTCCAGACAAGACCTTCCAATTTGCCAGGGGAATAAAGGCCAAAATTATGTCAGCTATACCAACTAGTGTAACACAATGTAAGAACACTGGTGCTGCAGTGGTTAGACCTCTGTACTGCAGCCAGAATGTTGTAAGTTCAATCCTGATGAGACCTAGGGTTGACTCAACCTTCCATCCTTCCAAGTTCGGTAAAATGAGTACCCAACATGTTGTGGGCAAAATGCTAATTGCCTTGTGAACTACCCAGAGAGGGCACTAAGCACTATGGGGCAGTATATAAGTGTAATTGTTATTGTTATTGCAATTGGCAGAAATTTCATTGGTGAGTCACCAAAGTTAACATTTCAATACATGCAGCAGCAAATGCATGTACTAACTTGTTATTTTTTTGTCATTTCATCAGTAATATTTGCAATAATTGTATTATTGCCACAAATACTCAATAGTTTGTTTGTTTTTTTGGTCAAGAGATTTTTTGTCTTAGAGATTATCTATCAACTAGGCAAAATTTCTGTGGACATCTACATTGGAGAAGGATTTATTAGTATAGAACATATATGATTAAATATCTGCTATCCTCTTTATGCATGATCAGAAAGTACAGATTTTTTTGTTCACAATTACATTGTTATAGGGATATATACTGCTGCTGTTTCAGTTGTATCTAGAGACAATAACAAGGAAGATAATCTGTAATCTGTTTATTATTACTCTATGCTAATTTATGCTGCCATAGTTGCTTCTGTAGAAATCAAAATGTGTATTTAGAAAACATTGAGGGCAAGCCATTGGGGGCTGCAGGACGGAGGGAATCTATGGTAAATTCTTCCTGGCAGCACCAATTTCCAGAAATTAAAGACTTTCCCCAACATCCTACAGCTTCTTCATGATGAATATTTATGCATGATCAGAAAGTACAGGCTTTTTTGTTTTATAATTACATTGTCATAGGGATATATACCGCTGCTGTTTCAGTCGTATCTAGAGACAATAACATGGAAGATAATCTGTAATCTGTTTATTATTACTTTATGCTAATTTATGCTGCCATAGTTGCTTATGTAGAAATCAAAATGTGTATTTAGAAAACATATGGCAATAAACATTAATTTTCTGTCATGCTTTCATGGTCCTAGTTGTATACCATCTGGAACAGTATCTATATGGTTTAAGCAATGCCAAGATTGTTGATTTTATTTTCCACAATGTGTCTGATAGTATGATATACATACCAATATTCTTTCTGTCCCCTAAACACAGAATGGTATCATGCCAAATATACTTTGTATATGGAGTTTGATCAGGCCTTTGAATAAGGCTTTCTCTGTAATATAACTAGCTGGAAGGGAACATAGAGAATGCTATTATTGTGTGGCAAAAAGGAGAAGTTACATTATTGAACATAAACCAAACTTCCACAAATGGTTATAGGCTGTAAGAGGAAGGTGATACATTTATTGAATCACTAAAAAATTCAAACATCATGTGAGCCTTCATGATTCAAGATTACTTCTTTAGGCATGCACAATTTTTTTGTGGATAGTTCAGGAAGATTCATGCAAGTCCCAAAAGTTCATGGCAAGATGTTGTGTCAGGCTTTGTGTCTTAGAAATGACTTGTTAAAAACAGCAGATTGTACTCTGATTCAGTGAACTTTCTATGCAGCCGCAAAACTGTCTTTTCATTGTGCACTGAACACAAAATTCTTCCCTATACATAAATGCTGCCACTGTCAATTTTGACTAGAGATGAATGAATCTGTCAGTGTTAATTTCTCACAATTTTTCTAAGTATCTTTTTTTGTGGGAAGGGGGTTGAATTGGGCTGCTTAATATGAATTCAACTTCACTTCATCATTACTTATCATTTATTGTCATTTTATTGTTAATCTGTGGAACATGAGGGTGGGCTCTGTGTATATAGGCTTGACTTGGCTTGTTGGGACTATTGTTGTACTTTACTTCCCAGAGTAATGCTTTTCACTAAATTGGGTGAAAGATAGACATTTGTTTGTTTCTTTGTTTGTCACCCAACGTAATGTCAAGCACTACTCTGGGAAGTAAAATACAACAGTAATCCCAACAAACGAACCCAAACGGAAAGGCACAGAATACACCTCTGAGCCCCATAAATTAACAATAAATGTAATCTAAGAACTGTATTGTATTTGGCGTTTGCTTGCAAAGTGAGACGTGAGATGTAGGTGGCCTGGTTGGTATGCTGTTAGGTTCTTGTCAAGAAGAAAGTGAGGAAAATCTTATCTGTCATGTTCAACAGATGCCATTTTCTAAGCACGAACAGAGATAATATATACTAGCCAGTCTTGCAGCTTTTAAAGTTGAGGAGTCTGCCCAGGAAAAAATAGCTGCAAATTTAATGCAGCAGCTGAAATGTGCAGTGTAAATCCTTACTTGTCTAGTTCTCGTGGATAAGAATGAGCAATTGCAAAGTTTCTTCTTGCCTGAGAAACCATGAGATGTATTTGACCTCACATATGACAGTTCTCACTGTTCCATGAATGATTTTTGCACGTGCTGCACAAAAAGTATAGGAGCTACTGCCTTGTTGCATGAATTTTTTAAAACTAAAAGCATTAGGCAGGTTCATAAACAAGCCTGTCCTGATATTTCTCTTTATGTTTTTTGTTCCTGTATGGAAAAAGAGGACAGTTTCGCAGAGACATTTTGTGCATTCTGTGTTTCCACACGTTAGTGGGTAAGGTGCTGCAGTGGCTCAGCAGTTAAGAAATTCGCCTTTTTAGCTAGAAGGCTGGCAAGTCAACAGTTCGAGACCTGGGTACTGCATGATAGATTGAGCACCCTTCTCTGTCCCAGCTCTTGGGGACATGAAAGGAGCCTCTTTTGAGCATTCCCTGAGCAGAGTTTCTTCTGCAAAAATCCGTTCAACCCAGAATAATTTCTGAAATAATAATAATAATAATAATAATAATAATAATAATAATAATAATAATAATAATAATAATAATAATAATAATAATAATAATAATAATAATAATAATAATAATAATAATAATAATAATATTCTTTGGGGGGATCCTTAGCTGAAATTCTGTTCCACAGACTCCACTTTATAAGGCTGAGATATAATCAGCCACTGTGATTTTTTTAAATAAATAAAAACATTCTGATTCCATTTGACAGTCCTGAGGCTCATATAATATATTTTTCATTGAGAACAAGCCATTGGGGGTTGCAGGACAGAGGGAATCTATGGTAAAATCTTCCTGGCAGCAGCAATTTCCAGAAATTAAAGACTCTCCCCAACATCCTACAGCTTCTTCATGATGAATGGAATTCTTAAGGAGACCCAGAATTGGAATGTTTTCATTTCCAAAAAATCACCACAAGCAACACACAGTGTAAATGTGGAGAGACACAGAGTCTGGCCAATTTGCTGGTCTGCCAATTGCTGCCAGAGACCTGCATTGATAAGGACTTGCATTTGGGCAACAAAGTGAAGAAAGTGGCTTCATTTTGGCAGTCCAGGGTCTGATCAGGACACACACACAAAAGAAGAAAGAAGACCACAAATGATAATGTCATCAGTGTTATGTCACATAGTTCCATGACCAGAATTTCAGCCTTTGTCTTAATTTTGCAGTAGAAAAGTCTTGTGTTAATAAGCAATTTTTTGACAAGCCATCTTAATGTCCCACTGAGAACAAGTAATTTAAAGACAATTCTTCAGAGCCCTGCCAGAGCTTTTTCATATTTCAGATGAAAAGATCTTGAGGATTTAAAAAATCAAATCCAGGAAAAGGCAACACTGATAGACTTCAATGTATCCCAACTCTGCAGCTTTATTTGTAAGACTCTTCTTCGGCTGCAGCCAAAGGTCTATTTTGGAAAGGGTACTGGATTTGCATTTGAACAATATTAAATATGTTTTAAAATATTGCTGCTCCCTTCTCTCTCCCCCTGCTCATTTTCTTCATAATGAAACAAAGTTGAGACAGAGATCAACGTTGGGTCAGATATGTAAAACAGACAAAAATTTAATTGTTTCTTGCATGAGTTTGTGGGCTGGAGTTACTGAAAATGGAGGAAAAAATACACTGTACCAGTAATGTTGAATTCATGTCATTTCTATGTGGCATACCATAGCAAAATGTTGACATACGTTGGGTGTCTTCTGTTAATAAGCATCCATCTGGAATGAGAAGCTACATCCAGCTGCTTGTTGATAGCTATGAAATATTTTTTTATTTTTCAGCCATTGCTGTTTAATCAACAGACACAAGGACATTTATGGCAAAAAGCAAATTGAACTGGCTAGAATTAATTGTAATTCCTCACTCTGTAAACATTTCTGCACTGTATAGTTAAGCTTTCTCAGCACAAGGTTTTCCATAAAGTGGTGCAATTTAGGAATGGTATTAAAACAAATTGCAATTCCTGGGGTCAGGGTGCTAATTCACAGGCAGGGGGACAGAGACCTAAAGCATAGGAAAGCAAAAGACATGGCATTAATGTACAACATACACATTTCCCAAGCAGGCAATACTACTGTGTATATTTGCCATTTGGAGAATGGTAATTGAACACATTCCAAATGTATTCCAAGCCGGTTCTGCTTCATTAGCTTCCATATGGTAAGCAGCATACTATTTCCTAGGTTTCATTTTCATAATCTCTCCCCATCACTCTCTTCATTTACCTTTCTGTAATCTTTCCCCATCTTTTCCCTTTTGTAAACTTACAGAGTGATAGAAAGGGATCATAAAAATGAAGTGTATCATATTATCATGTTTTAGCCTGGCTGATGCTCCATAGTGCAGCTCAGTGTTCACACTTAATTGCAAACAATAATTGATCTTCCCAGAGGAAAGCAAAAATGGTATGCAAACAGCTATCAACAGTTGATTGTGGAGCTTTTTAAACTGGTAGACTGTGGCAGTGTAGGTCAATCATGATGTTTTCCTTCCTTAGTTTTTCTTACGCAACTTGCCCACTTATTAATTTCATAGTGATGCTTCTGCAAAAGAGTCAAGATAAACTCATGTTGCTCATTGTTATTGTCAATAGTGAGCAGAAAAAACTAGGGCCACCCCAAAGCATGCCACTGCCTTAGAAAGAGTAGTAGAGGGTATTCCCAGCCAATTCAAGTCAAGATACCAAAGGCCCAGCTCGTTAAGTGTACACTTCAGTCAAAATCCCCTATTAACATTTTCCTTCCTCCAGGACAGTAACAATGCAGTAATAAAACACTGAGGCCAATATCATCTTACACACTGTGCATGCCATGAAATTCACGAACTCTGAGATCACATTGATTACCATACCCTCCGCATGGATATTGAAGTCCCCCAGGAGCAGCAGCCCAGGGAACACCAGGACCACTCTGGAGGCAAAGTCCATCATCCCCAGAAGGGAGATGGTTGTGGCATAGGGATCATGCTACAGCAGCACAATCCCAATCCTCTGACCCACACTCAAATGGGGAGCTTCCCAGTCTGGGTTTGAGAGGGCAGAGACCATGCTGACACTGATGTTATCCACTGGAATGATAGCATCCACCACTGCCCCTCAGTTCCACCCTAATGCTGACTCATACCCAGGTGGCTATATTAGGGACAGAGCAACTCCTCCAGCCACTCCTACCCAGATACCACTGATACAGACCAGGTCGGTTGGTTCTTCTGCTACTAAGTCAAAAATTGCTTGTGAATTTTTGTTTACCAATCTGGCATCTAACAGAAGCAGGGACAAAACTGAGAGTAAGCTGAATTTATTACCTTGTATCTTTAGGACAGGAGGGCAGTTACAGCTTGTACTGCGTAACAAACACCTAGAGCAGACTACTCAGTAATGACCCAATGGCCTCCTTATCAATTATGCTGCATGAGACTAAGATTGGCAGGTCTGACTTGTTTACCATCCAAGTATAATCCTCTAAAGAATTTTTGTGGCTTTTTCAATTTCAGGCTTTTGCACTGGTCAGTTTCAAGTGGTTCTGCACCATCCCCTACAGGGTGGTTAGCACAACCATTTGAAATTGGGTAGCGTAAGAGTGTGAAAGCAGCAAGACTAACAGAAATAATACTTCAAATGTAAGCAATGCAAGATTACTAAACATCATCTTGTGCAGAAAATCAGCAACAAGGGCAAAGACAAAGCAAAAACTTAGCCTTCAGCATTTTATCCTACTGTTGCTCTGAGAAACTTCATGCTCTCCATTGGAGTCTTGGAGGGATTCCACACACAGATAAAATGTCAGAAATTGCCAGAATCAAATAAATTGTTTTGTTCTTGTTCCAGCCAACCCCCCTCCCCCATGTCCTGGAAACTTGAAATATAACTTCTGACATCCCTAACCAACATATCATCAGCTTGAGAAAGTCTGCTATATTGCTAGTGTTTGTGTTTCATTTTGTTAAGTCCCTATGCTATCTCATTAATCTCTCACCTTCCTTGCTTATTCTGCCAGTATACATTCCAGCAGAAACCTGTAGGATGAAGGAGCCAGCTGAGGTTTTCCTTAGAGAACTTGATGCAATTTCAGACTGTCTACCTGCCTTACTGAATCTACAAAAGAGAAGAGACAATACAAGCTTTGCAAAGCTGCCCTATCCTCTACTACAATGTCGAGGCATTCATTTACTTATTTACTTACTTTATTCCCCTTTACCAAAAAGCTGAGGCTAAGGAAGGAATGAAGCAGAAAAAAGCTCTCTCTTTCCTCCTATGTTCTCCCTACTCTGATGACACTGAAGGAAAGGAGGAGATGAGATATGGAATTGAGGAGATGGGTCCTGAAAGTTGTTGTACACCTAGTAGTAATGTTACTGGGATATGGCAAAATCTGATTTCATTAGGGCTTGGAATTTAATTTTTATTCACTTTGTTTCTCATTACTTTGAACTGAACAGATTAAAACTGCTCTATTAATAAAAGATAATGTTACACACTACAAGGATGTACATAGAGTTTCCACCCTTCCACCCTGTTCTTGAACAAGAGGAACATAAGTAAGGGTTCACGCACCCTGTGACCGTTTAGAGATACGTCTGATTCAATCACATTCCCAGTCCATGTCAGAATCTGTGCAGTTCCATTAGCAAACTCATTAGCAAATGTGTTTTGCATACATCTACTAACAATTTGCAAATCAACAGGGCCAAACTTCACCAGTTGTAAAAAGCCACACTGTTAACTGTTATGCTAGTCAACCATTGTGTGCCTCTGTACCTGGTGTGTATAAAATGATGCCATGAGGCTTCACTCTTACGTCTGATGAGATGGACTTTATCCACAAAAACTAATATTAAAATACAGCAATTAGCATTTAAGGTGCCACAATGTGTTCTTTCTTCCCCTGTTATTGAGAAAGGGAAACCACAAATAGAAATGCCAGGCTGTAAGTGAAATGATCCAGGCAGGACAAAATGGCACATTGACAGTCTAAAGAACTTGTTGCTCTGTTTTACTTTTTATTTTCCCCTCCCAAAGATCCACTGCCCACATCAACAGGTCCTCCCAAAACATGAAGCTCCAGGTGTCACCACTGAGAATGGCAAGGAAGACCACAACTAAGAAAAGAGCCTTCTCAGTGGTGGATCCTACTCTATGGCACAGCTTCCTGGTAGAACTGAGATAAGCTCCTTCCTTGACTTCCTTTGAAAGGGCATTGGAAATGAGGAAGTTTAGGGAAGCATGCAGGGACATCATCCCACTGAATAACCCACCCTATTGGGCCCAATGTTTTGAAGTTTGATTTATTTTAATAGTCACTGCCATAGGATATGTTATTATTGTTATGTATTTTTCTTGGTTCATAAAAATGGGTCTATTGTTGTAGTCTTGTTTTAATATTGTACACCGCCCAGCACGGAGAACTCACTTCTCCAGAAGAATGATAGATAGATAGATAGATAGATAGATAGATAGATAGATAGATAGATAGATAGATAGATAGATAGATAGATAGATAGATAGATAGATAGATAGATAGATAATTTTAACTTCTTCTCCAAGTATCGAATCCAATTCCGAATATTGGCTATCATAATGGTGATCAGCCATTGATCACCATCAGTCTTGGGAATAATATAGTGCAGTTGCCTTCCATTTGCCTTCTGCATCGCAGCATGACACCCATACCACTGGTGCAGTTTCACAAGTCACTATCTGGTCGTGAGCTCTTTTGGCACACAAAGTCATGGGCAAATCTAGACCACTAAAAACAACAATGTCCAATAAGTTACTCCTCCTCTGTCCTTGAAGAGTAAGTAGATGACTAATTAAAGAATTGTGTATTAATGCATTGGTTTCCCTTCACTTCATATTATTGGTTGCTGCCAAAGACAGTGAGAACAAGGAATGCATAACATATAATACAGAGACAGAATGTCAGACATTTCCATAATTAAATGCTGTTTGCCTAATGCTGAGCATGCAAGCCACAGGAACAAGGGATTACACAAGAGACTGCAACACACAATGTTTTGGAGAGAAACAGCACAACTTTATCAGCTACAGCAGGAGCAGCCCTGGCTCAATGTAGGGAAAGGGTCCAGAGCATCAAAAAATCTGAATGCCCCTTCCTACTCCTGATGTCAATGACATCGTACTCAGCAGGTGTTTGGGGTTCAGCCAGGAGTGACACTTTACCAGAGGATACATGGGTATACACCTCTCTGTTGCTTTCTGCTTCCTGGATCGTCTTTCAATGCCCCAAAACTGATACAAGAGCTGGACATAGTTCACCTCCATTTGACCCCCTCCCTCTGCTCATTCAGGATGGTCAAGCTGTGAGTGATTCCAGCTCTTTTTATTCTCATAGATATGCATGTACTATATATCCTTTATGGGGCATATTGCAAATATATAAGTTTATAATCTATTATGTATTTATAATCCTTTATTTATTACATTTATATTCCACCCAATCTGGGATATTTTCAGCTCCTTTTGTGGGGGGACTAGAACTCAGGGGGTTCCTCGAAGACCCCACGTTGACTTCCTCTTCTGCCTTCTTTTCATTGCTATTGGTTTCTTGTTCCATTATCTTCTGTTCCTCACCATTGTTCTTCACTCATCATCAGTGCTTCTACTCTCCTTTTTACCCATCTATCTCAAGGACTATCAAAAGGAGGAGTGGCTGAATATACTGAACATGCCACTCATAAGTAAGTTTCCTTGACTTTGATGGATTTATTTCCAGATACTGTGTAGAAAACTGAAGCTTAAATATTATTATTATTCCTGATTGTTTGTGGCCATTTGAGATCCATAGAGAGCAGAACATTTTCTACAGATACCGTATGTGCTGGCGTATAAGACGACTGGGCGTATAAGACGACCCCCAACATTTCCAGTCAAAATATAGTTTGTTATATACTCGCCGTATAAGACTACCCCCTCTTCCGCACACCTTCCACACACCAAATAAAACATAAAAGAACATCAGATTTGAACATCTCCCTGTGGCCGGCACTAGTGCACAAGTGCGCATGTGCGAGCTCTGCGTAGACAAGGGGCAGGGCAGAGCACCGCTGCTTCCCGCCGAGCAGAACGGGCCGGTCACGCCGAAAAGGCTGGCACCCCTGTCTTGCTGCTGATGCTCACTGCACCCATGCTGGATACCGCGCGATACTGGATGGTATGTAGAATGAGGTGGGTGGGCTTCAGGAGGCCACTATGGGCACCAGGTGGGCATTGGGAGGCCATTATGGGCACCGGGCGAGCATCGGGAGGCCACTATGGGCAGCTATGTCTATCCCAACTGAAGTGCACCTGGCGTATAAGACAACTCCCCCACACACACACTCGGAGGCATGTTTTTCAGGGGGGAAAAGTAGTCTTATACGCCAGCATAAACAGTATATATTGTCACAAAATTTACTTTGTATAAAAGGCAGTTGATTCTTCACATTGTTCCTGTGGCTACAGAATGGAAGGAAGGAAAGAAGAAATCTGACATGTCCTCTGTAACGAAAACAATAAAGAGAACAAGCAGGATGAGAACAAATAGTACAGGAAAGTGGATATTTAGCATAATAGGTTTGTGCATGTGTCTCAGTTATCAGCCTATAAACATGCAGAGCTAGAAGGCTTTGGCCATGATTTACTACATAACTGCTAACATATTTCACCATTGCAGGAATACATCATATACTCCAAGATATATTATTTCACTGTTAGAAAATACATTCTTATTTGATATACAGCTGACCTTCAGTTCATTCTCTAAGCAAAATAAGGGAGGAAATGAACCAGGCAAACATCATCTGGCATGAGCAAGTACTATAACTTTTGAAATGATATAATCAGTATCACAGAGGCACAGTAGTAAGGCAGAATGAAAAAGATAGTGACTGAAGCCCAGTAGTAAGTCATAAGTAGAGTAGGCCCATTGAATCTGTGGAACTTCTAGAGAAGTTGACTCACCAAATCTCCACTGATTCAATGGCCAATTGATGGTAAAATAGCATATGCATATACACAAAATTTAATTTAATTTTAATTTAATTTTTGAATTTATACCCTGCCCAATCAGGAGAATCCAACTCAGGGCAGCTTACATAATCATAAAAATCATATACAATAAATACAATATAAACAACAAATCAAACAGAATACAGTAACCAAAACACACTGTGAATACAAAGTAATAACATAACCTTACAATATTCAATACAACAATGTTCAATATAACAATATGTCATGTCACAGTAACATTTTATGGCCTCTTCACTGGAGCCGCTAACAAATCCAGGGGCGACTATCACTAAGTCCTACCACCCGTCACCATGGCGGAATTTAAATCTCCCAGCTGGGGGTGGAATCCCGGAGGTTGGCAAGGAGATGGTCCACTCCACCACAGGTGACTTCCGGGGCGGCGGTGAAAGTCCCCATCCTGGCGGGCTTTTGAAGCTCCCGGCTGGGGGTGGAGTCCTGGAGGCCGGCAAGGAGATGGTCTGCCCCACCACAGGTGACTCCAGGGTATAATGTTTGTCAGTCTTTCTGAAATTACCATGCTACCCACTTTTGCCAAATGGCTTGGGATACATGAAATGCTAGCCTTAAAGCAATGCTTGTTTCTCAAAAACAACAGTCTTTTGCTTCATATTTTAGGGTGCATTTGAGAAAGCTGCTCAGTGGCTTCTCCTTTGCTCTGTCTCAGAGGGAGCTTCTTCTCCAGAGCTAGTGCAAATGAAGACATGTACACACATGAAGTAGCCACTGCTGATCTGCATTGCTGCTTACTTGCTTGGCTTCCCACAAGTGGTGGAAATACCACAAGGAGTTAAAACAGAGTCATTCCCCACAACCATCTGCAGCAAGCAAATCAAAACTTATCCCCAGAGAGTTATTTGGGTACTTTGGCTAGGACTGAACAATCTCAGGAAGGCCAAAGCTCTTTGGTAAACAAACAGGCAGCAGCTGTTGTTTCTTCCATACTACCATTGCAGCTCACTCACGTACCCCATTTTGTATACCAAAATATGAGCAACAAAGACCAGAGAGGGGTTCAAAAATGGCTCTTTCAGCTCCCATTAGGCTAGTGAGATATTCCAAATAACCAACAAATTAAGCCCATCAATTATGTACAGTAGTACCTCTGATAACGATGAGACTTGGTTCCACAAGTCTCATCGTTCTCCGGTTTCTAACGTTGTGCGATGCATTGATCGCACAATGTTAAAAAAAGCCCTGTTTCCCTGGAGACTGCAGCAAGCCAGAATGTCGGGATTTGAATCCTGACGTTTTGGCTTGCTGCAGCCTCCAGGGAGGTGGGGGAACTTTGGAAAAAGCTTGGATCAGGTCTTCCCACCTCCCTAGATCCAGCAGGGGGGTCAGGGAGCCCAAAATGGGTTAAAATGGCCTCTTTTTTTACCAATTTGGGCCTCCCTGACCCCCCTGCCAGGTCCAGGGAGGTGGGAAGACCCAATCCAAGCTGTTCCAAAGTTCCCCCACCCTCCTGAAGGCTATAACAAGCCAAAACGTCAGGATTCGAATCCTGATGTTTTGGCTTGTTGCAGCCTCCAGGAGGGTGGGGGAACTTCAAAATTAGCACGCATCGGGTCTCCCGACCTCCCTAGAGCCGATGTGCGCTATTTTTGAAGTCCCCCCACCCTCCTGGAGGCTGCAACAAGCCAAAACGTCAGGATTCAAATCCTGACATTTGGGCTTGTTACAGCCTTCAAGAGGGTGGGGGAACTTTGGAAACAGCTTGGATTGGGTCTTCCCACCTCCCTGGACCCGGCAGGGGGGTCAGGGAGCCCAAAATTGGTTTAAAAAAAAGAGTCCATTTTTTTAACCCATTTCAGGCTCTCTGGTTTCCCTGCCTGCTCCAGGGAGATCAGAGGACCGGATCTAAGCTGTTTCTGGGCTTCCCCAACGTCCCCAGCCAGTGGAACAAGCCAAAATGTCAGGGTTCGAACCCTGACGTTTTGGCTTGCTGCACTTGCCAAGGACGTTGGGGAAGCCCAGAAACAGCTTAGATCGGGTCCTCTGATTTCCCTGGAGCAAGCGGGGAGGTGAGAGAGCCTGAAATGAATAAAAAAAGGACATTTTTTAAAAAAATCAATTTTGGGCTCTCTGACTTCCCTGCCTGCTCCAGCGAGATCAGAGGTCTTGATCTACAGCTGCAGGGTGGCTGGGGAAGCTGACGGGGACTCCCTGTTGGCTTCCCTAGCCACCCGCCCTTGCCTCCGCAGCTGTGGGGTGGCTGAGGAAGCCAACGGGGGAGCCCCCCATCAGCTTTCCAGCCACTCCACCCCTGCCTCCGTAGCTGCAGCGTGGCTGGGAAGATGAACAGAGAACCCCGTTCAGCTTTCCAGCCACCCTGCTAATAAAATAAAAACACTGTAGCACTTTAAAGACTAACTGCTATATTTTTATTGTTAGCTTTCGTGGATCAAGTCCACTTCATCAGACAAAGAGTGAAACTTACAGACATGTTCTTTATATACCAAATTCAGGGGCTCAACGGGAGAAGGGGTGTGGGCAAGACGACAGACAAGCAAGTACAAGATTGCAGCTTCACACAGCCATTAGCAACAATAGATTATTCAGATAAACTCTAAATGACTCCCTTTCAATCTCAAGGTTGCTGAGAAAGCCCACTATGGTCTCTGATCAACTTGTGACCTGCATGTCAGGGGAAAAAACAAACAAACACCTGTACCTGGTTTCTTTCTGTTTTACTAAAAAGAATTGGCAGGAAAGTTGTAATATAAAATCATATAGCAATCTGTGTATCAAATTTGATAATGTCCCAGACACCCCTCACTAATATTTAGCCCCCTGTGATGGGTATCTAACAGATGGATGTATTTGATTTCTGCTGTCTCCCTTTCAATCCTAGTTTTGTAATTTCTCTGTTCCAGAATTGCAACTTTCAGGTCTTGGATAGAGTGTCCAGTTAGATTGAAGTGGTTTAAGACAGGTTTCTCCGTGTTGCCATTCCAGATATCTGATTTGTGTCCATTAATCCTTTTGCGCAAAGATTGTCCCATTTGTCCTACATAAATGTTATCAACTCACTGTCCCAGCTTCCCTGAGAAAAACAGTGCCAGACTAAGACCAGAGAAGAAACGCCAGGGATAGACAGCCTCAATATACAAAACAAAACAAAAATCCTTGGGGAAAGCTCTTGTTGCTAGCTGGAAGTTTTCCAATAGGCCACCAAATCAAATTGTTTGTTTGTTTTGTTCCATATTAAAACATGAGGCATGGTGTCATGCTTGGCTCACTGCCAATTCCTCTCACTCCACACATGAATGATTTGACGCCTGATCATCATCAGTCCTCAGTGAACAAGAAGCACTAGTGTTGGTTCAAACTACCTATTAACAACAATATATTCCTACAGTGTCAGTTCTTTCTGTGGTGATGAAAATACCTGAGCATGTTTGGAAGCCTTTGTTTTGCCATTGGGTAGGTTAAGATGATCTTTTTCCTTTCTCCAGTCTTCTGGGGTTCCTCCTCCCACTCTTTGAAAGATAAGATTAAGAAAGATCGGTAGGTAGAGAAACAAAAACATAAAGAAGGATGTGATACATGGCTTTGCATTTGGTGTGCCATGTCAACTGATGACAAAGCTTCCCTCTATATGGGTCTTCTTCTGTGTTCCTAGTCAATCTTTAGTCCCAGCCTCCAGCTTGCTTTCTAGTTTCATCTCTGTTGCTACATTCTCTTTGGTTTGTATTTTTGCCTCATTCTTTAATTGTGTCTCCTGACTTGTCCTATGATCAGACTTGCTCAGCAACCAGGAGCCCTTGCTTGCTCATTCCAGACTCCTGCCTGTGGTTAAGTCTTCAGTGTAGCCAAGCCTTGGAAGTGACAAATGGAGAGGGGAAAGTAATTTGTTTAAACAGTATTTATAATTGCCACTGTCCTCTGTATCCCACAGTAACAACAATATGATCTATGGAGGTCAGAATTATGCCTCATTTTGAAAGCACAGAGACATATACCTTAGGAACAATTGAGCTTCCAGTGGGTATGGAAACAAGTACAATGAAGCTACATAGCACTGATGGTGAACCTTTTAGAGACTGAGTGCCCAAACTGAGTGCAATCACAAACCCACTTATTTATCAGAAAGTGCCAACACAGCAACAGGGGAGGAAGGAAATGCTCCCAGTGGGCTGCTGGGCAGAGGGATGGCGTGAACTCTGTGGTGGGGGAGGGAGGAAGCACTCTCATTGCACTGCTGGGCAGAGAGGCAGGGCAAACTCTGTGTTGGGGTGACTGCACGTGTGCCCACAGAGAGGGCTCTGAGTGCCACCTCTGGCATGCATGCCATAGGTTCGCCACCGCTGCTATATAGCAAAATTATCTTTTGAGTTAAAATATAGTCCTAGTCAAAACTCATAGCAACTGCATGTTAGACTGTCTGTATATAAAGCTAGAAAAACCAAAATCAAATCATGCTAGGTTAGATTTTGTGGTTTCCCCCTTTCTCTTTTAAAGTAATGCTGTTATGCACTTGGAAATACTTGACAAGAAATGGCATTTAATGACAAATGTAATCACAGAGAAATAGGAAGGAAGTACACTGCCTATTCAAAACAAAAACAAAAAGCAAGACAACAATCATCTTGCTATCCTCTTGTTTCATGCATATTGGCATTAGTGAACAAGCTCATGTCTGTGGAAAGCAGGGAACTTAATATTCTACCTGTAGAAATGTGTATTCAATAGCATCTGGCAGAAAGACTCATTCCTGTCATAGCAGTAAAGAAAACATGGATTCCACATGCAACCCTGGAAGAGGTTTGGAGGGGAGCAAGTTAAAGTTAACCAAAATGCCAACATTACAATCCTTCTGCTTCTTGAGCGAGGAATGCCTGATGAGCAAACTGTCAGTGAGGATGTCATATCAAAATTTATATTCACTGCTTATAACCATATTGAACAAATATGGATTGGGGAGCAGAAGTAAAATTCAAAAGTCTGCAAAGCAATGCCTCATCTCTTGTGCCACCGGGTGCTGTAGAGGCGAGAGATCTTGGAAGGCAGCCGAATGACATGGACACACAAAAGGGCAGTTATAGGTAATGTGATACAATGAAAATAAGATAGGCTGTGCTTATTATGTGCTCTGTGGAGTATGCTGCCTGAGACATGAATAGAGATTGCTTGATTGTAATTCGGCTTCCTAAAAAATGATTTAGGAAGACATCCTCATATATCCTGGTCTGCATGGTGATAAACATCAAGAAGTCCAAGATTATCGTTAAGTATGGCCAATAGAACAAACGTCTCCTGCTTGAAGAAAGACAGTTCCCATTCTTCACATAGATGTTTTTATGTCCTAAGGATGGCAATTTTCTCAATCTAGCACATGTTGTCTATGCTTTTATGCCTTGATTAAATAGTCTTATGTACATGTGAGAGAGAAAGGCAGAAGGAGAGGAAAAGCAGCCTCTTAGGATAAAAACTGTAGTAAGCGTTGCCAAGAAAATAATGAAGCATTCCAGTTCATTATGCTTTCACAGAGTTTAATCAAAGAAGCAACGGACTGTTCCAACACCTGAGGCATTGCACAAGAGAAGATTTTTACTACCAAAGCCACTTCTTCTGTGCCTGTGGCAAAACTGTGAAAGAAAGAAAGAAAATAAAGAAAAATATTGTGATAAGGATTTGGTGGGTGAAATGTTGGTGAAAGAACCAAACCATATCTTGTATAGCCAAAGGAGGAGGATAGTCTGGGAAATGAACAATTTAAGAAGGAGTGACTTATCACCTATTTTTGCTCTTTAATTTATTAAAAATGCATGCAGTTTTATTTACTGTATTACAGTCAGACTGTAGTCAGCTGGTAGCTATAATTCCATTCCCCATATCTGCAAGGATTCACAAAACAAATGGAGGTTTATTCTCAGTATAGTAACAGCTTTAAAACAGAACCCACAAAATCTGAATACATAACACCAAGACTTATGGAACCAAGTTTTTGCGTTATCCGAGGTATTACTGTATAGTATTCTGAGGCATTCATGGATTCCTTAGTAAGATCTTTACCCTCAGCCTCCAATAAAAATGTTAAAGATGAGAACAACCATGCCTCACTTGCCCTTCCTATGGCACAGAAATTGCCTTCTATGTGTGGAAAAGTATTTACATTGTTGTTTTGCAAAATACATAATTATAGCTTAATTGCATTTATAAGGAAGTGACACATGCATAAGGGACAACTAAGTCCAAGGCTAGACTTTATTTCCCACCTTGAGGCGGCGTTCTTCCCCTCACACTTTGTCACAACTAAAGCCAATATTCTACACCTGTTTCAAAGTGTTGGGGAGGAACAATACTGTGGGATGTCCAAACACAAATTTTCAGACAATAATCTGGTCTTCCGATTACTGCCAGAAACACGCACTGATGAGGACTTAGGTTTGGTCAACAACATAGCCAGGTAAGTGGCTTCATTTTGGCAATCTAGTGTTTGATCAGGATATGAAAGAAGAAGTTAATCATAATAAAGACAGACAGACAGACAGAGTTGTCATCTAGCAATAAGGAAGAAGAAGGAAATTAGCCACTATAATATTATAGAATAGTAGGTGCTGCAAAAAATCAAGAGTAACTTAGCACAGATTTTGTCAGATTACTTCTGTTATCAAGTCATCTCTTTATTTTATGCTTTACCATTAAGCACACAACTCTTATCTGTTCTTCATAATAACTGCAGAATAAAAAAAAAATAACCTCATACTGTTGGCAAATACATGTTTCTTTATCACTCGCTGAGTCAAGCATGCAATTGTAACTGATATTGGAGAGCAGGCCAAGCAATAATACAAGGTATAGAATCCAGCCCATAACACAATATTCTAATATGTAATTATGTGAGGGTCATTCCACATTGCAGACTGAATAGATTTCAGATTGCAGATTTATCTGGTGCCTAACATTACTGAAGTACAGTGGTACCTCGCATAACAAACGCATTGTATAGCAAAATAATTGCACAATGAAGTGTTCATTATGCAATGGTGATACCCCCACATAACGATTTTTTTATTATGTGGGGGTTTTGGTAACTGGGGTATACCCACTTAATGGGAACCCGAGTTAACAAACATTTTTTCCCCATTATGCAGGGTATCTCCCATAGGGAACCGCATAACAGAAAAAACTGCATAGCGGAGTTTTTCCGTTATGCAGGGTTCTACTGTAATTAGGGCAGTGATGGGATGACCCCAATTCCATCCGGTTCCCCGGAACCGGTAGGAACAATTCTGGAGGGTTCTCTGGGAGGGGAGTCCATTTTTGAGGCATCCAATTTAATACACATGCGCAGAAACTCAATCTGATGCATTGCGCATGCGTCAGATTGAGTTTCTGTGCATGCGCAGTAAGAGACAGCCATTTGCTGCCTCTTTTAGCCAGAGCCGCACCGTTTCAGAGCTGCTCTGCTGGCGGCTCCAGCTCCGGCTCTGACAGCGGCAGCACCACCAGCCTTGGCAGGCGGCACCAGCCCTCAGAGGAGGGCACCTCCCCCGGGGCCGCTGAGCCCCTGCTGGCACGTTGACACCTACCTGGGCCATCCACCGCTGCCGAGCCCTCCCAAGGCCTTGGGGCTGACGAGCCCCCATGGCCTGGGGATGCCCAGTGGGATGCACCGCCGCCACCTGCAGCCTCCTCCTCCACTGGGTGCCCATTGAGGATTGCAGCTGCCGAGGCCCGGGGTTGCCCGGCCTCCTCCTCGGCTGGTGCCACTTGCTGAGGGTTGCAGTTGGCGCCTCCGCCGCTGCAGGTGGCAGCAGCGCGCCCTGCCCGGCGTCCCCAGGCTATGGGGCCTCATCAGCCCCAAGACCCTGGGAGGGCTCGGCGGTGGCGGATGGCCCAGGCGGGCCTCGGCATGCCCATGGAGGCTTGGCGGCCCTGGGGGAGCTCGGTGGCTCAGTGGCAGTGGCGGATGGGCCTCGCCCCACTTCCAATGGTAACTAAGTGAGGGTTTTGTGTTTGGGGTGGGTGGGTGGTTTATTTGTGTTTTCAGTGGGCGGGTGTATTTTTATTTAATTTATTTATTTTATATCTTTAATTTATTTACGGGTTTCTGTTGTGGATGGGTGTGTGGGTGGGTTGAGGGGTGTGTGGGTGGGTGTGTATTTATTTTAATTTAATTAATTTTTTAAAAATATTTTTTATTTTTATTTTAAGGCCCCTCCCACAACATCATGACGTCATGATGTCGGCTCCGTCCATGACGTCATTATGTCATGACATTGGCCATGCCAATGATGTCTGTGACGTCATGGCGTGGCAGTAGAAATTTTGTCATCCCATCACTGAATTAGGGTACTTATAATTACGAAAAATCTATCAGTGCAAAAGCTGGCTTGAGACTCAATATCAAGAAAACCAAGATAATGGCAACAGGCCCTATCAGTCCCTGGAAAATAGATGGGGAAGAAGTAGAAGCAGTGACAGATTTTACTTTCCTAGGATCAAAGCTCACTGCAGATGGTGATTGCAGCCATGAAATAAAAAGGTGACTAATTCTTGGGAGGCAAGCTATGAGAAACCTGGGGAACATAGTGAAAAGTAGAGACATCACATTGCAAAAAAAAAAAAATTCTTATGGTCAAAGCAATGGTATTCCCTGTGGCAATGTATGGTTGTGAGAGCTGGACCATTAGGAAAGCTGAGCGCAGAAGAATAGATGCCTTTGAGATGTGGTGTGGAAGGAGAGTTTTGAGAGTCTCCTGGACAGCGAGGAGAACAAATAGGTCAATCTTAGAAGAAATCAACCCTGACTGCTCCTTAGAAGGTCAAATAGTAAAGATGAAGTTAAAGTACTTTGGACATCAAATGAGAAGAGAGGATTCACTTGATAAAGCCTTGATGCTGGGAAGGGTGGGGGGCAAAAGAAGAAGGGGGCAGCCAAAAATGATATGGCTTGATGGTATTGTAGACACAATGGGCACAGAGCTGAGCGAGTTGAGGAGGATGGTGGAGGACAGAAGTGCCTGGAGGACAGTGGTCCATGGGGACGCAAAGCGTCGGAATCGACTGTGCAACTGAACAACAACAAACCCTTAGTCAGAGAATGTCTTGGGTGAACTGATGTATAGGACTTTTCCAGATGAGGCTGGCATTGTACTCTCACTCCATGTTGTTGTTGTTGTTGTTGTTGTTGTTGTTGTTGTTGTTGTTGTTGTTGTTGTTGTTGTTGTTGTTGTTGTTGTTGTTGTTGTTGTTGTTTTTTACTAGACTTTTCAAAGGCTGTAATTCTTAAATTGCTCCTGGGCATATAACAAATTATTTAAACTTGGGCTACTGTTATCTGTCATGTCACAAATAAAAATTATAATTTTATTCATTTAGAGATACTTACATGAAGGGTGGCCATTTACCCCATCCTGCCTAGCTATAGGGCTGAGGAATGGAAAATCTTACAGCCTTAGAAATGTAGTTGAGCTACAGTTTACATCATGTCCAAGCACTGACCCTTGCGACTGAGCCTGACAGAAGCTGGAGTCCTATGACATATGAAGACCCACTCCTGTGTTATAGAAAGAAGACGGAATTGCTTTTTTGTGGTTTCATCCCATAATGCTGTTCTATAGAAATAACACTAGCTAAGATGACGTGCATTCCATACTTTCTGTAAGAATTGGTGATTTCCATCTTTCGTACAATCCCTAAAAATCTGATTACCCTCTAGAACAATGTGCTGTGCATTAATGGCACGTAGTCATTATACTGACATAATCTTAGTTGTAAATTAGCATAAGTGAAGCATTGCAGGGTTCCACTAAAAAACATGATAATAGAGGTTGCCCCACCCCCAACATCCATGGGTTCAGTATACACAGTTTCAGTTATCCATGTGTCTAAATTTGTTTTTTTAATCCCTGAAATACATAATATCTATGTATTTCTATGGCATGTTATCAGAAATGGCCACTACAGGCCATTATCTGCAATGTAATGTTTACAAGGAATGGAGGCAGACATTTGGTAGTTCCCATGTCCAAGAACAGAACCACTATAAATTCCCTCCCCTGCTTTTATTACTCAGGTATGTGTGTTTAATACAAGGTTTGCTATTATCTGCAGTTTCAGGTATCCTCAGAAGTCTCAGATCGTGTCCCCTGCAGATATTGCCAGGAAGACCTGTACATATTGTCTTTTTGATCTGATTATATTTAATAATTTTCGTGTTGAATCTTATGTTGGTGAGGAAACTCTACTTTTGTGGAGTGCAGTTCTGTTCTCAAAATGCCTTAATTACTTTTATCTACTGCTTAGATTGACAGCAACTCTTTGCATAAGAGTCAGGCAAGCAGAACTCAAGTCAATGTTTTATTTTAGAATATATTTGGATTGATATTTAGGGATTCAGCACATTTATTCAGCAACTCCAAAAGTCACTTACTCCAACCTCTGCAAACAAAGAAAAGGGGCAAATGCTTGCAACAGTCTACGCAGGATGCAAATAAGAAGAAATTTAAACAGTGGTAGTTTCTCATTAAGAAAAACAAACAGAAAGATTTGCACTGCTCTTATCATTGAGCTGTAGCAGTTCCTGGGGGTGGGGACTGGCTCAATTAGTTATTTCATATTAATTACAGGCTGTGGTGTTGATTTTTTTTTCCTTGTGGAAAGCAGCTGTCTCAACTGAGTGTAAAATCAAAGAAACACAAATATTCCATCCTAGCTGTCATTCACTGACAAGAACAGCAAGGCTGGTCATGGACAAAGAGGATGACATCCTTTCAATTCACTTGCATACTGAACAATCATTTTGGATTGTAATCACTAATCAAAATGAGACCTCCACAAGTTATCAAGAACACGAGTTGCAAGTTGTTAATTAATTGCTCTGTAAATTCTTACCCAGATGTTTGATTCTTTACTTAATGGGCTTCTATAGTTGCTTAGTAGAAACTAAAACAATCTACTGATAGATGAGGGCTAGATCAGCAGTTCGATTCCCGAGTAGTGCAGGATGGAAGGAGCTCCCGTCTTCGTCCCAGCTCCTGCCAACCTAGCAGTTCGAAAGCAAGAAATTGCAAGTAGATAAATAGGGACCACTTTGGTGGGAAGTGCACTCCAGTGTCTAGTCATGTCTGCCAAATGACCACGGAAATGTCTGCAGAAGCAAACAGCGCTAGCTCTTCAGCTTTGAAACAGAGATGAGCACTGAACCCTAGAGTTGGATACGACTGGCTTTCAAGCAAGGGAAACCTTTCCCTTTACCTATAGAAATCTGTGTGTATGTTTACATATAATGTGCAGAAGAGATGGCAAAATCAGAAGAAGAAAGGCTGCTGTTAATGCCACAGGCCTAGAATTCGAAGGTACTCTTGTACTCCAGTTTGCTCAGCCCCATCCTTATTACTTCGAGGAATTTTAATCTAATCCTCTATATTGGCTCCCAGGACCCTGCCCCTGGCTGGGGCTTGAAAAGGCTGCCATGATGGCAGGACTTTGCTGACCCCGATGCCTGAGGACCACCTGCAGCTGGAAGCAGGAGGCCGCCATGGCAACTGAGCCGGGAGCTCCTCCACCACCTGGGTCATGGGACCTTGGCCCTGGCCGGGCGGTAGGATTTCGCCATAGCCTCACCTGGACGTAATTGTGGTAGAGAGGTTGTTGATCAGCACTCCAATGGTATTTTGTTTGTATTGTATATTGTTGAATTGATACTGTATTGTATAATTTTTGTACTGAGTATTGTTTATTGATTCTGTTGTGACTATATTGTTTATAGTGTATTAAGTATTCTGTATTGGGTACTGTATATTGATTATATTGTGATTATACTGTTTATATGTATATTGTGTGATTGTGAGCGGCCCTGAGTCAGGTTTTCCCTGATTGGGCGGCATATAAATAAATAAAAATAATTTAAATTAAATTAAATTAAATATCCAACTAAGAATTAGCAATAGCAATTTGAATCTTCAACCAACCTCACACTTACAAATTTGTTTACCTTGATTAAAAAATTTCCCATAGTATTTCTGAATATTTCATGACAATAGATGGGGTTTGGGGGGCGGTCTGCTTTATCTTGTACCCTGCCTGGAGAGTGCGTGTTCATTAAGTGGGTGGTATAAGTAAGTAAGTAAGAAAGTAAGAAAGGATGGAAGGATGGAAGGAAGGAAGGAAATGAAAAGAAAAGAAAGAAAGAAAGAAAGAGAAAGAAAGAGAGAAAGAAAGAAAGAAAGAAAGAAAACATTTATTTTACTTATTTATTGGTTGTAATCCTATCTGATGATTTACTCCAGTACTACGGTAAGTATAATTGTATAAATTGTGGAATTGAGTTGCTACTCATTTACAAATTGATGCAACAATTATGGGAACCATTGCAGGAATTTTCCATGCAAGCAAAAAGATGTTTGAGATATTGCAACAAAGAATGTTACCATCTATGGAGCAAAAATGCCTAATGTTCATGTTGGTTTATGAAAAGAGGCAATTGATATCACATTGTAAAAATTCTTTGGCTACTGAAGTGTGCCAAAGAATTACAGAAGAAAAGAAATCTGTGCTATATAGACTACAACAAAACTTCTGACTGTGTGAGTTATAAGAAGCTAGGGGCTGTTCTGAAAGAAATGGGCATGCTTCAACCCTTGATTGTCCTGATTAATAACCTATATTGTGGATAAGAGGTCAGAATATGGAGATAAGAGGTCAGAATATGGAGAGACAGAATGGTTTCCCAATTCTTCTTCAGGTGCCATATCCATTCGAGATATTGGCTATCATTATGGTGATAGTCTTCCTAATCTTAACTCCTTGGAACAGTTCTTCTGAGGACATGGCACATCAGTCCCTTAGATTCTTCAGCCATGAAATCCATCTATGTCCGGGGCCTCTCTTCCCAGAGATCTTTCCTTGAAGAGCGAGTTGGAGTATTCTATACTTTATGTTGTTCCTCAAGATATGGCCAAGATATTGTATCTTTCTTAGCTTACTGGTCTTAAAGAGTTCTTGTTCTTTATCCATCTGGTGCAACACTTCTACATTAGTCACATCAGGAGTGGCCAAACTTTTTGGGCTGTAGGCCTGACCATGCCCCCCAGACAGCTGAACGGGTCACATGGTTCCTCCTACCGGAAGCACAAGTAATACGCGTATGCGTGGGATGTGTTACACACTCATGCATGTGCAGAATGCTGTCGTAAGTGACCCATGGCTGTCGTAAACATGTTTACAGCAGCCCTGGGTCATTTACAGCAGTGTTCTGTGTATGCGCAATTGAATAACACATCCCATGCATGCACATTTTACTTCCACTTCCAGAAACTACAAGGGCATTGGGGGCAGGATGAAATGGCTTGGGGGGGGCAGATACAGCCCATGGGCCATAGTTTGGGTACCTCCAAGTCACATGGTCAACCTATGATATCATTGGCAGCTGTCTGTAGATCCACATTTCAAAAGCTTCTACTCTCTTTCCAGATACTTTAGTTAATGTCCAAGCTTTGACTCCACATAGCAACACTGGGAATATGTAACATCTCACAATTTGGATCTTTGTAGTGAGAGTTAGATCTCTACTGCATAACAAATGCCACATTTTTATGAAGGTGAATCTTGCTTTTTCTATCCATATTTTAATCTCTACCTTGGGATCCCAATTTTCATTTAACATACTCCCCAAATAGACAATTTTATCCACTCTTTCGATTTATTGTGTTCCTGCCATTAGCTTGCTGTGAGTTGGTGTTTGGCTTATAACAAGATATTTCATCTTCTTGGCATTGAGACCCCAATAGGAAAATAAATCTGCCTAATTTGCATGTACACTGTATTATATGGAAAATAAGTAAGATTCAAATGAAGGAGTGAAAACTAGATCAAGAAGTGTCAATGATTTGAGATGTATAGAAAACACTATGTTATAGGCAGAAAACAGTAGTGCAGTGAAACAACTCCTGATTTTTTAAAAATAATTTTTATTAGGTATAGAAAACAAAACAAATATAAGTATACATGAAAACAGTATAAAACATGAGAAAAAGTAACATAATCAGCAATATTACAATGAAGTCTTCACCCTTGAAGTAAATATAAGTAAAAATCACTCAGACTAAGTCAAGAAAAAATAAGAGTACAAGTTCATACAATAGTATTATTTTTTCTCGTGTTTACTAATACAAAATGTCTTCCTGCACTTCTTCATTTCACACCTTTATTATCACCCTTGTGCTATATACATCGTCCGGGGAATTGTAAACCCTCATAGCTTCCAAAAATCATTTTGTTCCGGTACAGGAACCATGCCTTTCTTCTTAACCAGCACATAGTCAATAAATGGTTTCCAAATCCTCCAGAATCTATTACCTTGCATTTTACCCTTTCTAAGGTTTAATTCCAAAGTGAGCTTTTCATTAATTGCTAAATCCCTCATTTATTTATACCAGTCCTGCATTCTTAACTTTTCATTGTTCTTCCAGTTTTTTGCTATACACTGTCTAGCCACTGACAACATCACAGCCATCAATTCCTTATTATAATTGCTCATTTTGTATTTATCGACCTCCTTTAACAGGATTGTATCCGACCCCAATTCGAGCTGCATATCCAGTATATTCTTAATTTCATTTTCTATTTTTTCCCAATAATTTTTAAAACAATCACAACTCCACCACATATGCTTATATGTTCCCCTTGCTTGTTTACATCTCCAACATTTATTGCTCAACCTATTATACATCTGATGCAGCCCCGTTGGGGTCCTATACCATCTCCATATTAACTTATAGTTATGTTCTTTCATTCTAACGGACATAGTTCTCATAATCCTTCTCCTCCACATTTTCTGCCATTTTTCTTCTGTAATTATCCCATTCAATTCTTGTTCCCAGCTATTTCTCAAAACTTCTTGTATTTTTCCACATTTGTTCAGAATTTTATAAATTTTACTTACTATTCCTTTAATTCCTATGTCATCATTTCTTAATTTAGCCAGAAGTGTCTCAAATTTAATAAGCTCCTCTTCTTGGCATTGAGACCCCAATAGGAAAATAAATCTGTCTAATTTGCATGTACACTGTATTATATGGAAAATAAGTAAGATTCAAATGAAGGAGTGAAAACTAGATCAAGAAGTGTCAATGATTTGAGATGTATAGAAAACACTATGTTATAGGCAGAAAACAGTAGTGCAGTGAAACAACTCCTGATTTAAGTGGAAAAGGGAAAGTACAAAAGCAGGGCTGTAGTGGAACATTATGAAGATGCAAAGGTGACTATATTCCTCTAATGTGAATGATGAAGAATCTGAAATTGTTTTTAAAAGTTGTATACCTCAGCTCAATCATTAGTCCAAATGTAGATTGCAGCCAAAAAATCAGAAGAAAACTGAGACTTGGAAAGGAAGTAATGAATGGCAGTTGAACATTAAGAAGACAAAAATAATGACTATAGAAAAGCTGTGCAACTTTAAGGTTGACAATAAGGAAATAGAGATAATGAAAGTTGTTGTATACCAAGGCTGAATCATCAATCCAAATTTTCTGCAGCCATGGATTCAGAAAAAGATTGAGACTTGGAAGGGCAGCAATGAAGGAATTAGAAAGTGGAAAGGATGTATCACTGGGAACCAAGACCAAGATCATCCACATGATTGTGTTCTCAGTTGCAATGTATGGATATGAAAGCTGGACAGTAAATAAAGCTGATAGGAAAAAGACTGATTCATTTAAAATTTGCTAGAAGGGAGCCTTGCAGATACCCTAGACCAGTGATGGCAAACCTTGGCACTCCAGGTGTTCTTGGATTGTAATTGCCAGAAGCCCAAGTCAGCACTCCTGCTACTCGGGCTTCTGGGAACTGAAGTTCCAGAACACCTGGAGTGCCAAGGTTCGCCATCATTGCCCTAGACTTTTAAAAAGACAAACAAGTCAACTAGAGCAAGTCAAGCCCGAACTGTCTCTGGAAGGAAAACTGATTGGGGGGGAGGTGGATAATGAAAAATGATGGGTACATCATGAGAAGGTAAGACTCTCTGAAAAAGAAAATAATGTTGGAAAAGGTGAAAGGGAGCAGAAAGTGAGGAAGGCCAAAATCAAGATGGATTAATTCTCTAAGGGAAGTCAATAACTATAACTTTCAGGAGTGGGGCTTTTAGGAAAAGACATTTTGGAGGTTTCTTATTCACAGAGTCACATAAGCCTGAGCAACTTGACAAGACATAACAACAACAACAACAAAACACAGAATGGTTAGTATAGGAGAAGGCTGTCATCCAATAACCTGGAAATTCTACAACTTCATCCAATAACCTGGATTCAACCCACATATATGATTTTAAAGGCCAACACTAGCACTTTGAATTAGACAGGGAATTGCACTAGCAACTGATATGAGTTGAAGCACTGTTGATGTTACATGGTTTCTTTTTAGTTCAGTAACTACATCAGGAGCAAAAAGTGTTCTTTCCTTTGACATTGACTGATCCAACCTTTGCAAGGAGACAGTGGGCAATGGTACAAGTCTATGAGTGTAGCCTGAGGATGATTCCCATTCCTGCAGTACCTTCAAGATACATGTTTTCCATCCCATTGATCATTGTGATGGAATCACACTGCCCTAT
Organism: Furcifer pardalis; assembly: GCA_030440675.1. Taxonomy (NCBI): domain Eukaryota; kingdom Metazoa; phylum Chordata; class Lepidosauria; order Squamata; family Chamaeleonidae; genus Furcifer; species Furcifer pardalis. The sequence goes on along the minus strand of CP126893.1, from coordinate 82,245,857 downwards.
TTTATTTTATTTATATGCCATTCTTCTTTCCAAAGAGATCCAGAATAGTGTACAATACTAAAACCGTACATATACAGTATACAAAACAACCAAATACTTCATATAAGAGTTATAATTCAATAAAACCTTGCAAAAACCTAAAACCCATTTTATAAACATTACTATATAATCCAGGAGTTCTCAACCTTTTTAAGCCGGGGGCCTGGTCACACTACCTCAGACAGCTTCAGGGACCGGAGAGCCATTTTGGCGTTCCGCCACTACATTGCACTTCTGGGCATTGTGGAGGCAGTGGGGGGGTCACATGAAATGGTGCAGTGGGCCGCATCCAGCCCATGGGCCGCAGGTTGAGAATCCCTGCTATAATGGATGGTTGCCATATAAAGGATGAGATAATAGTTCTTAAAATGCAAAATCCAGCCAAAACAATTCTGCCTTATATTATTTCCTGAATCCCTGCAGGGATGTCATGTTTCACAAGAACTCAGAAGAAAATTCCAAAGCAGGAGGGCAGCAATGTGGAAAGGTCTTTTTCTAATGCATTGAAGCCAGGCAGCTTTGATGGTTGAAACCTTTAGAAGGATAGTTGTTAATTACTTTAGCAGGCACAGGGACTCATATTGTTCAAGATGGTTCAGTAAGTATGTTGATTCCAAGCCTGTACAAACTGTAAAGACACGAATAGAACAATGGAATGTAAAGGTGTGACAGCAAGCAAAGAAGAATAAATGAAATCATGTAAATAATTTACTCCTCGTTATATCTACAGCTTGAAATATTGGACCTGGAGAATAAAACTGTGTGTGCATGGCTGTGTGAGAGATCAATATGAAGGTCATGATCTTTAACAGGTTGCCTTCCAACCTGGGAGCCTTGACTTCCATCCCTGTTTTTTCCATAAACAGGAAAATTCTACATTTGTGTTTCCCATAAAAACAACATGGCTCATGGGTACAAGTGACAAGATCTTCCTGATAATGGCCACTAGATGTAGACATTTGTTCCAAAAGTAACTCACCAAGGCTATCTTGTTTACTCTGGCTTGAGAATGACTTAGAATTCTACCATGTCTATTACCTGTATGGTGCTATTTGGGTGTAACTTTTAGCCTTGAACTTCTCATTTTGCCCTGTGCTGCCAATTCTGACTGGCAGCTACTCTGCAAGGTTTTGAGGCAGAATTCTGTTCTAGTCCTACCTAGAGAAGCTTTCACATTCCTTGATTGTCTCCAAACCAAGTAATTAATAGATCCAATTCTGCTTTTCAATTGTAGAATTTCCTCTCCAGATAGGCTGGTTTGGTTACTTTTTAGTTTTGTTTCTAATATATAGTAAAAATACTATGTGATTGAACACTACACATATTGTGTGTCCCCTGAACTGAGTTTCTCCTGCAAAAATCATTCAACCCAGAGTAATTTCTGACACAAAATTTATTTAATAGTACCACTTTCAATACAAATGTCAACCTGTAAATGTGTTTGGATGAGAATTATTTTACTGAGGAGAAGAAGAAGAAGAAGAAGAAGAAGAAGAAGAAGAAGAAGAAAGAAGAAGAAGAAGAAGAAGAAGAAGAAGAAGAAGAAGAAGAAGAAGAAGAAGAAGAAGAAGAAGAAGAAGAAGAAGAAGAAGAAGAAGAAGAAGAAGAAGAAGAAGAAGAAGAAGAAGAAGAAGAAGAAGAAGAAGAAGAAGAAGAAGAAGAAGAAGAAGAAGAAGAAGAAGAAGAAGAAGAAGAAGAAGAAGAAGAAGAAGAAGAAGAAGAAGAAGAAGAAGAAGAAGAAGAAGAAGAAGAAGAAGAAGAAGAAGAAGAAGAAGAAGAAGAAGAAGAAGAAGAAGAAGAAGAAGAAGAAGAAGAAGTCGTCAGGTTTGGGATTTCCCTTTGCTTGGCTATGTGAATGGCATTATTCACCATGTGAATATAGAGCTCCTTGACCACTGCCATTTGTGTTGTCAGCATTCAAACTTACCTTTGCTATGTAAATCTTGGCATCCTTTTTTTCTCCTGCTGATAGTGCAGGAACAATATCATGCAGCAAAATCAGGCCATTTCCTGGTGTTTTGAATCATGGATGCAAAAGCATGATATACCACTTTCATTAACCAGAGGTGAGTTTAAAAAAATAATAATAATTGAATTTTCTGGCAGGACAGGCACCAGGACCCAAGGTAACCAAATTAAAGGACAAAAGCAAGCCTCATTCCAAGTTGTAATCCAAGTACAAGGTCAAAACTAGGAGCAGGGAAGGGAACAAGGCTAGTCCAGTACAGGAGATGTACAGTAGTTCAAGCAGGCCAGGAGACAAACAAGCAAGGAAGCAACTGAAGCAGGACACATTTAAAGTTGGAGCAAGAGCAGGCAGTTCACACAAAGCACTACAACAAATCCAAGAACCTTTGTTTGTTGCTGAAGCTGCTTCTAGGATACAGTTCTTATATAGCTCCCCCCCCCCCCGGGCTGTGAGGTGATGTTCATTAGGATTATTAGGATTCTGAAATATGCAGCAAGGATCTAATCCGAACACAAGTCCTGAAGCTGTCTCAGAGTCTGACAACAGCATGGGAGAAATTGAGGTTACATGGTTTTGTCTGGCAAACTGTTTTTTGGGGTTTTTTTAATGGCCTTGCTTGGCAGAACAGCCAGATTGCTGTTTCCTCAACAATCTTCCAGGCTGCAGCTTGAAAACAGCTTGCATTTTAAGGGTTGTTTTTCTATACCCTTGTACTTTGTTTGAGCACTCTACATGCTTCAGAGCAAATTCTGACATTAGAACATTCTGTACTGGTAAGCCTTGTCCACTCAATGTATAACAGTTGGTTTTGCCCTTTTTATGATCAATATTTCAGCTTCTGCACCTGGGATGCCATCTTTCTTTAAAGGAGAACTAACCACTGTCTCCTTCACAGCAAGCAAGATTGGCCTTTTCAGCTTATTTGATCTATTTAAAATATGGGGACATAAATGGTTGATTGTTTTAGCACAGGATAAACATTTTACCCTTCGTTTTTAAAGAATCATACTTGAAAAACCCTTCTGTACAGTGATAATAACTAGTTGCCTTCAAATTCATTCTGATTTCTTGCAAACTTTTCCACAGTTTTCTAACTATTGACTTTGACTTACCATTCCCTACTTCAGAGGGTGCCATGGAACTGTGCAGCTTGTCCAAGGCCACATATGTTCCAAGAGACATAATGGGGAATCAAACTCCTAACCTCTGTCTGGGACATTCAAACAGCCTTGGGAGCAATATGTTGCCTCATTTTGCCTATCCCTGTGAACTGATCCCCACATGCAACACTGGTACATACATCTTTCTGTCCTGAATCTTCCTGACAAGCTTTCCTTCAATTTGTCACAAATTTCAAATGAACCAGCAGCAGGAACCAGACACATTTATACTTTGGGTGATGCAAAGGCATAAAGAAATAACATTTTAAAAGAATGGTCCTTAACTGCAAAGCAATATGTAATAAACCTTGAAAAGATGTAGTAACACTTGTCTTCTGTTACAGCAGACAAGGAAGCTCCCCTCAGACTTATGTCACTGATGTGTTAACAGTCATAACGAATTGATTGCTCTTCATATCTATTCTTCACTGATAGATGAAACCTTGATCTTGTGACCTATGTTATAAGAGAAATGGAGTTGCAATAATTTTTCCATGGCTTTATTTCATTTTTCCTTCACAGACTTTCTTTTGACTGTTTTTTTTAATAAGGTTAGTTGAAGTCAACATTGTATTTAGATGTAGGGTGTCTGAATGAATTTTACTTCAGATATTTTCAAAGGTGAACACTTCACAAACTGACTTGGCATGCTGAAAAACAAGGCCTTTTGCCTTATGGTTTTTTTTAAAACAACAACTGTCCAGGCATTTTTATTTTTAGCCTAGGGTTACTAAAATTTCATTTGCATCCAATTTACAGTTTTCATTTCAGATTTCATTTACTCTCATTTTAACTAGTGATCAATTCTCAACAAAGAGAAAAATCAAATCACATTGAAAGTGGATAACACATAGACATACAAGATATTCACTAGTATGGATAAGCCACAATGCTCACTGATCTGCCTTAACTAGACATCACAAAAGCAGAATACTGTGGCTTTTCTTTCATTTGAAACATATTATTTATTTATTTATTTATCTATTTATTTATTAAGACTAAAATAAGGGTTGTTGGAGGACACACTAACATAGGAATAAGATATTATTAAATACCTCCTACTCTCATTATTTCTGAAGCCTTCTCACTATCCTGAGTTTCAAATGGCATGACCATTCCAAACAGAAGAGCTTGAAGGAAAATTCTCTCTCCTTCTGAAAGGCTAGCCTCATCTAAGTCAGATCCAGACATCTACAAACCATATTGAGATTTATTTATTTATTACTGATACCTTGACCAATCTGGCCATCTCCTTCCTTTCTTTACCTACCTTAGGAATGGGTGAGAACTTGTTGTTTCCTCCCAGTTATCAAAGGTCTTCATGTTCCCCTGTAGAAAATATGTGTGACATCACTTGCAGCCAAACAGCTGTCAGTCAGTCTGACTGAGATTAGACCTGCCCTGTTTTACGGTTTCATCTTTGTTGTAACATCTCTTCCTGTATTTTACACTTCAGGTTTCTGGTTGTAACCAGTATTGGGGAAAAGCTCAGATTAAAAAATAAAATGCAGATAAAAAGCTGCACTGAATTTTGGCAAACCCATCACTTTAAATATATCTGAAAAGGCACAGTATTTATTCCCAAACAAAGGTTATTCTGTTATTATTCTGTTGTTATACTGATGTTCAGGATTTTCAAATTGGTTATTCTGGGATCTGCTCCCCTACGCTTTCAAACAGAGATGTCAACAAATTATTCAGCATTGTAATCCAAATTTATTTTTTGAAGAAGGATGAATGTAAGTATATTATTTATTGCTTTACTTTCCTGCCAAAGGCAGATAATAGCCATTTAAATTATTTATCCTAGACCAGTAATTGTACTTCCCCCAAATGGATCTACTTATGTGCAAGGAAAGTGGGAGCTGTTCTACTTGCAATTCTAACTCTGATCCAGTTCAGGCATTACTTTGAATCCACAATCTGGCTATGACAAAGGCCGCGATCACAAGCAGAATAACAAAAACTTCAAAGTCCTCTAGCTTAGAAGGATCAAGGCAACCAAAGATACTCAAAAACTGATTTACTCTTCTATACTGTTTCTATAATTTGCCTTCCCCCCCCCTCCCATTGGCTGTGGCACATCAAAATTCTGATTTGCTGTGAGCACTCTGTTGCTTTGCAAAAGATAGCCCATTTTCTGCTTCCCACTAAAATGATAATGAGTCAAGAATACTAAAAAAGGAAAGCAGCTGAACTCCACGTACTGAGAATGACTGTCAATACAAATTGTGCTCATTGTCCATGTCACATCATTTCCATGAATATGGGCCAACAAACTGCCATACTGGAGCTGTCTCTCTAATGTTGCTCTATGGTTATCTAAGTGTGACTGGGCCACAAGATAGAGTGAGGCGGCTGCCTCAGGCAACAATTTTTGAGTGTAATGAAAGGGCAGAAAATGAGTAGTCATTTACTTTGTCATTAGTGGCTAGAGTCCTATTGGCTTTCCGTAAGATTTGCATAACATGCCACAGCTAGTTGTGATTAATTGCCAAGGTGCTTTAGGACATCTCAGTTCCATGATGAGTCATGTGAGCAGGTGTGCAGCTCAGGGATGACCCTGCAGCTGATTGAACCTTCTGTGAATGCTAATGGGATTCTGTCCATTTTATTTCTATTGCCAGAAGAGAAGGGGGAAACATTTGTAGGCTTCTTCTTTCTTTCTTTCTTTCTTTTTTTGCATGTGACAAAATAATTTAGCTGGTTTGGTGTGTCTGACGAATACTTGAAAACTCATGCTGAAAAAAAATATGGTGCTGCTCTTAAGGGTATCACAATATTTTTGTGTTTGATTATGTCCCATAAACAGATGAACCTGTCTATCTCTGTTTAAAATCATTAGGAGCCTTTGGCACTGTACACTTTGACACTGCATGCAACAACTCTTGAGAGGAGTACACTATTTCCTCTTCTGTCTCAGACAGAAATATCTTTGGAGCCCTCCTTGGTAACCATGTCAATCTTCTGTGCAGCTAGGAGGCACTGCCTTTGTAGTAGCCCACACACACCAAGAATGTCATAAGGAAGGCAAAGTAGACTGTATCATATAGGAGTCATGAGGAAGAAGTGCTTGTAGTGCATGAGCTTAATTCAAATCTTCAAGAATTAGTTGCTTGAACTGCACAGTAGAGCAGATGCTTTGCATAATTCAGGAGACCACTGGGAATCAGTGGTCTCTCCAGTTTCAGGTAGCAGCAGATGAGAAAGAGCTGATGAGATCATGAGAACTTGTTAAAATAGACCTGACAATTATTTCATGTTTGGGTTAAAAGTGGTTAACCAATGAAAAAAGAAGTTAGATTCTGTGACATTGACATTGACACAGACCAAGCGCTGATTGTGCGCTGTGATCAATCTGCGCTTGGGTTGGGGGTGGTGGTGTGCATGCCCATTCCTCCCCACAACCCAAGCGCCAATCGATCACAGTGCATGATCGGTGCTTGGGTTGGGAGGAACTGGTGTGTACACCCATTCCTCCCCACAACCCAAGCGCTAATAGCAGTGCAGGGGCAGTGTGGCTGGGAAGCTGACTGGGCACTCCTGTTTGCCTTCCCAGCCACGCTGCTCCTGTGCCTGCAGTGGCAGCATGGCTGAAAAGGCGAACGGGGAGTCCCTGGTCAGTTTCCCAGCCATGCCGCCCCTGCACCTCACTACATCTTTGGATCATAAGATGCACCCTTGTTTTTCCCCCACACACTCTTGGGGGGGGGAGTGCGTCTTATGATCTGACAAATATGGTAAGTGCAGCAAGATTAATTGTAGCAAAAATTGGTAAGTAAATTATTGAATGTCACAAAGAAGTCTGCAATACAGTTATACATGATAAATTAACAGGTAAGGGGCTGCGGTGGCTCAGTGGTTAAAAAGCTCACCTTGTTAGCTGGAAGGCTGGCAGGTTGGCAGGTTGAGACCCAGGTACTACATGATGGATTGAGTGCCCATCTCTGTCCCAGCTCTTGAGGACATGAAAGGAGCCTAATTTGGGTGTTCCCTGAGCAGAGTTTCTTCCACCAAAATATTTTCAAACCAGAATTATTTTGGACATGACATTATTATTAATTAACATGTGAGATTAGCATAAAAAAGAATTGTCAAAAGTGAATACTTTTAAGATACATGAGGAGATTCTAGAGAATTTGTCCTATTGAAATGTAAAGGTCAGATCCCAGTGTATGAAAAAATGTATTTATTAAGATAAATGGGGTTCAGCAACTAAAAAGATGAAATGAATTGGGGAGGAACAGATATTCTAATGGATCCTGAAGATGACGGTGGTGGTGCACAATATTATGTGATATAGTTTGTTTTGTGTTTTTTCTACATGTATACTGATTTATATTTGATATCTTTAAAAACATTTAAATTAAAAGTAGACAATATAAAAAATTGAATCTATCTTGGTTTGGATGGGTTGCTTTATGTAAGATGATGTTATTGCCAAAATTAATTTTTTTATTTGAAGTGTTACCAATTAGACTTAAAGATAAAGAGTTGAAATAATATCAAAATATGATAAATAATTTTTGTAATGGAAAATGCAGAGCAAGAATACCAAAAAAATTGTGGTATTTACCCCAGCAAGAAGGTGGTTTAGGGATACCAAATGTTATGAATTATTATAGAGCTTTTCAAATAAGGAGTGTTGTAAAAATATTAATGAAAGAAGAAACAATTTGGGGAAAAACTGAGATGAGGGAATTTATACAAATAGGTAAATCACTTTTTTTAGATAAAGAGATTAAGAAAAAATGTATCAAAAACAAAATGATAAAAACAACCCTGAATGAATGGAACAAAGTAAGGAAGGAGCTTGTACCAGACATATCCCTTATTATTGAATTGGAAGATATTAATACTTTCCCAATAAAAATAGATAGAAAGGTCAAGAGTGTTCTTACCGAGAACCAAGTGTTGATGTTGAAAGATTGGATAAAAGTCTGTAAGGATAGAGTTTAAAAGACAGAATTGTTTTCGCAAATGGAATTGAATTGGTTTCTAATTATATTGGTAAATAAATGGAATAATAAATATTTATATGAAAGGAGTTTAGAAAATGAGAAAACAGCATTTGAAGAATTGTTAATAAAATTAAGAAAAGGAGAGATGGGCATTAAAGGGATTGTAAGTAGGATATATAAGATTTTGAATAAAGGAAGCAAAGCACAGGACATTTTGAAAAATATTTGGGAGGAAGATTTAAACATAATTCCTGAAATAGTGTGGAAGAAAAAATGGAAAAGAAGGATTATGAGAACTATGTCTATAAAGGTTAAAGAACATAATTACAAGTTGTTATGGCGATGGTACCTGACCCCAGTTAGGTTGCATCAGATAGATAAAAAAATAAGTAAGACATGTTGGAGATGTAAACAATCAATGGGAACGTATGTTCACATGTGGTGGAATTGTAATGTGTTAAAAGACTTTTGGGAACAAATAGAAAAGGAAATTGCAAGTATTTTAGAAATGCAACTAGAGCTGGGCCCGGGTACAATCCTATTGACCAATGTTGATAAGTTTGTAGATAATTATAAAAAAGAGTTGATATATGTAATGATAACGTCAGCCAGACATTGTATAGCGAAAAATAGGAAAAATAATGTGGTTTTAAAAATGGAGGATTGGTACAAGGAATTGTGGGATTTGGCATTACGCAGTGCACAAAGGCCAATCTGGTACTGCTGGTAGTAGCAGGGTTAGTGAGGACAGTAACACTGAGGAAGCTTACTTCTCTCCTCACATAATATTTGAATCAACAGAGAACAACCTCTAAGGGGGCTAGTTGCCTACAATCAGTGAAAGCATATGCAACATGTGTCCTCTTTCAATGCTAATTTAACTATTTGGATGCTTTATGTCAGTGATGGCAAACCTTTTAAAGACCTAGTGCCTTAACTGTAACTCAAAAAACACTTATTTATCGCAAAATGCCAACACAGCAACAGGGGAGGAAGTACATGCTCCCATTGGGCTGCTGGGCAGGGGGTAGGGCAAACTCTATGCTGGGGTGACTGCATGGGTGCCCACAGAGAGGGCTCCAGGTGCCACCTCTGACACACATGCCATAGGTGTTTTAAGTGCTAAGAGGAGCAGCATTGATACCTCAGTTTGAAAACAAATGGCTTCAATGTATAAAGTGTAATCTCAGTTTCTTAATTGCAACATTTCCAATTTGTCAGCTTTTCAGACTTAACATAGGAGCATTTTAGCTGTGACTTTGATCTTAAAAGCATTTGAAAGTGTTTTAAAAGCACCAGGTATTTTTTTAATTGCTTCACACCCTTTGGTACATTCGTGTATCATCAAAGGGATGCTTTATCCATGCCAAGACAAATGGCATCTAACTAATTATTTCAGTCAAGATAAATATCCCATACCTTTATTATTTACAGTCAGGATAACTAACTGTATGAATTCTCAAAGCAATTGACTGAGATGATGTGCTGTCATGTAAGGGTCAAAACCTCATGAACACATGGCAAAGCTTCGCCTTGCACCAGAAGCAAAAGATCACCCCTTCATAAAACTGTGGCCCTCCCTTCCCAGAGGCGGCAACTGAAGGCAATAACCTCTGCCCCCTCTGTTGTATGAAGGCAACAGTGGCATCCCTCTACCCACAGCCTTCAGAGGATGAAAGTTCTTGCTTGCCCCCCACCTCCACCCCCCAGCTGAAGGAATTCCGTTCCCTGAGCATGTCTTGATAACTAACATTTTGTTGGAAATTTTTGGCATAAAGGTTTCAAGTAGGAATTTGATTGTATCTTTGGATAGCACAGTGCAGTGCGCATGCACATACATGCACGCACGCATGCACGCACGCATGCACGCACGCACGCACGCACGCTGGAGAGGCATGGAGAGATGAGCCCAGTCTCACCTGCGTCTTTTAACCATGCAAAATCTAGCTCTGTTGTAAAAGTCACTCTAGAAGCCTCTTTAATAGAAAATACATATTTACTACCAGAAGGTAATGTCAACTCCTAACTACACCATCAAATACCATGAGATTTGTTCCACTTATAAAATGGGTCCATTCACATTATTTGTTACTGACTGCAAAGGCTCATTTGAATCCATTTGGCACTTATTTCTCCCTTCACATGCTGTTGTTTTTCTTTGCTGCTCGGGCCCTCTACTTTTTCATTCCAGAATGATTGGAATGGTGGCTTAGTGGTTAAGATGCTGAACTTAATGACTGGAAGGTCAGCAGGTCAAAGTTTGAGACCCAAGTGTTGCATGATGGAGTGAGCTCCCGTCTCTGTCCCAGCTCCTGATAACCTAGCAGTTCCAAATTAAATTGAGATGAGCACCATACCCTAGAGTCAGACACAACTGGCTTTTGAGCAAGAGCAACCTTTACCTTTTCTCTATGCAGTCTGTTCTACAAGACAGTGTGTGTGCATCTGTAAGTGCTGGTACTTACTTCCTCTAGTCCCACATCTGCAGTTCCATTTATGATTTCCTGTACCTGAAATACACACATACCATGGGATTGTATTTCACATTTCATCTTGGTTGTTTTTCTTTCTGATTTTAAAATCCACTTCTATATGTGCTGAGATGTTTGAGTGCTAAACTAAGAAATAAAACATTAAAAATGGAGGATGATTAGAGGAGAGGACAGAATGTGTGGCTAGAGCAGCGGTTCTCAACTTTACTGCTCCACGGGCTGGATGACTCCCCTTCAGACCACACCATGGACCAGACAAAATGGCAGTGGGCACATTTATGCATGCACATCCACTTCTAGGGTTGTCACCACAGCCTGGTTGGAATGGTGTTGGGGGCCAGGCTCAGCCCACGGGCCATAGGTTGCAAATGTCTGGGCTAGAGTGTAGCTGCCAAGAAGAAACAAGAGCAGCAGCCACTAAGAAGAAGCAGGTGAAGGGTGGTTTGCTTGGGAGTAGAAGGAGGAAGTGACTTAGGAAAGAGAATATTAAACTCTGGAAGTCCCACAATTCTCCCTGTCTCTCTGTGTAAGGGTCTGGTCACAGGCAATGTCAAATAATGTTGAAGAGGAAGGATGAGGAGACAAGTTAGTCGCTGCTGAACTGCAGAATTGAGCTCCTCTGATTTATGTATTTCAAATATAGCAAAGGGAGGATTGGAAGAGGTGGGATCCAATGAAAGAAAGGGGTCTTGGGGTTAGATCAACAATTGCAACAAATCCACTGTGAATGCAGCACTTCCAAAACATTTCATAGACCCTGTACAAGCACTGATTCTGACTAAAAATGAAATGCAGGCTTTAAATAAAATCCTTCTAATTTGGCTGTTTGATTGTAATCACACCAGCAAAGAAAACAAGAGGCAAAATGAAGTTTTCAGCAAGCAGGAGCCTCTGCATGGTCCCTATTTCTTCAATTGAAGTCAAAGGGAGAAGAGAGAGGCAATCAACAAAACCATAGCCATGCAGTTGCCCAGGAAGAAAAGACTTGCTCCAAATGCCAGATGTGGGGAAATAACTTTACCAATCAAATTAGTACTAAGAATAATCACATTAGGCTGTCAAACCCTCTCCCACTGATACCTAATGTTAGTGCATGGAAGACTGCTGTTATTCCAATGCTTTTGTAGTAGAAAGCGTTTCCTATTTCTGTAGGTTTCTGTCTGTTCTGAATTGTGCATAGAGCTCCCTCAAATAGAAAAGAATCTTCATCCCAAGTGCAGAGTTTCACCCTCAACATATTGGGGGGTGGGGGTGGGGAGGACTGTGACAGATGTGAACCATCTTTCTTCATTCTTCATGCTGTTTAAACCTAAGGCTGAGTTTCTGAATATTGCAAATGATGAACAAGCATTCCCATTTTCCTCTCTGGCTGTGTTTTTAAAAAATCAACACCAGTAATTCTTAAGACTTTCCCATGCCTGTGGCATGACTATCTATTGTTCTACTCTACATCTAAAATGTTCTTGAATCTCAATTTATTTGTCTGATAGTAGCCTATAGCAATATAGCAATAGGGATTAATGGCAAAGAATAAACTAGTTATCTAGATTATAAAGACCCAGTGTCTCACTATTGGTTGGGATTTTTGTGCAATGTAAAGTCCTTTATCAAGAGAACAGAAATAACCTTAATACTTCACATACAAATTAATGTACCACTATTCCTTGGTGATCAGGACATCACACCACAGGAAATGTAGCCACTAAGCTCCCTCTTTTTATTGACAAACAGTAGGTATACTTGTTCAATCAAACTAGTGTTTGTGGCTTTTAGGGAAAGGGGGAGGTTACTTCTTTATTATTACATATTATTGGATAAACATAATCTGGGATATTCCCTTTAATTCTCTCTTCACAGATAGAGTGGTATGATGTCTGTGGAGTTTGGAGCTCACTTCCAGGATTGATAAAGACTCTGTGTGTGTGTGTGTGTGTGTGTGTGTGAGAGAGAGAGAGAGAGAGAGAGAGAGAGAGAGAGAGAGAGCACTCTTCAAATACATGAAAGATGGTCATAAAGAGGTATTGGTCATCCCAGAGTGTAAGATGCTCAAATTACAGGAAGCCAGATATAGGCTGAATATGAGGAAAATCTTATTTACAGTTAGAGCGCTACCATAGTGGAACCAATTGCCTCAAGAGGTAGTGAGTGCTCCAACACTGGAAGGATCCAACACAGAACTGGACAACCATCTATCACATTTGCTTTGATTTGGATTTGTGTATTAAGCAAAGGGTCGAACTCAATGGACTAAAAGGCCCCTTCCTACTCATATTTTTTGGAATACTGTACTGTAGTAGCCATGTTAGTCTGTGGTTCAGGCATATCAGAAAGGAAAAAAAGTGTTTTATTTTATTTTATTTTTCTGATATGCCTTCCTACTCAGTTATTCTATGATTATATGATTCTGGTACTACAGTGGCACCTCGGCTAACAAATGGCTCGGTTAACATAAAATTCGCATAACAAAAGGAAATCCATAGAAAAGAGCGGCTCAGTTTATGATTTTTTAAAAACAGATTAATTGGTTTTCAATGCATTTCTATGGGGAAATGCATTTCAGTTCATGCATTTTGGTTTTCAATGCATTCCAATGGGAAATTGCATTCAATGCATTCCTATGGGAAATTCAGTTAAAGTAATTTTTGATGTATGAAACATCCTGGAGAACACATTAATCACATTAACCGAGGTTCCACTGTATGTATGCAAAGTATATGCTTTCCTCAGAGAGGAGTGGACTCTAACATTCAAAACAGTTCTCAGACCCAGGCTAAGACTTTTTCACAGACTAAGAAGATGCATGCATTCAACTCAGCACTATAAAAAGATCATGTTTGAATAAATGTGTCCAGTACCTTTATTTTGAAGAACATATTTTGGTTGCCAATGTCCTGGCACAGAAAAACAATTAAATGAAGATTTGTGGTTTCTGATAGCCAAGAGATTTGCTTCCCAGAATTTAGCTGTAATGGCTCATTTAAGCAGAGAGACTATCTTATGACAAGTGCATTAATTTGTATGAGCCGTTAAAGATAAAGTTTCACTTGGCAAATCCCCCAAATCTTTGCTCAACTCTACTAATGGGGTACTAAATTTACTATCCAAAATGTAATTTCTCCCCCTTTGGGATCAGTATATCAGTTTCATATTTAACCAAACTAATGGATTCAAAATGTAGCAGCTAGAATTTAATCTCATGGCTCCAAAAGGATCATGGGAGTTTTCTAGCCTCTCCTCTACATCCTTAGTGCAGATTCCTACTAAAATATCCTGACCAGATGGTTATCTTTAAATGTACTAGGAAGGGATCTGACCTTCTTCTGAAGCACACTGTTTCACTACTGAGTGCTATTATTCACTGGGAAATTAGCATTCTAATGTTTCATTTAATCAAAATCTCGGCCCTGTGATTTTAATTGTTTTTTTCTAGTCTTGTCTGCAAGAGCAACACACAATAACTTTACATCATTCATGAGATAGCTCCTAACACATTTAAAGACCAGCACCATGCCTTCCTTTTATCTTTCCCCCTCTGCTCTACCTCTATTAAATTTCATCTTGTTTGTTTTGATCATGATCATTTTCATTCTTGATTCAGTCTTCAGTGGTATGAACTTCTCCTTTCAGATTCATCTCTTCTGCAAGTTGGTAACTATCCCCTCTGTGCCTTCATTAATGGCATTTATAAAAATGTTGAAGTATCTAAGGCTTTGCTAAGCCTTCCCTTCTAGATGATGTTGAATAACTGGTACACAGTTGTCTGGTCATTGCTCAGCATAATAGCAGTATCATCCACCTCCCATTTTACCATCTTGTCTACAAGGACAACATGGGAGAAATTAGGACATGCTAAACACAGAGACATCAAATAAAGCGGTTTGCCCATTAGAAGAGAATATCTTGGAATTCCATATATGTGAAAAGAGAAGGGCAAAGAGCGTGAGGTAGATTCAGAGAAAGGTGGAGAGATAACATCAAAGACATGTTACCAAGACACCAAATAATGTAGGTGGCAACTGCTAGAATTGATAGAAGAACCTTGTATCTCCCTGGATACCTGGAGGAGGAGGAGGAAGAGGAGGAGATTGAGGATGTCTCTACCATTCTCATGATCTACCAAACTAGTAACTATCAAAATATGACATACCTGTGCCTCAACTATTACTATATTTGCCAGCATATATGAAACATCGGAGTATAAGTTGCACCTTGTTATTACCAAATTAGCCCACTTTAGGCCACTATATACAGTACAAGACGCACTCCATTTTTCCAGTGTATTTTAAGGGGGGAAGCATTTATTTATTTATTTGTTTATTTATATTGCATTTATACCCTGCCCTTATCCAAGGACTCAGGGTGGCTTACAATTTAAAACAATTTAAAACACATTATCTACAATAAGAATTACAAATTAAAAATTAAAAAGATTAAGAGTTTAAAAAGTTAAAATACAAGTTAAAAAAACAACAGAGAGAGGTGGGACCTATATGCCAGCAAATACGGTAATTATTGTTTTTAAAGTGTATATGACATCTTCTTAACTAATAATCTACAATTCTAGTACTGTACATTGCTATATTGCCTGGTGTGATTATCTGGCTGATTATCTGCAGATTTCCTGACCAGCTTGTTTCTTTGAAGACAGACTGTTTGCCTATCTGCAGTTCAGCATCTTAAGCCATTCCCCCCAAATTCTTAAAGATCACAAGCAGCTGCTCTGCCAGAAATATTATGCTCCCAATGCAACAATGATGGCTCAGAAACTATACCTGTAAGTTCCCTTTGCAAATTAGAACAACATTCATTTCACTTTGAAGACTTCAAACTCATTTGAAGCAACTCATTGTTTCCCAAGCTTTCCCTTACATTTTTTGTCTTAAACCCTTTCATTTTTGGAAAAAAAAAGACAAAGGAGACAAGGTTTGTGTAGCTCTTCCTACTCTCTCTTACTCACTCATACTTCACTAAATTCCTCAAGCAATGGATCAATCATTTCTGGGACTTATGTTTCATTATAATTTTCACAATTAAAAATGACATTATGATGGCAGATTAACTAGAGTTTAGTTTTAAAAAATAACTTTATGTGTGTTTTTAGAAAGAGAAGGTGACATAACAGCATTCATTTTGCTTCACCCTCTGTAATGAGACACATGTCTTCAGTGAAGAGTTTAACCTTCCTTATATACATTTTAATTGGTTGTCCTTAACATTGAGGGCTTTTCCTTCAGTATCAATTAAACTAACCTAGAATCCATAAACTGAGACTTCAGCTGCTTAGGCTTATTGGTCTCAGTTCTAAAGCTGTTAAACTCAGTAGTGGCAGCAGCTGCAACTTGTATCCTAGAATGCAGGTTTTTCCCCCTGAAGCAGGAAAAATGCCACTGGCATGAATTTTTAAGGTGGATCACAGCTTGCCATGAAGTGACCCACAAACTATGATCTTCTGCGGCACATAGGAAATGAGACATGCAGAATTTAACACCAGGACTGCAATGGACTGCCACAGCCTTGAGGATATGGACAAGGTGTGCCTTCACAGCCATCTCGCATGGCCTCTTCTGCTTCCATGACTGTTGGGAATCAGAGTTCCTCCTCTGCTCATTTTGCCATTGGGCCTAATATGATGGCATTTCCTCCACTAAGGGCGCCATCACCCCACCTAAAGGGGCTCATCCATCCATAACCATTGGTCCCTTTAGGGGGTCAGATTATTTACCACCGCCCAACACTCGGCATTGAGTCTATGACTATACAGTCTACTCTATTACTGTAGTGGGATGTCCAGTAGTTAAACTAATGAGTAAAAATTAAGAAGGCTCCAGTTATGTTCCAATAAACTATTATTTGGGTCAAAGCCTGTATAGAAAAATCTGACTTTTCTTTATGGGAAAGAAATGCACAAATTGAACTCCGTTTCTCTCTCGCCCTGTCCGGCCAGGGGAGAGAAGACTCAGCTGTGCCGGGGCTGGCAGGCTTAAAAGAACACTCTGCCACTGCCCAATGGACCACCGTTCTCACCCAGCCCGTCCAGGGGGAGCAGAACCAGCTGCACCGCCCAGCCGGCTTAGAAAACAATGACATTGTGGCTTATGTATTGTTGTTACATGTCACTGTATTATTTACTATGTATTTACTATGTATAATTTATTTGTTCTAACTTGTTATCCTGCCCCAATCGGGAAAAACCCAACTCTGGGCGGCTTACAAAACAGATTTAAAAATACATAGTTGAAGATCACCGATCAAAATTCAATACCCTATTAACAGTTAAAAAAATATGAATTAATACAATATTAAAAGTTAGGCTAAAAGGAAATTAAACATTTTCGAGTTACAAAATTACAAAAATTGTTAAAAGAACAGGACAGGAGTAAGGAGGTAAGAGCAAAGGGTGGCTGTCTCATCTGATAAGCCACCCAACATGAGATCCAGTATTCTTTGTTCCCCAAACTTGTCCTGCCAGCCAGGTTTTAAGGCCTTTCCGGAAGGGCAGGAGCTCTGTCTGTTGTCGTAGATCGATTGGCAGGAGGTTCCACAGGGCCGGGGCGGTCACGGAGAAGGCCCTCCTCCTAGTGCTAGACAGGCGAGTCTCTCTAGCACTAGGATTTATGTGTTGTTACATGTCACTGTATCATTTACTGTGTATTTACTGTGTAGTTATTGGGTATATTGTCTAATTATTTATAAGCCACCCTGAGTCGGGTTCCCTGATTAAATTAAACTAAGATATCAGTTGTAAATTTTGAGGTCTTGTAATGCTTTTGGTCAAATATTTTTCTGAAAAGGATAATACTTGGTTTCAGTTACAATGTAAGCATATAAACTACCTAACAATATTTTCAGACTACTGTATGTTTTTGTAATTACATCATTGTCACAAACAGTAGCAGTAGTCAGACTACCAGTGCTAGAAAGGTTGTTTCCAATGCAATAAATAATTAATGTTGTGGCCATGTTGAAAATCAAGTTTACTAAGAAGAGTTCATGCATTGGTTAATTATTCCTCTCCTTTTAGAATCAGAATATCAGTTCCAACAACAAAGCCATTATTGTGTTAACGAAAGAGACTAGTCATAACTTTTGTTGGCTTGCAGCATCCGTCATATGTTTTTCCATGGTAGTAAAGGTAAAGGCCACCCTTGCTCAAAAGCCAGTCGTATCTCACTCTGGAGGTTGGTGCTCATCTCTGTTTATAGCTAAAGAGCCAGTGCTGTCTGCACCTGCAGATGTTTCCATGGTCAGGTGGCAGGCATGACTAGACACTAAAGCATAAGGAATGCTATTTGCCTTCCCATTGAAGCGATATCTATTTATGTATTTGCAATTTCTTGCTTTCGAACTGCTAGGTTGGCAGAAGCTGGGACAAGGACAGGAGCTCACTCCATCATTCAGCACTTGGATCTCGAACTGCTGACCTGACAACTTTCCAATCATCAAGCTCAGCATCCTAACCACTAACCCACCCAGGCGCAAGGGCTTTGTCCTACCCTGCCCTTGTCTCTGCTACCCTGGAGCACCAATAGCAATGTATAGGATTCCCAACCCCGACCCTCAAATAGATGCCCCCACCACTCCCTGTCCAACGCCTTCCCATGGTGCCCTGAACCCCCCTGAAACCACCATAGTCCCCTTTTCCATGGAAGTCACACTATATTCAAAGAAGGCTGGTGTGAATCAACATCTTTGGTAATTAGAAGACATTCAAATGGTTTGAAGGAAAGTTGTGGAAGTAGCAGTGGGAGGAATACTTTAGAAAGGGAATTTTGGTCAAAAAGCTTTTCAAAGTATCAGCATGAACCCTTATTGCCTGCCTAGCAAATATATCAGAATAAGTAGAGTCAGAATAATATGCAAATCTGCCTGCTGCTTCCTTTTCTGTACCACATGAAAGGGATGCCTGATAGTAACATCATTTGATCAGTACTAACAGAGTTCAGTTCAGACAGAATAAATATATAGTTATTACTTTGACTACTGTCTGCCCAAAGAATTATCACATAAATTCCTGAGTCTCTGCATTTTGCATACCTCCTGCACATTTCAGAAAGGATATGTTTGTACAATAGATTTGTGCATTGTTCTAATTTTTAATCCCACTGATCTAAACTGGTAATTATGTATTTTTTTCAAATTGTGTTCACAAATGTCCATTTAGTGTCCTCTCGAATATCGCTTGTATTCTGATTACACTTCCAGAAATAACTTCAGGCTGCTTACTGACCAATCAGCTGCCTCACCAGATAGGAAAGAGTTTTTTTTTAATTTACACAAACAGTCCCTATGTTTCAGTAGGGGAAAAATAAACAAACTGTCAAGTGCTTTGATGTGCTTTCTTTTCAGAATTCTTTAAAACATTTTTCCAATTGAATCTGACATATCCAGTCCTTTTAATATCTGAAAAATCCTGCATACTTCCAATTTCTCTTACTTTCTACTTCCTGAAATTGGAATACTTTAGAAGTTGGAACTTAGGCTGTCATCTTGCCGCCCCTCCCCCTGTGCCTATACCAACTGCCAGGGGAAGAAGCCAGGGCAGGATGAGGACCTTGCCGTCCCTCCCCCTGTGCCTATACCAACTGCCAGGGGAAGAAGAAGCCAGGGCAGGATGAGGACCTTGCCGCCCTTCCCCCTGTGCCTATACCAACTGCCAGGGGAAGAAGCCAGGGCAGGATGAGGACCTTGCCGCCCTTCCCCCTGTGCCTATACCAACTGCCAGGGGAAGAAGCCAGGGCAGGATGAGGACCTTGCCGTCCCTCCCCCTGTGCCTATACCAACTGCCAGGGGAAGAAGAAGCCAGGGCAGGATGAGGACCTTGCCGCCCTTCCCCCTGTGCCTATACCAACTGCCAGGGGAAGAAGCCAGGGCAGGATGAGGACCTTGCCGCCCCTCCCCCTGTGCCTATACCAACTGCCAGGGGAAGAAGAAGCCAGGGCAGAATGAGGACCTTGCCACCCCTCCCCCTGTGCCTGTACCAACTGCCAGGGGAAGAAGAAGCCAGGGCAGGATGAGGACCTTGCCACCCCTCCCCCTGTGGCCACTCCAACATTGTATTGTAATGTAATGTATTGTCTGTAAGCCGCCCTGAGTCGCCATGGCGAGTGGGCAGCAATATAAATTTGAACTAATAAATAAATAACAAATAAATCTTGCTAAAGTAGAGTTAGAATGTGACGCTAGATTTACCACCATGCATGTTGCTAGAAGACAAACACACAGATGTATCCACTGAAGCCTTCAAATAGTTTTGACCTAGCTTCTATCTTTGGAGAGTGTAATTCAGCTTGAGAGATGGAACTTATATTTGAGACTGCACTTGTAACTTAGAAGAGAAGCTACTAGGCTTCTCATTGATGATACAGTAATACCCCGGATAACGACACCGGATAACGCTAAAACTGCATAACAACAACAAATTTGGGGGGAAGATTTGTACCGGAGAACGTTCTTTCTAGTGTTGTCCGATGCATTGTAATGAAGAAGTAAAGGAGGCCAAAGCTCCTCTCCCTGCCACTTCCCTCCTTCCTCCCCACCCCCACCCCTAGCAATGGGGTGCCGTACTGCTGAGAGAATCCAGCCCAGCCCTGGCCCTGCTTACCTTCAAGCCACCACAGCTGCTGCTCCCACCAGGTTCCCCAGGCAGCCCTTTGCATTGGAACTCATGGCTGGCCCACGCAAGGGTAGCGTGCACAATCAAGCCGGCCTCGCCCCTGTGGAGTCAGCCTAGCTACTGAGCCAGGCTTGACCAGCCGATTGCAGAGCACAGAGCTATGCCTCATGGCAGGCAGAGGCAGCCGAGTGCCGATGCAAGAGATCAGAAAATTGAGAGGAATAGTTGCCAAGGCAGCAAGAGACGCAGGCTGAAAATCGCATAATGTTAAGACTTGTGGAACCAAGTCTTAATGTTATCCGATGTATTACTGTATATGGCATTCATCACAAATAGCTATGTTGGTAAGAGCATGTTACAGTCCAACAATAACTGGAAGGCCATATTTTCTTTATGAGGAATATGGAGTGTATATATTTTTCTCAGTGGTGGGCAGCAACAGGTTCGCACACCCTGGTAGGGTGGGGGTAGCAAAATTGGGTGGCCTCTGGGCAGGGGGTGGTGAAATTGGGTAGTCTTTGGGCAGGGTGGGTAGGGAAATTGGGTGGCCAATTTCCGTTTTGTCCCTGCAAGTGGTTCAAGGTCTCCCTTGCTCAAAAGCCAGTCATATCCAACTCTAAGGTGCAGTGCCCATCTCCATTTACAGTCAAAGAGCCAGTGCTGCCTGTGTTTGCAGATGTATACATGGCCATAAGGCAGGTATGACTAGATCACCCACAATGTAGGCTCCGCCCATGACATAAGCTCTGCCCACGACATAGGCTCTGCCCACGGTGTGGTAGCAAATTTTTTTGCTGAGCACCACTGGTTTTTCTCCAGGGCATCTGGAACAAAATGCATTCTAAGCATCAATTAGTTTTGTGATTTGTGAGCATTTCCTTTTAAATGTGTGTAAATCCTGCATGTAAGAATCCAGCTTTTGTTTAATCTAAATATCCAATTAATTTCTAAACTAAGAACCAGACCACAACAGCATTTTGTGAAAGTTCTAAGATAAATCAACTAAATAATAAGAAGCTCCCAAAAATTCTGAAACTATGCCACCAGAAATACAGGAAGCTTTGTATGGGTAATTGTTTTAGCCCATCTTTAGTATCAGGATTCCAGCCTGGTTATGGAAACTTAGCATGCATTTGAACGACACAATTACAGCCATTTCATAGCACTTTCCCTGTTCTGCTTTCCATTTTTTAGAATCCTGGAATTTCTGTTTTGATGAAGTCCTTAGAAATCTCTTCCAGAGAATTTTAGTGCCACATAGGGTTCTAGCACAGGATCCTAACTACCTCACCAAGCTAAGTATTCCAGGAATCTATAGGAAGGACTTATTATAGTTGAAGGGGTATCAAGCTGATATAACTGTGTATTTTATAAATACTCTGAGAGTGTAGCTAAATTTTGCAGTCTCTCCTGATACTATTTACAGATATTCTTATCCTCTGCACACTATATGAAACACACAGTTCTAGGTGCATCTGTTAATTGGTGGTTTCACTACTGATATTTACATATCAGTGGTGAAACCACCAAGAAACAGATGCACCTAGAACTGTGTGTTTCATATAGTGCACAGAGGATAAGATTTTTTTCACCTAGAAACTGGAAAAAATATATGTGATCATCACCACCACCATCTTCATCATCTTAGAACTGTAAAAGTGGAAGAAGTTCAGCCCCATCAAGGGCACACAGCAAGGAATCAAACTCCCACAGCCCAACGAGCTGTCTAGAACCTGTCTACTTTTCAGCCTTCAAATAGCAGTCATTTTCCCGCTGCTACAGAAATTCTGAAACATAATAATTCACATTATGTGTAGCTTGGCTACGGAGATAAATATTTTTGATCTGATAACATATCTCTATCAGAAACACCACCACCACACAGAAGCCGGAGAAACTCCGATATAAACCTTATGGTATTGGAAGTGATAATTTGTATGGCTTTTATCAAGTTAAACCAATATTTTTGTCAGACTATCATATCAGGGGAATCAGAAAGGGTAGCAACTGGCCTTTTCTCAATACAATAATATCTCGGATAATGATTACATCGGATAATTCTAACATTGGATAATGATGCAAGATTTTGTAAAAAATTTGCATCAGATAATGATCTTGTAGTGTTATCTGAGGTAATCATTCATAGTGGCATGGCTGGGGAGTTGACAGAGGACTCCTCGTTCAGCTTCCCAGCCATGCCACCACCACCCCCAACCCAAGAACTGGTGGAACCGGTGCTTGGGTTGGAGGTAAGAACCGGTGCCCCAAGGGAGCTGGTCACCCAAGGCTCGGACCAAGGCTCAGACTTCTTCCCCCCCCCACACACACACACACACAAAACTCCATAGGCAGCACAGGCGCTGACCTTAGTGAAAGAGAACGAGATCCGTTTCCCATCACTGAAGGGCCGTGGGCTGCAGGCCACAGTGTTATCTCCCCCCTCAATCCCCATAGATAGCACAGGTGCAAGACTCGGGTGGCTTACTCCAAGGGAGCCGGATGCTCAAGACTCAGACGCCTGGCTCCCTTGGGGCCAGCGCCTGCAGGTCCTTACTCCAAGGGAGCTGAATGCGGGCATCTGCACACACATGCGGTTTGTCCCCAAAGTCCCCTTCTACCCAAGCAATTGACCAGTAGGGCTGTGGGGGACTTCAGGGAGGCACCTGTTCACCCATGCAGTTTCTCCCCGAAGTCCCCCGCAGCCCCAGAGACTGATTGCTGGTGCTGCGAGTGTGTTTGGGGGAGAACGGTGCCCTCCCAGTGAACAATCAAGCTCTTCGGAAAGGGAACAGGGCTTTTTTTAATGTTGTGCAATCAATGCATCGCACAACGTTAAAAATCAGATAATGTTATGACTTGTGGAACCAAGTCATAATGTTATCAGAGGTACTAGTGTACTGCTCTCCACAATCCTGTTTGTAGCCGTGTGCATGAAATACTGAAGTTTGCTGCTTGAGTGATTATTTGTGCCTTAACAGATTGAAGCTTAGGACACAAAGTAAATACTGCTAATCAAACATGCTCAGCAAGAGGGCAGGTATGTGCCATATATTAATTAGCAGCAAATCTCCTAGACTTGTACCAACAAATAAACACCCCAAGTAGGAGTTCATTAGCATTAAAAAACAAACACACACCCTGCACTTCATTTAATTCACTCTAACCTTTCCCAAGGAAATATCCCTGTAATTATATTTATTCAGTTACTGTGTTCATAAACTACAACCACATAATAAGATTATCTACTTAACAGAAAACGTGACAGAAGGAGACTTACAGAGAAGGGGAAGGAAAGGGATGACAAAAGCTAATGTGAGTAAACTTTGTCACCTTTCTGAAGAAACAATGACTTTGTAACTTAGCTGGATCGGTAAAAATGTGTATGTATTTTTGTGTCTATCTTTCCCAAAATATTCATTTTAATACATTTTTTTACTACTATCCTTGTACAGGGTGTCCCAAAAGTTGTCATACATAGTCAAAATTGCATAAAAACAGTTATCTTGGACTATATCCACCATGACACCATGAGTGAGTGAGAAATGTGTGTGTGTGTGTGTGTGTGTGTGTGTGTGTGTGTGTGTGTGTGTGTGTGTGTGTGTGTGTGTGTGTGTGTGTGTGTGTGTGTGTGTGTAAAGAGGTGGCTAACGTGAAGAGACTATTTTGTAAGCTTTTGTAATGAATTTTTTTTTTCAAAAAAGGTACTTTTAGGTACAATTTCCCATTTTCCTAATGTATGGTAACTTTTGGGACACCCTGTTGTATGCGAGCAACTGCCTTAAGATGGCCCAAATCCTCTTATCTAGTTTTGCTGCTACATCACAAATGGCTTAAAAGTTTGGAAGGAAATTTCTCTAAATTAAGAAATCACTGTAGATATTATCAGCATACTGTGTTGTACCATTCAGTATGGACTTGATAATGTCTATGATGTTCTTAGCCTGAAGCAATTTCTCTCTAAAAATTGTGCTATTTGCATAAATTATGTGCGAAGATTATGGCCAATGTACATTAATGATATTAATACATAGAGTTTTGTGTTCACTTTTCTTTAATGTATGGTTTTAAAAATATTTTATTGCCTATCTTAGTTGCAGCATTAGTAGAAGTGTACATTTTAGAGGATAATTGTTTCACATTGATTAGCCAGTGAAGAACTAGATAAATCTGAGTTACAAATGTGAACCAAAGGACAATAGCTTAGGAACTGGAATTTCAAACCAATCTAATAAATAAAAAGGCCAGGCATAATAATTAGGTAAAGAATGGCTTCAGACTGTGGTTTATTATGGCCCACAGGCTGGATCTGGCCCCCAATTCCAATTCATTTGGCCTACATTGCCTTTGCCGCTCCATACAGGCACATTTTACTTCTGCTTCCAGGAGCAGTAAGGGTGGTGTGGGTCGAATGAATTAGTGTTGGGGCTGGATCTGGCTCATGGGCCATAGTTTGGGCACCCCCGGGTTAAAGCAGAGAAAATGGCAGCCTAAAAATCTATCTCATTCTGTTACAAAACAGATTGCAAGGTGTGTTTTACTTCCACTTCCAGTGGGAGGAACCACATGACCAGCCTACTGAATCATGTGACCGGCCCACTGAATCACATGACTGGCCCACAGCCCAAAAAGTTTGGGCATCCATGTTTTAAGTATTCAGTAGATTTCTGGGATTGCAAATAGTGTGTTCTGCACAGCTGTGGCTGTGTTTTTGTTTATCCTTTAGACCAAGGGTGCCCAAACTTTTCGGCCCGGGGGCCGGATAACATTTTATCAGAAGCTCTGAGGGCCGAACTATCTCTCCATGGTACATACATCCACCCAGCCTTGCCGCCGGCTCCTCCGCCGCCACCACTAACGCCTTTGCCGCCGGCTCCTCTTTCACCGGCTCCTCCTTCGCCGCCTTCACGGTGTCCTTTAAAAGTGTCCTTTTAAAAAAAAATGACAGATCCTAGAAACTCACATCCAGCTTGGTCATTGTGGCATCCAAGGAGCTGTTGTTGTGTTCCAAAGCTTCAGGTAGGTGGGATTTTAATTAGCAATGAAAAGTCATTAGCCTTAGAAAAGATCCGCTTCCTGACATGATGTCAGGAAGCGGATCTTTTATAAGGCTAATGACTTTTCATTGCCAATTAAAACCCCACCTACCTGAAACTTTGGATTTTAATTGGCAATGAAAAGTCATTAGCCTTAGAAAAGATCCGCTTCCTGACATGATGTCAGGAAGCAGATATTTTCTAAGGCTAATGACTTTTCATTGCCAATTAAAACCCCACCTACCTGAAATTTTGGATTTTAATTAGCAATGAAAAGTCATTAGCCTTAGAAAAGATCTGCTTCTGACATCATGTCAGGAAGCAGATCTTTTATAAGGCTAATGACTTTTCATTGCCAATTAAAACCCCACATACCTGGAACTCTGGATTTTAATTAGCAATGAAAAGTCATTAGCCTTATAAAAGATCCGCTTCCTGACAGGAAGCGGATCTTTTCTAAGGCTAATGACTTTTCATTGCCAATTAAAACCCCACCTACCTGAAACTTTGGATTTTAATTAGCAATGAAAAGTCATTAGCCTTAGAAAAGATCCACTTCCTGACATGATGTCAGGAAGCAGATCTTTTCTAAGGCTAATGACTTTTCATTGCCAATTAAAACCCCACCTACCTGAAACTTTGGATTTTAATTAGCAATGAAAAGTCATTAGCCTTAGAAAAGATCTGCTTCTGACATCATGTCAGGAAGCAGATCTTTTATAAGGCTAATGACTTTTCATTGCCAATTAAAACCCCACCTACCTGAAACTTTGGATTTTAATTAGCAATGAAAAGTCATTAGCCTTAGAAAAGATCTGCTTCCTGACATCATGTCCTGCCTGGCTTCCTGCAGCCTCAGAGGGTGGGGGAACTTCAAAATTAGCGCGCATTGGGTCTCCCAATCAATTTAAAATCAGGAATTACACAATGCACAGCCATAATACTGTAAATCAATTTTGACTTCCAACTTATACCAATACAGTAATACCCCGTATAACGTGAGTATCATATAGCGCTAAAACCGTATAACGTTACAAGATTTTCGGAAAAATCTTGTATCGAATAACACGATTTTAACGTTATCCGATACAGTCGTTCTTAGCAGCAGGGTGGGTGGAAAGCTGAACGGGGTTCTCCGTTCAGCTTCCCAGCCACCCTGCAGCTACGGAGGCAAGGGCGGGTGGCTAGGGAAGCCGACAGGGAGTCCCCGTCAGCTTTCCCAGCCACCCTGCAGCTGTAGATCGGGTCCTCTGATCTCTCTGGAGCAGGCAGGGTACACAATCCAAGCTGTTTCTGGGATTCCCCGACGTCCTGAGCCAGTGCAGCAAGCCAGAATGTCAGGGTTCGAATCCCGACATTCTGGCTTGCTGCACTGGTTGAGGACGTCGGGGATGCCCACAAACAGCTTGTATCGGGTCCCCACACCTCCCTGGACCCAGCCGGGGGGGGGGGGGGGTCAGAAACCTCAAAATTGGTAAAAAAACGGACGTTGTTTTTTTTTACCAATTTTGGGGTTTCTGACCCCCCCCCACCCCCCCCCCCCGGCCGGGTCCAGGGAGGTGGGGAGACACGATCCAAGCTGTTTCTGGGCTTCCCCGACGTCCTGAGCCAGTGCAGCAAGCCAGAATGTCAAAGTTCGAATCCCGACATTCTGGCTTGCTGCTCTGGCTCAGGACGTCGGGGAAGCCCAGAAACAGCTTGGATCGGGTCCCCACACCTCCCTGGACCCGGCGGGGAGGTCAGAGACCCCAAAATTGGTAAAAAAAAACGGACGTTTTTTTTTACCAATTTTGGGGTTTCTGACCCCCCCGCCGGGTCCAGGGAGGTGTGGGGACCCGCTCCAAGCTGTTTCCAAAGTTCTCCCACCTCCCTGGAGGCTGCAGCAAGGCAAAATGTCAGGATTCGAATCCCGACATTCTGGCTTGCTGCAGCATAAAAGAGGGTGGGGGAAGTTCAAAAGTAGCGCGCATCAGCTCTAGGGAGGTCGGGAGACACACACACACACACACACACACACACACACACACACACACACCTCTTTCTCTCCCCCCCCCACACACACCTCTTTCTCTCCCCCCCCACACACCTCTTTCTCCCTCTCCCAGAAGAAACTGCTTGTAATCCTGGACACACACACACACACATCTCTTTCTTTCTCTCTCTCTCTCTCTCTCTCTCTCACACACACACACCTCTTTCTCCCTCTCCCAGAAGAAACCATTCTCCCCCCCCAGCCCTGAATAAGCGGAAGGCTAAGACAAAATGGTGGATGCTTACTTTTAGCTCCCGGATGGCCTCAGGCTCAGTCTCTCTCTCCACTCTTAACAGCCAAATCAGCTAGGCGGAGGGATTCAGCAATTCTAAATTAGATTCGGCAGAAGTCCTAGTACTAAGCAGCAGAAGGAAGGAACTAGGCACTGATTTGTGATCCCTCCACAAAAAAAAAAGTCCGCAAAAATTTTTTTTAAAAAAAATAAAATAAAATAATAAGAGTTCCTATACCATGTCGGGGGCCGGATGAAATGGCCTGGCGGGCCGGACCCGGCCCGCGGGCCATAGTTTGGGCATGCCTGCTTTAGACTCTGTTTTGCTGCTGACATTTTTATCAGCTGCAGACACATTGTGCATTATGAGGAAAAGATGGAGGGCAAATAAAGTCCTATTCAGCAATTAGGGATGTCCATTTTAGAATTTCTTTTTATTGCAAAATCCATATAAGCTAAAGTACTTTGGACATCAAATTTATTTATTTATTTATTTTTATTTATTTATTTAGATTTATTATCCCGCCCTAATCAGGCGAACCTGACTCTAGGCGGCTTATAGAAATTCATAAATTAAAACCTTAAGGTTCATAAATTACTTAAAAGTCAATTAAAAAAGAATTAAACCCTGAATTTACAAAAATCTAAAAGATTTAAAAAGGTTAAAAGGTTTAAAAAGATTTTAAAAGTTTAAAAGAGTGAGGGAGGGGTGGCTGTCCCATCATATCAGCCACCCAACATGGGACCCCATGTTCCTGGACCCCCACACCTGCCCTGCCAGCCAGGTTTTTAGGCCCTTCCGAAAGGGCAGGAGCTCTGTCTGTAGACGTAACTCAGTTGGCAGGAGGTTCCAAAGGGCCGGGGCGGCCACGGAGAAGGCCCTCCTCCTGGTGCTAGAGAGATGCGCCTCTCTAGCCGATGGAATGATAAGAGAGCCTCTCCGATCCGCCCTGGTGGGACGGACAGATGTCCTTGGGACGATGCGGTCTCTTAAGTATCCTGGCCCACTACCATGTAGGGCTTTAAAGGTAATAACCAGCACCTTGAATTGCACCCGGAGACATACTGGCAACCAGTGCAGCTCCCGAAGCAGTGGTGAGGCACAAGCATAATGAGAAGAGAAGATTCACTTGAGAAGGCCTTGATGCTGGGAAGGGTGGAGGGCAAAAGAAGAAGGGGGCGGCCAAAAATGAGATGGCTAGATGGTATTGTGGATGCAATGGGCACAGAGCTGAGCGAGTTGAGGAGGATGGTGGAGGACAGAAGTGCCTGGCGGACAGTGGTCTATGGAGTTGCAAAGGGTCGGAATCGACTGTGCAACTGAACAACAACAAAAATATTGCTTCTTACTGGGAGTCTCACATGCAAAATCTACATCTGGCAATCATCTAAAATGTGCACATCTGGAGACACAAACAATCTCTCTCTCTCTTTCACACACACACACACACACACACACACTTTTTTCAAGGAAAATCGGAGGAGTAAATTAGAATTTGGAGAATGAAACAAAAGAAAGTTATTTTTGTGTTTGTATTTACTCATTGTCTTCATGAAGGAGAATCTGAATCTCTCCATCCTGCCTCAGCAAGCAAAAGTGAGCAGAGTAAAGACAGATAGATATATTTGAGGTATGCTTATTCCTAACAATCAGCTACCAGCTAACATTCCTAACCAGATTGTTCACTCTCATTAATTTGTAATCATCTGCAACCCAAAGAGTTACAAGATTGATAATAGAATTATTACTATCTAAATTCATGACAAAGTAAAGGACAAAATTAAGGCTCAGAAACTTCCTTTTAAACAATATTCTTATTAGAAGAGGTGTCTTTCAGGGTGATTTTTGAGCCCTTTGAGCTGGGGGATAATGTAAATACTACAAGCCTAATTGTCACACAAGATACCTAGCTGTTTCACCCTTAATGTCCACGCATGGAGTAACCTCAAGCCGATCTATCCACTTGAGCAGATTATTAGACACTATCATATAGTCAATGGTACTCTGTCCGGCTCTGGCCCAGTATGTAAACTCTGCTGGGGAGTCCCCTGGGGTTACCCCATTAAGGACCTGGAGATTTAATGCATGTGTCATCTGAGCCAGGCAGAAACCTGCATGGTTCGACTTCTGGTCTTTGAACATCCGATGATAGCTAGGCATGGATAGTTCAGGGGAAGGAGGACAAGTGCGGTGACGTGCATATAGCGTTGTGTCATCTGGGCCCATTCTGGCATTAAAGTCCCCCCCAATCAGCAGGTACGCAGTAGGAAAAGCCAGTAGGAGATCAGCAATATAAACCTCAAACTTGGTCCAGCGCTCTTTAACTTGGCTCAATCTTGTCAGAGGTGGAAAATAAACACAGACCACAATAAGAGTAATTTTTCCAAGGGAAATCCGGACTGTCAAAGCTAGTTGATCCAAAGAAGAGATGGTATCGGAAGTGGCCCGGAGTGAGCTTGCCACCAAAATCGCAAGCCCCCCTTTGTTCCGGCCCCTTGAGGACTCTCTAATTGCTGGCAGGGAATGGGCTGCAAATCCGTTAAGGACAATATCTGTGGTTGCCCACGTTTCCTGAATTAAAGCCACCTCAGTCCTGTTGAATTCTTCAGAGCTCTTCTCCCGCTATCCACAGACATTCCAGGTTAAGATCCTAATTTGGGGGTTATGCTGGTCAGCGTCCCATCAATTGGTGGGTACCTGCACACTTGTTAGAAAAGGCTGTGCGACTGATGCCTCTATGTTGTTAATGACTGCATGGTGAGGAGGCAGTTGGCTATCTGTCTGTGTCTCCATTATAAGTAGAGGGCTCTGGTCATTTGTCAGAGCTAGAGGTGGATTATGAGTATTTGAAGTATTTAAATCTAGCAGGTCATTTATTTCATCAAAATGTGACTCACTGCCAGGTGGAAGTATTGGCCTGGGAGTTTGTTGTGGGCTAAGGGGGTGTATCTGCTGTTTCTCTTGTAATGGAACAGTCCGAACTTTTATCACTTCTGTACTTATCATCCGAGATGGGAGCTCTTCATCCTCTTCATCATCGTCATTATTGACAATATCTGTGAGGGAACTGCTGCAATTAATAGGTAGACATCTCCTGGGGCTTTTATGAGTTGCTCCCTTAGGGAAATGCCTAGCAATGGGAGAATCGAAGTATATCAAGTTTTGGATATCTGGCTGTTGGTGTTCCGCATGGATACAATTTCGGCCAGGAGGGGAAGGAGATCCTGGGAAAATTGTGATAAATTTGTGATAGATTTGGATAGATTTTATGGATTATCACATCTTTTCTGCCATATTATAAATTCCAGCCATCTTGTCTTAGAAAAAAAGGCTACAATACTATCCTAGAACAGGCAAGTTATCATTGATAATACAGTTGATTTCAATAAGTTGCTGGAAAAGTGACAAAGAAAAACATACTTTGTTAAAGCTCGAGTTTTATCAATTGTTATGTGACATTGTGTTGTCTCCAACTTACAGTGACCGTATGATTGATATAGAGTTCCAAAATGTCCTGTCCTCAACAGCCCTGCTCAGCTCTTGTGGTTTCTTTAGGAAGTCAATCTATTTCATATTCACTCTTCCTCTTTTACTGTTGCCTTCAATGATTTCTGGCACTATTGTCTTTTCCAGAGACTCTTGCCTTCTCATGATGTCACAAAGTTCCATCTATAAGGAACGTCAAAAATAGAGAAAGTACACAATGTACCAAACATTAAGGCAAGAAATTGAAAGTCTCTGAAAGCAAGATAATCCTCCTTCCCATACTAATTTCAGCAACTAGAGTGGTTCCAAAATATTTAGTTACCAATTCTAAAAGAGTTACCAATGCCTACTAAATATGTTTCCTGAAATTAAAAAAATCAGTAATTTTGCAAACATATTGTCATCTCACCCACAGATTTTTAGGATTTGACTGCTAATCTTCAGGCTTGATCCTTTGGTCCGTCTCATGTGACATCAATACTGACAAATATGAAGTGCAATATAGCAAAAACAACAATTACAATAGCATGGTTAATAATGATATACAGTACCTATATTGTAATCTGGGGATATGCAGAAAGAATTTCCTAGAATATTGTGGTATTTTTGAACCACAATCGGGCATCCACTGGTAATGGCAACCATGGATTGCTAGCTAATCTTTCTCACATTAGGTCGGGTGAAAGGAACTGCAGAATGAACTCACCAAAAGGTGCCTTCATTTTGGCAGTTTCATGTCTGGTTCAGACACGGAAGAAGAAGATTGTAATACTAATTGTCCTGTTTAATATTTTCTTATTTTATTTTTGTTTATTTGTTTTAGCATTGTTCTGCTGGGACACCATTCATCTGTTCAACACGGAATTTGGATGACCAGCATTCAATAGCTAGTCTTCATTGAGCCAAGTCTCTGATCTTCTGACCAACTGTTTGGGAATGAATAACTGAACATCACCTGCAACAGTCTGATTGCTTTCAAACGAAAAAATGTATTGCAGCCTCCCTGCTTGTTTCCTGATTGAAAGTCGCAGGGGATGGAAAGTATATTCCACATATAGAAAGTTCATGGTGTGGAAGGTCCAAGTTAATGATTTTTTTCTGCTTTAAACATAGAAGCTTTTTTAAAAATAATAATAAAAGGAATGACATTAATGGTTAAGTTTATTTTGAAAACAAAGTTTCATTTATTATTCTTGAATGAAACCCATATGTCAGATCATGGGGTGGCAAATGTTGTTTCTAAAGGCCTCAGGCTTCATAAAGATGAAGGTGGCCAAAGAGGCTAAATGAGACCACATCCTGCTGGAGGTCTATAATTGTGCTTTGATGACCTCCTTATGAAAGGTCTACTGGCAATAAAAGAAAACATATCATGATTTGGGACTGTAGTGACTTTGAAGTTAAGATGCTGAACTTGACAACTGGAAGGTCAGCAGGTCAGCAGTTCAAGACCTGAATACTGCACAACGATGTGAACTCCCATCTTTGTCCCAGCTCCTGCCAACCTAGCAGTTTGAAAGCAAGAAATTACAAGTAGATAAATAGCTACTACTTCAGTGGGAAGGGAAACAGCGTCCCATACACTCTGGTATCTAGGCATGCCTGCCACATGTCCATGGAAACATCTGCAGACACAGACAGCACTGGCTCTTTGGCTGTAAACAGAGATGAGCACTGAACCCCGGAGTCAGATACGACTGGCTTTCAATCAAGGGCAACCTTTACCTATCATGATTCCATGACTCCCCTGCACACTTTGACACAGATCTTGTGTTTCATAGGCCATCTCCCAGCCGCCGCAGCCGCCCCCCCCCCCAAAAAAAAAAAAAGCATGGCACAATCTCCATTTTGATCAGTATCAAACAACAAGAAGGATATCCCATAGTACCTCAACCCTTTGAAAGAAAAAAACAGTGGCAATAGTAGAAAGCCATCTCTTACAGTGTAGGTCTTGAACCTGCTTGGAAGCCGTTTTATTATTCTAAATGTAGGAGTGAGACAAAAAGCTAAATATTGCGAGATTATTTCATAGAAACAGTCACACAATAATTCCATATTGTGATCCACAGATCAAATGGTAAATCCAGAGAGCCAGCGATGTGTGAAAACTGTGGAAAGGCTGATTTCCTTCCAAAAGCGAGCAAAAAGGTAACTGACCGCTGGTGCATTGAGGACCATGTTTGCATTTGGGTCCTATATTTTCCTGACTACTTGTGTTTGTAAGTGGTATTTTTAATTATTTCAACTTACATTTTAATTCTGTTTTAACACTGGCTCTTGTTTTGTTTTTAACTGTACTTTTTATTCAATACTATGTAATTCCTGTCTTAGGCTCAAGGATGTGAGGTAAATGGAAGACCATGAGGCTGGGGAGAAGAAATTGGACATTTTAAGCCTTTCATTTCTAATGCCTGACTGTCCAAAGAAAGTGTAGCTTTTTGCTGCCTAATGAATGTCCATCTGAATGCCTGAGGACATTTGAAAACTGTTTTGGATTCACTGGGGAAGAAAAGAATACCATGTTTTCCCGAAAATAAGACACTGTCTTATATTTTTTAAAACTCCAAAATATGCACAAGGTCTTATTTTCAGGGGATGTCTTATTTTTCCATGACGAAGAAGAATACAGTACACATTAATTGCTGATACAGCAGATCACCAAGGCAAGATTTAGGTGAGTGCCTTATTTTCAGGGGGGCCCTTATATTTCCGAGGTGGGGAAAAATAGGGGGTGGCTTACTATAGGAGGAGGTCCTATTTTCGAGAAAACAGGGTAGCAAAATATATGGTTCAGTAGGAAGTATGTCTTCATGAAAGAAGCTATGCTTAAAAAGATGGATGGAGACTCTACATCTGGAGGGAAATGAATATACATAGACACACACACTGATCTATTCTAGTCATGGAGGTGACTAGGAGAAGTCTGCCTAGGTTAGAGGTGGTGAAGGTTTAGCATTCCAGATGATGTAGACTGCAACTCCCACAGTCCATTGGCAATACAGGCTAGAGTGTGTGGAAGTTGCAGACAAAAGCAACTGGAGTGCCAGAAGGTCACTGCCCATGACCAACGTGGTGGTAAGAAATACTGCAATGGTAGGCTTCTTAGCACAGAAAATACATCATGCTGTTTCAATATTAAAAGCCTATGTCACAGATGCAATGTATAAAGGGATATCACATGGTAGTAACCTAGATGGGGAAACTGGGGGTCCGCTCCAGGTGCCAAATTCAGATGGTTTGATGATAGTTATTGCCCTGTCCTTTCTTTTTTGAGTGGGAAAAAAAATGAGATTCAGAGCAATTTAAACCTGATAGAGCTAAGACCCGAAATTTGAGTGCTCAGCTTTTTGATCTTCTGAGTTTGACTTCCTTATATTTAATGTCTATATCACAGATGGGAATAGCAATGTTTTGTCAATGTTGGGGGATTGTTGTAACTATTGAATGTGGATGGTGCAGGTGGAGAGAGGGATATATTTCCATTTCCTTTGATAAATTTTCCAAACTTTGCAAAATGTGTACTTATGGTAGAATGAATGTAAGGTTTAAGAAATTCAAATGCCAGTGGTTGTGAGCCTGATTCTACAGCCTTGTTCCAGTGGTCGAAGCGGAAAGGATTTAAGGTGTCCTTTTTATTTGTGACACAGCAGAGAACCCTACCTCTACCAATGTCACTATAGTTTTGCAGAGTATGGAAGACTTATATACTTGGGCTACAATTTTTGTGGTAAAACTCAAACTATTAAAAAGTTTCCCTTTTATTGGACTACAGACCACAGAAGCTGAGGGCTGTGCTCCGAAAATGGAACTGCTTTATAGTGTCAGTTATAAAGCAGTTCCTTTTTGGAGCACAGCTCTCAGCTTCTGTGTATAGTGTAAGTTAGGGGTTGGAGTGGCTCAGTGGTTAGCTGGAAGGCTGGCAGTTCGAGACCCAGGTACTGCATGACGGATTGAGCACCTGTCTCTGTCCCAGCTCTTGGGGACATGAAAGGAGCCTTATTTGGGCATTTCCTGAACAGAGTTTCTTTTGCAAAAATCCTTTCAAGCCAGAATAATTTCAGAATATTATAGTGTAAGTTGTGCCCTTAGTTTTCTAGGCCACACTAGACTTTCTCCCTCAAAATGCCTCTTTCCCTTCCAGTTTCCTTTTTAAGAGGAGGGGAACCCTGAAGGAAAGACTTACCTTCTTCCCTTCTTCCCTTCTCCTTCTTTTTAGTCACCTTAATGAATGCTAAAACACCAGACTGATGTCCTTTGTATCTCTTTCAGCTGATAATGATGTTTCATTGATGTCTGGCACAGTGGGAAGGTTAAGTGAAAACTTTCCTTTAAACTAAAATTTCCTTCAACACACTGGAGATTCTCTAAAGCTAGACACTAATATATCCTGTAATTAAGAAATAATGGGCTTTCTAAAGTGATTTATTTCCATAGATTTAGTGTCTGCTCTGAAATACTACAGATTGAATTGTTGCAGACCTCTTGACGTAGAACCTTGATAAATTGTGTTAGAAATCTATTTAAACAAACTTCCATATTGCAGCAAGAGGTTGAAAAGATTCTGGTATCTTTCTATCAGATACTTTTGAAACTAGAAAAAGAATGATGGATGTATCTATGAAAAATGATTTTGCTAACAGAATTAAAATTTAGATTGGTGGCTAGAAAATTATTCACAAAGGGAAATACTCCTTTTCACATGGCTATTTTTTAGCCAACTGTTGCTAGGGTAATTTTTTAAACTTGCCCAAAGTGTCCTTTGCTCTTTAGATGATTTAGTGTCTTATTTCATGCTCTCCCCACCATATTCTTCTTTACCATATTCTTTGGCAATGAAGGATCATGAGGAGATGATAGCTATAATAAACCAAGCTCAAGATTCATATTGTTGTGATGCAGTCTGCAAATCAGTCCTGTCAAGGAGAAATGACTTGTTACAGATAATTTGCCATTAGGCAGGGGAGTTTCTTGAGTCATAGAAGTCTCATGACTGGAACAGGTAGGCACCTCCACCCCAAAATAACCAGCCAATGCTAAAGGATTATGGGACTGACAGGCCTATATAGTTGGAGAGCCAAAAATGCTTTCCTCTGCCTTAATTTATAAATTAATTATCTGAAGATATTGTAATATTTGGTATTATTCCTTGACTCACTGATTTTCACTTCTAGAAAACACAGGGCTGTTCTGACAAAAACATCTGTTTGAAAGCAGAGGTCAGGCAATACTGGCACCCTTTCCAGGCACAAAAAACTCACCAGAATTTGTCACCATCTCAGGTATCCCTCACAAATTAAAGTTTTAAGCAGTTAATAGTGACAGTGATTGGGAACTTTGTTAAAAGAAGCAGGCAGCAATTCAGTAACAGGATTTAAAACAAGGCTTCAAGTTTATCTGTTTGTTACAAACCTTCAAATTGCAAGGGTGCATAAACTGTACAGTCTGTTTGGTCTCAAAATATGAGGCTCAACCCCCCCCCCCCCACACACACACATACACTATACCCTCTAATTTTGATACGCTCTGAGATGAGAAATTTTAATTTTGTTTACAACTCTCAGCACATCCTGGAAATATTGACCAATTAGCATTCTACGAGCTATATTCTGAAAAAAATAACATTTCCCATCTCTGAATTCTATGATGAGGACAATGATTTGATGAGATTATTTATGCTGATTAATAGCATTGCACTGGCCATTATGAAACTTGAGATGCTGCTTGCTCCATCTACAAATTATTCTAAAACTGTACTTGCTTAGTCAAAAGAAATATAACTAAGGGTGAACAAGAAGCAGCAGTAATCAAGAGAGATTCCCCATTTAGCCTGCATTCAATGCCTCCATGTACTCCTTTTGCAAATAAAAGTCAATTTTCTTTTGTTTCTGCTATGATAACAATGATTGCTTTGCCACTATGGAGATCGGATGATGAAGAAAAATGTTGACTCTATCAACCCTTTACACTTGCTTCCATTATTTATTTACTTCATGATTCATTGCTCCAGGAGAAAGATAAAGTGATGAGGAGCTATGGAGGTCAAAAATAGTCTGTTGTGTGTAATTGCTCCACTGCCTTGAAAGAATAGAAATTAGAAGAAAGAGGGCATACAAGCCACACTCCATCTTATGATCAGATACCTTCTCTGACTGTAATCATTATTTACCAAAACTAGACACATGGCAGATTCTATACATGTTTCCTAGTATCACACTAATAAATAACTAGGCCAAAGCATGGGGAGACTTCCAGCAGGAAGACAAAAAGAAGCAGATAAATTGAAATAAATATGCATAGAGAGTGGTGGGCTCAAAAAAAATTACTACCACATTGTGGGCATGGTGTGGTGGGCATGGCCAGGGGGAAAGTCCTGCGTTGCACCTGATTTAGGATTAGTTTATTTCAAACCTTGGGTAGGTGGGGCCAGCCAGAATTTCTGCTACAGGTTCTGGCAAACTGGTGCAAACCTGCTAATGCCCACCGCTGTACATAGACTTTGGTAGTGATGAAATTTTTCTTTAACCATACCTTTTCCTGAATATGAAAAGAAATCTCCTCTTGCTCATTAATGTGATTCAAGAATATGTTCTCTGGGAGATGGGAGGGGTACTTTAGACAAACAAATACTAGAAATAATTATGAACTGGATTACTTATTGAACTGGTTTTTTAATTCCCGAAGTGTGAGTCAACTTATATCAACAACTTACTACTATAACCATAATCACTCAAGTTTCTAGTAATTAATGTTTCTTAACAAAGTTGAAAATGAAGTTCATCTCTTCCTAGAATGCAGTGACATTTTGAAAGAAATTTATATCTCTTTCCTAAATGTATGGATGCAAATCAATGACATTTGGCCAATGCAGATGGTTGAAAATATCTGTTCGGTTGATTTCTGATTTTTTTTTTTGTCAAACTTTACTTTGGGACAGAAAGAACATCCTGAGCAGGAATAGAATGGCAATGGAGAGGTGCATGAGAGACATATGAAGAACTCAGGTTCAGTCCAAATGTTCAACAGGGTTGTCTCAGTCCACAACTCATACGCTGTTGGATAAAACTTCTGTTCTGGAACTCTCAGTTTGATTAACAGCCTTAAAGGCACCTATTCAATAGGATCTTGACTCCTTTATTCAAAAGTAAAAGAATATAGGACTGGGCATGGACTGGCTTTCGAGCAAGGAAAACCTTTACCTTTACCTAAACATACATAAAGAAGCAAGTCATTCTTCCCTCATTTTTGTGATGTGTGATCCAGATGATGCGGAACACTTGAGAAGCCTCAAGCATTTAAGATACTACTGCATTATTTATATATTGCATTGTTTTAAAATTAGATGAATTATAAATGCAGCATTCAGATGTCTGTTATATAGTTTCTCCATCCTTGTTCTGGAAAACCACATAGAAGAGCAGAGCTTGTCCTGTAATCCAGGGATGTTTGTAACTGGCCATTAATACAGCCTTGTTTAGGAATAATCATAGTCAGTCTACTTCATCCATTTAGCCACAGGACATCAGTATAGTACAGAGAAGAATCACGTTGTGATAGTAAGGTTTAACTTTTTCTTCAGCAGAGGCATGTAAAAAGCTCACTCATCTGAGGCAGGAAACAAATGCCACACATACTGCATAGGGGCCACTGCAAGACCCCACATATCAAGTAGTAAAATAGATTATCCTTTCTCTTCCACAACATGCATGTAGCAGTCATAGTCGTAGTCGTAGTGCTGAAGAGATGGCTGCCCCAGCAGGTGTGGGAAGTTGAGAGAGGAGCAGCTGATATGAACATGCTAATTGCCATCCTGGTTTTTAGTCTATTTGTTTAGTTTATTTGTTATGAAGGTTTTAACAATGTGGTTCATATAAGGCTTTAAATGATGTGTTGGGTCTTTTTAGACAGGGTCATGTGGAACTGGATTGTGAACCACCTGGAGTCACTTTGGTGACTGGGTGGCTATACAAATCTAAATAAATAAATAAATAAATACTAGTACTAGCACTAGCACTAGCACTAGCAGCAGCAGCAGCAGCAGCAGCAGCAGCAGCAGCAGCAGCAGTTCCTTCTCATACTGTGTGGCACCTGTCTTCACCACTACAGCATATTGGTCAACAAGGCTCCTTGTCTCTTCAGAAATACAGTTGTACTTCGCTTAAAAAGCATAATGCATTCCACAGGATTGCTCTTTAAGCGAGTTTGCTCTTTAAGCGAAACACCACTGGAAGTGACCAGTTGTGACTTCTGGTGGGGGTGGGGATTGCAGCCCCCGATGTATTTGTTAAGCAAGTTTTTAGTTGGTTTTATTTGTTATGCGAAGGGAACATTCAGAGAAAATTCTGCTGTTTAAGCGAGTCACTCTTTAAGCGAAGCATTCTTGATGCAAGGTTTGACTGTAATACTTTATGGGGCTGGGATGCTAGCCAGACTCCCAACCCTCCTTCTTTCTCATCCTGGCTTGGGACAGGCAATGGCAGAGTAATAGCATATAATCTAAAACATGTGTTTGTAACAACAAGCTTAGTAAATCTGCACACAACTGATTTTGTGCCATATTCTATCGGAGAGTAGAAACCATCCAGTCTCATAGGAGACAGTTGTAGAAGAAATACATCCATACTCTTCCCCTCCCCATAGGATAAGAAGGAGAAAGATAACCTATCCCTAGTAATATGTACTTAGCTGTTAGTCTGACAACATATACCTGTTCACTATTACAAGAGTATACATGCTCATAATTTAGCTTTTAATATGGCTAATATTTTCTTTCATCTCATTCCCATTATTCTCAGTGGCAGACAAAATATATAAAACATCCAACAGCTCACGGATATCTTCACTTACAAATCACATACAATGATTTACAGCTAGCAAACATTATCTGTGGAAACTAAAAAAGATTTGCCACACTAAAAAGATTTAGACAGTAGAACGAGCCATGAATATGTCAAGGATTTAAAGATTAAAAACACCTAAAAACATACTGACCGCAATTGTATTGGGTTTGTGCATTCTGAATCTACCACAGTTCAACTAGCATGTATGACACATGCTAAGGCATAACATGGGCTAGGGCACACATTCAGTTGTATGCCTCAGTGCATAACAGCCAGCCACATAATTCTGAAAAGTGCTTGCCATGTTTACCTTAAAGCTCATGGTATTTTGCCACAGGATTCTAGCCTGTGAAATTTCAGACTGGTTTTGTCTTCTCTCTTGTCATGAGCTGCACATGAAAACTTCCTTACCACCTAATTAGTTGGGAGTTCTCTTTTCCCTAATAGGTTTCATGTCCCAAACTAATAATACTACAGATGCACTTCTGGTTTGTTTTTGGATCAAAGGGTTTTTCCAAATGAAGCATCTGATCTCCTTAAAGTGCCAGGTTATGCACTGATGTTATTGAAGTGTTGTTGTCTGTTTGTTTTTGCTGGTCACATAATATTTTCCCTTTCTTTCATTTTGTTCAGTACTTTCTCCTCAGCACCACCAAGAGTTTCCTTTCTGCTGTTTTTAAAAGCATGGTTTATTTTTAGCATCCTTTTCTACTAGTGAGAGGGTTTAGTAGGACCTGCTTGCAATTCAGGTCTCGTAAGAGAGCCACCAACTGGAAGGTTTCACTTATCATTAAATTAGTACAGTTGTACCTCGTTTAAAGAGCATAATGTGTTCCACAGGATTGCTCTTTAAATGAGTTTGCTCTTTAAGCGAAACACCATTGTAAGTGATCAATTGTGACTTCTGGTGGGGAGGATTGCGAACCCCGATTTATTTGTTAAGCGAGTTTTTGGTTGGTTTTAGTTGTCAAGCGAAGCAAACATTCAGAGAAAATTCTGCTCTTTAAGCAAGTTGCTCTTTAAGCGAGGCACTCTTTATGTGAGGTTTGACTGTACTCCAAAAAGACTCCAATAGAAAAGTGGGCTTCTTAAGATTGCTTGAAGATATCTTAAAGAGAAAATGCTTTCTTAAAGAGAAGTCTGCATGAAAATCATGTAAGCCCCACATTTCTTCAGTATAAAGCCGTGGAAAGAGGGGAAGAATAAATGTTTCATTCAAAAAAGCTTAATTTTCCTTTAGCTCAGTTACTGATAAAAATGCTAAGTAGCTGGGAGTAGAATGAGCACAATGCCTAGTCCCCGATATTCATACCTAAACATATTGTAAGAAAATATCCAAACCTTTGTCAGACTATGGGTTTCGTTGAGATGGCTGGAAAAGCACTTATTCGATCACACTGGGAAGTGTCACTTGACAGGGAGCAATCTCCTTCAAACCAACACTTCCATCTGTTGGGAGTTTGCTCCAGCAGAGCCCCAAAAACAGATATAGAAGTTGTGCACAGAGTGGGCTCAGGTTAGAGTGTAATTCCCTAATGTAATCCTCAAGAAAGAGGAATCAGAGTTGAAGAACCAAAAAGGAGCCCCACTTCAAAGCAAACTTAACAGGAAAGAAGTACTGTATTAAGAAAATAGTGTTATAGAGGTATTATGGATCCAGAGATTCCTTAACTGTAATGCAGGGATAGACAATCTCTCTTAGAAACAAGAGCTACCTACTGGCACCTAATGAGGCCAAAGACAAAACTGGGTGGAAACGCTTGACTTCTCTCCCAGCCTTCCCCTTCATTTATTCATTTATCTATTACGCAGAGATTCACACAAGCACCCACCATGGCAAAGCAACAGCCCTAGAATGTGGAAAGTTTATGCAGAGAATGAAATGGAGAGGGGAGGAGTAGAATTGATATTCAGGTACAAGGAATCGCAAATTTTGGACCACAAGAATAATGAAAAGTCTGCTGTTGAGCTCAGAAAAATTTCATGTGAAATGAAATTTCCGTGTAAAATGAACTGTTTGGTAATTTGTAACATTGTTTAAAACCCTGTACAGGTTAGGACCTTCTTAGCTTGTGGAACATCTTCCCCTCAGGTCTCTAGCCCGCATCACTCACTCCTCTCTGTTGCTGCAGCTTCAAGTGCCGATGCTGAGACTGGCTAGGAAGTCTAGGATGAGGAAAAGAGCCTTCTCGGTGGTGGCACCAATGCTGTGGAATGCAATTCCAATTGAGCTACACTAGGCTTCTTTGCTCCAGTCTTTTTAAAAAGTAACTGAAGACTGCTTTTTGAGGAGGTCTTTGCAAATGTCCTGCCTAGCCCTGGCTATTAGATTGGGGCCCGGCTTATATTCCTCCCAATTAGGTTGCATGGTCAGGATGCTGGTATACGGTATTTTGGCCCATTATAAGGGTCGGCTTTATTGTAAGTTTTTATTATAAATTTTATGGAGTGTAATTTTTAAAAAGTTTGTTTGTTGTACGAAGGATTTTATGATGTTAGCCATCTAGTGTAGGGATGTATGTTTCCCTAGAGGGGCAGGATATAAATGTAACTAACTAACTAACTAACTAACAAATAAATAAATAAATAAATAAATAAATAAATAAATAAATAAATAAATAAATAAACAAACATAATGGGATGGTTATTCACCTGAGGTAACAATGGATGCTCAGCGGAGTTTACTTCAACCTGCTCCTTTTGCAAAGTTCCACATTCTGATGGCATGTTCCTGTTTTTGACTAGCCAGTACATGGTGTTTTCCTCATTATTAATTTTCTCACAGAAATGGCTGGGGAATATGAGTTTGTGCTCAGGCTGTTAAATTATTGTACCATTTTTGCAAGGCCACATTAAAAAATATGGCATAGAATAGATCTTTCCATGTGAAACATTTCTTTCTACTGCAATATTACAATGAGCTTGTTCTGACAAAGAGAGAGAGGAAAGGCAAGAGTAGTAGCAACAGAAGCAGAAATAGCACCCCCTTTTCATAGTCCCTTTCAAAACTTTAACAGATTTTTCCAATATCCAGCTCAGGGGGAACAATGCAGATCTGGAAGGCTTGCCATGTAAAATCTCAGAGTATCAGTGATCCTTTTAGCTGCAAGCAACTCCATCAGTAAGGATGGTAGGAAGAGAAAGTATGTGGATGAGAGGAAATGGCAAGGAACTTTCTCCAAAATAGATTAAAAAGACGAAGAAAACCTGATAAATCCATTGACAATTATATTTATTACAAGAGTTAGAATGCCGGCAACCTTGTTTTTAAAGGGATACTAGTTCCATTCATGTCTTTGGAAGTATTGCCAGATATAAAAAATGATTATGTACAAACATTTCTACTTGCATTGAATAATCATTCCATTGGTTTCATGAAATTGACTGCTTAATTGGTTAATCCCTCCTCTCCCCTTTGCTTGATTCTCTCTTGGTTTAATTCTACATGGAAATGATTAGATCTTTCTTTGTGGCAGCAGGAGTGCCAAGCCAATTGTGTGAAAAATCCAGAAACACAAGAGGTATATAAAACTGGCCTTTGAACAATTTCACTTTAAGTTCTTGAGTGAAACCCCTGGAGGCAAAATTAGGAAAACTCTGAGCTCAGCGGAATTTCACTGCAGAGATGTATATATTTTATAGTGACGCATTCTTCAAAGTGTTGAACATGTTACCAATATATGACTGGAACAGGCTTCAGACTTATGCCAGCAAAGGTGGTTGCATCTTTTCCCATTGTTCTCTAATTCATGGTGGGGAAGTGCTGGCCTTACAAATGATTAGGACAAGCATTCCTATAATCTCTTACTAATTATTAGCTTTCAAAGAATGTGTTGATTAGAGCTAAGGATGAAAACTTCTGGAGGGACAAAGGATCCCACTCTTGGTCCAATTAATCAACAAAGAACAGTAAGAAATTAGTTTTCATACCATGACAACTGATAGAATGACAGTATGGCAGATTTGATAGGTGATATTACATCCTACATCGTGGATCTAATTTAATCAAAACTGATGATTAGGCAGGAACCTTAGAGAGCTCATTCCTATTGAAATAGTTTTTTTTTTCTTCAAAAAAAGGAATATAACAGACAATGGTTGAAATCCTGTTGTATTGTTATGTAAACAATATAATTTTAGGAAGCATATTGCCAACACATTAAGAAATCTCCATAGACATTATCTTTTGTGAAATTTTGCAACTCAATGTACAATAGGTAATACCTACATATATTTCTTAACTTACAGCAATTTACATCTATGTCATTTGTGTAATGTTGCAACAGGAATTCAGCCCATCAGTGAAATCCAAATGCTTGTACCAAGTGAATGAATGGAAGCTGTTAGGTCAGCAGTTTTACAGATTAATTCAGTGGGTTTAATATTATCTGGAACTAAGAATTCAATTTAGTCCCATGTATGCACTTCTTATTAAAATTAAGAAAAGTAAATATTGGTGGCAGTATTCATGTAGACCCTTTCATAATTAAAGTCATTCCTATTAAATATAATGAAGAGTAATGAAATGGCCTAATGAAAATACAGCTAGCTGAAAACTGCACCAAATGCTCCCTTCATTCACTATTCTTTGAGCTCTCTATTACAGTGACCATGACCAGCGATGGGATGTAACAGGTTCTCACCAGTTCTCCAGAACCGCTAGTAACTTTTCCCAGTGTCCCAGAGAACCTGTAGCAGCTTTTGGGGGGAACCACTCTCAGG
This sequence comes from Furcifer pardalis, assembly GCA_030440675.1. Classification (NCBI taxonomy): domain Eukaryota; kingdom Metazoa; phylum Chordata; class Lepidosauria; order Squamata; family Chamaeleonidae; genus Furcifer; species Furcifer pardalis. Next base: position 82,201,280 of record CP126893.1, on the reverse strand, counting down.
GCTTACCTTTTCACTGGTTCCCCCACTGCGCATGCATGCCAAACACTTGATGTGCATGCACGCCTAGTGCTTGGCACATATGCATGGCCTCCTTGCTGTCCTCCCAAACAGGGAGGAGGAAGAGAAGCTGCTAGCCTGAAGATCCCTATAGCCTGAAGCTCCCTATTTTTATTATTTTGTATTTTTTCTTTGGCCCCGCCCATGACATGACATCATGATGTTAGCTCCACCCACACTGTGATGACATCACGGTGGGGTAGTAAATTTTTTGACATCCCACCACTGACCATGACATTTCCCTAACAAAACTTTGGTAGTTTAGGTAAAAGCTATCTTCCTTCAAATTTTAATAGAAGCAAAAAGCCCTTTTTTGATTGCTGAGTTCTTCTGTTAATAAAACCAGTGATAGTTTATAAGAGCAATGCAAACCTTTGCTTATAGTGAAATTTGGAGGTGAATACACAGGGCCATAGCCAGCAGATCGAGGTGGGGTAGAAAACCCTCCTGAGCTAACAGCCCACCCCCACCCACCCCCGTGGTGCCAATATTATATGACATGTTACAATAACCAAATCCCATTGTTTGATGGGTCTATTTTAGCTGGAACCAATAACTGAATTTAGGCCGTGATGATTAGACAAAATTCTCCTATATGTATGCATGTCATGTTGAGGGGGGTCAATATTGCTCCCCACATGTGACATTTGCCTGTATATCTGACACCCGCAGGCTTCCACACAACCAAGAACCCGGCATTTCAATCTTTATCCTACGTCTTATGAAAAAAGATCACAGCTTTCACTGTTCCCCAAGCCCAGCAACATGATATATGGATTAGTATTACAAAGGGCACAGTTGGGGGTATATTCAGACAGAAGAGTACCATATAAGTGAAAATAATAATTTAGAAACCCTTTCTCAAATAAAACTAGTGAGCTTTCTTTTTCCTTATGACTTCTGCCATATATTAAAGAGCTTTTCCTCTGCAGTTGTCTTTGTTCATTTATACAAATAAATCATTAAATTTTTCATTTTCTTGAGTAGATAAAATTGTTTGATGGTTTTATTGTTTTAATTTAGGTAAAAGAAACAACATTAAGGCAGCTAACTTTTCATAAATCATCAACAGCTCATAATATGTGCAGTTTCCAGAATCTGTGGTAAAATTCAGTAGCCCTTCATAAGCCACTATGACTAAACAAATCATTAGCCTCCATGATAGAGATTCCAATTCAAAAGAGAACTATTGGTCTGAAATCCCAATTCAAGGGCACAAATGTTGTGTGGAAGAGACACAGCAAACAGACTATTTTGTGTTGTTAATTATTTGTAAGGCTTGCCAGATGTGGACACAGATATATGGGATTTATCAAGGTTTGGAGTATAAGGACACCTGGCAATTTTTTCTTGTCCTTATAAATAACAGGAAATTATGTTTTTTGCTCCACAGGTCAAGTGCTCTTCAGAGCCTATTAACGCCCTACTATCTAATCCCACAAGGGACATAGTGGTTTGGTAGTTAAATCACAGAGCTTGATGATCAGACGGCTGGCAGGTCAGCAGTTTAAGACCCAAATGCTGTACAACAGAGTGATGCCTGCCACATATCCACAGAAATGTCTGCAGACACAGACAGCACTGGCTCTTTGGCTGTAAACAGAGATGGGCACCATTCCTTAGAGTCAGGCACAACTGGCTTTTGAGCAAAGGTGACCTTTGCCTTTATCTAATCCCTCAATAAAGGATTCCACCCAGTGGTGGGATTAAAAACAATTATTACCTACTCTGTGGGTGTGATATGATGGGCATCGCCAGGGAGAAAGCCCTGTGTTGCACCCAAATTAGGGCTACTTTATTTCAAAACTTGGATGGATGGGGCCAGCCAGAATTTCTGCTACCCGTTCTGGTGACCTGGGGTGAACCTGCTGAATCCCACCACTGATTCCACCCCTCAGATAGCTGAAGTGGAAATATAAAGGGATAGAACTAAGTTTGAAAGGCCTGATATAAAGTGTCTCATTTTATCTTTTCCATTCAGCATCCTCATCTACCTATCTTTGCATACCCCACCCTTTTGCTAAGGCCAGTTGAATGAGCTGTTTTGCCATAAAAAAACATGTGGCCAAGTAGCTTAAAAGAACACCATCTCTTCTATGTACCTATGTAAATCTCACAATTCTTTTTATTAAATCTCCTTTTTATTTTATCGTAAAATAAAATCTGATCTTTGGGAGGAATATATTTTTATGAGTTATTGACCATCTGTGTTGCTAAACTGATTTCATATCTCTCTTTTTTTTCTTTTGGAGGAGCTAAGGAAGAAATTGGACTATAATATGTTTTGAAATACCATATTTTAATGTTACATTTTACATTTCTGTAAAAGCAATATAGTCTTGTGGCATCTTAAATTTACATTTCTGTTAGCCACCTACAGAATGCATGTTGTTGGACAGTCTACACAAGTGTGTGTGAATACACGCACAGAAACACATACATATACATAGACACACTGACAAGAAAGTTTCATCACCTACTCATCAGAATTATTTTTAAATAATTAAAGACTTGGTGATTTAATTTCCTCCCATACCCTGGAAGGAAGGGAAGAGGAAGGGCACGTGTTTAGGACATAATAAAGAGAAGAGTGAGAAGAGAAGCAATGGAAATAATGAAGTTTCCCAAGAGGGAAGTCTTACCCTGCTCCAAACCCAAATTGGAAGCAATTTTGTGCTGCATTATTGTTGCCTGCTCGTCATGAAGACTAGCAGAGATGAGGCCCAGCCTTCTACTCTCAGCTTCCAGTGGCCAGTGTGTGGAGGAGAAACATTTATGGCACCCTAAAGACCACCCTCTTTTCCACTGCTAAAAGTTCAAGTTGAGAGGTATTATAGTTAGTTGGAGGTGAATGGAAATACAATCAAACCTCACATAAAGAGCGCCACGATTAAAAAGTAACTCGCATAAAGAGCACAATTTTCTCTGAATGTTTGCTTTGCTTAACAAATAAAACCAACCAAAAACTCGCTTAACAAATAAATTGGGGTTCACAATCCCCCCCCACACACACACACAATTGGTCACTTACAATGGTGTTTCGCTTAAAGAGCAAACTCGCTTAAAGAACATTCCTGTGGAACGCATTATGCTCTTTAAGCGAGGTACAACTGTAAAAAATAAATGTATATTGTCTTCCATGTGTGTGGAGAGGGGGGTGTTCTTATAGGAAAAGGTAAAGGTCACCCTTGCTCATATCCGACTTTGGAGTTCAGTGCCCATTTTTGTTTATAACCAAAGAGCCAGTGCTATCACTTTCTGCAGGCATTTCTGTAGACATGTGGCAGGCATGACTAAACACCAGAGTGCACAGAATGCTGTTTACCTTCCCACCAAAGTGGTCCTTATTTATCTACTTGCAAAGTGCTAGGTTGGCAGGAGCTGGGGCAGAGACCACAGGTCATTCTGTTGTGCAGCACTCAGGTCTTGATCTGCTGACCTGCCATCCTTCCAGTCATCGAGATCAGCATCTTAACCACTAAGCCACCACAATCCCATTGAGGGTTCTTATATGTAGCCCCAACGCAGGTCAGGAAGAGGGGTGCATTGCACTCTGGACAGAGTTTAGACCTCTCCATAATCCCAGTTGTATGATTAACTAGTGAGTGGGCTGAGTTGAATACATGGGGAGGAGGATAAAGGAAAGCATGGGGCAGAGTGAAGGAACTTTCTCAGATCACAGGCACCCAAACCTCCTGCTGTTCCTTTGCTTGATCACTCACACACACACTCGCTCACTCACACATGCAGTGCCAGACACACTCCTTGAAGGTTTCAATGGCACTCACTGAGCGAGGCCTGGCAGGCAAGGAGAGGTGGAGGAAGTTTGTGCGAGGTACACACCTCCTGGTGTGCACATTCATGCACACATGCAGAGGCATAATGATTAATTTCTCTTCTCTCTCTCTCTTTCCAGCCTTCTTCTTCAGATATTTGAGGGGGGGGGGGAGAGATGATAATCAGCAAAATATAACAAGCCTAAAAGACACAATCTATCCCAATACAGGTGATCCCATATGCAAACATGATTTTTAAAACACCACATCTGGAATTGATTCAAAATAAACAACTTCCACCAGAATGTTTAAAATAAGCCACTTTCCAGCAGAAATAATGTGTGCTTAGCTACATATATGTCATGTAGTTTCTGATTTTTAAATCAATTTAAAATTTGGCCAATTTGAACAGAGGAGTATATCGATATCTAGATGAGCCCTGAGACTCAGAAAATAAGGTAGCTCCATGTAATCTTGGTAAAGAATAAGCTTTTTCTTCACAGTCCATGCTCTCTGCCAGATGTGACAAATGGAAGCCATTTAGCTCAGGTGAAAAACAGGCTACAACCCTATGCAGTAGATTAGAAAAACAATCTGAAATATCAGTTGTGGGATGAGTCTCTTCCCACCCACCAGTAACAATTGTTATTCACCTCCAGAAGGTAAGTAGCTAAGCCTATACTGCTCCATGAGATTGGGTAGGTGGGATGTCTCAGAGAACTAAAAAAAAGACAGAGGATGATACAGTCTGACAAAGGTTTACCTACTACAGCATCCCTTCACATGACTTGAAATCATGTGAGGTAAACCGTTTCAAGCAATCCCATTTCATTCCGGGGGAGAGGGAGAAGGTAAAATGATTCATGGTGCAAAACCAGAAGATCAGACTTCTGAAATGAGCTGAGCTGTGAAATTCCACAAATGTTTCCACTTTTAATTGAGCCCAGTTTGTAGCACTGTGTGGCATTCACTCCCTCTCTTTTGGCAAACATTTGAGAGAACATAAACAAATTCCTTTACCCACTAATCATAGTCACGTTTTTTCCACCCCAGTGCGAAATAAGGAGACCAGATACCAAACAGCTGTGGTTGAAGGCTTGGGCCAGGTTTATTGATTAAGTAGAAGATTTGGTGAAGGGGTAAGGCGGGCAGTTTGTAACCTGACACCATGGACAGGGCAGATGTTAACCCTTCCCTGGACTGAATGGGCAAAATCCAGGCCCCTGCTATTTACAGCACATTTACAAACATTTGAGTGAACATAAAGAAACTCCTTTATCCACTAATCATAGTAGTGTTTTTTTACAGAACAAAGCTTCAAATGGAAAAAAAAAACCTGAACATCAAACAGGAACCCTAAATTATTGCCTGGTGAGAAATGCCATACTGACTCATACAATTTTCAATTTGTGTCTCCTGACAGATGACTGTACTCTTACTCTTATGTCTGAGGAAGTGGACTGAAGCTCACATTAAAATATAGGACTTTATCCTTAAGGTACCAGAACAATTATTATTATTACTATTATTTCTTCTTCTTCTGTTTTTGCTCTGTTTTCTTTCTCATCTAATGACAGTACAAAAGACGATTGAAGGACAAGCAACTACAAACCCAAGTGACCATTTTACTTATTTACATGATGCACACAAACACTCTGGGCTGTCAGAAGCTTGCTTCACATGTCAACTTGGCACAGGATAATCTCTTTGCCTCCCAAGAGCAGCCGCAAGAAGTAAACTACGATGTGATATGATTATCACTGTGTGTTGCTCACAGTCACCTGCATGCATCCTCTTGCCAGTGGTGTGTGTGTGTGTGTGTGTGTGTGTGTGTGTGTGTGTGTGTGTGTGTGTGTGAAGTAGTGAGTTTTTACCCTAAAAGCTAAAAAATGTAAACGTTTAGCACAATTACTTTTTCCAATCAGTTCCACCTCTCATCAAACATGTTTTGTTTTCCCCTTTCACATGGATGGATTATGAGGAGTATTAATAAAAAGAAAGCCAATGTCTAATAATTTTTCAGTTGCTTTAATAGAACTGGTGATGCAATAGAATTTTCCAGGGAATGGCACCCTAAAACATTCAACACATGAAGATCAGAATTGAAGGAATAATGCCTGTTAATCTATGTTCTAACAAAATGCAAGACAGATGAATAAACAGAAATGTCAATAAAGGAAACCTAACTTTTAGAGCAGAGATAGGCAACTTGTGAATTTCCAGACATTGCTGATCCAGAAACTGGCAAAGTTACTTTATAAAACTAGGTTTCTCAGAATTTCCATGGACCAATCCTAGTACAAATAAAGAAAGATACTTTTCTGATCTGAAATCCCATAACCCCTCATAATCAATGAGGAATAAGAGTAACAATATCTGGAGAGCTATAAAATGCCCAACCTGGCTCTAGAAAAATGTGGGTGTGAATAGATAGATAGATAGATAGATAGATAGATAGATAGATAGATAGATAGATAGATAGATAGATAGATAGATAGATAGATAGATAGATAGATAGATAGTCATCTGTCAAATTTTAGATTTCAGCCCCTTGGGACAGGGTTCCATTATTTTTTGGAGACCAGAGATGAGATGTGATGCGATACGATGAAATGCTATGCTATGCTATCTTTTTACCATGCTATTTTTATAGAGCAAGGACTCCTGAAGACTTGCAACAAATTTAAACTGAATTGAATCAATAAACTATTGGTATGCCTTGACACCCAAAGGGATAAAAGAGGAAGCAAAGAAGAAGAAGAAGAAAACTATAGGTAAAAGAAAGTTCAAATAAGAATATACAAAACTTACATCAAAAAACAGTTAAATAAATGATAATATTAAAATGTGTTCAATTAAAAAGCAATTTAAAAGGACATCAGGAAAATCTGTGCAATTTTTATCTGTTACAAGCTTTATTCCCAGTAGCCACTCTGATATGTCTGTCCATATAAGACTGTATAAATAAAAATAAATAGTATCTGGAAGGTATAAAACTGGGTCCCTGAGCACAGGACCCAAAGAATCTCTTGCTTCTCACTTGCACTTGATTTCCTGAAATCACCTTCAGTTTAGAGAACTCACTTCCTTGGTCCCTCTGTCAGTATGTATAAGGCAATTTTAACTTTTCTTGCTTTCTATTCATTGCAGCAATAAACGTGTTTGAAGTGTATGGCGGCCTTTTCGTCAATACCATTTTCATCCATGGTAAGTCTATTTAATAAGCTCCGTTCATCAGACTTCTCTTTTGGAGTGCACCATTTCCTGGAGGCAAATAAAATGCATTTTATTAGCATTTCACATATTCAAAAGAGTCCCTTTCATGTGAAGTCTCGGTTCATCCTGAATAAAATTGTGCACTTTATTCGGAAGTTTTATTCACTCTCTGCTACCTGCCAGCTTGAGTTTAAGGTAAGATACCTCCTCACACCTCCAGTTAGGATATTGTACTGGCCAGAAGTCATTAAGCTACCTAGCCTTTCCATTGCTTTGCTTTGGTTGCTGCAAATGAAAGATTCTAATGAAAGCCAACATCAAGCAAGGAAATACAGTAAGTAAAACCTCACATAAAAGTGCCTTGCTTAGAGTCTAACTCACTTAAAAAGCAGAATTTTCTGTGAATGGTCACCTTGTTTAACAACTAAAACCAACCAAAAACTCGCTTAACAACTAAATTGGAGTTCACAATCCCCACCACCACCGGAAGTCACAATTGGCCACTTACAATGTTGTTTTGCTTAAAGACAAACTTGCTTAAAGAGCAATCCCATGGAACACATGCTCTTTAAGCGAGGTACCACTGTATTCTCTCATTGAGTTGCTGACAATAAAGCTGAATTTGACAGGGGCAGACAGGCCCTGTCATTGGTCAGGAGGCTGTACGTTCCAGTTCAGTTAATTTTTATAAGAATTTTGTAACGCACATTTCTTCATATTTTGGATAAAAAGAACTTGAGTTCCTTTTTAAAATTGAAGAAGAAAAGATCAAAATGGACTGATTTTTTCAGTTTGGTTATAGGTGGGAATTTTGTGGCCCATGGTTAACATTTAGTTTCAAATGTGATTTTTGTGTACCCCTTTCTAAGAGTGGGGTCATTGAAAAGGATGATTCCCTCCTTTTTGTGGGAGACTTGAAGAGTAGCAGTTTCCCATATAAACAAGGTGCCATTTATTTTTATATAGTTTGCTTCAGCCTCTAGGTTGCTCTGGTAAAATGAGAGAGAGAGAGGTGCTGACAACTACATCACACTACAGTCAAGGTTTTCTAGATTCATTTGAAGGAAGCTATTGCAGCAATGAGTTGAAACAAATTTTAAGGAAAGTGAAAGTGAAAAGTGTCAAAGCAGGACTGCAGTTGAACAAAATGAAGATAAAAATCCTGATACAGAAGAACTACACAACTTTAATGCTGACAATGAAAAATTGAAACACTGGGGGGAAATGTATACCTTAGTTCAAGCGTCAATCCAGATGGAGAGTGAAGCAAAGAAATAAGATGAAGACTGACATTTGGAAAGGCAGGAATGAAAGAATTAGAAAATATCATTAAGGATGTGTCAGTGGAGATCAAGGTCAAGGTCAGTTACTGAGGTGTGTGAGACAGAATATTAATCTTTTGGGGCTGGATGGATCTACAGGCATCATTTTGCTCACCTCCCCTTACAAAGTCATAGTTTTTCAGAAGAGTAGGGCAACAGACTTGCATAGGTCATGCTGCTGTTCTGTTTCCAATGAGCTTGATCCAGCTGGAAGTCCCAGCTACAGCACTCTCATCAGATAAGTATTGAATAGCAGAATAACACTTATACAAATCCTATTGATTCCAGAGTTTTTGAATGGGATGGAAAAGACTGAAAGCAATGGGAAGAGAACAAGAATTAGATATGGATAGCATATAGATACCACAAGAAAGATGTCTGATGGACTTGGTCCACGAAAGCTAACATTAAAATATAAGAGTTAGTATTTAAGGTGCCACAGCATTTTTTGTCTTTTTTGTTTTGTTTTGTTTACTATCTGATAACAAGAAGATAAGTGAACCTTTCTTCTTACCCATGGAGCAGCTTTCATGGCAACTGATGTATCTCCATTCAAATCTCCCTAAAATGCTTGTAAAAATACCATTGCTTGTCTTGACAGATCTACAAGTACATTTTCAACTCTTGTCAAATTTCTGTCAGACAAAGCAATGTATTTTTCCCAAGCATTAATAGGCCAGACCTAGTATTCTTTTATGAAATGCTCAATTTTTACTTCATTTTTTTGAAGGACAGATCTGACAGAGCTCACAGGCCATTTCTCCTCATGATGACAGGATTCCACAAGATGGGGTCAAGATCTGTATAAAAATATATCCTCTTTGCTAGTGTCTTCCTATGGTAGCAGTCACAAATTTGGAATTTATTTCATTCTTGAGGAACAACCCCCCTTTGCATTCTTTTTAATGGCAGTGACCTTAGAAGACTGGGCTAACCATTTAATTTTTTAAAGAAAAATTTCTTTACAGCATTATATTATGCTAGGAAAATGTCAAATTAACTGCTAGCTAGAAGTCCCACAACATCAGAAATTCATAGTGGAAGGGAAAAAGAAATAAAAGCTTAGCACCAGAAGATATACAGTTTGAAAAAGTGTGTGTGTGTGTGTGTGTGTGTGTGTGTGTGTGTGTGTGTGTGTGTGTGTGTGTGTGTGTGTGTGTGTGTGTGTGTGTGTGTGTGTGTGTGTGTGTGTGTGTGTGTGTGTGTGTGTGAGAGAGAGAGAGAGAGAGAGAGAGAGAGAGAGAGAGATTGATTCCAAGCAGATGTTGAGGCAAGCCAGATGGGAGGGGTAGCTGGCTTGGCAAAATATTTCACAGTCTGAAACACAGACTAACATGACTTCTATTCCAAAATATTTCAATTTCCCTTTTTGGAAAGCCCGTGATGTATGCCTGCCTGTTTCCCAATGAACCATTCTGAACTACCATTTTTCATTCTGCTTTTAACTGACAATATGCAACATGATGAACTGCTTTCCTATGCAGCACAATGGGGGTTTCCCCCTCTTAAAAGTTTTGATATAGATTTTCTTACATTTAGAATTCAGTGGAGGGAATACTTACTTCACTGGAGGAAGACAAATTGCCCTCCAGCTCCTCAAGAAGTCAAATCTAGCAACAGATGTCAAGGACATCAAGAGGGTAGTGGCAGATCACATGCAGGTATTCTTGGATGAAACCAATTGCTTGCATCCATTCCAGTCAGATTTAAGGGCTTGGCATCGAAACTGCATTGGTTGAACTACAGGATGACCTTCTCCAGGAAGTAGACAGGGGAGCTTCATCTCTCCTGGTGCCTCTGGACCTCTCAGTAGCTTTTGATACGACCATGATATCCTCCTGGGATGCTTGTCAGGGTTGGGAATCTGGGGCACTGTACTACAATGGTTCCATTCTTTCCTTAGTTAGCATACCCAAAGAGTTCAACTTGGAGAGTTTGTTTTAGCTCCATGGACCCTTCAATGAGGTGTTCCACAGGGGGTAATCATCTCCCTGGTGTTGTTTAATATCTATATGAAGCCACTGGGAACTGGATTCACAACTTGGGAGTCATTATGGACCCATTACTCTCTTTTGAACATCAAATAGCAGCAGTATCTAAAAATACCCTTTTCCAGCTTTGTCAAATTGCACAGTTGTGCTCCTACTTGGACATATGTTCTCTCATAAAACTGATCCACTCATTGGTAATCTCATGGATTGACTACTGTAATGGTCTCTACATGGGGCTGCCCTTGTGTCTAATACAGAACTTGCAACAGGTCCAGAATACAGCAGCCTGGTTGGTGACAGGTATAAAGAAATGTGATCATATTTCCCCAGCCTTGACAGGCTTGCACTGGTTTCCTGTTCCCTATCATGTGAGATAACAAGGTGTTAGTCTTATCATATAAGGTCTTATATGGTTTGGGACCTTATTATCTGTCGGAGTGTCTCTCCCTCAGAACAACTCCCCACAACACCCACATCACAATCTGCGCAGCTCCATTTGCCAAATCTCAGGATTCCTAGAAAGGCAATGATTAGAAATAGAGCCTTCTCAGCAGCACCATCATATTAGAATTCACTACCAGTTGAGCTGTGCCAGGCCCCATCCCTGGACATTTTCAATGAAGCCTTTAAAATATCATACCTGTGAGAGTACATTAGTTGGCCAGTTTTGAGCTTGCCTGCCCTCAAATGCCATCAGATATTTATTCTGTCATCTGTTTTATTGTGTTATTTGTTTTTATTTTGCTGCTGCTGCTAATTTGTCTGTACACCACCCATAGTGGGAAATATTCTAGATAAAATGAAATGGTTACTTGGTTGATCCGTGTTTCACATGTCAGGTTGACATGGCGGATTGAAGCATTGTCTTCCACTGTTTCCAATCCCATGCCAGTCTCATCCAGGAACTTTGCCTTGAACTAGTCTTCCTACCTGGTTGCTGGCCTTCCTAGTGGACACTTTATGTCAAAGGCAGTACATTACTCTAATATGGCCAACTTTGACATGAGTCCAGCCAGCTGTGTTGTCATATTAAAATGGCTAAAGGAGCACTGAAAATGTAATAATTAAATAAAATATATCATTAAGCATTTTATTTGGACCAGATAAATCATTAAAATCTGATTAGCTATAAATTCCTGAACAAGGCTATAAGGGGACAATGATTTAGTACAGAGGCTGTTACTTTGAAGATCTTATAACAATTAAGAAAATATATATTTCTTCTCTTTTCTTCACATGGAAATATAATTGACAAAAGTAACATGCATAGTCAGAGCATGTATGCAATAACCTACCAAGGCTAGAATTGTAAATCTCTGCTTCTATACAGAGCTTAGAAACATTTGTATTAAAGGTAACTTGTTAATGTTAACTTGAAAATTAATTAATTAGCTTAAATCTTGTGCAGTGCATCATTTTTAACTTAATTCACTGGCTTGGATAACATTGCATATATTTATTGGTGTGAGTTGTTGTTGTTGTTGTTCAACTGCACAGTTGAGTCCAACCCTTTGCAACCCCATGGACCAGAGGTTCCTCTGTCCTCCACCATCCTCCACAGCCCACACAGATCTACGCCTATTGTGTCAACATTGCCATGAAGGTACTTCATCTTCTGGCGCCCCTTTCTCCTTTTGCCCTAGATCTTTCCCAGCATCTAAGCCTTCTCAAGTGAGTCCTCTCTTCTCATTTGGTGGCCAAAGAACTTTAGATTCATCTTCACCATTTGACCTTCAAAGCAAGAGTCAGGATTGATTTCCTTCAGGATCAACTGATTTGATCTCCTTGCAGTCCAGGATACTCTCAAAAGCCTCCTCCAGCACCACAGTTCAAAGGCATCTATTCTTCTGTGCTCAGTCTTCCTAACTGTCCAGCTGTCACAACCATACATTACTACTGAGAATACCATTGCTTAGAAGATTATGTGGATTTTTGTTGGCAGGGTGATGTCTCTACTTTTTATCATGCGGCCAAGGTTTCTCATAGCTTGCCTCCCAAGAAGTAAGCATATCTTTAATTCATGGCTACAGTCACCATCTGTTGTGATCTTAGAACCCAAGAAGGTAAAGTCTGTCCCCATCTATTTGCCAGGGAGTGACAGGGCCTGTTGCCATTATCTTGGCTTTTTTTATGTTGAGTTTCAGATCAGCTTTTGGAATCTTTTCTTTCACTCTAATCAAGAGGTTCTTTAGGTCTTCTTCACTTTCTGCCATTAGAGTAGCATCATCTGTATATCTCACGTTGTTGATGTTTCTTAATTCCATCTTGTGATTCATCCAGCTCTGCATTACACATAATGTACTCTCAGTGATGGGATGATGCCAATTCTAACTGGTTCCCCAGAACTGGTAGGAACAATCCTGGAGGGTTTTCTGGGAGGGTAGTGCTGTTTTTAAAGCATCTGGTTCGGATGCCTCACCGGCAGAATTTTTTTTTAAAAAAATGGACCCAAATGGCTCCAATTTAGTGTGCATGCGCAGAAATAAATCTGACACATACGCGCTGCAATTGCGAATCGCACATGCATCAGATTGAAATTCTGTGCATGCGCGTTAAGAGGCAGCCATTCACTGCCTATTTTAGCCAGAGCTGGACTTTTTCAGAGCAGCTAACATCACGGTGGGGGTAGAATTTTTTTTTTTGACATCCCATCACTGTGTACTCTGCATATAAGTTCAATAAGCAGGGTGACAATATGCAGCCTTGTTGTACTTCTTTTCCTATTCTAAACCAATCAGCTGTTCTGTAGCCTATGCTAACTGTTGCTTCTTGACTCATATACAGATTTTTCATAAGCCAGGTGAGGTGGTATGGTACTCCCATCTCTTTAAGTATTTGCCGCAGTTTATTGTGGTCCACACAATCAAAGGCTTTTGTGTAGTCAATGAAACAGAAGTAGACATTTTTTCTGGTGCTCCCCTGCTTTCTCCATGATCCAGGAAATGTTGGCAATGTGGTCTCTAGTTCCCCTGCCTCTTCAGAACCCAGCCTGTACTTCTAGAAGTTCTCTGTCCACATGCTGCTGAAGCCTAGCCTATAATATCTTGAGCATGACCTTGCTGGTATGTGAAATGAGTGCAATTGTACGATAATTTGAATATTCTTTGGCATTGCCCTTCTTTGGAATCGGAACATACACTGACGTTTTCCAATCTTGTGGCCACTGCTGCATTTTCCAAATCTGCTGGCATATTGAGTGCAACATTTTAATTGCATCTTCTTTTAGGGCTTTGAATAATTCAACTGGAATACCATCACCTCCACTTGCTTTGCTGTTAGTAAGACTTTCTAGGGCCCTCTTGAATTCACACTCCAGAATGTCTGGTTCAAGGTCAAAGATCTCATCATTGTGGTTGCCAGTGATTTAAGGTCCTTTTTGTAGAGTTCTTCTGTGTATTCTTGCCATCTTTTCCCAATCTCTTCTGCAACTGTTAGGTCCCTGCCATTTTTGTCCTTTATCATGGCCATTTTTGCTTGAAATGTTCCCTTAATTTCCCCAATATCCCCAATTCTTTTAAAGATATCTCTAGTCCATCTGCTTCTGTTGTTTTCCTCTATTATTTTGCACTGTACATTTAAGAAGGCTCCCTTATCTCTCCTTGCTGTCCTTTGGAATTCTGTATTCAGTTGAATGAATCTTACTCTTTCACCTTTGCTTTTTGTTTTCTTTCTTTCTTCAGCTATTTGAAGAACCTCATTAGACAACCACTTTGCTTTCTTGCATTTCTTTTCCTTTGGGATGGTTCTAACTGCTGCCTCCTATATGATGCTGTGAACCTCTGTCTATAATTCTTCAGGCACTCTGTCAAGTCAAGTCACTTGAATCTATTCTTCACCTCCACCATATATTCATGAGGGATGTTATCTAGGTCATACCTGTGTGGCCTAATTATTTTACCTAATTTCTTCATTCTAAGCCTGAATTTGGCAATCAGTAGCTCATGATCTGAGCCACAGTCCACTCAAGGTCTCCATCTTTGGCTGCAGAGTACAGTAGTACCCCAATTAATGTGTGCACCACACAGCGTTAAAACCGGATAATGTTGGGGAATTTGAGGCAAACTTTTGCACCGCACAACATTAAGATAGCATTTTGCTGTGCAAAAGTGTGCCTCAAATTTCTCAATGTTGATCTCTGCCTCCAAACCCTGCAGGGTTGGAGACAAGCTCTGTGGGCTTTGGGGCAGAGATCTCCACTCAGAGTGGTGATTTGGTTGGGGGGAGGACACCCCAACCAAATGGGGGTATGCGCCCTCCCCCTAACCAAACCAGCAGTCTGACCATCCAATCGCCGGTTTAGTTGGGGAGTGAATTGACGTGCACGCCCTCCTCCTCAACCAAACTGGCGGTCTGAGCATCTGAATGCCGGTTTGGTTGGGGAGAGGGCACCCGTGCCCGGTCTCCCCCCAACCAAACTGGTGCTCTGATGATCAGAGCACCAGTTTGGTTGGTGGGAGACTGGGCGCGCATGCCCTCACCCCAACCAAACTAGTGCTTGGCTTGATCCACCTGCCTTTTTGGAAAGCCAGTCAGTGGCATGATGCCATATCTGTTGAAAATAATTTTCCTTTCTCAATTGCTTCAGGTTACATGGCTTGCACTACAGGTCACACTCAAGCCCTCATCCTAGGTCAGTGTTGGTGAACCTATGGCATGCACGCCAGAGGTGGCACTGAGAGCCTTCTCTGTGGGCACTTGTATGATTACCACAAAACAGAGTTTGCCCTGCCCCACTGCCCAGCAGCCAAATGGTAATGCATCCTCTCTCCCCCAGCACAGAGTTCACCCCGCCCCTCTGCCCACAGCCCAGTCGGAGTGTTTCTTTCCTCTCCTGTTGCTGTGTTGGCACTTTGCGATAAATAAGTGGGGTTTGGGTTGCTGTTTGGGTACTCGGTCTCTAAAATGTGGTTGCATTTTATAATTTTTATTGTACTGTTGTTGTTTTGACTGTAAGCCACCCTGAGTCACCTTGGTGAGTGGGCGGCAATATAAATCTAAATAAATAAATAAATAAATAAATAAATAAATAAATAAATAAACAAATAAATAAAAGGTTCATCATCACTGCCCTAGTGATGCCGCTGCTGTTGACACCTGCCTGCTGCTCCCCGACCCCAGCCAGGGTAAGTGACTAGGGTTTGTGTTTGGGGTGAGTGGGTAGGTGGGTGTTTTATGTAGTGTGCTTTTATTTCTATATAATGTCTATTTTAATTTGTATTTTTATGTTTTTTATTTCTATATAATGTCTATTTTAATTTGTATTTGTATGTATTTTTTATTTCTATTTTTATGTGTGCTGCATTTTTATTTTATTTTTTTCTTTGGCTCCGCCCACATCATTGGCACTGCCCATGATGTCATGATGTCAGCTCCGCCCATGACATCGTGACATCATGATGGCTCCCCCCATGACATCAGCTCCACCCACAGTGTGGTAGTAAAATTTTTGGCTGTCCACCACTGGATAGACAGCTTTGCTTGAATTTACACTTCCTAATGTGCTACATTCTTTGCTATCCACTCACATTCTAACATGCTAAAATCCCATCGATCATCACACAGTCCAGAAGCATGTGGTCATGAGAGGGTGGAGACGAGAGGAAAGGGTACACTATTATCAATGTATTTTTATACTCTTGTTTTACTTTGTTGTACTCTACTTTTGTCTTTGTTTTGTCTATGCATTTTTATTTTTATAAGCTATTTTTCTACAATGTTTTTTTAAAATATTAATAAACAAACAAAAATGTAAATATATATATATATAAGAGATGAGAGGAATGGGAGAGAAAAGAGAATTTTTCAAAAGAAACAAAGGGTTTTTTTAAAAAATGATCCCTTTAATGATTATGCTCCAGAGTTATGAAATCGTTAATTTTGTCTTAGAAAAGAATATTTCCATGACTACAGCATAGATTTGCTACAAATAAAAAAAGGGACTAATTATTATCCTTTTGAGATAATATTAATTATTTGAAGTACATTTCAGCAATGTCTGTTCTGCTGGAGAAAAAAAGTCGCTTGTGTCTGAATAGGGAGCAAATCAACCCTATATTAAAAATAATCTGAGCTCTGAAAGAATTTAACCAAACATCACAACATTTGTGTATAGAAGCAGGGGTGGCCAACCTTGATGCTCCAGGTGTTCTTGGACTTCAATTACCAGAAGCCCAAGTCAGCTCACCTGCTGATCAGGGCTTCTGAGAATTGAAGTCCAAGAACAGCTGGAGTGTCAAGGATGGCCACCCTGGCATAGAGCAACATCAAAATGTTTACTCCTAATGTGCCAAATTTTATGTAGATAAAAGATCTCCAGTTTCCGTGTAGAATGTTGCTTTGCTTTGCCACATAACGTTATCACTGCCCTGCCATGCAGTAATAACTTACATATCTTGTTGCAAGCCAGTCACATGATTCTCTGCCCAACAAGGAATACAAGCATCTACTTTTTAAAGTGTGTCATGTGATTTATGCTGTTGTACTTACACCGGCATACATAAGTGACAAGATTCTGATTGGTGTGTTTTTCGTTTATAACCTGCTAGCGATATATTACTTCTAAATTTGGCCAAAATTATTACAATTACTAAAATTAGCCAACCTGTCCAATAATGATTTAAATACAGCTTGTTAGTTGTTACTCAAGCCTCAGTGCTGCTGGTATTAAAGCTAATAAAATAGCAGTGTTTAAAATTGTTGTCAAAATGATAGCAAATTAATTCGTTATATTTCTGCTGGCACATCATTCCCTTCTGGAAGCTGCCAATGTCCCAGCATTGTATACTGAACCCTTTCCTTTAACATTTCATTATGTGGAAAAACATTAAAATGAAATTTTTAAAAAGGAAGGGGATGGGTTGCATTAGGAGAAGGAGGAGTCTTGATGCCAGTCTATTCAATAGCAACACATAAAACATTTAGTTATTCAAGTATATCAACTGCAATCTTCAGGTCAGTCAATCCATAATCTCTAATAAAAGGATACAATTTGCACCAAGACCATTAACAACTCTTTACATGTTGTCAACTGCAGGAAAAGTGCTTCCGTCATATGCAAGCAGAAAAGCATTCAATAAATGAGCCTGTCTGGCAAGGAAAAGGTGGTTAAAGTGGCAAAGATTCTGCTTGAGAAACAGTGTCAGACCATCTTGCTGAAATGTTATCCTTTTTCTGTTCTAATGGCTTTAGCAAATAAACAAATTACTGAGCTCAAAAAATGCCTTTGGAAAATACATTAAGGCAATTTGCAACTAATTGCTGTGTGTTGGGCTATTATGAGTTTGACCTGTAGTATACAATCTCCCTGAGATAATGATGCTAATTATACTGAAAAATAGTTGCCACCCTTTGATCTTTGAAGATAAAATGTAGATCTTTGGGGGACCTGGAAGCCTGTCACTCTATTGAACATTTGATAGGAAAGTAATTAGAATGGCAGTCAGAAAGTCACCTGTTTAACTGTGCAAAGTTCATTACTTTCTAGAAACCTTCCAGCTAGCCCATTCTTTGTATGGGCTTCTCATTTACACCAATATGATGTTGTCAGATAGATCCTTTCTAGAATGATATGTCATAACTCACCAGTAATATGCCCTTGATGTGCTGCAGCACACATTAATAAACATTTCATTGAAAAGACTTGAATAAGAACAGGAATCACCAAAACTGTGTAAATTCAAGACGACTGACTGAAAAATAGGATAACAATTTATCAAGGTGAAATCACCAGAATTTAAAAAGGCAGCCAGAATGAGAATCTATTCCACCATAGCTTTTCTAGATTTAGTAATGTTGTAATCTCAGTAGAGCCAGAGGTTGGGAGATTCTCCACTGTACCTCCTAGAAAAAGAGATACATAGCTTGTGTAGACAAGTGAGACATTCCCAGGATATCCCCAGAAGAAGGGGATAGTAAACCAACTTCTGAGTATTCACTACCTAGAAAACCTGAAAAGATCACTGTAGGTCATAGCTGACCTGATGGTGCTCAATTATTATATATCCAAGTAGCACCTTTCCAAACATATACTATTATCAATCAGTTTCACATCCTTTTCCTTTGGAAGAAAGCTCATGACTTTCAAGACTGATCATGTTTCTGCATTTGTTGTTGTCAGATGGAAGAGTCTTTTAAATTTTATAAACTAACAAAGACAGCGATGTGATCCATACACAAAATAAATGCCGGAGGAAGGTGATATCTTTAACATGGAGGTTCTCAACCTTTTCAAGCCAGGGGCCGGGTCACACTCTCTCAGTCAGTTTCGAGGGCTGGATGGCCATTTTGCCCTGCTTGCATGATGGGGTCAGCCATTTTGTCCCAACAGCTTCAAAGGGATGGCCATTTTGTGTCTTGAATGCCCTTGGAGGGATGGAGGACCACGTGAAATTGTGTCATGGGCCAAATCTGGTCCACAGGCCTTAGGTTTGGAACCTCTGCTTTAGAGAATCACTTAAAGCACTCTCTAGCACTAGAAAGAGGGCCTTCTCAGTGTCCGTTCCGGCCCTATGGAACCTTCTGCCAACCTCCAGACAGAGTTGCTACCCTTCAGGAAAGACTTAAAGACTTGGCTAGCAGGTGTAGGGTACCACCAATGCGGTAACCCCAGTCTGTTGGCTAATTTAGTAATACTCTTTCTCTCTTTTAATATTTTAATATTTTCATCTTTCAATTGTTGACTGGTCTTTGTTTTTCTTGTGAGCTGCCCAGAATCTTCAGAGTGGGGCGGAGATATAAATTGGAAAATAAATAAATAAATAAATAAATAAATAAATAAATAAATAAAGCAAGCAAGCAAGCAAGCAAGCAAGCAAGCAAGCAAGCAAGCAACCAAACAGGGGTTACAGACCGTTTAAAACTGGGGGGCAGGTCAAGCTCCCCCAGACTTTTCAGGGGACGGACTAGTTTTTTAATGAAATATTTATTTATTATTTATAAATTTCCCACTTTGGGTGGTGTACACACAATATCAGCTAATTGATAATACAACAAAACACACAACAAAGCAAAAACAGAACAACCAAACAAATACGTCCCAAATAAAATGAACTAGAATACAATGTCTTTCAATATGAAGTCTGAGCCTGCTTTAGGCTGATGAGATCATCAATGTCTGGTTCCATGTTTGTCACTGCCAATCGTAACAGATTATGCAAGTGTGCATCAGTTAATCTGGATCTGATTGGAGATTTCAGATGTTTCATTCGGGAGGAAAGTCTGTTTACAGCCATAGATGCATCCAAAGATGTTTGTCATTTTAAGTGCATGTTTCCTGAGATTAAGATATGTGTCATAGGGGAGAGATGCATAGAAATTAGTTAGGTTGCTTGACTTGAATGTGTCTTTCAGAGAGTCACAAATCTGTAGTCCAGCCAGTTCCATTTAGTAAATGGGATCAACAATTTCAATGTCAACAGAAAATGGGTTCCAGAAAACAACTGCAAAAATGTGAACCACCGAATGTAATGTTGACATATTCTGCCATACTCGTGTGGTTAACTCTTAAAAGTCTGACTTTTGAATTCCTGCTTATTCAAAACATATTGATGGGTTTGGATTAGGGATGCCAATGTTGTTGTTTTTTTCATGACAGGCATTCATATGATGTGGAACTAATTGCCTTTTTACCTGGAGCTCAATTCCAGGCAGGAACCAGGAATGACCCTGTCTATTAAATTTGGCCAAGTCACATGGACATGGATTGATTCTTAATTAAGAATTTTGCAAAATCCACTGGATTTTTTAAAATGTTCAGTTGTTTGCATGGAAGCCAAACAGACTGATTTGGTCATCAGCACACCTGTTTTCATGTCTAGTTGAATGTATTATGGTTTTTTTAAAAAATTTCTGTTTTGTTTACTGCATTTTCAGCACTGGCACATGCTCTCTCTCTCTTTCTTTCTCTCTCTCTGTAAATCCAATCATGATTCACTTGCCTGTCTCCCACGCAACATTTGTTCAATTCATCTGTGTGCATGTTATAAACACATTGAAATGGACAGTCTGTCTGGGAAAAATTAAGCCCAAGAGGTTAATTTTGCCCATGTGTTTGAAATATTTCCCATTTCCCCAGTATACACCCCAGACAAACCTTTTAAAATGTTGGCATTCAAAAGACTGACAAGCCAAACTATTTGCTGAAGGAGGTGAGAGGCTGCAAGGCTGAAGAAATTGATAATGTCCTCACCACAAGTTAACTATACAATGCATCATATTTACACTTCTCTTCCTGTCTTCTTCCTTTTTCGAAACTGGCAAAGATAAATTCAAAGCCTCCACTTAAATTACAATACAAGGCTTATTATATTCATTTGTGTGGGTTCAAATGACATGCTTATGCTTTAATTTATTTGTCTTTAGCCATGGAACATTGCTCATCTTATGGTGCTAAAATCCCAAACAAAATTGATGGTGTGTTGAAAATTAGTTCTGGAACTAGCCACTGGCTGTATAGTTATGAGGCTTTTACTGAAGCTAGTATTTAATAAATATAATTTATAGCACTCACAGTTATTTATGGTCAACTTTTCCATCTTTTTTTCTTCAAAAAAAGAAGCACTATAATAGCCTAATAATATTTCCCTCACCTACCTCAATGATGACTGTGGTTGATTGTTTTACTTTGAAGGAATTTATGAGCCAGACATTCTGCCGCATAGGCAGATATCACTTTTTATAATGTTTAAAACAGGATAGGAGACCTTATGGACACCAAACTCTTGCTTGAATTACAATTCAAATCATCCCCAAATATAAACATTGGCCATTCTGGATAGGCTGTTATAAGATCAATTATAGCAACATTTGGAAGACCCCAACTGCCCCACCCAACTTAAAAGCCCATAAAAAGAGAAATAAGTGCAATGGATGAGCCTCATCCTGGGAAAACCACCTTTGTAATCATGGTGTCTCCCCTGCCAGGTAAGTTTCATTGAGAAAGTGGAAGGCGGGTCTATCCATGGCTCCATAGACTAGGTCTAGAGGCATGATAATGGAAAGATCAGGCTTTCTCTGTTGGAAGGGGGGGTGTCTATCCACTTTTTGGTAGACAGGTAGACAATGCAGCATAAAAATAAGCTTATTAATGTTATGATCTGCTGAATTATATGTTATACTGTCTTCTTTAGAACCTATACTAGACCTGCTCCTGCAGCCAATATTGGGACCAGATAAGCCTCACCCACCCCATACTGTCCCTGATGGGGAGAGGTGTGAGACAGAGAGAGCTGACCCCAGTATAAATTGCAGTGTACATCCCCACATTTTTCCACCAATGAAAATAATGTAGGCAGAGAAAGCCCACCACAACCACCACACCATTATCTCCAATTTGTAATGAGAAGTAATGGTGGGGACATTTTTGTGCTCACATGGCTTTCTCTGTTAGGAAGGCCATATTGCCAATAGCCTCTGGTTGAAGTTAATGGGGGATTTCTTCCTACCCTGGTTTCTGATGAGTAAGGAAGGGAATCTACAGTGGGGCATAGCTTTGTGGGGGAGGGAAATTTAGAGGAGGAGAAGTGTCACATGAACCCTTTCCACATAGACTGATACTTCCTGTTGATTGGATTGGGCCCTTTCTTGGTCTACAGCACGAGTTACCAAACTTCCTTTGGCCATGCCCCATCTAAGCATCTCTAAAATCCTGATGTTAACACACACACACACAATGATATATTATTCTTATTATTCAAATACTGAACTCCTATCTATATGGAGGAAGTCTAAAAGGCCATTAACCTGGTCTAAACAAGCTTCCAATCCCACCCAAAAAATAATCAAATTGCCTCCCTGTTGGGTGTGCACCCCACATTGGAAACTACAGGTCTCAATAGTTTGGAAGTAGCATTCTAGGTTTTCAGGTACTAGTTAGGGAAGCCATGGCCTGAACTTGGGGTTTTATGTACCACAATGTGAGGGCTTCAGACTTCCATATGTGCCACAGTTTGGAAACCTGCTTGCTACATGCTTTCATTTTCTGCATTTATATTTCCTGTTTGTGTGTTTTCAGTCCACGAACTAGATGGAAACAGTGGCTATTTGAGGCATTGTGAATCATCCCTAGCAGTGGTGGGATGTCAAAAATTTTACTACCCCACCGTGTTGTCATCACAGTGTGGGCGGAGCTAACATCATGATGTCATGATGTCATGGGCGGGGCCAAAGAAAAATAATTAAAAAATTAGCGCACACACACAACACAAACCCGAAAATAAATAAATAAATAAATAAAATAAAAATTACATTAAAATACACCCACCCACAAAAACACAAACTAGTCACTTACCTGTTAGTATAAGTGCCTGGGCAGCACCATGTTGCAAGATGGATATGGTCATCGTACCGGTTCTCTAGGATAATATGCCTTAATGTAAATGTAAAACAGCTGTACCTCTTAAGGGTTCTCCAATTGGAACAGCAATTGGAACAGCACAGGTGTAGCTTATTGATGAGGTAACTCCAAGACTTTGCTTAAAAACCCCAAGCCAGGCTGCCAGGCCTTTTTAGGAACTGTGGTAGTACCTCAATATAGGTAAAGGTATTAAACACACATTAAAATGCACACAGACACACCACATCCAAAGGTGAGTCACTTACCCTGGGGAGCAGGCTATAGGGAGCTTCAGGCTAGCAGCTTCTCTTCCTCCTCCCCACTTGGGAGGACAGCAAGGAGGCCGTGCATACGCGCCAAGCACTGTAGGCGTGCATGCACACCCAATGCTTGGTGCGCATGCACAGTGGGGGAACCAGTGAACAGGTAAGCCCCAAAGGTGGTTCCCCCCAAAAGCTGCTACTGGTTCTCCGGGACACTGGGAAAAGTTACTACCAGTTCTGGCGAACTGGTGAGAACCTGTTACATCCCATCGCTGATCCCTAGTATGTAAAAGATTGTTTTGACAATGCTTGTTTAAATCCAGCATCTAAACAGTAATTCTCTAGCTCCTAAATGTCTTACATTCTCCTCTCGCTGAACAAATTCCTCGTTTTTGAATAAGAAGAATGGCAAATGGTGTTAATTACTAAGAAAATTTGTCTCATGGAGAAGAATGTATAAAAGGCCACTGCCTCCCCAAAGAATCATTCAGAAGGGCAGAGGACAGCTATCAGGCTTTAATGATTTTGGTCAATATTGATTGACCTGAGTCACTAGTGATCTGAAATTAAAAAGATGTTTATCCTGTTGTTAACTCCCTTAAACCTTTTAATCCTCTGACTAATGACACGCTACTGTTCATTAAGATGTGTTGGTTTATGCTGTACTTGATGAAAAGTCTTAATGATCAGCTGACTCAAAGAGGTTAGCACTGATTACTCAGTGAACCCTATGAGAATAACAAGTTTTATTTTTTTAAAAAATGTCAGAGCGATTAGTCATTAGAAAGATGATCATGGAATGTTAATATTTCTCAGATTTGCCATCAACAGTTAGAGTCAGCAGGAATAACCATTAGTTGGGGTTTGCTTGTTCAAGGTTCAGCGACAATTACGGAATAAGCCACCAAATAAATTTGATAATCAGCAGTACTTTATGAAATGTAATGAATGTTAGGGGCTTTTTTTATGGGTAGGAGACTTGATACCTACATTATTATTTTGTTCAAAAAAAAATCTATATTCTCAACCAGCCTAAGCTTTGGAAATTTTGGGAGAGTTCTTCCAAATGTGCTACAAGGAGTTGCTCTCAACGTGAATCTGTAGCTATAATGATGACAACAGCAGTAGTTAAATGTAGAGTCAAAATTTAAAATGAATACATTAAAACCTTGTATAAAGAGCACCTCGCTTAGAGAGGTTGCCTCGCTTAACAAATAAAACCAACCAAAAACTTGCTTAACACATAAATCTGGGTTCGCAATCCCCTTCACCAGAAGTAACAATTGGCCACTTACAATGGTGTTTCACTTAAAGAGCAAACTTGCAGCTGGCAGACTCTAGAGAACCAATCACATCTCTGTATTTCCCCCTTCCCTGTTTTTTTTTTTCAATCCAGGAAGTAAAGCAAAAACAGCGTGCTCAGTCCGACACTGCAGCTCAAGAAGATTAGGTAAGCAGAGCTGGGGTGGATTCTCTGTGGCCGAGCAGGCAGTGGGGTGGCTGTGGGGAGTCCCCAAACTGCTGGGGTGGAAGTAGGGAAGGAGGGAAGTGACAGGGAGAGCAGCTTTGGCCTCCTTTACTTCTCTATAGAACCAATCACATTTCTCTCTTTCCCCCCTTCCCTGCAGTTTTTTTTTTAAAAAGCCTCCATGATCAGCTGGCAGTCGGAGAAGGGAAGCAGAGCGAAGCCTGCAGTAGCGTCGGGGGAAAGGCAGGCGGGTGCTGGGGAGTGGGTTGGATTGGGTAGATGTTCTACCCAATCCACCCCCCCTCCCACGATTGTACCGGATAACGCTAAAAATCGCGTTATTTGATACACTATTTTTCCAAAAATCTTGCAACGTTATGTGGTTTTAGCGCTATCCGGTACAATCGTTATCCGGGGTATTACTGTATTAATATATTATTCAGTCAGCTCCTAACAAAATTAGCCAAAATTTCAAAGTTCAGTGAACATGTACAATACACTATGAATTTATGAATAGTAAGACATAATACAGAAGATTCCATTTATACTGCTTTTCCCTCATTCACTAAAAACCCACAATTTAATGCCTTTAGCTCATTTTTAAAAAAATGTATAACCAGTCTCAAGAACTCCAATGCAGACACTATCATTGTCGTTGGCTGGACTTTGGATCCGAGTATAGATTTTTCCTGGTTTAGGAAAAATGCCACTGCTGTGAATTTGTTTAAGGTGGATCCCAGCTTGCCAAGAAGTGACCTACAGACTATGATCTCAGAGTGCTAACACTACAATGTCTCCAGAAATAAGCAAAAGCTTGCTTCACTGGGATCAACATTAGCTGCCCTACACATTACTCTATTGATGGAATAACTTGGAGAAGAAACAAAAAGACAACTTTAAAAAATGCATCAAATCAGTTAAAATGTTAAGATGTATTTTAGATCATGCAGTGTGTGACATATTTCTCATGCATGCAGTTTCCACCTATGAAAACTATAAAAACAATTGAAGTTTCTACCTTGTTGCAGTCTGCAGAAAAAGGAGTTAAAAGCACACTATGCCAGATTTCTAGGAAGAGAAGTAAGTAAATAAGCTTCCTTATGTTCTTTTTTTCTTTCTTCAAATAAATGTGTGCTTAGAGTTTGAACGTTCTTGTAAATGTATATAAATCTGGTTTCATTTCCAAAGGAGTGCTTTGTAATTGGCTCCATCTTGAATGATAAATTTAAACAGCTTTGTAAATGTGCAGTTAATGAATTAGACTAAAGAACTGCCTACTTTTAAAAGAACAGATTGGGTGCAATAATGCAGAATAAATACCTTTAGTGCAAGTTTGAATGGCCATCAAAGCATACTACAGTTATGCATGATTTGAGGTATGATTGTAGGCAACTATGCCATAAGAAAACAGCGTGTTGTTGTCTTTTTTATACTAAAAAAGACTGCAATATGTTTTTACGTTGTAGAATTAACATTTTTATATTTTGTGTGTCTTGCTGAAGCTTGCCAACAAGGAACTGTAATACTGAAAACACTTCCAACCAAATAAATTCTTCAGTTGCTTTGAGAATTGTTTCTCTGTTGTTATTGTTCTCTTGTTAAAGTTGTTACCAGCATTTATAAATTTCACTTTTTTTAGATTCTGAAGTTGAAAACTGATTTCATCCTTACTCCAGTGGGGCTCAATTACACTGTAAAAGCAGTTATTCTTCAGGGCCCAGCTATAATTTACAGATTACTAGTCACAAGAAGAAGCAATTCCTTAAGAAATGAAAGTGTGTGGCCGACACAGCATCTCTAAACTCCTGTAATTTACAGACTTTGGGGGATATTATGGTATCCAGACCATTTGTATATTCTTTTTAGTATAAAATTCTTAGCAGATAAGACAAAAGGTCTGGTGTCTAGATGTAAAAAGAAGAAATATTATCTATAAACAGAGTTATCCCCAGAAGGTAAACGGTGGCTTCTTTTGCATACCTAATACCAGTGGTGGGATGTCAAAGTTTTTACTACCCCACCATGACATCATCACAGTGTGAGCAGAGCCAACGTCATGACATCATGATGTGGGCGGGGCCAAATAAAAAATAATTAATAAATAAAAATAAAAATAAGCACACACACACACGCACACACACACACACAACACAAACCCGTAAATAAATTAAATAAATAAATTAAATAAATTAATTAAATAAAAATACATTAAAATACAACCAACCAACCCACCCACCCCAAACACAAATCAACCAGAGTTTTCAAACCAGAGTTTAAAGCTTATTCTGGCTAATCATTTTCACACTAGGTCAGATGGAAGGAACTACAGAATGAACTCACCACAAGATGGCTTCATTTTGGCACTTTTCAACTTTTCAACAGTTAAAGAAGTTAGGTACTATGTCTTTGCCAAACCAGTTCTCTAGGATAATATGCCTTAATGTAAATGTAAAACAGCTGTACCTCCTTAAGGGTTCTCCAATTGGAACAGCAATTGGAACAGCACAGGTGTAGCTTATTGATGAGGTAACTCCAAGACTTTGCTTAAAAACCCAAAGCCAAGCTGCCAGGCCTGCTGGCCTCCAGGCCTTTTTAGGAACTGTGGTAGTATGTCAATATAGGTAAAGGTATTAAATACACATTAAAATACACACAGACACACCACATCCAAAGGTGAGTCACTTACCCTAGGGAGCTTCAGGCTATAGGGAGCTTCAGGCTAGCAGCTTCTCTTCCTCCTTCCTGCTTGAGAGGACAGCAAGGAGGCTGTGCATACGCGCCAAGCACTGTAGGCATGCATGCACATCAAGTGCTTGGTGTGCATGCGCAGTGGGGGAACCAGTGAAAAGGTAAGCCCCGAAAGTGGTTCCCCCCCCAAAAAAAAAATGCTGCTACCAGTTCTCCGGGACACTGGGAAAAGTTACTACCAGTTCTGGTGAACTGGTGAGAACCTGTTACATCCCATCACTGCCTAATACTAGAGAGACACATAATAAAGGATGCCATGTTACTGGGAAGAAAATCTTATAAACTGGATGCACCTCTAATGTGAATTTTGGTCCCAATTTTCCCAATTAGAATGCTATCTCTGTCATGACCCATTAGACCAAATTATCTTTGGAAGATGAAAGCCAAGATGACCTGCCTCAACACCAGGAAACCAGGACAGAGGATGAACTTGACAACCAAATCTGGCACCCTCCTTCTACGCTATGGGAGACTGAGAGAGGCAGAGCCTGGCATTTTTAGAGGACCCAATCCCTGCAGAACATGAAAGCTTGACAGATGAACAATATACACTAATACCCCGGATAACGTTATGATGTGGTTCCACAAGTCATGACGTTATCCGGTTTTTAGCATTGTTCGGGGCATACATCGAACAATGCTAAAAAAAAAAGCCCCAAAGAGGCACTCGCACGCGCGCGAAAAGGCGCGCCAGCAGGAGCCTCTTCTACTGAGAAGGGGGTCGTGCGCCAAAGCAAGGGATCAAAGAGGGGGGTGCCACCACCACCCCGCTTTGATCCCTTACCTTGACATGCGATCCCCGTTTTGTGCACCTAAACAAGATGGCTATATGATTATCCACCACCTGGGCTGTCCCTTTTGTTATTTCTCCCCAGAAAGGGCTCCCAGGGCAGTGCTTGGTGTGCCCCCCCTATGGCGGTGAGGATCCGTGGTGTGCCCCCCTCCACAGCGGCTCCGTGCTGATTATCGATGTTAAACATGCCCACTAATTTTGAGTTGCACTAAAACTGCACTCCAGACTCTGCCTCCCCGCTCGCGCTGCTCACACACACCGAGTGGAAGAAACTGCCTCAAACGCCACCTATTTCCCCTCTACTCTCTTCCCCAGGGAAGGATCCCAACATCGGGGAGGGGTGGGGGGGAGAAGGGCAGCCCCCCCCTGGGAAAACCACCCGCGGCACCTTCCAACCTCCCCCCATTAGCTCTTCACCAACAAGGCCAAGCCACCAACCTGCCTTGCCTGCTTCCCTCTTCCACCCCCCTTGCCAATCCGACTCGGGAAAAGGGTGGTTCCCGGGGGTCCCGCCGGCCGCCTTGGCTCCCGAGGGTCAGGCAAGAGTTTCGGGAAGCAGTTGGTGGGAAGGAAAGGCAAATTAAAACTTCCACTCACCTTCCCAAACCCGCCTAAAGTGGTGACTCGGGTGTAGAGTGTGTGAAGATCCAGCTCCTTCCCACCCACCACGGGGATCTTCTTAAAAGGAGACCTGCCAAAGGAGAGAGAGACACACAAACAACTTGTCAACTCGGCGCTCCTTTTCTCCCCTCACCGGGGGCCGCCTAGTCCTTCAGGGAAGGGGCTGGAAGTTAAAATCAGTCAGTTTCAACAGCCTACCCCCCTTCTGCCTGCCACCGCCACCTTCCATCTCCCCAATTCTCAGTGCTGCTGCCCCGCCGCCTGCCTCTCTCAGCACCACAAACCCAACCGATCCAGCCTACACATGAGACTCAACATGGTGCTGCTGGATCATACAATGAATTGGGTTAGTGTTGTGGTAGGATGGGGGCTGAGGAGGCTGGAGTAAGGTACAGTACTGACAGAGTGTGTGTGTGTATGTGTGTGTATTACAGACGTGGATCCATGAAATCTCCCTTCTCCCCTCGCTTGCCCTCGTTCTCTCTCCCTCACACACACCACACACACGCACACACACACACACACACACACACACACACACACACTGAACCCTGTGGGACACCTCCTGTGATATTATAGGTTTGAAGACCGACATCGGTGTTATACATCAAGGTTCGATCTGTGAAGTAGCTTACAATTATGCGTCTGATGTACTCCGGAACCTCCATCAATCTCAGCGAATCCAGGATACAGTCCCAGTTTGCTGAATTGAACGCATTCAGTGCTCGGTCCCTTATTATGGAATATCATGTATGACGGGGTGCTCCGGTTGCCTATGCCAGTGGGGACAAGAACAGTTGGGTTTGCAGATGATGTGGCGGTAGTGGTTGTCGCTAAACATCTGGAGGAAGTTGTCCAAACTGCAAACGAGTGTGTTGCCAAAATCCGCCAGTGGCTCTCATTAGCTGGTTTGCATCTAGCAGATCATAAGACTGAGGCAGTTCTCGTGACCAGTAGGAAAGCCAGAGAGACTATCACCCTTACTGTTGGAGGCTGCAGTATTCTCTCGCAACCGTCACTACGATATCTGGGTGTCCAGATAGATGCCAGGCTACGCTTTAATGAACATTTGCAAATTGTGAGTGCAAGGGCTGGAGCAGTATGTAATGCATTAACAAGGATCATGCCAAATATTGGAGGTCCACGGCAGACTCGCCGAAGACTCCTCTCGAGTGTTGTTAGTTCCGTGTTGCTGTATGCAGCCCCGATTTGGTTTGAAGCCACAGCAGAGACATCATACAGGCATCAGATAAATTCAATATACCGTAGGAGTGCCCTGCGGGTGGCTCGGGCATTTCGAACAGTCTCGTACGATGCTGTGTGTGTCATTGCTGATATGATGCCGATCCATTTGATAGCAGAGGAACGGGCAGAGATTTACCAGCAGAGGCGAGAAAACCAGGAGAAGGAACGACGCACAATTGCCATAGAAGCCAGGAAAGAGAGGATAACACAATGGCAGCAGGTCTGGGATAAATCAACCAAGGGACGGTGGACTCATCGCCTTATCCCAGACATTAGGGCGTGGTCGACAAGACAGCATGGAGAGGTGGACCACTACCTCACACAGCTGTTGACAGGACATGGCTGCTTCAGAGCCTATCAACACCGCTTCAGGCTGGATGATGATGCTTCATGCCCCGTCTGCCAGCCCGTGCAGGAAGATGCAGAGCACGTGTTTTTTCATTGTCCACGCTTTAATGCAGAACGGGAAATTCTACAGAGGCATTTTCGACAACAGCTGTCTCCAGAAGATATCATCAGTGAGATGTTGAGTAGGGAGACTACCTGGGTCGCGGTGTCCAATTATGCAACCGGGGTCATCTTGGAACTTAGACGTGTGGAGAGACTGCGAAGAGGGCAGCCAGAGATATAGAGGAGAAGGAGGGCTAGGAGCCAAATTGGAGGAGGGTTTTTTAATAGCCATTTTGCCCCCCATGAAGTAATGCCTGATGGCGGTTCCGTGGGGTGGCAGGGCGTAATGGGAGGTGGTTTTAGTGGGTAAGAATCCCACACACTGTGAAGCCAGAGCAAGGGCTCACAGTGTCTTTTGAAGATTTCCACCTGCCCTTAAAAACACACACACACACACACACTGTATGGCAGCGGCAGCGGTGGCAGAGGGCTTCACTTCTCCTCTCTCTGAGTACAGTAATACCCCGGATAACGATTGTACCGTATAGCGCTAAAACCGCATAACGTTACAAGATTTTTGGGAAAATCTTGTATCGAATAACTAAGGCGGCCAACTTTATAATAATTCAATGCGGGACAGTGGGGCGGAGCTAACCTCATGACATCATGATGTCGTGGGGGGAGCCAACGTCATGACGTCATGACGTTGTGAGCGGGGCCAAAAATAAAATAAAAATAAATAAATAAATAAATAAATAAAATAGAATTAAAATAAACAAACACACACACACACCTCAACCCACCCACCCACCAAACAACCACAACACAAACCCGTAAATAACTTAAATAAATAGCACTAACTTGAGAATACTACTGATGATGATATAAAAGGAAATGGAAAAGTAGCATTAGAACTGAGCATGAAGAAGACAAAAACCATGACTACTAAATAATTATATTTAATGTTGACAATGAAGGAACTGAAATGGTTAAATATTTTGTATATCTTGATTCAACCATCATTCCAAATAGAGACTGTGGCAAACAAATTAGAAGAAGGCTGAGACTTGGAAGAGCAGCAATGAAGGAATTAAAAAAGATCATCAGGATGTGTCACTGGAAACAAAGGCCAAGATTAGACTACTGTATTCTCATTTATATGTATAAATGTGAAAGGTGAACAGTGAAGCAAGCTGATAAGGAAAAAATAGAGTTGTTTGAAATGTGGCATTGGAGGAGAGCATTATGCATAAAATGGACCACCAGAAAAAGCAAACAGTGGGTCCTAGATCAGATCAAGCTTGAACTTTCTATTGAAGCAAAAAGTGATAAAACTGCAACTGTTGTATGTTGTCCCCAGGACAATCTTCATAGCTGATCACTATGATAGTAGCCAATATTCGGAATCAGATATGGCACTCAAATAAGAAGTACGTTGGACACATCATGTGAAAAACAGACTCTCTAAAAAAGACAATAATGCTAGGAAAAATTGAAGGTACATGGAAAGAAATTAAACACAAGATGGATTGATTCAATAAAGGAAGTCACAAGTTTGAGTCTGCAAAAGCTGAGCACTGCTGTTAATGATAGGACACTCTGAAGACCCTTTCTCTTGGGTTCACCATAAGTCAGAGGTGATAAATAGCAATATTGGAAGAAAGATTGGAAGAAAGGTTTATAGATGCCATGGACTGCCAGGATGACAGATGCATGCTTCTATATCAGATCAATTCTTAGCTCTCACTAGAAACTAAAACGATTAAAGTGAGGCTCTTGTGCGTTGGATATTTCATGAGAAGGCAAAAGATATTGGAAAAGATAGTAATGTTAGGAATCATTGAAGGCAGTAGGAAAAGAAGATGACCTCACATGAGAAGGAGTGGCTCAATGTGGCTCAATAAAGGAAGCATGCAAGGCCTGAGGAAGGCTGTTAATGATAGGATCTCCTGGAGGTAATCAATTCATGGCATCACCATAGGTCAGAAGCCTCTTGACAGAACTTGACAGGAGACAGAGTGACAGCAATAGATGAGAAAGAGTAGCAAACAATTAACTGTGGGTGTTACCCAATTGACTAATGATACTTCCTGTAATTTGAATGAGATTTGTCACTCTCAATGTCCAAAACCTCAATTTCCTTGTTTTGAACAGTTGCCCAGCTGAAATTCTGGAGAGAAAAGTATATTTAGAAGGTGTATGAGAGTGAACAACCTTGAAATCAAATCCTACTTTCTGGATCTCAGAATGTGTGTAGTTTCTAATTAGCTGTAAAGCTATCAGAAATATCAATCATGCCTCTATGAAGAGTCTTCAGTTGTCACAGCTAGCAGCTGTCTAAGTAAGAGAAGGAAATAGGTTCTTTCTACAAGCCATGAGGGGACACTTCTGGCTTTCTCTGATTCCTTTTCACCATCTTTTGCTCATGACTTTTTCAATCGCAACTCTTCAGGCATAGATCACACTGAATGTATGAAATTTTTTTGTCTGAGAAGGATAACAATCATTTAAATAAATGAAAAATGAAATACTCTGATGATAAACATCATTATTGTAAATTCCCAAGCAAATTTTACATTAGCTGTGCACTTCCCCTCTCTCTTGATTTAACAAAATAACCATATGATTAAAGCAGTTTGTGTACCTTGCTGCATCAGATCTTTCGGTGCTTTCCACCCCTTCATACTAAACCAAATTAATGTTCTACAAAGGAAAGAGGACACTTTAATAAGACAGTGATGGGATCCTGCCAAATAATGGGCTGTGCAGATTGCTATTAGTGTTTCAAGCAAAGAACCTTGACATATGCAAAGGAAGGGTGAACCTCCCATTGAGTGACACTGATTCCAACAAACATGTCATTATCAAATGACACAAATTAGTTACTGTGATGTGAAAATACAGTAGCATATTGCATAAAGTCGCTGTACCTTTCTGATATGACTAGACAGGAAACAAAGTCCTGTCAAGATACTCATACATATACAACTATTTATGAGCCTCATATTTATTCCATCACCAGTGGAGATTATCAGTTACTTTATCATCTGTTTGATACTTCACTGCTACCTGTTTGCATCTCTAAGGCTACTGTAATGTGCAGCTTCAAGTGAAACAATCTCAAATTGAAAGCTGCCTTGGTTTGATAGGTTTGCTGAAAGGGAAAACATACTGTTATGCTTCTTCAGCCACTGAAGTCAGCATGCAGGACTTTTTTCTCCTGCAACCAACAGAATGCCATTCAGCAATCAAAAAAGTGGGCCGCCTTGGTGATTTTCAAAGAAAATGCTTCCTAGGGGGAAAAAAAACAATGCTAGGAAAAAGTAGAAGGTATCCAGAAAAAAAGAAATCCTAAACTGAGATGCCCAGTCTGGTCAGATTATTCTGCCAGTAATAGAGTAGACCATACTGCCAGCCAAGTATCAGGTTAACTAACCTGACCACCCTGAGGACTAATGGCCTTGGTGCCAAAGTCCACAGGGAAGGGTGATGGTCCCCAAGTTGATTAAATCCCACTTGAATCCATCTTGATAGAGGGCAGCATCTTCATCGATGCTGACCTGAGGCTGAGGAGGACTTTGCGTGCCAAAAGTGACTCACAGAACTGGATCAGTTGTATAGGAGTCATGCTGCAATGCAAAAGGCAAATGGAAGGCCACTGCATTATATTCTCAGGATAGTCCTCATGGCTCATTGCCATGAATATAGCCAATATTTGGAATTGGATATGGCACTTTAAGATGAAGAAAGTGAGTTGTGTTGACTTAATAAAGAAAGCCTTGGCCTTCAAGTTGCAATATACATCCCTGTTAATAAGAAGGCCCTTTGGAAGGCCATAGGATCATTCTCATTTTGAACCAACTTGATGGAACACAATACATTATTGTCAGTGCTCCTTTTCCCTTTTGCATTAATTAGTGGAACTTCTAAAGTGATTTAATATTAAGTGCTTACATATTACTAACAATAGTGAAAAAGAACTAGGCAAGACCAGCCCTGCAATATCTTCTGGCTGTATGCAGAAATTATGGAATGGTCTGTGTGTATAAGCTCTTTTCTTTGTCACAACTGTTTTGCAAACTAACTTCCATATGAAAGTTAGCAGTGGATGTCACTTTCTTCATTTTCTGTGTAAGACTATTTTCCACAACAAGTCTAGAACATCTTGAGTTGTCCTAGGTGAGAACTTTGCAGTTTCATGCCTGTAAATGATGAATTTAAAACTCTGAGCAGAGAGATCAATATAATGATAATGAACACACACAGAGGAAGTGGTGCAAGATGCACTCGTGTGAGCTATCTGATCATGCAAAATAAGATGTGCCATACTGGATGGGATTGATACTAGGCCTTCTTGAAACATCTGGATGGGCAAAGATTCCCCCTAAGATGTTGCTTGTTATCTTGCTTGTTATGTTATCTTCATCTTGTCTTATAGTTTTAAGTGTGTCCTCTCCCTGCTCCAGTATTCTCATTTTTGTTCTAACAGTCCAACCACTGCACATATACGCTGTTGTGTACTCAGATACAAAGACAAACATTGCACACTTTGCATGTCACCAAGTGTCTCTTTCTTCCATAATCCTTATTACCTTTTTACTTTCTTAGTATATCTTTGAGTGCCTTCCTATGTTTTGACTGCCTTGAAGGATGCCAGGAAAGTCTTCTAATATATAACAATATCCAGAAACCAAATATTTTGTAATAATTTTGCTCTCATCCTGCAGTCTGTCTCAATTTTATTCCTCTGCTATGCTCTGTTAGGAGTCAGCAAACAGAAAATGTCAGCTTCATCTGCCAGTAATGTCATCACCTTTGCAAAGATATAGCCTATTCACTAGGATTTTTGGCAATTTATCCCATTTTATGAAATTTTAATATGAGCTATCTATAAATTTTACAATATCCAGCATTGTAGAAGTATGATAAATAAGCAAGCATTAAATGTCTCAGGAGATTCCTTAGAAAAATGAAAAAGAATGGATCCTGGATCAGATCTCAGGACATAACTGTTCAGTTTTGGAAGTCCAGCAGTGTAATAAGCAGAACAGGTATATAGATAACATTGCAATATGCAGGAATTGCCCATTCCAAAAAGATCCCGCCACAGTTCTTATTTTGAAAAATAGCTACATCATATGAATTACATTCCTCTTCAGTTAGTCAGTGAAATTACCCAAGAACCAAGTAGAGTACAATTGGTTTGGTGAATAATAATCTGTGCATAGTAGGGTAGATTTATTTTTCATAATCATTCTGTTTTCCTCCAGGTGCTCACAAACTAGTTGTTCTGCATAACTGCTGTACAAGCCTCCAAACTTTGCAAGTCATGTTAAGAAATATCCAGCTACTTGAGCTGCCATATCATTTGCTTTTCTCTCCCCAAAATGTGGAAGCACAACAATGTCCCATTCCTATCTTTGACTGATAGCTAATAATCCTTTTTGTTAGCATCCCTTTCAAATTCAGTATTTTGTTGAGGTGTGGAGGCAAAAGTAAATTGAAGATGTAGCAGCATCTCTGAGCTGCCTATGAGCCAGTAATACTCCTTTCATCTTTGAACCCATATATATTGCATACAGTTTTTTTTAATGAACACTACAATAATACACTTTGATAAGAACTGCTGGACCATATTTACTGAACTTATACCTCCAGATAGTCTTCTCCTTCCATTTGACCCTCTTACAGTGAATCAGGTCAGCCTATATATGCTAAAGTTGCCATTTTTTCATTCAACAGCAGCTGTATAGTTACTAGAATGGAAAAAGCTTTGCTGACTATTTCCACTTATCAAACAACTGAAAGGAGGAGGGCAAACTAACTTCAGGAAGACATGATTAATAGCATATTTCAAAGGCCATTTTTGGTGTATACTAAAGCAGGACCATGTTACAGATGATAAAGGAGCCCTCCAAGGCTGGATCACCTGACAGAACCCACTGGTTTCAAACCATGCAAGGGTTTAATAAAAATCACTAGGACTTTAACTTGAGTCCTGAATCATCCATTCTGGTATGTTTGTGAAACCTCTGCAGGCTGTTTGGTTCAGCCAATTGGATGGGGGATATGAAGTCATGGTTTAGACAGGTGGGAACAAGAATGGATCTTCCATTCCCTTGAAGCAGGAATTGGGATCTGATAATCTTGACTCAATGAGCAGAATATTTTAAGCAGCCTCTCTACTCAGTTATCTCTGAAATAACTGTTCACTGAAAGCAAAGAATTCATCTCCCCCACAAGTTCATATCTGAGGTAATGACTATGCATGTGGCACATTGTGCTGTAGGCAAATTGCATGAGAGGAGTTGAAATGAGAAGCACAACAATAAGGTGGGAGGAAGAGAAAATGAGGAAAGATAGTGTTTGAAGAGTGGCTATGTTGGTTTTAGTTTCTATTTGAGTAAGTGACAGAAACCTACCTCCCCTATTTTCCTTATGACAGAGGAGATAGGAGATAGATATGGGATAGATATTGAGGCAGTTGTGGCGTGTGTACTATCAGTACCTGTATTTGTAAAATCTGAAATATTGAATTTGGAGACAAGGGATTTTTTTTGCCTCAGCACAAGCAACCAACCTGAGTTGATGTGAATGAATTTGTGTGCCTTGGACATGTGTGCATTGGACTTGTATGAATCTGTGTGCATTGGACTTGCTTCCGTTAATGAGTATGTTGTGTAGCCAACAGAAAATAATACAAATCTCACCGTCCCAATTCTAGAACAATTCCCATTTTATTTATCAATGTAGTTGCTCCCAGGTACCTCTCTCAAGTTTCATCAGGGAACAGAAAGTGGGGGGGGGGGGAGTTTCTTACTGAATGAGAGCAGACTCATGAATAGATAGCCACTGTACATTAAGCAAGAATTTCGGACTCAAATGGTAAAAAAAAAACAATTATAGAAGATGAAGCATGAAAAAGAGCATCTGTTATGTTTGGCAGCTCCATCACCTACATCTCTGTGGGCTTTAACTGGTACAGCATTTGTACAGTGTCCACTTGGAGAAGGGAACTAGTTAACAAAAAAAGCTAACATAGTAAATCTATGGTAGAAAAGCCTGTCAACATAACCATCATAGAAGTTTATGCTGTAAGTACAGGTGCTAAAAAGGAAAAAGTTGATAGCTTTTATGCAAGTATCCAGGAGGCAATAAAACACACTCCAGAACAGTGATTGCTTCAGAATCATTTGCAGAATATGAAAAAACTTTTCTCCTGGGGGAGGGGGGGTTAGCATACAGTATTGTTATATACTCTTTGTTGCTAATTCCAGCTTTCCACTTTGGATCTATGACTGAGCAAGGTGACACATCTTCAGCAGAATAAGCAGAGGAGATTGAAGTCACCTGACTGACTTCTGTAGGCCTCATTGGAGACAGGAAGAAGTCTGATATGGAAAGAAGAATTCAGATTAGCCCTATGGGGATTCAAGAGTACTATTCTTGCAGACAGAAGAAAAACATCAAAGTGGAAACTCTAAAAAGTGTTGGCAACAGATGATTAGCAGAAGTAAAATGAGACAGAAATAGGGTTAGAATCCTAAATGTAATTTCCCAGTAATTTTCACATAGGAGAAGTGTGAACAATTGCCATTATCAGTGCAAAGAAACAGAACAACAGAAATAGAAAAGGAATCTCTGCCATAAAATCTAAAAAATAAAAGGAAATCTAAACCAAGATAAAGACACAGAAAGATCAGCAGGGGAATAACTTATCTGATCAGGATAAAATAGAAAATAGCAACAATATACTGAAGAATTATATGGAGGAGACACAAGTTTGAAAGGTTCCTTCAAAAAATAATCCTCAAAGAATATACAGGTTTTAGAAAATGAAGGGAACGCTGCCTTCAGAATGACTGGAAGAATATACAATGGTCCCTTGCTTAAAGAGTATAATGCATTAACATAAAATGCTGCTCTTTAAGTGAGTTAGTCTCTAAGCAAGATGCTCTTTATGCGAGGTTGTACTGTACCTTGCTTAAAGAGCATAATGCGTTCCATGGGATTGATCGTTAAAGCGAGTTTGCTCTTTAAGCAAAACACCATTGTAAGTGACCTGTTGTGACTTCTGGCAGGGAGGATTGCAAACCCCGATTTAGTTGTTAAGTGAGTTTTTGGCTGGTTTTAGTTGTTATGTGAGGAGACCATTCAGAGAAAATTTTGCTCTCTAAGCAAGTTAATCTCTAAGTGAGGTGCTCTTTATGCAAGATTTTACTGTATGAGATTCCAACAAGGCTGTTCTGAATTACAGACACTGAATCTATCAAATCTTAATAAAAATATTCCAACTAATTTGGAAAACAAAGCAATGATTCATGGCATTTATAAAATACAATAAACTTTCTGACTGTGAAGATCATGGAAAACTATGGGAGCTACCATCTTTGGTTCTGGATGGGGCAGTTTTGCTTCAAACAGACCCAGTGCGTAATCTGGAAGTCCTCCTAGACTCACGACTCCTGCTCAAAAAGCAGGTGGCAGTCGTGGCTAGGAGGGCCTTTGCGCAACTTCATGTTATTTGCCAGTTATACCCGCTCCTAGATCGGGACTCCTTGCTCATGGTCACACAAGCTCTGGTCACCTCCAGACTTGATTACTGTAATGTGCTCTACATGGGCTTGCTGCCCTTGGTGACCATCCAGAGGCTTCAGCTCGTCCAGAATGTGGCTGCTCGGGTAGTGATGGGGTGCAGGCATTATGCTCATGTCTCACCGCTGCTCAGAGAGCTGCATTGGCTCCCAGTTTGCCTCTGGGTGCAATTCAAGGTGCTGGCTATCACCTTTAAAGCCCTACATGGTAGTGAACCAGGATACTTAAGAGACTGCATCACCCCAAGGACATCTGTCCGTCCTACCAGAGTGGACCAGAGAGGCTCTCTTGTGGTGCCATCAGCCAGAGAGGCACACCTCTCTGGCACTAGAAGAAGGGCCTTCTCTGTGACTGCTCCAGCCCTATGGAACCTCCTACCAGTTGAATTACGTATGCAGACAGAGTTGCTGTCCTTTATGAAAGGAGTGAAAACCTGGCTGGCGAGATGGGTTAGGGGGACAGGCGGTATAACAGCCCCAGCTCATTGGGTTATTTGAGCCCCCATGTCCTTAGTTGTAATTTAATATAAACTTTTAATCTTTAATCTTTTAATTTGTTTTAGATAATTTAAAACTTTCAATTAATAACTTTTTAGATTGGTTTTAACTGTTATTGATGCTTTTTGTTGTAAATCGCCCTGGGTCACTTTGTGAGAAGGGCAATGAATAAATTTGATTAATAGATAAATAGATAAATAAATAAATGATTCTAAACTAAACGTGTCACAACATTTTATTGTCCTGATTGGCAATTTATGCTATGAAGAGGAAAGTATCATTAGACTACAATATGAAGAAATTGAGAGGTTTCCAATTAGCAAAAGTGTTAGGTATTGGAGTACCGTATATACTCGACTATAAGCCATCCCGAATATAAGTTGAGGTACCTAATTTGGACCTCTAAAACTAGAAAAATAGATTGATCCAATTATAAGTCGGGCGTGAAAAATGTAGCAACTGCTATTGAGTTTCAATACTTAAAATACATGAAAATATGTTAAAATTAATTAATTTAGGCATTTGTGTGGGTCTGTTTTTGAGTGTTTATGTTGACCCGAGTATAAGTAGAGTCCCATTTTTGGACCTTATTTTGGGGGCGAAAAAACCTGACTTATACTCGAGTATATAGAGTATTTTATTTCCCTATCTTTAATTTTTATGAAGAGTAAATCTTATGAACAGCTAGCATAGAAATCATTGAAGACTGGTAAGAAAAAAATCAATAATTTAAAATATGGAGATGACACCATATTTCTGACAGAAAATAGCAGTGACTGAAAACAAATACTGATGAAATTTCAAAAGTGCAATAGCAGCTTGACAAAATGAGTACAGAAAATTACATAACTTTAATAGTAATGAAGAAACTGACATTGTTAAAGAATTTCTACACCTTAGATCAAAGACCAGTCTAGGTAAAAACTGCAGCCCCAAAATCAGAAGGCAGAACTTGGAAGGTAATGATGAAGGATGTTACTAGAGACCAAATAGGGACTACTTCGATGGGAAAAGATTTTGGGGACATGGAAGGAGCCTTATTCGGGTGTCCCCTGAGCAGAGTTTCTCCAGCAAAACATCCTTTCAACCCAGAGTCATTTCTGATATCAACCAGCCAAAAGATAGTAAGCGGGTTCTAGATCATATTATCTGAATTCTCACTAAAAGCTAAAATTATTAAAGTTATGTTCTTATACTTTGAATGTATCATGAGAAAATAAGTCTGGAAAGGACAATAATGCTAGCAAAATTTGAAAACAGCAGGGGGAAGAAGACATAAAAAGATATTGGCTCAATGGATGATGGCATGGCCTAGTGGATGATGTCATGGCCTAGTTCAGAAGATTTCAGCAAGGGTGTATAATAGGACCTTTTGAAGGTCACTTTTTCACTCTTTAAATCACAAGAACCTTGCTGTCACTTAGTAACACCAGAGATGAAGCTAGAAGAGATAAATTCTTGCTTATGAATGTGTGCATGTACATTGTACAGTCAGAAGATTTTCCTTAGAAACTCCCTGTCAAAATTATTGAGCTAGGCACATTGTTACTTAGATCACTGTCTGGATCTATGTGCTGTGTGTGTATCATAAAGATATACAGATACTGTATATACAAATATATACCATGCATTCTATAACATATAAAATAACATTGCAAACCTATGGCACTCAGGAAAAGGTCCTGGTGAATTCAGTTGGCCCATTTCAGTGTTAGGGTTTACAAGTTTTAGCTCATAAACAAACAAATCAGCCGTGTGATCCATATGGATCACACGGCTGATTTGTTTGTTTATGGAACTACTGAGGATACAAAAAAAGCCACCTGAACTGCACATACCTTTTAACATCAGGACAGTATCACAAATTGAACCACTAGGTAATATTTTAATTGACTTTGAATTGGCTACAATTGGAATACCTAGTATGTAAACCAACCCCAACCCTACCCTGGTTCCCTGAAGGAGATTACTAGAATTTGCTTTGCTTTAACCAGGAACAGGAGCTATAGGCTCAATAGAGCCATTTGGAGAGAGCAATAAGCAAATGCCTGGTTTCCTATGTTTGTCAAATGGGGGAGGTACATAAAATGGACTGCTACTTCACATTTATTTGAAGAACAGAGTGATACAAAAAATTTGGAATAAAACATTAAATTAATCACAACATTTATTAAAATATAAATATCACAACACTCACACACACATGGAAAATAAGGAAAGGCCAAAGGTTTGGATTCACATAGTGGGAGGCCTTTCCAGAGGGAGGGAGAGATTAAAAATCACTGATTGCCTCCATTGTTCTCTTAGCTCCATTGTCCTCAGTCTGCTGGGCCAAAGGGTGTGGAAACTGGTTTGATTAAAGTTCAATTGCTGAATGACTCATTCCTCTGGTTTGATTAAAGTTCAATTAAACATTGATTAGAACACTGACCAAGCATAAACATAGCAAAAATCTGTGGGGAACAACCCCAAAGTTGATCAGGAAAAAGGGGGGGAAGCAAGCAAAGTAAAATGACAAGCACAGGGACAAGCGGACATCCCGTCTCCCACGTACGCAGCCAGAGGATTAAAAGGGAAAAACAAAAGGTGACTTCTCTCCTCAAAGGTCTCCCATTAACTAAATGATTAAGGCATATTGATTCTAACATCTTTCTTTGTTTCTTTGTTTACACGCTAGACGCTAAAGCAATTTTGTCCGGAGGCTCCATTCATGCCGGAATCCACTGTTTTCCCGCCGCTACATGCAATTGGTTGCCTGTTCTGCTTGCCCGTCTCCCATTGGAGGAGACGCGCTGCTGTTCCCGCCTCTTGCCCCTTTGACTCAGCCAGCAGAAGATACATTATTTCCCTTGTAAATAGCTGTGAAACCACAGGAATTTTTACGACTTTAGTCTGCAAGAATGTTGCCTCTGCTGATCCAGCCTCGCCGCTTTGGATTTAATCTGCCGCTTTTGTGTAACTAAAGTATCTGACCTCAGAGCTGCCTTTGTTTCATGTTTGCATGTAATTAAAATATGTTAATTGCCTTTCCTCTTTCCCAGTTTCAATCCCCTCTCCCTTGTCACCTAGAAGTTAGTCTAGAAAGCAGATATAAGCCCTTAGAGGTGGGTGGGGGTTATCTTTTTGTTCACCAAATTTTGTGAGCAGAGATCACGAGAGGGTGTCTCCTCAAAACGATTGAGGGAAGGTAGCTGTTTAGATTGTAGGTCTGGCCAGACTATAAATTTGAATAGCTTTCCTTTGCTTGTGCTCCCAATAAATCACCTTGTTTTGATCGATTTACCTGTCTCGTTGTAAGTTCTTGGGTTTTTCTAACACCTCTGCCAGAGAAACGTACCTGGGGTCCAAATTTTTGGGTAACAAAATTGGTGCGTTGGCCGGGAAACCTCTGGCTCCTGCAACCTCCTTAAGAGGTGCAGGACACAAAGTGAGGAAGAGAAGATCCAAAACAACCTCCTACTTGAAATCTTCAATCAGACTTT
The DNA here is from genome assembly GCA_030440675.1 of Furcifer pardalis. NCBI lineage: Eukaryota > Metazoa > Chordata > Lepidosauria > Squamata > Chamaeleonidae > Furcifer > Furcifer pardalis. The sequence goes on along the minus strand of CP126893.1, from coordinate 82,158,485 downwards.
GAGAGACTCATCGGCATTTCGTCTCTACAACTGAAAACTTCAGGATCGGTAATGTATAATTTTGATTTTGGGGTCCCTTTGAAATTCTTGCCAAGATAGTTCAATCGTTTGTTTTTTTAGTTTGTTTTTTACAGAATAGCCATTTGGACTTAATAGAAAGAAAAAGCCTACTGAACTAGACTTCCCACCGAGTGGCAGCTCGGGTACTAGGGATTGTGGGTTAAAGTCCCACCCCCATGGTGCAGTAGATACGGTTTGACAAACCTGAACTGCACAAGAGATTGGGCACTAGTGAGTTTCGCCACCACTAGAAAAGCAAGACCGGGAATTGTCCATCCCGTGAGCGTCTTTAGTTTAAGTTTCAGGGTCCAGTGAGCAGATTCATCACCTGCCGCTGGGGTCTTTACGGTTTGGGCTGAGTTCCAATAGCCGGGTCGCTCCCGTTGAGGAATCTCACAGAAGCACAGGGTGCCAGAGTAATTGACTGAGCGCCCGTGGCGGATTGGTTGACCTGGTCAAGACCGGAGGTAGTCATCCCGTGAGACCAGGGTTAAATTAGTCTCTAGGCTCGGGTGATTCCCGGTACGAGACGCGATATAAGGGAAGAATTTGCGTGGTCCGCTCTCGACAGTTCACTGTGCGGGGTAACTCGGTTAAGCGCCAAGACTTAGGCCTAAGCAGCTATGGGAGGAGCTTTGAGAGTTCAGGCTGGGCTGGAAGAAAAGGCTGGTGGGACGCCACTCAGCAACGTACTTAGGAATTGGAGGAATTTAGTGGGACCCAAATCCAAATTAAGTAAAAGGAGGTTAAAATTTCTGTGCACCCAAGATTGGCCCTTTCAGCAGGACCTAAGGCCCGCCTGGCCTAAAGAAGGCAGTTTAAAAATACACAATCTTCGAGCCCTAATTAGGTGGCTAGAAACGAGTCCAGGGAGATCTGGGGACTTGGAATACGCAGCGCTCTTTATGAGGCTGCACACCAACCCTGAAAGGTACCCTTGCGAGGGCAATCTTTATATTGTAAAGGAGAAGGTTAATCCTCCTCCCGAACTTGGGGATCCCCCAAGGTATACAGAGGTAATTGAGGTGGCTCAGGAAGAGGACCCTCTGGGCCCACTGCACCTTCCGGCCCCCCTAGTTCCTCTACCCGCTGCTCATGGTATCCTTGCAAATCCTGGGGTGCCCCCTCAGCCTTTGATGCCTACCGCTCCTATTGGCGAAAGGAACTGGCCAAGCCCAGAGAGACCAGGGTCCGTAACTTTGCAGCCTCCCCCCAAGGTTACAGTAGGTCAAACCGCGGAGGTAAACCTACTTGACCTGTCGGACGTGCCCCAGCGGGACATGCCGGGAAGAGGAGCTGTAGAAGCAGCTATCGGACCCTGGGGACAGATGGAAGTTCCTGGAGCTGGGGGAGTGGGCGAGCTAAAAGGGCTGATGGAAAGCGCCATCAGCGAAATGAAGGAAGTCATGAGAAGGGAATTGGACATGGCCAAATTAAAGAAAAAGAGTAAAGCAAAAACTCAGAGTGAGACTGAACATGAGCCAGTCTCCACGGACTCGTTGGAGGAGGGAGAGCCAGGTCCCAGCAGGCAGATTTCGGTCCGCAGCAAAGCAGGGAGCAGGAAGGGGGGCAAAGGAAAGGGAAGGCCCCCATCTCCCACATCCAGTGAGTCTGAGGAGGAGGAGGAGGCATGTAGGAATAGGAAGCCCACTCAGTCGAAACGAGGAAAGGGAAGGAGACATAGTTCGTTGCCCCCTCTCCCAGCTGGAGGGCTGGGAAGGGATGATCAACGTGTGACCAGATCACAGGCAGCGAGCGCAGCCGAGGGAAACACTCCCCGCATGGTGCTCCCCCTAAGAGAACAGTTAGTTGTCACAGCTGCTGGCGAACAAAGGACGGGGTTCGTCTATGTTCCATTTTCATCGACCGATTTACTCAACTGGAAGAGGTCGTGCCCCTCTTATTTGGAACACCCCCTAGCAGTAGCAAAAGAGGTGGAGAGCATATTTAACACGCATAACCCTAACTGGGTGGACGTGCAGCAGCTGTTGAACACTTTGTTCACAACTGAAGAGAATAGGATGATCAGGAATGCTGCGTTAAAACATGCTTCCAGGCTGCAAAACCCCCAAGATGCAGCCAACCCTTTGGTCCCCGAGAATGTGGTCCCCTCCCAGAGGCCAGATTGGGATGCAAGGGTGGGCCATGACGAGGCAGCCAAAACCCATCTCGCCAGGTTTCGGGAATGCATTCTCGAAGGAATTCGGAATGGAGCCCCGCAACAATACGCGATGGGGAAGGTCTACGAGGTTCGACAAGGACCCACGGAGACCCCCACTGCGTTCCTGGAAAGGCTGCACGAGGCGGTACGGAAGTACCTGGGCCAGGACCCAGAGTCGCCAGTGTGCAAAACGCTGGTGACTAGCCTCTTCGTGGCCAACTCCATGCCCGACATCAAAAGAAAATTAACCAGCGTAGAGTCCCCACTAGAATGCCCCATGCAGAGACTGATCGATACAGCATTCAGGGTTTACAACAACAGGGAGGAAGATGTTAAGAAGGAGAAAGCCAGAGAAAGGCACAAGGACCAGAAAGTCTTGGTGGCAGCATTGCAGGAACTCACCAGACCGCAGGGATACTGGCCTCCACCACAGAACAATTTTTCCAACCAACCACCCGTCGGGCCACCCCAAGGGGCGTGGGGTCCTTATCCCCAATACCAGCCCCCTAAGGGCCGAGGGTGGGGCCCGAACCCTTACCCCCAGCCTCCTGGCTGCGCACGGGAACCCAACAACCCATCCGGCCCACACACTGGAGGCCCACGACACCAAACTAGACCCAGGGGACCGCCTCAACAGACTTTCCCGTGTCGTAATTGCGGGGAAGTTGGGCATTGGGCCAAAAGCTGCCCCCACACAGGGCCGCCACCGCCCCCCCCACGAGGGCAAGTGACACAGGAGGGCAGGTACCAGAGACACCAGGGGCAACATCCGACCAGGGAGAGGGTTGCCCTAGAAATGCTTTTGGAGGATGGAGACAGCGATAGGGACGATTGACAGGGTCCGGGGTCTGCTTTTAACTTACCACCCGGCGATCCCATACTGGAATTAAGGGTGGGAAACACACAAGTCCCGTTTCTGTTAGACTCAGGGGCCACCTTTTCTGTGCTACAGAAACCCCCTCCCTGCATAAAACAACTCCCTGGGAAGACCAAAGCAGTAGTAGGGGCATCTGGGCAGCTAGAAAAGGCCCCCGTTTTGCCCCCAGTCACAATCAGTGTGGCAGGACAGGAATTAACTCATTCCTTCCTGCATCTGGCCAACTGTCCTGCGAACCTTCTGGGCAGGGATCTGCTCCAGAAATTAGGCGCAAAACTTGAATTCTCTGAACAGGGGTGCAAGGTAACTTTTGCTACCCCACAAGCAAAATTGTTTGTTTTAGGGGCTGTGCTTGCGTTAACTGCGGACCCCCTACTCGATGAGATTTCCCGATCTGTCCGGCCAACAGTATGGGCAGACGGAAGCGGACCTGGCCGCTCCAAAAGCGCAAAGCCAGTTTTGGTTAAATTAAAACCAGGAAGGGGACCAGTGTTCATAAAACAGTATCCTCTGAAGGTAGAGACCAAAAGAGGACTGATCCCCGTGCTAAAAATACTTCTGGAAAGGGGCCTAATATACCCCTGCCAGTCCCCATTCAACACTCCAATCATGGGAGTTCCAAAGGGGGACACTGGCAAATACCGGCTGATTCACGATCTCCGCGCAGTTAATGATGCGGTCCAAGACATTTCTCCCATTGTCCCAAACCCTTACAATCTGATCACTTTGATCCCAGCCCATCACGATCGCTTCACTGTAATTGATTTAAAGGACGCATTTTACTCCATACCGCTTGCGCCCGAATGTCAGGAATTCTTCGCCTTTACATGGGACCCCCCTCCAGGGGAAAATGAGGTGCCCGCCAACCGTTTCGCCTGGGGAGTCTTGCCTCAGGGTTTCAAACTGTCACCCATTTTATTTGGGGAGGCCCTAAGTAAATTCCTTCGAAATTGGCAATGTCCGGTCCCTGCCAAAGTCATAAATTACGTAGATGACCTGTTGATTTCAAGTGTGGGAGTAGAAAACTGTAAACTGGCCACCATCCATTTGCTGAATTCCTTGGGTGAGGAAGGTTATAGGGTAACCAAGGAAAAATCCCAAATTGCCAGAGAGGAAGTCTTGTACCTGGGATTCCTAATTTCCCAGGGACAACGCAAAATCAGTAACGAACGAAAAGAGGCGATTTGCCAGGTACCCCTGCCCGAGACAAAAAGGCAATGGAGAAGTTTTCTAGGGATGTGTGGCTATTGCAGAGTTTGGATCGCTAACTTTGCCCAAATTGCAAAACCACTCTTTGAAGGTTTAAAGGGAACAGGGGAACGGGTAGAGGCGACACCAGAAATGCGGCGGGCTTTTCAAACCCTTAAGAAAAGCTTACTCGAAACTCCCGCACTGGGACTGCCCAACCCGGAAAAGCCATTCGAACTGTTCATCCATGAGAACAAGGGGTTGGCGCTAGGTGTCTTAACTCAGTGGTTTGGCACATGGCGGAGACCAGTTGCCTACCTATCCAAACAGCTAGACCCAGTAGCGCGTGGCTGGCCGGCGTGCCTGCGACATGTGGCGGCCACGGTGACCTTGTGTGAGGACGCAGAGAAGCTCACTTTGGGGGGAGATTTGTCCGTTTTTGTGCCCCATGCAGTGGCTACGGTACTTGAGCAAAAGGGAAACCACTGGCTATCCAATGCTCGCATCACCCAGTACCAGGCGGCCCTGCTAGATAACCCAAGACGCAGACTGACGGTGTGCTCCGCTTTGAACCCCGCCACCCTGCTTCCCGAAATTGGCAATTCTAATATGGTCCACAATTGCGTGGAGACCATTGATCTGGAGTACTCAAGCCGGTCAGACTTAGGGGACGTCCCATTGCCTAACCCAGATTTGGAATTATATGTAGATGGTAGCAGTTTTGTAGCCCAGGGAATTCGAAAGGCTGGATATTCGGTGGTCACCCTTCATGGGACAGTTGAGGCTAGCCCACTTCCTGCAGGGACCTCTGCCCAAATTGCAGAACTAATTGCACTAACCAGGGCTTTGCAGATTGGCGCAAATAAAGCTGTAAACATTTTCACGGACTCCAGATATGCCTTTTGTGTATTGCACGTTTTCGGGACAATGTGGAGAAATAGGGACTTTAAAAGCGCAGACGGAGAACCCATCAAAAACGGAGAATTCGTGCTTAAATTATTACAGGCTGTTCATGAACCTTCCAAAGTAGCTGTGGTCCACATTCGGGGACACGGGAAGGCAACTGAACCCCACCAAAGGGAGGGAAACCGCCGCGCAGACGAGGCGGCTAAAGAAGCGGCTTCCTGTGAAATAGACAGGGAACTGATCACTTTTATCTCAGCCCCTGCCCCTGCAGTTAAACTCCCCACGAACCCCACATACACTGACAAGGAGAGAAGCTATGGCCACTCCAAAGGGGGATCCCTAAACGAACAAGGGTGGATGGTATTTAGCAATGGGAAAATTCTCATCCCCAAAGCCCTCAGCACGGACATTATAAGGGAAATTCACAGGCGCACACACGCCAGCCCTGGTGTGTTGGTAAATTGCATTCAACCATGGGCGGTCGTTAAAGACCTGGCCCGAAATGCCACAGAAGTGTGCAGGATGTGTGTTACTTGTGTGAAAAACAATCCCAATACAGGAATCCGGAAAGGGCCATGGGGAAGCCAGCCTACAGGCTCCTTCCCTGGAGCGCGATGGCAGGTAGATTTCTCCGAAATGTACCCAAACAGGGGATTTAAACACTGCCTTGTATTCACTGACTCCCTCACAGGGTGGGTGGAAGCTTTCCCTTGCAGAACCAACCAAGCAAAGGAGGTTGTTAGGAAGCTCATTTTTGAAATTATCCCTAGGTTTGGAATTCCTTGGCAGGGCATCAATTCTGATAACGGAAGGCATTTCGTTGCAGAGATCACACAGCAGGTTTCAAAGGCTCTGGACATTCCCTGGTCACTACATGCGGCCTGGAGACCTCAAAGTTCAGGGCAGGTGGAGCGAGCTAACCAGACAATAAAGAATCACCTCCGTAAAATGATTCAGGAGACAGGCATGGGTTGGGTAGACTTGCTTCCCCAGGCATTGCTGCGGATCCAAATTCTGCCCAGAGGTAAACTGGCAATTTCCCCATTTGAGGCAATGTATGGTCGTCCCTATCCGGTGGGGGACCTACCCAGGGGGAGAGAGCACGTTGACTCAGTGCCTGGAACGCAGTTAAGAAACTATTTGGAAAGCATGTCTAACCTTCTCCAAGAAAACTTGCAGTCTCTCCTTAATAAGCAGGTACACACCATTCGCACTGCACTGCACAAGTTCCAGCCTGGGGACTGGATATACGTAAAAGCAATCGACCCAGGTTTTGCGGAAACGCGGTGGAAGGGGCCTTTCCAAGTCCTTATGACAACCCCTTCATGTTTAAAGGTGGAAGGGATTGTGGCTTGGATACATTTTTCCAGAGCCCGCAGTGCTCCAACCCCACCCCCGGAGGAACAATTCCCTGTCCGGAAAACTGCACCGGAAAACCAGCGCGCAAAACCCGTGAAGAAGAAGGAAGAAGACGAATCCTGGTCTGTGGAAGGCCTGGATGGATTAAAGTTTTTGTTTAAAAGGCAGCAGGATTCCGCCCTACGCAAGGATCCAACTCAAACAACAGAGAAGTAGCCTTGTGTCTTTATTATTATTTTCTCTCTCTCTCTCTTTTAAGTATTGCTAGCGTACTGTTTTTTTTTTACTTACCCTAGGTAAAACCTTTTTATATGCGTGAAATGTGTAGAATGTATAAGATGTTAGAATGGTTATTTGTAGTCTTAGTAGTTTGCCGAACCCCCTCATTTGGCTCAGATCAATTCTCCCCAGTCCGGCAGATTAGCCCCCATGAAAACATTTGGGAATATTTGGGAAAGCATGTGGCTAATGTCTCAAACATCTGTTTAAAGCCCGGTAACTCCGTGGGCCAGATGGCAGCTACTTGTTTAGTAGCAATCACCACTGACATTCTGCCTCTGCAAAAGGTGACTTTCCCAGGTTGGAGAGAAAACCCCCTTACTTACAGAAACGCCCCAGCCCTGGGACACCTGGTCTCAGGTGCAGACCCAAAGCTGCTTAAATTTAGAGTAGGAACAGTGACCAAGTCCCCTCTGTGCGTATATTGGGAAGGGTGCAGGGCTAGATGTTTTAATGTCACCCCTGACTCCCAGGCATTGCAATGCAACCATACAGAACATGCACCATATGTGCACAATTACATTAAATTCCCTGAAGGATGGTTCATGGTATGCGGATCCCTAGTATATTCATACATTCCAGCCCAGGCAACGGGGGGGGCCCTGCTCCCTAGCAAGACTCAGTGTCATCCTCCCTTCCAGGGAAATGCTCTCGGGGGAAGGGAGGACAAAACGGAGCATAGAGACTCATGGGCTTACCCCTGACTGTGACTCTTCCCTCCACCTTTTCTCCCCTGCTGAATACACGGCCCTAGCCACCTCTTTAGTGGGAATACCAGGACTCATGGTCTATGCTGAAAAGCAAATTGGTAAATTAGCATGTTCGCTCGTTAAAGGCCTTAACTATACTAGCCGAGCCTTGCATTTAATCAATCAAGAAATGGCTGAGATCCGAGATGCAACCTTACAAAACAGAATGTCCATTGATTATTTACTGCTGGTTCATAACAGAAAATGTGAGGATTTTAAAGGGATGTGCTGCTTGAATTTAACGGATAACAGCAAGCCGGTAGAGGAAGCCATCCATGGGCTGTACAACCTCTCCACTGAAATTAAACAGGACACTGGGTTCTCACTGTGGGGGTGGCTGACTAGCTGGCTCCCAGACTTTGGGTATCTTAAACACGTTTTCATAGCAGGGCTTGGGATTGCTGTAATTATAATCCTGATTTGTGTGTGTGTGCCCCTTCTGCAATCCCTAAGAACGTTGTGTCAGGTCCCACGTAATCAGGGACCTAGTGGGTACATAATAACTGAAACCCACTCAGTCTGAAGATGGGACCGTCCGAGGGCCGGTCCATCTGCGAGGAAATGGGAAGGATTGATACAAAAAATTTGGAATAAAACATTAAATTAATCACAACATTTATTAAAATATAAATATCACAACACTCACACACACATGGAAAATAAGGAAAGGCCAAAGGTTTGGATTCACATAGTGGGAGGCCTTTCCAGAGGGAGGGAGAGATTAAAAATCACTGATTGCCTCCATTGTTCTCTTAGCTCCATTGTCCTCAGTCTGCTGGGCCAAAGGGTGTGGAAACTGGTTTGATTAAAGTTCAATTGCTGAATGACTCATTCCTCTGGTTTGATTAAAGTTCAATTAAACATTGATTAGAACACTGACCAAGCATAAACATAGCAAAAATCTGTGGGGAACAACCCCAAAGTTGATCAGGAAAAAGGGGGGGAAGCAAGCAAAGTAAAATGACAAGCACAGGGACAAGCGGACATCCCGTCTCCCACGTACGCAGCCAGAGGATTAAAAGGGAAAAACAAAAGGTGACTTCTCTCCTCAAAGGTCTCCCATTAACTAAATGATTAAGGCATATTGATTCTAACATCTTTCTTTGTTTCTTTGTTTACACGCTAGACGCTAAAGCAATTTTGTCCGGAGGCTCCATTCATGCTGGAATCCACTGTTTTCCCGCCGCTACATGCAATTGGTTGCCTGTTCTGCTTGCCCGTCTCCCATTGGAGGAGACGCGCTGCTGTTCCCGCCTCTTGCCCCTTTGACTCAGCCAGCAGAAGATACATTATTTCCCTTGTAAATAGCTGTGAAACCACAGGAATTTTTACGACTTTAGTCTGCAAGAATGTTGCCTCTGCTGATCCAGCCTCGCCGCTTTGGATTTAATCTGCCGCTTTTGTGTAACTAAAGTATCTGACCTCAGAGCTGCCTTTGTTTCATGTTTGCATGTAATTAAAATATGTTAATTGCCTTTCCTCTTTCCCAGTTTCAATCCCCTCTCCCTTGTCACCTAGAAGTTAGTCTAGAAAGCAGATATAAGCCCTTAGAGGTGGGTGGGGGTTATCTTTTTGTTCACCAAATTTTGTGAGCAGAGATCACGAGAGGGTGTCTCCTCAAAACGATTGAGGGAAGGTAGCTGTTTAGATTGTAGGTCTGGCCAGACTATAAATTTGAATAGCTTTCCTTTGCTTGTGCTCCCAATAAATCACCTTGTTTTGATCGATTTACCTGTCTCGTTGTAAGTTCTTGGGTTTTTCTAACACCTCTGCCAGAGAAACGTACCTGGGGTCCAAATTTTTGGGTAACAAGAGCCTGGGAAACAGACCATCATGCCATGAACATTTGGACTTTCATTGATGATTTCTCTATCTTTGCATGCCTGAAGAAGTGATCTTGAATCATGAAAGCCCACAATGATTTTTTTGTTTAGTGATCCAAAAAATGGTATCACCACCTTCTTCAAACAAGTTTTAGCTCAGTTACTCTCCATAATATTCCGTTGTGAAAATATACTGAACACTTGTCATGGTGGCTCCTCTTTCCAACTAGTCCATCTTGTTGAGATGGAATGAAAATGAGAGCCATCTCACTAAATTCATGTCAGTAAAGAAGTCTGGTCATATACCTTCTGAAATAATGTTGTTTAAAGCTTAACAGAAAAACCCATGCCTTTTGGTTTTATTTGATTTTGATTATCCCACATGCTATGCAAGCAAGCAGGCAAGCAAGATGTTTCGGGCATGTTTGGAAGCAAAAGAACAGCAAGATTTCTGTTTTTTATCTTCAGGTCTTAATCTAACCTGATATCAGACTGAATGGGGTTAGTGCAGAACTAAAAATAGCTCCTTTTGTTATCCGATTGCTTTGCTAATTCTAATATAAAGTAACATTTGCTTCTGTTAGGAACCCCACTGGAGCAGTTTATGTAATATGCTTTGCAACACACAATTAGCTACTTTACTTCTTGATTTTGAGACATTATAAAACAGTTTACCAAACCAAATTCAAGAAACAGAAAATATAGGGTTGAATGCCTTGTTGTTAGGAGATCCATTCAGTGACAAGAATTCCTACAAATGTAACATTTATTTATTTTGCTCTGTCAAATGTGCCTGTGTGTCATCTTTGTCATCATCTTCTTCTTTTAAATAATGTTTCCAATCTATGTGCTGGAACATTCAAACACTGCAGCAAACAGACAGACACATGGTATGACTAAACATAAAATACTGAAGAGAACATTTGATTTTTAAAATTGCAATAGGATAAAGTAATATTTAAAAAGGAATGGTGAGGAACAATATCCAGCCTCTGCAGGTTACTAACGGGAATGTAGCTACATGCACAATTCAAAACAGACTGAAAGAATGCAGGAATGTGTGGCTTTACAATGATTTTCTTACAAATGCTCTACAGCCATTTCACAGAACTACAAAATTTGGTTCCTTGATCCTAGCCTTTTGATGATTAGAAGAAAAAATGTGTTTAAATACAGTTGGTTGGGTTGGGTTAGGTTGTATTCTTTATTGACCTTGTGTAACAAACACACAAGGAATTTGACTTTGGTATCAAAAGCTCTCAGTAATAATATAACAATGAACAGAATATTGGTGTCTGGCCAGGTTATCCTACTATGGTAATAGAGTAGACCGTACTGCCAGTAACTCAACACTGAGTGTCAGGCGGCATTAACTAACCTGACAACCCTGAGGACTAATGGCCTTGAGTGCCGAAGTCCACAGGGAAGGATGATGGTCCCCAAGTAGATTAAATCCCACTTGATTACATCTTGATGGAACGCAGCAGCTTCATCAATACTGGCCTCAACCTGATGAAGACTTTGTGTCCCAAAAGGTCTCATGACCAGAAAGTGACTTGCAGAACTGGATTAGTGGTATGGGTGTCATGCTGCAAATTGGAATATAGATGAAGGACCACTGCATTATATTCTCAGGACAGTCTTCATAGCTGATCACCATGAGGATCACCAATATTTGGATTCTGATATGGCAGAAAAAGAACAGAATAGACCACCAAAACCAAAGTTACATCAATTCTACAATAAAAATTGTTGAAAGTTATTCTCTATATCCTTCATATATATAAGTATTTATGAAATTGAATAATGGCATAGGGAAAAACTGTCCCTAAATCTAGTTGCTTTGGTGTACAATACCTTATAACAGTTATGATGAACCTTGGCACTCCAGGACTTGGACTTCAATTACCAGAAGCCCAACTCAGCACTCTTGCTGATCAGGGCATCGGGAAATTGAAGTTCAAGAAAACCTGTAGTGCCAGGTTTTGCCATCACTGCCCTATAATATAACCCAGAAGCAAGAAGATCAAACAATTTATATCTAGGGTTTTATGGCTCTGCTTATATCTTTTCACATCTGGCCTACAGAAGAATCTGTCCTTTTCTTAATCCAAGCATTACAAAGGTCTTCCATGGTGGGTAGGCTGACGGTAATCATTCTTTCTGCAGACCTGACTATCCATTGGAGTCTGTTCCTATCCTTTTTGGTTACTGCACCAAACCAAACATTAGTGAAGTGCAAAGAACAGATTCAATTATTCCTTTATAAAAACTGCATCAGTAGCTCCTTAAGCAGTTTGGACTTTCTGAGTTGTCACAGGAATTACAGTACATTCTCTTAATGATGCTACCAATATTAAGCAAAAACCTTAAACAAAGCAAAAGCTTAAACCAAAGCAAAAATGGTACTTTAACAGCTTAAACAAGTATACTTTTGAATATGTGTTCTCCATAGTTTTTAAAAATATATTTTTAAATATTTTTGTAACCAGAAACAGGAAGGAAGGAGTTGAAAGGTTTTCCTCCAGAGTGTCATCTAATTATATCTGACTGGCAGAGTCAAACATTCATATTCATATTGCCCCAGAAACCTGCAACAATATATCTATACTTTACAAAGTTAATGCAGGTAAACCTGTTCCTTGCAGTCTAATACAGTCACTGTTTTACCCTTTTGAGACGTCTTTATTAAGGATTTCTACTTCAGCCATTGCAGATGGGATTTCTGGTAAACAAACAGAAAGCAGATGGAACAACCATTCTACTAAAGATAAGCAAGAAGTGTATTTTTGATTTATATGAGCTATTTTAAATCTGGGACATACAAGTTGCTTGTTTCTACAAACAGTTTTACTTTTACAAAACTCATAACTCATGAATCCTTTGCCCAAACTTCTCCAAATTCAGCACAGAACAAGAGCAGACTGTCTTTCATATCTAGGCCAGGTTTGGTTTAGATCCAAAGTCCAATATCAAAATTACAAGTTTTTTATTTTAGATTCCCCCAATTTTAAAATTTTACAATGTTGTTTTGCTGTGTAGAACAGTTTTGCATCCTCTTATGTCTGGTGTAGGGATTGTGTTGGCTTAGTGATTAAGACACTGAACTTGATGACTGGAAGGTCGGTAGGTCAGCAGTTTGAGACCTGAGTGAGGCACAATGGATTGAGGCACAATGGATAATAAGTTGAAGGAAATAAATAAATAAATAAATAAATTGAACTCCCATTTCTGCCCCAGCTCCTGCAAACCTAGCAGTTTGAAAGCAAGAACTTGCAAGTAGATAAATAGGTACCATATCAATGAGAAGGTAATAGCATCCTGTGCATTCCGGTGTCTAGTCATGCCTGCCACATAACCATGGAAGACGCAGACAGCGCGGGCTCTTTGGCTGTAAATGGAGATGAGAACCGAACCCTAGAATCGGATATGACTGGCTTTCGAGCAAGGGTGATATATGCCTGATGTACCGATCCCAACACACACACACAAAGTACCACTGTAATGCCAAAGGTTTTTGTTTTTAGATTAGGATGGCATGATTTATAAAGGATTAACCTGGGTTTCATCATTCCAGGTCAATGTGTTATCTGTGTTATATTCACAAATAAATACATGCAGGTCCCTACTGTTTCCTTTCTGATTTTGGGACATTTTACAAAGAGTAATGATAATTGATGGTCAAGAAGACTGCAGCCCAATGTCACATATAAGTGACATCCCTTCAGATGCAGCATTGCTGTCTTAACAATTTAATTAGATCTATTGAGAAAGGCTTGTGGGAAAGGACATATTTTTTTACAGAGGACTGGAAAAAGTACAATTTTATTCATAATGTGAGAATCCAGTTATACTTCCTCATGTTACATCATAATTTCATATGTTATTTAATTTAATTAATACACCTATATGTTGATTGCCTGTTTCTCCTAGGAAAAATGAAGCCAAGCAGCTCCTGTACAAAAAGAGAAAATTAATTTGCTATTTCTTATCTGCATTGGTACGACGAATTGCAAAGGAGGGATGCATTGTAGACATCTGAAGTGATTTTAATTGCTTGAAACAGGTAATGTCAAACCTCAGGAGAGAAACACAGCCTTTATAGTTATATCTTACTGTGATGTATGTGTAGTATTTCTGTGAGTGAAATGTGTTCTATAACAAAAAGGGATTACAATTGTAATCTGCTTTTTTAAAAAATTAATTAGAGACTGTGTCTTCTAGTACTTTGATGCAGGTTTCTATGTGAATTTATTAACTACGTTATGGAGAAAGAAAGAAAGAAAGAAAAAGAAAGGGAGGGAGGGTGAGAGGGAAGTCATTTGTTACCAAAGCTTGTTAAGGGCACAGGTTTCAGAGTAATTCAAAAGTTGTACTGAACAGAGTCGAACTGATCTTGGAGGAAGGCAACAAGGTGGCATATTTGACTAATTCCTCCCAGCCCCTTGTGCTCTCTGAAAAGCTATTGTGAGTGGGTTTGTAGAGCCTCTGAACGGCATGGGAGGAATGCACTGAACAGTTGTAGCCTCTGCCAAATCATATGAAAGGTGTTCCATAAGCAGAGGGACTAATCTTGATCCAAATTCCAGTCTTGAGAAAAAGTTTATTTCACTCCTGCCAGGCTGTGTAGTTACATTCTCTGTTCACTCAATTTTTTAAAAAATAAATAATCATAAACGTAAGGTTTTGAATTAATAGCTTGTCACTTTCATCACTTGAAGAGCATTGTCCCCACAACCAGTAAACAAGAAATGGGTTTCAAATATGGACCATATATCTTTAATCACTTTTTAAACCCTCTAACTGAGGCAGGGCATAAACTTGGGAATAGGAGCAGCCATCCAGGCCCCTCTCTAGCCTGGACTGAGAAAGTCCCTTGTGCTGGGACCCTGCTTTCAATTGGAAGCTTTGTTCTGGAGATATTCTTAGGTTTCATGAACTGAGACTAGTTATAGGACAAGGATGCACCAGAAGTTCATCCCTGCTTGTGTATCTGAATTTCACAAATTGCAGTAGTCATTCAGTTACCCAATGGCACCCTCTGGGGCTCACCACTCTTCCCCCCCCTTCCCTGCACTGCCTGCTACAGAAGGGGCAGCTTATGCTTAGCTCCCTCCACCCTTCATGCTGTCAGCCACAGCTAACAGGTCCTGCCACAGCACCTCTAAATATATATCAGTGCCTGCATCTGACAAATGCCACATTATCTCCCTAGAACAACTCAGAGCATTCAACCCATATGCCTGCATTTTCTAGGTTAAATAACCCATGCTTGAAACCCCATGTCTTCAATTCCCTATCAATCCTCCCTGCCCACCCGCCCTGCACATTTCAAACGATGAGGGCTACAATGCTATCTCCATACCCACCTGGCCATGTTGGCTGACCAAACCATGATCATCCCAGCCAATGACTGTGAGAGCAAATTGCATGGAGGTCTGTAAAGGCCCTCAACACCAGCTCCTTTCCCTTCAACAAGCCTGAATCATGACCTCATTAAACTCCCCACCAAGCCATCATTTCATACTGGCAAGCAATCTTTCCTTGGCTTCCAAAGCCTCCTGAGCTTTGCCAAATTGATTATGCTACTCTGGCTAATGTCCAGTAAACTCATGTATGGATGTGCTAAAAGAGCAAGGCTAACACTTGTAGAGATAATGTAACCAAGAGGCTTCTGCAGCAGGGCAAGGGGCTGCCTCAGCATTTGGCACCAGGACACTTTCCACCTGCTCCTGGGACCCACCCTGGCTGGGGCTTTAAGAACAGCTGAGGCACAGGACTTCCTTGCTGCCCCACCCAAGAGGCTTTGCAGCAGGGTGAGGAGTTGCCTTGGCATTTGGCCCTGGGGTCTAAAGGCTGCCACAGCGATAGGTGCTGGGATTTTTTTTTCCGTGGTAGCCACCCCTTAGACTAATTTGGGGCTGGGTAGAATGGTTATTGAATTGTATTGTTAAAATTGGTGTTGTAACATGGTATCTTCTCTGTGTCGAGGATTGTACTTGTTGGATTGATATTGTATAATTTTTATAGTGCATTATTTTAAGTTGTTCTTGTAATTTGATTTAGATATATTGTACTAAATTATATCTATTGCATTTATTGTATTTGGGGTGTTTACCTGTGATCTTTGTATGATGTTATTATGATTGTGTAACTGTATATTTTGCATTCCTGTAAGTCGTTGTATGTGAGTGGGGCAGGATATTATTATTATTATTATTATTATTATTATTATTATTATTATTATTATTATTATTATTATTATTATTATTATTATTATTATTATTATTATTATTATTATTATTAATAATAATAATAATAATAATAATAATAATAATAATAATAATAATAATAATAATAATAATAATAATAACCCATTATCCCAGAAAAATTCACATATTAATAATAATAATTAATTAAAACATCACTGGGCTACACAAGATTTAATATTCTATTTTCCCACACCATTTAGTTCAGAAGGTAAGTCCCCGAGGTTGTTCCCCCACAAAAGCCACTACCGGTTCTCTGGGACACTGGGAAAATCTACTGCCGGTTCCGGTGAACTGGTGCGAACTGGCTGCTGCCCATCACTGTATCTATATTATCAGCTTCTAGTTCACAATGTACACTTTACAGTAATATATATGTTTACATTATTTGGAAAGGGTGAAAACAGACAGACATTTAGACCACTGTTTGATTCACTGTATAGCCAATTTGGTTCTCTTCTTTTTCTGGTGATCATACAGCGTAATTGCTAGAGGGAACCAAATAATCCCCAGTGTGATTTGGGCATATTTTTGAACCTTAATTAGGGGCTTCTACTTTATTGATGCTGCTAGGCATCAATAAATCACTCTGAAGTGGTTCTTACCAGTGTAATTGGACCAAAAGTGAGTCTTGCAGCTGTCAAAGCTTGTCACCGTTTTTTTAGCTGTCACTTTGCCAACCCATGAAGTGGCATTAAAAGAGAGCCACTTCAGGATACAGTATTAGCAAATGACACACTTGATCTGTTCCTTCATAGGGGAAAGTGAAATTTCTAAAGACTATGTTATACCAATGCAGATGTTCTGTGCCAATCACAAACAATTTGACAAAATAGAAAGTTTCTTCCTAGAAGTGGGATGAGCCAGGAAAGGGTAACGAGGGACATTTCCCCCCTTTCTTGCTCATATCTTAAAGGTCCAGTGGTTGTCCAAGCAAGCATTGCTGCAGATACAGCTGTGGGCAGTTGTCAACCAAATTGAGACTTGCCATGGATTTGCCTTGACCGGATATTGTTTGGGACAAATTATCCATATTTTTGGCAGCATCAAGTAAACCTGCCTTGAACATCCTGGCAGTGAGAGAAGCAGCATGGGATCCTATTTTTGACAAACTTTAGTGGTTATTTCACCTTCTTTCCCATCTGTCTTTGTACACAAATTCAGCATACAGCAAACCAACATTGTAGTGCAAGGAGTTTTCCAAATAAAATTCATGACCAACTGCCAATACTGAGCTATACTTTGTTTAAAAGACCACAGAATCATGGGCTGGATGACCTCCCCACTTCCCCCCGTATCCCATACCACTGGCTGGGAATGAGAGGCAGCTGCGGCTGCCATCACCACCTTCCTAGCCCCACCTGGCCAGAGGGTTGAATAGACGACAGAACCACAGGCTGGAGGATCTCACTGCTTCCCTCCCATAGCCCATACCACCAGCCGGGGATGAAAGGCAGCTGTGGTCGCCATCGCCACCCTTCTGGCCCCACCTGGGGACAATGGAACCACAGGCTGGAGGACCTTGCCGCTTCCCCCAGTAGCCCATACCACTGGTCAAGGATGAGAGACAGCTGTGGCTGCCGTTGCCACCCTCATGACTCCTGGCTGGAGGGTTGGAAAGACTTTGGGGATACCGGTGTGCCCTTATATTTTGTTATCCCTTATGTTAGGTATATTGATTTGTTTTGCTTTTGTTTTTTGTAATATTTTGTTATTGTGACATTGATACTTTTTGGAACTGTGATGATTTGTGATGATGATATGCTGTATTATGATAATGTGGAACCTGTAATTGTAACTGTATTTTGTATCTTTGTTAGCAGCCCAGAGTTGCTCTGCGAGTGGGACAGCATACAAGTCTAATAATGATTGTAATAATACCCAGCTGGTTGGTCTTCCACATTTTTCATCTTACTGTATTACAATTAAGACACCAACTCCCTCTGAGCTAGTAACCTACACTCCAATGTCTTTCTAGTGCACCAAAAAGAAGATGTCAATGGCAGAAAAAGAAGCTGCCAGTAGTACTGGAGAATATGTTAAACAAATCAGAAAGTCTTGTTCCCAAATTAACACATACCTGGAGTTTTTTCCTTTCATCCACCTCATCTTCATCTATTTATTCGTAGCTCTTAATACCACTGAAGTCCTTGTCTCCGGTCATTAACCTATGGTTAATATTGCAGTCAAGAGTCCATGTACTACAGTATTTATGTTCCAAAGACATATTTTCTGGTGCAATATACTTTAGACTGAAATCATACCCAGAAGTTCAAAAAGTTACTTTTCTGGCTTACAGCTCTTAGAATCTCTGACTAGTTATGTTGGCTTGGATTTTTGGAAGCTTCAAAATGGCTGTAATCACACTTAGAATTTCTTTCACTGTATTGTGGCCTTTGGCCATTGGAAGAGGAAGCATCTCAAGTTACCTCTTGTTACTATCCTATGCTAGCTTATTTCAGTTTAATTGTTCATCAACTTTTCCACCCTGTTTTAATTAATAAAACAGCACCGACATAGATTGGTGAAAGACACTTCATTCTACCAACTGTTTAACCATCGCACTGCCTATTAAGAGATTCACTTTTCCCCTTTTTCTTTTCTTTCTTTCTTTTTGCTGACACAGCGGAAATATATACTTTCTATAGAAAACTCATTTGTTACTCAGATGAAAAGCTGAAAACAATACTAAGACTGAAATAAATGCATGCCAACCATTTAGAATTTTGGTAGACAGGACTTCTTCATCTGCATTTGTCATCCTATCGGACTGTCAAATGGCTACACATCATGAATCCTGCCTTTTGGAGAAAATGGAAATGAGAATAGTAACTTGTGTTAGGAAATGCATTGTCATTTTAACAAATAAACTAAGAGGAAACAAGTCCTCCGATGATTTACTGAGAAGTTTGAAGAACTATCAAGCTTATTTGGATGGCTGTGCTATCCAAGCGTTTTGTAAAAACAGAGAGAGAGAGAGAGAGGTATATCAAACTGTTTGTCATTTATTCATTGTCATAATACGGCAATACAGGCTTCATATACTAATTTGTATGCACATATGCAGATTTAAGTAAAAACTGGCCAGAATCCTGATGGTGTTTGCATAACAACTACGTGAAGCTAGCAGACAAGTAACTGGAGTGTATCTCAGTTGAGTGTCATTACTGAGATAATAACAATGTTGCATGCACTAACATTGGGCATAAATGGGAGGAGGTTTTTATAGCCTGATAGTGCTTTGCCAGTAATCTATTGGTATAATTCTTTTTCTGCCTTTGGCATGTGAAGCATGCCACCATCCTCTCTTCCTGATTGTTTGCTCTTTTTCCATTGCTTCGCCTGTTCGGATCATGTAGCAGGCATTGATGGTATCTTTTCTAGATAGATGAGATTTGAATTTTTCCCTTTATTCTGACAGTAACAACATATCACAACTGTAAGTAAAGATAATTTTTTTGTACTTTAAATGTTTTTATAATGATTTTCACCATAGGAAGTGCCCTGGGAGGAGGGGGGGCAGAATAGTGCTTGGACTAAAATCTCCATGTTTCTCTATGCTATTGTTACTGGGGTGTTTTTATTTTTTTACCTCACACTTTACTAACTAGAAAGGAATAATCAAAATGCTCCAAACACATGACCAAGTTGTGTTCTCTCACCTCATCAAATATAAATAATTAGGCATGGAAAATTATAAAAACCTCACATGAATACCAAAAGGATTCTGATCACTATAACTCAGGAGTTCTCAACCTTTTAAAGCCGGGGGAGTGGTCATGGTACTTCAGACAGCTGTGAGGGCTGGGTGAGCTTTTTGCCCTTCCTCTACCACAAGGCATCTCCTGGTGTGGTGGAGGCGGTGGGGGTCACATGAAATGGTGCTGTGGACTGCAGGTTGAGAATCCCCACTGTAGCTGATGAAGTACTACACCACATCTCATGCAACACAGTAGACACAAGACTGACTCCCCTCTCCCTTTCTTTTCTGTTGGAATACATTCCCCAGAGGTGTGCAAGAATTTCTCATACATGACTCTGGGTGCTTTAGTGAAAGAAATTAAAGTCCTCTCACGTGCTTTAACTCTCTTACAGCTGAGGAATAAAGACTCTGTCAGAAATGATGAGTCTTTATGCAGATGAAGGGAAATGCCTGGGCAAGACTAATCTTTATGTGAGATGCAAGATATTAGAGGTCTGGTAGTTTTCTGAGAGACACCCTGTGAAGAGCATAAAGTCCAAAGAGGCTAACAGATCTTGAAACAAGGGCAGAAGAATACAAATTAAAACTAAAAGATTCAGAGAGTGTCAGGTTTTGATTGGCAGAAACACTAGAATTGTGGGCGATAGGTATAAATCTAATTGGAAAATATCTTAATTCTAGCCCAGGAGAGTTATGCTCATATACTGTAATGCTTGCACTCTGTATAGGCCTAGTACTATGCTAGTATTATGTAAGCATTAGATTAGAAGTAGTTAGCTTTTTTATTTGCATTGGGGATTTGTTCTCAAACTGACTTCACTTCTTTCCAGCTCTGCAGTTCTAAGATTATATAAATACCCTAACAGCATGGGCCAAAATTATACCTCAGATTTAAAGACACACGTTCATAACATATTGTCAACTAGCTATCATCTTTTAGCTGTATTCATTTGGTTGCAAGTTCCTTTTACTGTTTGGACTCTCTATCTCTATCTAAGTTATTGTTGGGGTAGGGGAGCTTCTTAATATGCTTCTACTATTCAAGGAAATGACATCAAAATTTAAGATGTATAAAATGCTGCTACCAATGCAAAAGAAATAGAAAATTCTCCTTTTGTGTCAGGAGGTTGTAGCCTCCGTCCTGGCAGTCCAAGTATTTCTTATTGTGGACTGCAAGGATTTTCTACAGGGACTAAAATGGTCTCTAGAAACTTTTCACTTTAAATATTTTTTTCAATACATTTAATCTCTTCCAGTTTTATACAAAAAGTATGGCAGTGTAACTTCTCAGAGTCCAAAGTGCTATTTTCTATTTTGCTACTGTCTCATTCCAAACACCATTACTTCTGGTCTTAAAACTTTGGTACAATCTTATTTTCCTGTTTTCATTTTATAAACCCCTTTTTCAAATTATCTTCCTCTCCTCACCCTTTTCTGGTCTTTCAGTCAAAAATACACCAAACGTACACATTGCCTGCTTTAGTGCAGAGTTTCATTTTTCTTGGGCACCAACTGTTCCCTCAGAAATCAATCAAATTACTCAGACTGGGAAAGTTATGCATAGTCACATCACTGTTAGCTGAATGAGGATATCTCATTTTCCTAACCTCTTATCTTAATGTACTTTTAACTGTTAGAAACACCCCAAAAATCCCCTCAGTTTTGTTAATAAACTACAATACTAATCTTGCTCCTTTTTTGACGTGAATTCGATGAACGTCTTACTTTTCGGTTGGGTGGTTTGGCAGCTCTTAAGATGTAACAAAAGTCACGTACTTTTCAAAAGCTGCAACACCAAAACTAAGGCACCCACAAAAATAAGGGTTATGTCATTTGAAAGATAGTCTCGGCAACTTTAAGAATTGGTAGAACCCAAAAGCCAAAAATGCAAAGCGATGATGTCATCGCTTTCGGAAGTAGCGTCGGAAAAGTGACAGTTTTGCTAGGGGGGTTGGTTGTTGGGGATCCAGCAAAAAAAACAACAACTACCCAACTAATTCAGATGATCCAAACTGTGTTTGAAAGAGGAAGGGTTAACCTTTATGGGTTCAGATTTGGAATTAGACTTCGGAAACAATCTATGAAGTGTTTTACAAAAAAACACTAAAAAGAGGTCACACAAACCCCCTAAAAGGAGGTAAAATCAATTTAAAAAGTGAATATGACAACTTCCTGAGGTGGAAAGAGTTCACATACAACATGTGGAGAAAAATGATGCCAAAGTGGGAATCCACAAAAAAGATATTGAGGAAAAATGTGACACATTGAAATGACATTTCTGTGGGGGCTAGGCAGTGATCCAAGTGTTGATCAAAGTGTTCTAAAGTGTGCTTGGAAGAGGACAGAATAACCTTTCTTTTGATACTAATACAATTTGGATTAGACTTCAGAAACATTTTCTGTGAAGGTTTTTAAAAAACCCACTTTCTTTCTAACCTTCTTTCCTTCAAAAAAGTCTCTCCATTCCAGAATAGATACATTGGTGTGAGAATGGATACACTGTAGGAAGTTTCCTTTTTGTCTTTCCCTCTTATTGAAGAACTGCTTTCAAGAAATCATGAAGGAAAAACTCTTTTTCTTTGCAGTTTGACTATTGAAATATTTATTAAAAATAGGTCCTTTGCAGTTATTCACTTGTGGTGAATTGTTGTTTGTACAGTGGGCATAGTGGGTAGAGTCAGAGAGAATGGAGAATAAAGTTTAAAAGCGTCTTTATTGAAAAATAAAATATAAAAAAAATAAACACAAATGAAATCAGGATTTATGGTTTTGGGTTAAAACAACGTAGCAGTTCAAAAGCAAGAAATTGCAAGAAGATAAATAGGGACCACTTTGGTGGGAAGGTAAATAGCATTCCATGCCTGCCACATGTCCACGAAAATGTCTGCAGACACAGACAGCACTGGTTCTTTGGCTATAAACAGAGATGAGCACTGAACCCTAGAGTCGGATATGACTGGCTTTCGATCAAGGATGACCTTTAGCTTAGCTCAGAAAACCTTCAATTTAATGAACATTTTATGAAAACCTTAATTTTATAAACATAATGTCTTTATTTTTCCCCATTTGAAGCTTCATCCTTAACTAATGAATGAAATACACATCAAATTCACACACTAAATCCCTGTCCTTAGACTCTACCTGCCATTTTTTTTAATTCAGAGAGGGGAAGGGGTTTTTTCAAGATTGCAGCTAAACTAATTGCCAAAATCTACCCTCTGATTTCCTGTCAGAATGCTTTCACTGTGGAAAAAACCTTCCATTTTCCTTACTCATTCTCAATATGATTTAGAATTTCTTTTGAATTTTGTTTCCTGCTGTTCTGGTGCTTATTTAAGGGTGCATCTAGATTATCCAAAAGTTCTACATTTGCATCAATTTTGACAGGTTCAGAATCAAATCAAATACTGAGGGACACACAATGCATAGGTGGGGTATGAATTATCTTGCCAAAATGCTGTTTATTTTAAAACACCCAGGGAGGGCCTTTATTTTGTACTGATTCCTAAACCACTATATTATTCGGTTTGCATGCATGCATCAGCACATATTGTGGATTGTTCCTCTGTTTCATAATGTTGGCAGGATTCCCTGCAGCCTGAAAATGTTTTTCTCCTTTATACTTACTGCTATAGTGCTATGACAGTTTAGCAGTCAGCTGTCATGGCAAAGATCTGTTGTTATGCTATAACAGTAAAATAGAATGAAAAAATGGTACCATGTGTCAGGTGTGGAGCATCAGCAACAGGAGCTGTGCATGACTGGCTTTGCACCAGAGGTGGAGGTAGAGCAGTGGGTCCCAACCTTATTTTGGCCATGCCCCACCTGAGCATCTCTAAAATCCTGATCTCCCCCCTCCCCTATGACATATAATTCTTATTATTCAAAAAGTGAATTCCTATTTAAATTCCTATTTAAAGGGTATTCACTGTTAACAACTCATTCTCAAGTTGCCCACCCTTAAAAATCAAATTGTCCCCCTGAGGGGTGTGTGCCCCACATGGGGAACCACGGAGTAGAGGTAGTGACAACAGACTCCTCCCCCTTTATACTAGAGGCCAGTGGTAATGGGAATAAGTAGAAAACAAAAAAAACCTCTATAGTGGACTGGAGGGTAAGCGCAACATCAGGAGGTCCATGGGTTGGTAACACCTTGATTGTAAGAGTGATTACATACTAGAATGAACTACCTTAAAGGTAATGTGGGTTCTTTCATTGGACATTTTTGTATAGAGGTTAGATGGCCATACATTTGGGATTCTTTAACTGAAGACTCCCTGCCTTGGAAGGGATTGGATCAATGGTGGGTAGTAACAGTTTCACGCACACACCCCAGCAGGGGGTGGTGGTAGCAAAATTGGGTGGCTTTCAGGCGGGGGGGGATAGCGAAATTGGGTGACCACACCCACCTTCCTGCCCTACCCAGACTAACACAGCTACCATTTAAAAAGTTTTATTCTGTGCAAGCATATCGGAGAGTAAACAAAACAAAAAGACAAAAATGTTGTGGCACCTTAAAGACTAACTGCTGTATTTTAATGTGAGCTTTTGTGGATCAAGTCCACTGGCTCCTTCGCTATAAACAAAGATGAGCACGGAACCCTAGAGTTGGTAATGACTGGCATTCAAGCAAGGGCAACCTTTACCTAATAACAGAAGATCCATGACTGGTATTCAAATTTGACGTAAAGTTTTGTCCCTGCAAGTGGTTCAAGGTCTTCTTGCTCAAAAGCCAGTTATATCTGACTCTAGGATGCAGTGCTCATCTCCATTTACATTCAAAGAGCCAGTGCTGTCAGTGTTTGCAGATGTATACATCACCATATGGCAGGCATGACTAGATCGCCCATGATGTAGGCTCTGCCCATAATGTAGGCTCCGCCCACGGTGTGGTAACAAAAATTTCTGATGACCACCACTTGCTTGGATATAATGACTCTTGGAGTACCTTCAAGATTTGAAGATTAGAATTGAGATATATATCTATATAAGGAAATACTTCACACAATACATCATTAAGATGTGGAATTTATTACTGCAAGATGTAGCTGCTGATGACTATCAACTTAAATGGCTTTCAAAGAGCTTCATCAGATTTTCAGGTAGCATAAGAGTTCTTAGCACAAGAGTTTGAAAAGGATGTCCAAAAGGGATCAATATCCTTTATATTTGATTCTGTAATGCTTTGTGAGCATAATTCAATCTGGATGAATAGAAAACTGTTTTAATTGCCCAGAAAAGAACATGTGTTTAAACCTTTTTAAAAATATATTAAGAATTATCTCTTCTGATTGTTAATTAAGGTGTCTAATGATTTCACAAATGGAGGGAGATTAAACAGAGGAAGCAAAAGAAGTTGCTTACTGTAGTTTGCATCTTCCGCTATAGCCTTTCACAAGGTAGTAACTGAATTCACTGAATCATGCTGCTCCATAGAAAATTTCACTGACCTAGTTAAAAACCAATTTATGTGTGCCCCATGGACAGTTTCAACAACTTTTATAAACAGAAGTCTTTTTCCTCTTTCTATGAAATAAACTGAATTGTTAGTTGCATTATAAGAAAAAGTGACTGTGAAGATGAAAATGTCTTGTAAATCCTTTTATTGCCAATGGGGAAAATATCTTACTTTTTAAACAAAAACTTAAATAACAGTGAGAAAGTCCTGGTCAAGCCCTCCCCCTGCCCTATTTATACTTTGCAATAGGAGCAGAGGGGAAAAACCTCTCTCTTGACTGCATTTTTAAAAACTTACATTTACATCACAATTGCCAGGTTTGGAACTGGTTTAAAGATTGAAGGAAAGCTAATCACACAGCATTTTGTCCTCCAAGTGGGTTATTTCAAACCAACCTCTTGCTATTGTTTATTTTGCATTGATTCATGATGATTATTTTTTAAGTTTGGGATGTGTAAATGTGTATGGTACGTATATGCACATCTTTCTCTACCAGAAAAAGGGCTTAAAGCAGCAACACCTGCAGTTTCACCTGCAGCTCCTCTTACAAGCTGCCACTGACTTTTTTTAAAAAATCTGTTTCCAATATAGTGATTTGGCAGTTCAAAAAATATTTTTTAAAAATATATCAAAACTAGCTACAATCCTCTCTTAGCATCTGGCAAAAATCCCCAGCTATCAAGCCACAGGCTTTTCTCCTCCTCTCCTTGCCTCATTCCTTTCTGCTCCCCTGCCTGCACAATGCTGCTCCTGCTGAACTAACCAACTCATGAACCAACAAATTTTGCCCAGCTACTCTGGGCCTCTATATCAGATGTATAAATATATACCATGAAAATCCACTCTTATGTCTGATGAAGTGGGCTTGATCTATGAAAGCTAACATTAAAATACAGATTTAGAATCCCCACTTCAGGAACAGGGACTCCGCAGATGTGTTCTTCCTGTCTGGAATGTACTAGCATGAAGATGAAAGAATCAACATGTTTAGTCAGGTTGGGCAATATTCAGGAGTGAGACCTGTATTGTTCCCCCCAGAATCTATCCAGCAAAGGCTGTTCTCATTGATTTTGCTGCCACCCTCTCTAAGCAAGGAGGTGGTGAACCCATGCCTCCTTTGAGAGGTAAGTCCAGTGGTGGGCATCAGCAGGTTTACACTAGTTTGCCAGAACTGGTAGCAGAAATTCTGGCTGGCCCCACCTACCCAAGTTTTGAAATAAAGTACCTGTAGTCCTAATTCCAGTGCAACACAGGGCTTTCCCCCTGGCCACGCCCACTATACCATGCGCACAGTGTGGTAGTAAATTTTTTTGGAGCCCACCACTGGGTAAGTCACACTAAATGTTGGAAGGCTATACAACTGGAGTTCTCAACCTTTTTAAGCCGGAGGCTGGGTCACGCTCCCTTGGACAGCTTCAGTGGCTAGATGGCCATTTTGCCCTTCCTCGGCCACATGGCACTTCCTGGTGTGGTGGAGGCGGGGGGGGGGGGCACATGAAATGGTGCTGTGGGCTGTATCTGGCCCTTGGGCCACAGGTTGAGAATTCTTGCTATAGAGTCATTTTGGTACTTCTCTGCTGTTTTGCTGTGGAAAACTTGGTATTCTGGTGGCAAAATTAATATGGAGAAACTACAATGTTGACCTGGACTGAGGGGAGGGATACATCCAGTCTATAAGCAAAGCTTTTCTCATCTACAACTGAAAGCAATTTCAGCAAATCTATTTTTCTCTGAAAATAATTTTCAAGCAGGCAGGCATCATCTTTTTTTACTTCGAGTTTGAGCTTCTGTGTGACTCTTGGGAAGATTGCTTTGCATCGCTAATCTCTAACTGAGCCCCACCTTCACCATGCTTATTCAGAGGATTTTTTCCTTCTTAAAGAGACCATGGAGGAAATGATTGTGTTTAAACTTATTTCTAACATAAGGTCCTCTCTCTTTGTAGTCCACTGAGGAAATATACCTTTACTGCATTAGTAATTCAGGCTGTCTAAGGAGAACATACATCTAAAGTGCTACATTTTACTTTGGAGGACACCCTTTTAGAGGTAAAACAGGGATGCATACTAATTCACTGGCCTTTTCTATGCTACAAATTTAAATCTATTTCATATATCTCAATTTCAGATATCTCAGTTATCAAAAGTAGGATCCTTATGGTGTATGTGCTATGACAGGGGTCAATCAATCAATCAATTTATTACAGTTAAAGACCAGAACAGAATATAGACAAAGCATTCACAACATGACTGAACATACTGTGGTGGGGCTACAAAAGAGATTATAGAATGCTCTAGTCAAACTCAACCAAATAGGATCCAGTATATGTATATCATGTAAAAATCACAATATATGCATAGTATAATAAAAGGTATGATGTAAAAAGATATGATATAAAATATAATAACATCTAAGATTACAGTGTATAAAAATGCTAAGCCTATCAATATCAGTAAAATAGTAATATCAGTAAAATAGCAATATCTATAGTTTAAATATTTTTGCTACAAAGAATACATTGCAGAATACTGGGGTCAGCAAACTTGTGTCTCCAGATGTTCTTGACAGGACAGTACACTTGCTGATCAGGGCTTCTGGGAATTGAAGTCTGAAAATATCTGGAGAGTCAGGTTTTCAGACCCCTGTAATAGACTAGGACTCAGGAACCCTGGATTTGATCCCCTTTTGGTCAAGGAAACTCATGAGGGGTGGTAAGGAATTGATAAAATCACTCCGTAAATACCTTACTGTTAGTCTGTCCAGGTTATCCTGCTATGGTAATAGAGTAGACCATACTGCCAGTGACTCAACGCTGAGTGTCAGGCGGCGGTTAACTAACCTGACAACCGTGAGGACTAACATCCTCGGGTGCCAAAGTCCACAGGGAAGGGTGATGGTCCCCAAGTGGATTAAATCCCACTTGAATCCATCTTGATGAAGGGAAGCAGCTTCATCAATACTGGCTTGCACTGATGAAGACTTTGCAAGCCAAAAGGGCTCAGCACCATAAAGTGAATCGTGGAACTTGATCAGTGGTACAGGTGTCATGTTGCAATGCAGAAGGCAGATGAAAGGCCACCACATTATATTTTCAGAACAGTCTTCATGGCTGATTGCCATGATGATCACTAATATTCGGATTTAGAGGAGGAGCAGGAGGAGGAGGAAGAAGAAGCATAGGCTTCATTAACTGCCCCGAGAAGCCTTTCTAGCCTTGCCTTTTCTCCAGGTGAGTCTTGTTTAAAGTCAGTAGGCACACATCTGTCAGATGGAATTTATGGACTGGAGAATTATCAAATGATGGAATCATTTAAGACATTGGACAAGTGTTAATTAATTTGTTAATTAAACTGTTATATTTGGAATACACTTGACCCTTCAACAACACAGGTTTGAACGCTGTGGTATAACTTAAATATGATTTTTTTATGAAGTCCCTAGATGGTTGCTGTTGCAGGGCAGCAATCATCTAGGAACTCTGAGGAGGAGGATTAATTAAAGAATTGCCGTACCACAGCACCACAGTTGGCAGAGAGATACTCTTAAATCCTTAACTGGCCAATGGAGTCGCCATTGCTGAGATGCCAGGATCTTGTTGCACAACCAGGGTGATGGTGGCAGGCAAAAGGTTGGGCAGCCAGAGTACCAGCAGCAGCACAACCAAGACACAGCAGTAGCAGGAAACAGATGCAATACAGCTGCCACCTGGGGAGACAAGGAAATGGTGTCCATAGATAAATATACAGATTGACTCAAAACAATGAAGATTTACAACTACATGGGGGTGCAGGGTCAGTGACCCGAATTTCTGTGTTGTTCGAGGGTCGATCTGTATTTCCTATAAGCAATATAATAATTAGTAAAGACAGTATAATTTTAATGTAATGAGTAACATTTACTTATTCATCCTAAACAGACCATATTTCTCCAATTCTGTACCTTAAAAAAATTTACAGGTGACATTTTACTAACAAACCACAGAGTCATTTCTTTAATAATGAGCAATTATAATGACTATTTTTAAGCAAAAAGAAAGCACTCACTTAAAAAAAAATACCTTCAGGGCTACCAGTATGAAGGTGGTCCATATTAAAAAATACTGTTGAAATTGTTATGGCAGGATGGTTGCAATGAGCTCATAGGTGGAAAGATTATTTCTGAGGTATTTCTATGTCATCCTCTGATTAACACTAATGCTTCCTGCAATGGTCTGCCCTCTACCTCCCTTGATTTTCTCAGTCTGTATCAGGAATGTTGGGAAAAACAACAGGCTCAAATGTTTGCACTTCTAACACTACGTATTAGTGGGAAAAGTGTTTTAGGTGCTAGAAGGATTCTCCTTTTCCATTAATTTGATGCAAACTAAGCTTTATCTTCTAGTTTGTTCTGCCTACTTCTCTATTTAGGCTCTTTGCCTACACTTGCCTGCTGTCAGCACCACATTTGCTAATCTGTAGTACTGTATATAGAAACAGCATGGAAAGTCTCTCTATGTTTTCATTTTTTTACCATTTTACTTCTTCTGTTTGTAACTACTGACATTGTTTGTAAGTAAAGAGCTTTTATTTTTAACTCGAGCTGATTCTAGAATGATTTTATTGTGTAAAGTGCTTGTTACTGTGAATGGGGGGGTGAGGTAATACTACCCATTTGTGTTATGCTTCTTATACTTTTCGTTGTTTAGTGCCTTGTGTTCTGCTAAACAAAGGGGAATAACTAAACTCCAAGTTTTATGCCTCAAGAAGGCATGGACAACTTCCATATCTATCTTAGGTGTCATTGGACAGTAAATCTTCTTGCCAAGAGCAACAAGCTCTGGCTAGTTGCTCTTACAACTCTCCTACATATTATCTTCAATTGCTCTCTGAGATATCAACACAGCACTAGTAAAAATGTATAATGTCTTCAAAAAAAATTCAGTAATAGCTGCTGGTCTATAAATTCTGCTTGAATATAGAAAAGAGTGGCTCTATTGTTTCTCTAAAACTGATACAAGATATGGCTTTATTTTGTTCTAATCTGGTTCAATGAAAACAACCACTTTTTCTCAAGGCTCTCTTAAATGTATTTATTTTCTGGTCAATAGCCATGTTGCCTGTTGTACTATTAAACACAATGACATAGATCTCTCCATCTAGCAATAACATTTATTACACTTTTTCTCAGTATACAGAAAAGCAGAACCGAGTTCTGTGTTAGGAAGCATTCACATGTACACAGTACAGAAATTGAGTGCATGAAGAGCTGGTACTTTTAAGGAACATGTTGCATTTTCACTCAAATTAACCTACTTCACAGGCAAAAGGAAATACAGTAGTTGGTTATTAAATTTTCTCATAGGATTTTTAAAATTCATGAGTCTTTCTGTTACACTCCCTCCTTGAAGAGGAATGAGTATATCATTCAGTGCCAAATTACCTTTTACCACAAAGTGATTATCTGCCTTTGAACTCATTTGAACTGGAAATGTTGGGGAGATGTCAGGAGTCTGCTCTGGAGGCATGACAGGACTCTCAAGTTCCTGAAAGCATAAGAACCACATGTTACTTAGGAGACATCCATTCCTATAGGAATTGCTCTTCTTGTCTGCTTCTAAGCAAAACAGGGGTTATCCATACTGTGATGTTGTCTCCAAGGGCTGCTCTGGGTCATTCTAGTATATTTGTTGCAGATTTGAATAAATCATTCCAGTTGCATTGGTATTTATTTAGAGTATTTATGCTGTTGCTCATTTGCACATCAAGTTTGACCCTTCATAGCCTTATGGACCACAGCATACCGGCTTCCTCTGCCATCCTCCAGAGTCTGCCCAGATTCATGCTCAAATAGTATTTATAAAGGTGAAATAATAGACAGTATCACGCAACGGTTGTCCCATCGCAAGGGCACTTCCTTATCAGTTCCCGAGCCTCATGCTCATTACTGGAACTTAACCCTTGCCTCACCACTTCTGGGAGAACCGAGGAGATTAAAAAGGAACTCTTACTATGCTCAGGCAGTAAGGCCTTTGAACATAGAGCAAAACAAAGGAGGCTTCAGGTAGCGTAGCGTTGGTGTGTGTGTGCTAAGAAAAACAACAATCTTCAGAGAGAAACAGCTGTTTTATTCTCCAGGTTCATTGATAGCAAAGTCCATAGAAAAACGCAGATTAGAGGGTCATAACCATGAGTTCAGTCCAGTAAAAACAGTATCAGTTCGTTAGGTAATCGTAGTGAGAAAAAGAGAAATAACAGATCCATAAGCCAGACCATGGAGAGACAAATACGAACTAACTGTTCTCCAAAATGGAGAATTCCTGATCAGGTGATTTACTCTTAGCCAATCAGGTAACGGAGAAGAACTTTCTCAAAACAATAGTTGTTTTTACACGTATGTAATCAGTGTTCTGACCTATAGACAAAACATGGATCTCAGCTAGTTAGAAAGATAAGAAATACAACAAAACAGGCAGTCTTGTGACATGAATTCATGAGGCAGAGAGAAGACAAAGGATTTCTGAGGCCTATCTATGAGGCCTAGCTGAAAAATAGCAATTTCAAGCCTTGGGTTGCATTAGGAAATAGGTCTTTTCCTGACACCCTCTAACAGCATCAGTGCAGTATTAGGATCTATACAAGTAGATCATGCACTGGAGCAAAGCAAAACAAAATTATACCAATGCACAGTAGTGATGTAGCAAAAACCCCACCTTGGAAAAACAGGGAGGGTTCCCCCCCCCCTTTGACTCTGTTGACACTTGTTTCAGCCTTGCTTTGTGGAGACACTAGGATGCAGTACCAACATCCTGAGAGCAAGGGAAGTTGAACCAATGCTCACTGTAGATGGGTTGTTGCTGGGGAAAGACTACAAATGTGTCATGACTGGGCCACATATATAATAATATATAACTGAAGAGAGCATGATGGTTTCCTATTCAATAAGTAATGAAGACGTAGATGCACATCCATGTACTGCTCTCAGGGAGTCCTACTGTTTTGATGCACTCTAAATTAGTTTGTTCTCAGCACATGGAAACACTGGGAATGGACCAAAATTGAGCCTTGCTGCCAAGGCTCCTTCTCGTTTTAATTTCCAGTATTGTGAAGTAGCTTAATGAATAAGCTACTTTTGGATGTTGACAAATTGAATACTGTTCCTGCTTGTCTGTGGAGAGGCAGGGGAAACTGTTTGTCGTTGTTGTTGTTGTTGTTGCTGCTGCTGCTGCTGCTGCTGTTGCTGTTGCTATATTTTGTGCCTTGTAGACCATCATTGATGTGCTGGATCTCTTAGGTTAAATTTAAAAGTATTTTTCTTGGCCTTCATGTGAATGGCTGATTATAACCACAGCAGTTTCTCAACTGGCACTAAACAGAAGGCAAAGAAAATAAATATTTTGTTAAAAAAAAAAGTTATTCTGATTGAATGATAGCATCAGTAATAGTTGAGAAGACACAGCAGGGAATTTATTCGGTTTGTCCATATTCTGGTGGCTAAGATATTTGGACACAACAATTACACCAAATGGCATATGGCTCCTTACTGAACCTCAACCCCAATTTAGATGGCACCAGCCTGCAACGAAAGGGCCAGTGTGACTATACTCTCAGTTAAATATTTTAAACCCATTTGTTCATGATTCCTGCCATTTTGCATCCTTCCAAGTTAACATTACATATCATTTTATAGCTCTCAATACTAACATCCTTGCAAAATATTGTACACATTCTTTTCCTTTCTAAATTTCCTGAATAAACCAGGATCACATCAAATATTTAGCAATATTTATTTTAATTATTTAAATTAACAATGAGCTAATTATCATAGCATCACTTCTTAATCTTTTGTTAGCTCCTCAAGAGAAATGGACTAGCAATACTAACTAGAAAGAAAAGCAGTTGCTCCTAAGTTCTCCTCTATGGATTTTACTTTATATTGCTCCACTTTACAGGCAATAACTGTGATATAATCAGGATTTGCAAAACAAATTTAAAGCTGCAGAGTGGTTCTGTTTTCAGGCAATAAGCATGAAAATCCATTTATGGTCTATCTTCCTTCACCCTATGATAAATGCTCTCTGTGTAAATCTCAGAGCACAAAGTCTAAACCTGCCACTTAGCGGGTACTATTATAGTTCAGAGTACATGAGACAAGAAACAGGGGAGGGGTAGTTTAAAACCAAAAAATTAATGTCATTTGCAATTCCATGACAATTGAAATACGTACTGTATCTGGTTTAGAAGAGACAAGAAAGTCAGCCATATCTTTGATTTTGCATTTGACTTTTAATGGTGGAAATTAACCAAGACATTGCCTACACTTGGGAAATAATTTGTTAACTCACCTGCTAATGAGTAACTATTTTTGAAACACAAGATGGTTACATGTGTGTGTAAATCTAATCTAATCTAATCTAATATATAAAAGTTTTTCTGAACGTCCCTTGAACTGCTATTAGGGAACATGAAAAAACAATCTGATATTTGTTAAGAAACTCATGATGGGGAGAGGTATTTTGTGTTTTTTGTTTTGCTTTGTTGTTTTCCTATTGGGTTTCCTCCTTTGCAATGAAGGCAAGCTGCACCGTATCCATTAGTGGGCAATGTTTATCAGGTAGGACTTTGCTCTTAAGTTATACCTGCATGGTGCTTTTTGCCTTTTTCTGCCTCGAAGCTAAAAACACAGGATTCATTCCACCTGCCATCAAAGCCTCTGGCAACATGCTTATCAAATAAACACCAGCAACTCTTGAAGCCATTTTAACCTTGTTGTGTCTGTCTGGTTTTTTTTTTTTTTAATCAACAATGAGCTAGAAGAAGTTTAAAAACTTGCCAAGATCAACTTTTACACATTTAAAAAATACAGCTTGTCACTTAGGCTCTGTTCAGGTATTCTTCCATTTAAAAAATGGATGAAGGAGAGATTAGAGTTTTACTCTCTGTATTGGCACAGATTTGAAGTGCACTCTCTGGGATGGGTATAGATTTTGTAACATAAAGTTTATGCACATTTGGATGTTGGAAATGTTTCTAGTTTGGGACTATAACTTTCAGAATCCCCTCTGGTAGCCCCTGTTGGAAATTGAATGGTCCTTCAACATGGTATATGGGGTAGGATCCTCTACTCACATTTGAAGACAGCAGGTTAACCTATGCCCTATGAAGTATATAAAAGGCTGCTTTGCACCCAGCTAGAGTTGCCATCATTCTCTCCTACAAAACCGGGACAGAAGCATACTGACAAAATGGGTGGGTTTGACCTGGGGGGAGCAAATTAAGCTTGTTCTTAATAAAGGGAGGGAAAGCACGAAGCCCATGGAAAGACATAATTTTTCCACTCACCTATCTACCAACCCTTGCCATGTGTCTCAACCACAATCCCTGCATGGGTTTATTTTGCTCATGGGGATGGGAGTGAAATAAGGCAGTGGCTCCCTGAATCCTCCTCTGAAGCACTAGTTTGCCCCCCCCCCCTTTGGAATGAGCACATTCACCATTGACAGAACCAAGGCAGGAAGGTCTCCATGGGATGGCGAAGAGCAGATAACTTTATGCCATTGGTAGCATACTCCCCGAGGCTGATCCCATCCACCCCACTGGTCTTCCTGCCCACTTCATGCCAACAACAATCACCCAGTTGAAAGCATGTGTGCGCACGCAGTGATCCCATCATAGAAAGGAAATGAGGGAAAGGAAATGAGGGAGGGGATATCAGAGAGTAAACAAAACAAAAAGACAAACCCCCCTTGTGGCACCTTCAAGACTAACTGCTGTGTTTTAATGTGAGCGTAAAAATCCGGGGCTTCAACATGATTTTTATTGAACTGGTTGGGACAATTTTTTGGACCTTAAAATCAGGACAATCCCAGTTTTCCAGGATGTATGGCAGCCATATAGCCAGCTCTCTCCTCTAACCTCTTGCTGCCCCATCACAATATCAGCAAAAAGAGGCAACTGCCAATTACTGCTCAAAGGTGGGACCAGGACTGCTTATCAGTACCTCCTGACCTAATGATTTGATTATAAATTTAATTGTCAATCTGAAAAATTCTCAAAAATGCATTTTGAAATGTGTATGCTGAAAGAAAGTGCAATCAAAAGTGTTGAGATAGCAGTGATCTTGCATAAACTAACACAGGGTATCAGTGGGAGGGGACTTTCCAGCCCAGTGTCCTTAGATATTAACTTGATTGGCAAAATTATTTCCCCTCCTCTGCCATTTAAGGCAAGACTCTAACCCCTCTTCTCATTTTTAAAAAATTGTTTCCATTATTTTGCTGTTAGTTCCATCTTCTTCCTCTGACTTCCCACCAAGCAGCAAGCATGGAGGGTCTCCTCTGTATGTCAGAGACTCTACTTTTCCTAATTTTTCACTGTAACTACAAATGGCCACTGCAAGTAAAGATATCTTTTTTGTCTCAAAGGATACAAGGAAGAGACATGGTCTCCCCCACACCATTTACCTATGGAAAGAGAGGCCTGTGGGAGCTCCTTCTTGGGAGCTTCCTGGTAGTAGACATGGAACCAGTGGTGGGATGTCAAAGTTTTTACTACCCCACCATGATGTCATCACAGTGTGGGCAGAGCCAATGTCATGACATCATGATGTGGGTGGGGCCAAATAAAAAATAATAAATAATAAATAAATAAAATAAAAATAAGTACACACACACACACACCCCACAACACAAACCCATAAATTAAATAAATAAATAAATAAATATACATTAAAATACACCCACCCAAACACCCACTCATCCCAAACACAAATCAACCAGAGCTTTTAAACCAGAGATTAAAGCTTATTCTGACATCATTTTCACACTAGGTCAGATGGAAGGAACTACAGAATGAACTCACCACAAAATGGCTTCATTTTGGCACTTTTCAACTTTTCAACAGTTAAAGAAGTTAGGTACTAAGTCTTTGCCTAGCCAGTTCTCTAGGATAATATGCCTTAATGTAAATGTAAAACAGCTGTACCTCCTTAAGGGTTCTCCAATTGGAACAGTTTATTGATGAGGTAACTCCAAGACTTTGCTTAAAAACCCCTATCCAGGCCGCCAGGCCTGCCAGCCGCCAGGCCATTTTAGGAACTGTGGTAGTACGTCAATATTGGTAAAGGTATTAAATACACATTAAAATACACACAGACACACCTCATCCAAAGGTGAGTCACTTACCCTGGGGAGCAGGCTATAGGGAGCTTCAGGCTAGCAGCTTCTCTTCCTCCTCCTCCACAGCAAGGAGGCTGTGCATACACGCCAAGCACTTTAGGCATGCATGCACATCAAGTGCTTGGTGCGCATGCGCAGTGGGGGAACCAGTGAAAAGGTGAGCCCCGAAGGTGATTCCCCCCCAAAAAAAACAAAAAAAAGCTGCTACCGGTTCTCCAGGACACTGGGGAACGTTACTACCGGTTCTGGAGAAATGGTGAGAACCTGTTACATCCCATCACTGCATGGAACCCACCCTGGTTTTTACCACAATACTCTTGACGCTCCTTATAACATCAAAAAGTGAGCATGTATGGCATGTGTATTTACTTCAGATGGATTGAATATTGTCTTATTCTCCTTATTGTTTCCCATCTGCCAGTGTTATAAAGATCTTCAACTTGTTCTCTCCAGGCTCCTCTTCCATCTTCAATCCTGGAGTGGGGGATCTTTGAATTTGGTGATTTCTTTGTCATGGACTCCCTTTTCCTTGCCCTTCCTATACAGGACAATCCATGAGTAATGTTCTGGTCATGCAGAACAAGAAAAAAATAAGAGGGTGAAGCTGGAAGGAAAATGTATTTTTCCCTTTAAAATTAGTCCTGATTTTAAACATGAATATTATTTTCATCATAGTTAGGACAGTGGTTCTGCATTGTTCATGTCTCTAGAATGGTCCATACCTTACCTAGCAGAGTTCAAGGATGCTCTTTTCAAGCAACAAGAATGCAGACTCATGAGCTTTCACCCCAGATGCCAAGGAATATGTGTCATAGCAAGTTCAAAACATAGTTCAGTCTATGAATAGGCTGGATGCAATATTTCCCCTGCATGCCTAGCTAGCACATGAGATGGGATCACACCCAAGACTGCTTCTCCTTGACCATCTAAGGTCAGAGGGGGCAAAGTGTAGCACTCCAACTGCAATCAGGCTGGATACAGCTGAAGTGAATTACAAATCAGCAATGTTTGGAAGGCTGCATTTTGCTCTCTGGTTCTCTCCAACAACTACCCTTCTTGTAAGTCTATTAACTGACAAGGGTGTTTATCATGGCATTTATAGCTGAAATCTCAAGTCTTGTGACAGCCCTTGACCTTTCCTGATATAAAAACTGCTGTAACAAATGGAACTAACCTTCCTACATTGACATTTTCTGGACAGTTCCCCAACAGCAGCTGATTTTTCTAAACAATCACTTTCACTGCAGCCTACTAAGGCAATTTCAGACTGATTCCTTGTGATCCATCCTAATTTTCCAGCAGCCTTAAGATGCCTTTAGTGACACAACTGATCATTGGATTTATGCCATTTGTTCCTTTCCTACTGAGGAATGTCCATATTATTATTTTAGATGTTTTTTTTTAATCTACTAAGTAACCCTATAAATTTAGCTGTTAGTTGTCTGTGACTTCATCTTCATTTCCAAGTAGTACTCTGTAAGTCAAGGGCTTTTTAGGCCTGCTTTTTTTAAAAAAGTGAGACATGATACATCTCTTGTCAACTCCCCACAAAGGAATTAAGTCGATAGGTCTCACAAAGTGAAGCCAATTTGTTTCATAGCATGAAAATCACTTTAGTGGAGTTGTTAAAAACCCTCCCTAGCTGCTCTTACATAATTGGAGGAAAGAACATTTCTCTAAAATTACCTTCTGCTTTGCACATTGCTTCTTCATACAGTACAGTAGTTTTATATACTTCTGCAATCTGGACAGAGAACTCTGTATGGGTTATGGCAAACGACATGGTCTCTAGAGCTGAAGTGCAGTACTGTATGTCATTTGGGATTAACATTGCATCCCTATGCAACAATCTGGTGGGTGGGTAAGTGGGGCAAAAAACCACACCACCCTTCAAGCCACCCTGTTTAGTCTGTTCCTTCCTTTAAAAGGCAAGGAGAAAAAAGAAAAGATGAACACATAAAAAGAGATGCCCCTCCTTCTCCCCTTCTGCTTCCCCTTCTGTGGGACAGCTTGCCCATGAGTACAGAGGTGGACTCTTCTCTTGGGATGCACAATGGGCACCTGAATTCCCAGACACTGGCTCCACAGCCAGAGACCTAACTCGCTGATTGTCCAGCCAAATGTTAAGCTATGTTTGTGTGTGCCATCAGGTTAATTCTGACTTAGGGCAACTCTTTTCAGGATTTTCTAAGTAGAGAGTACTCAGAAGTGGTTTATTGTTCCCTTCTTCTGGGGGTACTATTGCTCATATGTCATGTCACCAGGGAAGGAAATGAACAAACTCATCCCTAAAGGTGGACAAAACAGCAAACAAAATCCTACCCGATTGCATGCATGCATGCATACTTACTTACTTACTTACTTACTTACTTACTTACTTACTTACTTACTTACTTACTTACTTACTTACTTACTTACTTACTAAACAGACTGAATGCATTGCATTCAGCAGCATTCCCCTGCCACCTCCGATGGAGATGCCTTTCTATAAAGCACTTGTAGCTTTCTTGCTGTTAAAGAATTGCCTTAAATTTCCACAAAGAATTGACATGATATTTTTTAAAGTGAAGCTAAAGTGGAGTTTGTTGGGACAGATGCTGAGAATCAGGAATGACTGTGAGACATATTGTGTGTTAATGTTTACTATGATTCAGAAGAGAAAACTACATTGTCTATTGCAGGAAGAGAACTGGAGTTTGAGTTGTAAACAGCATAATTTCCCTCTGTAGGGCTAATTGAAACCATGTAGTCATTTCAAATTGCAATTAATTTGTTTTTTGCATTTCAAATTAAAAGCCTCATATTGAAAGTTAGATTCTCTCCTCTTTCCTTCACCAGAATTTAGAGCAGATCTGGGAGAAAGCGTCAAAGTAGTTCATGGTTTCTAATCTGCTGAGAAATATCCAGCTCATTGGCAAACAACTGGAACCACTTCTGTATGTTTCATCTTAGTTCTCTTTATTTCTTGTAAAACAGTGGTTGCTGATGAAACTGTTGTTTTTAAGAAGAACATTTGCTGTTAGTTCTGAGTTGATTGCTTCAGTATTTTCCTGCCATGCTTGTTTTGGTAAAAACGGTGATAAGTTCCATGTTTTAAGAAACACAAAGGAAAAACTGTGGCAGAGAATTGAATTTCTTTCATAATTTAGTTCCTTCTGATCTCAGGGTGAATGTGGGAGCTCTGAAGAGGCCCAGTGCTAGAAGCAATAAACTGGTTAGTTCCTCCCAGTTTTTCTTCTTCTTCCATGTCTAGGTCAGATGTGAAACTACCAAAATGAAGGCACCCTTTGGTGAGTTCATTCTGCAATTACCTTCACCTGACCTAGTGTGAGAAAAATAAGTCAGCAACACAAAGTTGCCATTTACCAGAGTAAGCCTGCTTGTGGTTCAAGAAAACCACAATCTTCCAGGAGCCTCTTTCTGTGTACCCCTCCTCCCAGGTTAGAAACCGATAATGAATTAGTTCTTTCTAAGCAACGAGTGAGTGGGGGAGCAGTGAAGAGGCATGCTGTGTGCTACAGTGCTTCCTGCATCAAACAAGAAATGGCAAGAGATGCAGTGGTGTTAATCAGCAGGTTTTCACCAGTTCGCCAAAAACAGTAGCAGAAATTCTGGCTAGCCCTGACCATCCAAGTTTTGAAATAAAGTAGTCCTAATTTGAGTGCAACACAGGGCTTTTCCCCTGGTCACGCCCACCATACCATGTCCACAGTGTGGTAGTAAAAATTTTTTGGTGCCCACCACTGAAGAGGTGATTGGTAAAATCTAAGATTATCCTTGGACACTACAGCCATTGAGGCACTAGGAAGAGGTTAGAAAACTACAATGAAATATTCAGATCAGGAAGGAGGAATAAGCAAATTAAGACATCTATCACTTTTGAAAGTATGCATATGTTTGTTCCTACAGGACTGATGATACTTTCCTTTAGTAGATAGGAATGGGATTGGGATGGTTTAGTGGTTAAGATGCTGAACTTGATGACTGGAGGGTCAGCAGGTAGCAGTTTGAGACCTGAGTTCTGCACAGTGGAGCGAGGTCCCATCTCTGTCCCAGCTCCTGCCAACCTAACAGTTCGAAAGCAAGAAATTGCAAGTAGTTAAATAGATACTGCTTTGGTGGGAAGGGGACAGTGTTCTATGTGCTCTAGTGTCTAGTCATGCCTGCCCCGCGGCCACAGAAATGTCTGCAGTTGCAGGCAGCATTGTCTCTTTGTCTGTAAATGCAGATCACTGGCCCTTAGATGCAGACACAACTGGCTTTCAAGCAAGGGAGACCTTTACCTTTACTAATGCTTGTTTGGCTACATAAATTTCTGCACTTGAAAAATGAGTTGTCTGATAAGATATAAAACTGTAAGTATTGTATGAATATATGGTTTTCACTGATAAGGTGTTAAATTGACCCAGGAAACTCATACTAATGTGATACGTGCTTCTTTTTGAGGCCCTGATGTTTTTAGTCAAGCACAGTTTTTCCTCTGTCCAGCTATTCTATTAGCTTGTTGTTTTCTCAATATTTTTAATAGGTTGGAACTAATTACATTAATTTTCTGGAAATAATTGCCTCCAAGGGACTAGTTGTTAGCTAATTTGTAACATATCAAGCAGTTTCCTCAAGGATGCAACTTATTAAATGCCCAACTTACAAGGAGAAAATGGGGTTTGGGGTTGATTAGCTTTTCAAATGGATACTTTGAAGGAAGGTAGCATCAAACAAGGCACTTGTTTATGTGGGTTTATTTGACCTGAGATTTTGTTTCAAATGAGAAGGGTTAAATCATACTTTTATGTGAAAATGGAATTTGGAAACAGCCTGGGAATTATGATGTAGCAGTAAATTTTATAATGCAAGTCCTCATTGTGACAGTCTCTGTAATCAGACTGTAATCCAAAAATGCCAAAAGAATGGCCCATATTGGTAAACAACTTTCAGCAGTTTTCATCTTTACTAAGAGTAGTCTGATGGTTCTCAATTACCAATTTTATTCCAGATCAGCCAAAAAGATCAACCCCTCACCCATCTTTCTCTCAAACTAAGACCCAAGTCAGCTGAATACTATGCACTGCAACTGGGAAAGCTCATGACAGTAGGCCATTGCTGAACAAACCTGAGGCCATAAAAGGCAACATGAGAACATTATCATGTGCTGATTCTTAATTGTATGGAAATACACCACACATAGAGAGTCCTCTGTTCAAGTCTAGCTCAACAAATGTGTGAGCTAGGATGAAGGGTGGTGAGGACAGCCTGCCCTCTCCTTTTGGATTATGATGAAATCATTTTATTAAGAGTCCACATAGGATATAGGTATGCCTCTCCAAAGCCATCACTTACCTCACAATGACACTCAACCTCGGTAGTTTCCATAAATGTGTTATGAGGGAGACATAGGTT
This sequence comes from Furcifer pardalis, assembly GCA_030440675.1. Taxonomy (NCBI): domain Eukaryota; kingdom Metazoa; phylum Chordata; class Lepidosauria; order Squamata; family Chamaeleonidae; genus Furcifer; species Furcifer pardalis. The sequence goes on along the minus strand of CP126893.1, from coordinate 82,117,104 downwards.
TTGGAGGCTCTTCATTCTCTTGTAATTTTTGGTTCCAAATGTGCACCAAGTAATATGTATATGACTGACTTTGTTCCAAGGTCTTTCTTCCACATGCAGAGAGTCACAGAGGATGGAGAGAAGAAGCAAAGATTATCTCCCCCATATTCCTCCTCTCCTCCTTAGGAAGTTTTCACCTGAGGAAAATTTCTATATCCAGTGGCACCTCGAGTTACAAATTTAATCTGTTCCAAGGCATTTTTCATGTTATGAAAAAATTGTAACTCGAATTTCCCATAGGAATGCACTGAAACCCAAAATGCATAACTTGAAACATGGTTTTCCATAGGGATGCATTGAAAATCAATTAATCTGTTCTGGAAAAATTCAAACTCGAGCCATTATTTTCAATTGATTTTTATTCATATTGTGAAAATGTTGTAACTCGAACCATTTGTAACTCAAGGTACTACTGTAGAGTGGTTGTAGGGGGAGGCTGAGTCCAAATCATAATGTGGGGAATAATATGTTTGTCACCTGTTTATCTCACTACTTTTCCATGAGTCAGAAGATAGAAATGCTTAACAGTGTTTGGACTTGATGAATTAGTGCTAGCATTCACCTTGCGACATTAACCACATTTGGTTTTAAGCTGCTGCTTCTTTTTTGTCCTGATCAAACCCTGGACTGCCAAAATGAAGCCACTTTCTTCACTTTGTCATTGCCTAAATCCAAGACCTCATAGGGGCATGTCTCTGGCAGCAATCGGCAGAGCAGTAAATCAGCCAGATTCTGTGTATCTCCATATTCACACTGTGTGTTGTTGTCCTCCAGCAGTCCCCCACTTGAGCATGTTAGTCTTGCATTTAGGGACTCCAACCCTCAGCCTATTTAGGGTCCTCCAAGTGACATAGGGGAGGTTGAAATCTTTAGCTTTATCCTCCTTTAATGATGTTCCTTGCCTAGTGAGCTCCTTCCTCCATCTTCTAATTTGGTTTGCTCTTGTGTAACCTCAAGAGTGTTGGTTCTAAGCTAATTTGCTGGAACCTGAATGATTCTTAACCTCCTGCAGTTGTGCCTAGCTAGCTTGATAATTTACATCTGCAACATAGATTAATGCCTTTCATGTTCCATTTTGAAGTGTGTATAGGTATATATTCTATGTTCTTGATGCAATATGTTTGACATTTCAGGAGCTGACAAATGACTAGAAAATTGGCCCCTTGAGAGTAATAACCTAGCAGCATTTATATGTAATTATTCAGCCCAGAAATTTAATTTGCCAGACGTAAAAGATGTGAAGAACGAAAGAATGCAAGATAGTAATCTTGAAGCTGAAGCAAAAAAAGTGGAGGAGGGGGAGAGAAAAATTCACAGACCCAGACTTTGGGCAATGAAGTATGTGCCACTCTTTTCAGTGCTTACAGAAAAATCCCTGTAGCTAAGTGTGTCTCAGAAACAAATTTAGGTAATGTTTTACAACAAATGGCACTAATTACTTGCAAACACTACAAGTCATTAGTTACCCATTGTCATTCCTACATAGCTGGTTGCAACTGTCCAGGAATTTCAATTAACTTCAGTCACTAAAAGGTGCCCAGCACAGAAGGGTTCTCTTCTACTCAGTAGGAAAATCCTGTCACTTGCTCTGAGAGTAGTCACAGCCAATAGCACAATCAATAGCTCATAGGGAGATGAAAAGAAAGGGACATATTAAGGAAGGATTGGAAAGTTTGGGTAGAAAATAAGGTCTAGTACACAGTTCACTCTACTTGTTCAAAAAGGTTATTTTGTGCTGGAAAAAATGTCAGCAAAAATTATGGCTAAAGTACTGTATAAGCCATCGGTTTAATAAAACTGATGGACAATTAAATGATGGCAAGTGTGTGATTAACATAGAATACAGTACCTTATACTTATGAGCTCAATGAGATCAAACTATAATATACCACCCGGAGAAGGCAAGAGAAGCCAAATATCCTTATCATTAATTAATAATACAGTAATTGTTGATTCTGACTTATGGTGAATTTTGTATTCTTTAAAGCTATGAGTGTCACATCCTCACCTGCTATAACTTGGCATGAACTGCTGGTGTGTTCTTTGTCCCATGTCCCTCTGCCTTCCCATCCTACTACCTCCTGGAACACTGTGCTCCTTTCTTCTGGGGGCATCCTGGGACAGTGCAACTTCCCCAAAGCCACACAGGCTGGCTTTTCCTCCCAGGTAGCACAGTGGGGAATTGAACATCCAACCTCTGTCTCCACAAACGAGCGCCTACACCTCCAAACTACACATCCAGTTTAGAAGAATGAGAGTTTAAATCAAAGAAAACTTTCAGATTAAATAATAAAAGTCAATATCAACACATGAATGAAGAACCTAGTCAAAGTTTATATCAGTGGTGCCCAAACATTTTTTTTAGCAGGCCGGTCCCAGCCCTGACACACAGCTGTGGGGGCCAGAAGCAGGCTGTTCCCGCTGCTGGCACTTTTGACATCAGCACCAGTGGTGGCAGAGGCAGCGACCGCCTTTGTCCGGGCTGCTCAAAGCAGCCTCTTGCTCGGCCCCATCCCCTCAGCAGCCTTTGCTAAAGCTGATCACTACTTCAGGGAAATTTTTTGGAGCCTCCTGTGTTTAAAAATTCACAGTGCTGGAAGGGTAAACCTGGTGCACTGCGGTGACATCATCCCGAGTGCACCAAGGGCCTCTCTGTGCCATGAATTTTGAAACACAGGAGGCTCCAAAAATTTCCCCAAAGCAGCGATGAGCTTTAGCAAAGGCTGCCTAGGGGATGGGACTGAGCAAGAGGCTGCTTGGACCAGCCTGGACAAAGTGTGGTCGCTGCCTCTGCCGCCACTGCTGCTGATGTCAGGCGGTGGGGGTGGGACAGTCTGCTGTGAGCCTGGGTGCTCACCAGGGGGCCTAATTGGGCCCACAGACCATAGTTTGGGCACCTCGGTTTAGATAATAGCTGGTTGTAAGTGAAAGAAAATTCAGGATCACACAGCAGTGTTCCAGAACAGACAGTTAATTATGTTTTCTGGCAATTATTTGGATGATAATTTTCCCAGTCATCCTAGAAATTGCTCTATTATGAATTATTGCATTAGATTCTGAGTTTCTCATAAAACAGGTAAATTTTCTAAACTATATCCTATATTCTGCAGATGTCCATAGCTGTTTCTCTGGAGTACTATGAAAAATTGTCAAAAGTTTTTGGTTGCCTGCTACTTGATAGAAGATATCAAGACAGCTGTGGATATTTCTTGTAGCCAAATGAAGGGAATACAGTTTTGGGCTGATCTGTTCTGTGCTCTTTACAAGACATTCTAACCCAACTTTCAACTAGTCTGTGACACTATCTGTGTGTTTCCAGATCTGTCCCCCCCCCCCTCCGGTATGACATGATTGGGAGCTCCACATCACTGTAATGTTGTGATCATCCATGCAAATCCCCACTCAACAATTACTCTTCTGCAATCACATGCATGCTAATATTTCAGTAACGTTTGGTAAATTAAATTAACTAAAAGAGCAATGAAAAAGAATATTCTAGAATACAAGTAAGCTATCTAAACAAGGGCATAATTCTTTCTCTAGTGAGTGAATGCAATTGTGTGTGTGTGTGAGAGAGAGAGAGAGAGAGAGAGAATCATTATGCATAGTGCTTACTTATATATATATGGTGTTTGCTATCATCCACTTTTTTCTCCTTTGGTGTCAGCAATTCAATTTTTTTAACCTTATGAAGAGGATACAAAGAATTCATTGTAATGTTATTCTCCCAAGTGGAAGAAAAGTGGCTATTTGATCCACCCCATGGTGGACACACTAATACCCTTGTACTGTCCCATAATTCCACAGTTGTTTGAAGAAAGTTCTCATGCTCATTTATAAACCATAATAGGCTTTTCCTCATGTAAAATGCATTTGTTACATAAATCTGTTGAGAGGATCTGAAAGGTGGTGATTCCCCTGAAGCCTCTTGTGGTCTGGAAGGTTGTCACAGGAGGTTACCACAGAACCCTAGGCTCGTAGAATTGTAAAGCTGGAAGGGACCCCATGGATCATCAAGCTACTTGCCAGAGCAGAAACCTTCACCTAAAGAATCACGGGAAGATGATCATCCAGCCTCTGCTTTAAAATATCAAATGATGGAAAGTCTACTACCCTCTAAGGCAACCCATTTTACTGTTGAATAGCACTCAATTGGAGACTTCCCCAAGAAAAAGAAGAAATTCCCACTAGACCAACACACTGTTACACACCATGACTACAAGAAAATGTTGTATTTAACAATAATTGATCATCCTTTGTCATCTATACCCCCATTTGAATGTTACACTGAAAATGGGGTTCAAACTCCATATGTGGTGGGGAAATAGGCATGAGCATAAATCTTGCCCTTATTTTTCCTTACTCACTGAGGAAGTCATTCTGACTTTCATGGGTTCAGCAAAGAGGTTCTTGATCATGGTTGCTGTGCAAGTGTACTCAGTTGAACAAACAAACCAATCTCCTCTGCAGGTTTTTGTGCTGATAAGCTCTAACATTTTAGTGTAATGAGGCAGAAAGGGGTAGGTTAGTCACTGACTGGACTGCAGCCACTGAGTGTCGATGGCTCAGTGGCGACTAAAATGGATCTTCCCAGATTCCAGTCCAGAACCAGAAGCACTACACCATAGTGAGGTGGGGAAGGATGTGTGGGGAAGATTAACATACTTTTTCCCATTACCATTATCCATTTAGCCCTCAACCTATTTTCAGCCATGCCTGAGGAGGCCTCCTTCCAGCTCTGTAAGTGAAGGAAATTGAACATAACGGCAATGTAGAAACTCTAGGCATTTTGTCCCCATAGTTAAGTAAGCCAGCCAAGTCTATGACTACACTGAGAAACAATGTCTCCTGATGAGGAAATAATAATAATGATACAGTCACAGTGATTTGGACTGTCAAGGTAGTTAGCAAAATAGAAACTACATTTGAGGCACAAGTGTTTACCAGCTTACCTCTTCACATGATTATGGACCTATTTCTGTAATTGTCTGTAAACAAAAAGTGTAGCTGTGGATATTCTTATTGTCCTGCATTGTTGAGAATTGCCTGAGAGGAATGAGAATAATTTGTTGTCAGTGGTCTAAGAGAATAATTTCACACATTGTTCAGATAATCTTGACATCAGCATTTATCACATCACAAAGAAATATGAAATTTGCGCTTCTACTGGTTTATATATAAAGTAATCATGTGGTGATAGTCAATAATATTATAGAACGTTTCAAGTGTCTCATCCAACAAAGGTATTTTCAATGGTTTTGTACAAGATGCTTCTCTGCCACTTATGTTTCAAAAGGTCAAACTACATATTATGTAGAAGAGTTCCTGCCTTGAAAAAAATGTCTAAGAAATGCCTTAAATTGATAAACTAACTATTCACTCTGAAAGTGTTGCCAAGAAACTTCAAATCAGGATGAGGAGATTTTTCACCTAATTTGTCCTCAGATAAATGATCCCATTCTATGTCAATATGGTTGGACATTACATTTTAGAGGGGCCCAACCAGAGTTCTGAAACAGTAGAACTAAAAAGGTGATCCGTCTTTCACCTTACCTTCTCTCAAAAATGCCTCTGGAACTGGTTTGTAGATCTTAAGGGGAAATAAAATAAAGTTCTTGAATTAGGCTATGGTTCATAAATACATTGCTAAATTTGGACAAACACCAAACTTTCCCACAAATTAGAAGAGTTAATCTTTAAGTTCATATCACATGTGGAACATGAAAATAAGGGGCATGCATATCTGAGGCTAAATGCTTCTCATGAGTGAAGAACTGCCTGAATTTGATGTTTAGTTTCTCATCCCAGTTAGCTAAACTAAGATTTATCAATTCAGACATGACTACTTCACAGGCAAGTTTCCTGAACCATGGTTCCATATTTTGATGTTATTTCTGACAGTCTATATTTTGGACTTGTTTTGTTTTGTTTTGTTCTAAGTATTTTGTGTGTGAGTTTTTGGTTCATTGGTTGGTCGGCAAAAGCCCTGAGATACTGAGTTTTGGGATGGTGTGTGTGCGGGGAATTATTTACACTTCACTAGTAGTGCACAGATAATAAATTTGCAGTGCCAATATCTATTTCACCACTCTTGAGTCTTGTCAGGAATATCCCAAAGTCAATTTGTTTTAATAGTCATTGCCTGCCTTTTTAAAACTTATGGTAATGGAGAGCTTAGAATTTATTGGGGGAGGGGACTCCTTTGCTGGACTAAAGCTCTCAAAATTCCTCAGATTCCATGCAGTATTGTCGGATGGAATTCAGCTGCCCGGGGCTGAAGCCAAATTTGCCACCCCCTGGTGGACGCTGGCTCCTGCTCGGGCTTCTGGGAATTGTAGTCCAAGAACAAAATAACCCAAAAAGCGCCACCTGGGGCCAGAGTTGCCGCTGCCGCCGCCGCCGCCGCCGCCGCCAGCAACACCACTGATTCCATGCAGTGATGGGATGACAAAAATTCTACTACCACGCCATGACGTCACGGACGTCATGGGCGTGGCCAATGGCATGACGTCATGACGTCACGGCCGACGTCATGACGTCATGACGTTGTGGGCGGGGCCAAAATAAATAAAAAATAAAAATAAACATACACACACACCCCTCCCTCTCAGCCCACCCACCCAGACACAAATAAATAAATAAAATAAAAACAACCACCCACCCAAAACACAAATAAATTACCCACCCACCCCAAATAAAAACCCCTCGCTTACCTTTCTTGGGACCCGGCACCCCGATTGCTGTCCACAGCCGCAGCCGCCGCCGGAGCTGCCTGCACCCCTGTGGCGTCCTCCTTGGGCCGGTACCTTTTTAGCCCGGCTCCGGCCATGGCGAGGGGCGACGGGCAGCCGCGGCTGCCGCGCCTCCCTGGGCCGTCCCCATGCCGCACCGCCGCCGCCTACAGCTTCCTCCTCCGCAGCGCGCGGCAGCCGAGCTCAAAAGGGACCGACCCAAGAAGGAGTCCACAGGGATTCAGGCAGCGGCAGCTCCGGCGGCGGCGGCTGTGGACGGCGGGTGCAGGCACCCGGCCCACAGGCGCCCGGCGGAGGCGGCGGCAGCGGTGTACCCCGCCGGGCGTCCCCAGGGCATGGGGCTTGTCAGCAGCGGACGGCCGAGGCAGCCCTCAACGTGCCGCGGGGAGGCGCCCCCCTCAGAGGGCTGCTGCCGCCGCCGCTGCCCTGAAAGTTCTAAATGTTTTGAAAATCGGAGCGAAAATGGCAATGCGTCAGATTGAGTTTCTGCGCATGCGCAGTCAATTAGAGCCATTTTCGCTCCGATTTTAATTTTTTTTTCTTTCGGTCAGGCGTCCGGAACCGGACGCCCCAAAAGTGGACTTCCCCTCACGGAGAACCCTCCGGGATTGGTCTTACCGGTTCCAGAGATCCGTCTGGAACCGGTGACATCCCATCACTGATTCCATGGCAACTTAGTGAATTCAGAGCATTCTAATCCAAAAAAGGAGCTTTTCCAAACTGTGATTTTGCTGTGCCCACTGAAAAATTACACAATACAGTTGTGATGTTATCATGCATGACAGAATTCTATCAGAGTCACATTTTGAGCTCTGAATGCCAATAACTGGCTTCCCTGCACACATCAGATTCTCTTTTCTTGATACAGTATTGTTAAAGAACTATGATCAAGGCAATATTCTGCGAAAGGAAAATTGCTAGGGATTTTGTTAGCACTTTCCAGATTTATTTTTCTTTAATCCTATCATTTGATATAATTTTGTGAAATGCAGCAGGGTAAGCAGAGGCTTGTACAAATGTAAAAACGAGTGTATATTTTGTGGATGTAGTTGAGAGATATTTCATTATTTTCTTTAAAGTCCTTAAGATAAAGTGTCTGAAAAGGTGCAGACCCAGTGGGCCTCCAGGTACTGTACTACAGCAACCATCATTCGTAAACACTAGCTGTAGTTGCTGAGAGTCCGACAACTTCTGTGAGAGAGCAGACTTCTGACCTCCAATTGAAATACTGAAATTCTGTCTGCCATTAGGCTGCAGCTCACCTCCCTGAGAATAAGCCCCAAGAAGAAGGCCACTGTTTTCCTTCCAACCTCTAGCTGTTAAATTCCACTAGCAATAATGGGAATTACAAATAGCTTGACAGTGAACAAGACTGTATCCAAAGATTGTTTTATTACATTTACTTTATATCCTGCCCAATTTAGTTGCAAACACCCACCTCCATAATCCATAATATAACACTAAGTAAAGTAAAATGACAATAAAATACCAATAAGATGGCAGTATGCAGCGACAGCCTGAAATTAGTTAAAACTCATGTAAAATTCATATCAAGCTCATAGCATTATCCAGTCCTAACCACAGAAAGAATGCTTTTAATGGCCTCTTCAAAAACCATTGTTTTTCATGGCTTCTTAAAGGCCTGAAGGGAGGTGACTTGATGAACCTCTGGCTTTAATTCATTACATTAAAAAGGAGCCACCACCAAGAAGGCATGTTTCTCTGTTATGACACTTTTTACCTCTCTCAGAGTGGCAATCTACAGTGTCATGGCCTATGACAGGGGTGCCCAAACTAATTAATCCAGCCTGCACCCCCTGCCCAGCTCCTGGAAGTAAAAAGCACAGAAGGCTGCCATAAATGACCTACAGCTGTTGTAAATGCATGTACAACAGTTGCTGGTTATTTATGGCAGCCTTCTGCACACACACATGCATATTTTACTTCTCCTTCTGAGTGGGAGAAACCATGTGACACGCTCGACCACATGACTGGCCCACGGCCCAAAAGGTTTGGGCACCCTGACCTGTGAGGACAGAGCAGGATGGGTAGATATCTTCACTCTAGAGTTCAGTTCTCATCTAATATTTTTATACTGTCAAGTTGATTTTGACTTACAATGACCCTTTGCAGGGTTTCCTAGATATTTAGTAATCAGATATAGTTTTATAATTCCTCTCTTCTGTCAGCACTAAAGGACTTTGCTGCTTGGCCAAGATTACACAGGCTGACTCTGGCAGGTAATGTGGGAAACTGAACTTCGGACCCCTGGCTCTTCTGCCTAGTACTCCAACTCAGAGAGTTATTTTAACAGCTTGAATCCAAATACACAAATCTAAGGTCAAAGTCAAGGTTGCCCTTGCTCAAAAGCCAGTCATATCTGACTATAGAGTGTGGTGCTCATCTTTGTTTACAGCAAAAGTGCCAATGCTGGCTGTATCTGCAGACATTTCCATGGTCATGTGGTATGCATGACTAGATGTCAGGAAACACAGAACACTGCTACCTTTCTCACTGATGTGGTCCCTATTTATCTACTTGCAATTTCTTCTGAACTGAAAGGTTGGCAGGAATTGGGACAGAGATGGGGGCTTACGCTGTTGCACAACACTTTGGTCTCAAACTGGTGACCTGCTGACCTTCCAGTCATCAAGTTCAGTATCTTAACCACTTAGCCATCGTAGTCCTACACAAATGTACTTGTGTCCTATTAATGTTGCTTTTGAGCTCTAAATTAAAATACAAATTTCTACTCTAGACTGCCATGAGTAAACACACTATAACAAAACAATCTGGAAATGAGGATTGACCCTGCCGACTATCCTATTCCATGCCCAACCAACCAACCATGTTTTCCTAGCTGGATGCTTTCCTCCTCCCTCAACACCCAATGGGGTAAAAGAGAAAGCAAAGAAGAAAAAGAAAATACTTTCCCCCACAAGTTGATATTGAACTACAAAAAGCCTTAGTGAGACAAATGCCCTTTATACACATATTGTGAGATATTTCAAAAAGTTACCCCTACATCTTTTCTGTTAAATGTCTTGGTGAAAACCTTCCACCCTTTTGGAGTGGTTGAGAGAAACAATGTTCATCTTCTGTAGCATAGTCACTGGGATATCCTCTGTAACACACTGAAAGCAGTCCCCATGTTAACAGGATACTTTAATTTGAGTCACTATCATAGAAAGAAGATTATATTTAAGTTATGGAGACAGCAAGACATTGCAATTATAGCTAACTGTAATTATTCCATGATTGCCTACATGCAACATTTCTCCTACATTTCATTCTATCTGTAATAAGAGTTTCCATTCAACATATTTACCAAAGTATTCATAAACTTAATTCCAGTTTAGCTCTCAGCAAGATACAAGCCAGACTGATCCTCCCATATCTATGCTCTTCAGAAAATCAAACACAAAGATACACAAACCCTTTTTTATATTCTTTTGTTGCTACTTACTTAAAAAGGGGGGCAGCAGAGGATGAGATAACTAGATGACATTCTTGACACAATGGGCACAAAGCTGGGCAGAATGAGGAAGACAATGGAGGATGGGTTGCCTGGCGTCCAGTGGTCAGGGTTGTGAAGGGTCAGAATTGACTGTGTGACTGAACAAAAACAACAAGGTCAAATCTGGCATGAGCCTTTTAGGGATCCAGAAGGAGAAGTCCAATTCATCATTTTCCACTATCTCTATCAGTCCCCCAATACCTCAACCTGCTGCAAGAAAATGAGAAGAGCTATAGGTAAGGCAGGATAAACAGGGCTTTGCTCTAGTTAAAAACTAGGGGGCACAAAAGGGTAAGATCCCACTGACTGATTTTCCTGTGGCAGGTACACATACCCACATACTCTGAGGTCAGTTGTTGCTAGTTTGAGGAAAGCTGCTGGAGTGACTAGAAGCTGTAAAATCAGGAATGAGATTATAAGGGAAATAATTTGAATAGAACCCATCTTTAATTGCACACAGAGACAACATATAAAGTGGTTTGTCCATTTGGAGAGACTGTCTTGGAATTCCATGGGATATGTAGAAAGAGGAGAAGGACAAAGAGTGAGAGGCAGGCCCAGAGGAAGGTGGAGACATAATATCAAAGACATGTTACAAGAACACCAATTAACACCAGTGGGAGACACTAGAAGTGCCAGAATGAGAACATTGTATCTCCCTCGACACCCAAAGAGATAAAAGAGGAAATGAACAAGAACTGCTCCTCTCCAAGCTGAACTAAACACAAAACAGACAGGCTCAATGCAGAACCAGTGTGACTATTATGCCCTCAGGTGTGAATTTTGCCTTCTTTCCTCATGCTCAGTAGTGGGGATAACTGGTATGAAGTCCACCACCATCTCAATCAGGCACAGAGAAAACCGGCATCTACCAAGATGCAGCGGCTCACACATACATTCGAATACAATGTAACAAATCAATAGAACAATACAATGTTGCAGTATAATCAAGTATCATACATCAATAATTAAAAACAATAGAGTATCATAAAATACAGTGCAATAAAATAAAGCCCCAATATACATCATAACGTTACAAAAATATCACAAAAAACATAGGAACATTACATAAAATATTACATGGGCGAGAGACCAGAAGTAATGGTGGTGATGGCAGTGTGGTTTAAAACCACCAGCTCCCCGCTCAGCTGGATCTTCGCCCGGCTGGACTGGCCACGGGCCTCCCCGCCCCAGCCACAGCCAAAGTCCGGAGGTGGAGGCGGCGTTGGTGAGTCCTGCTGCCCACCACCATGGCTGGATTTTAAAGTCCAGAGGGGGGGCAGAGAGTGCCAGCAGCTGGTGAAGTCCGGGCGCCCAAGGGTAACAGGCCTCCCTGCCCCAGCCATGGCCAAGGTCTGGAGGCAGAGATGGCGATGGTGAGTGAAAATATATTATTCAGTCACCTCAGTGCTCTTGATTGGGGAAATGATCTTCCAGAAAACAGTCATACCTCACATATCGAATTTAATTCATTCTGTGTGGCTGTTTGGTATGCGAGTTTTTTGCTTTTTGAAACAAACTCGCATAGCAAAAATTCCTATGGAAAAACTCGCATAATGAGCATTTCTATGGGGAAAACACGCATAGCAAAAAAAAAAATCATTATGCAAGTTTTCCCCATAGAAACGCTCATTATGCATGTTTTTCCATAGGGAAATTCCAACTCGCATAGTGAAAAACCTGTTCATTATGCAAGTTTTTCGCTAAGCGAAACACTCGTTAGTTTCAACTAAATATAGACCTGTGAATAGGATATTATTAGGTATCTTGCATTCATTCCTCATGGAAAAATATACATGAGTATGTCAAGTATGTCTAAATATTTCCCTTTTCGGCTTTCTTGTTGGATCACTTTTAAATAGTACAGTGATAAGACAGATTGAGATTACTACAATATTTGTGGCTAAAAATAGCTTCTGAATCAGATACACACATGCTTCACATTATTGCTAAAGAATGTATAACACAAATGGCTTTTCAAGCAATGCCATTTAGTCACTGTGGTGTGACATTTTATCTCTCTCTCTCTCTTTCTCTTTCCCCTAGAACAAGGGTGCCCAATTTTTTTAGTCCGGGGGCCAGATCACAATTTCTCAGACGTTCCAAGGGCCAGACATCTACAGACCCACATTGTGAGTTCCAGGCTCCATGAGAGCTGGCCTCCTGAAAATAGAACCATACACTTCCATTTGCTATGCCCCCTCCCAGTTAATACATATATTAGAGGTGTGCATTTTTGTGTCCTGTCTGCCAACATAGCAGTTTGAAAGCAAGAAATTGCAAGTAGACAAATAGGTACTGCTTTGATGGGAAAGGTAACAGTGTTCCATGTGCTCTGGCATCTAGTCATGCCTTCCACATGACCAAAGAATCATCTACAGTCACAGACAGCACTGGCTCTTGGGCCAGGAACAGAGGTGAGCACCAACCTCTAGAGTCGGACATGACTAGCATTTGAGCAAGAGAGACCTTTGCTACAGTCCACAGAATTCTGGGAGTTGCCATCCAAAAACACAAGCACATACACTTCCAGGATATAAACTTTACATGGGAAGCACAGTTGAACCTGTGTTACAACCAACTGATGTCTCCCAGTCAAGGAAAGGACAGGAGAAAGCAACCTGTGATCAGTCCCAGGAGGGCTTTTTATAGAAGGGTAGCTGAGGTGGCTTAGTGGTTAAGATGCAGAACTTGACAACTGGAAGGTCAGCAGTTTGAGACCTAAGTACTGCTCAGTGGAATGAGCTCCCATCTCTATCCCAGCTCCTGCCAACCTAGCAGTTCAAGAGCTAAAAATTGCAAGTAGATAAATAGGTACCACTCCAGTGGGAAGGTAAACAGCTTTCCATGCACTCTGGTGTCTAGTCATGCTTGACACATGGCCATCAAAACGTCTGCAGACACAGACAGCACTGGCTATGTGGCTATAAATAGAGATGGGCACTGAACCCTAAAGTCTGATATGACTGACTTTCAAGCACGGGTGGCCTCTACCGTTACTAGCCCATGAAATCTCTGGCACTTGAGCCCTAGACAAGTTGGCAGTAACTACTGTTTGTCCAGAAATACTGTGCCACTCTTTGCCCTGGGAGCTTGCCTCATTCTCAGATATGTGGTGAAACTTTGTAATCACCTATTTAGTGCACTCTGAAGCTACTCTTTCTCAACACTAATCTCAAGTGTCCCAAGGTTAAGTGACACTACTTCCAATCAACACTAAGAGCTGGTCCTGAAACTGCCAATTTATTCATCCAACTCACAATGGCCTACCACTGCAGATATCACTGCCCTGAGATAGGTTGCACACGCACGCACCACCCCTTTGAGGTTCTGTGGGACGGGTCAAATGTCTGGGTGAAAATTATTAAAAGCATGTAAAAACAAGCCAGCCAAATGCTAGAAGCCATTTTAAATTCACAATAATAAGACAATAACCTGGGCATAACCTCCCCCCCCCCTGCCCACACACCAGTCAAAAGCAAACAGGGAGCCGTTTAAAATTCAAAATAAGACAATACCCTGAGCATTTACCACACACCCAGACCTGCAGATTGAATGCAAGCTAAAAGAGAAAAACTTACCCCACAAAGCACACACGTTTTCCAAACATGTCAACCAAAAGCAAACTGGAAACTGTTTAAAATTCACAAAAAGACAATAACCTGAGCATAAACCACACCTCCAGATCTGCAGGGCCAAACAGTTGAAAGCAAACAGTCCCTGCCTGGAAGTCACCTTCCTTTCCTGCTGCCTGGAAGTAGCCTCCCTCGGTGCCCCAAGGTTGCTTCTGTTCTCTCTGCCTCCCCTGCCTCTTCCACCACTTCTACCTACTTGCCGCAGAACCGCTGTTGGACTATCAGCCGTTCCGTCGCAAGGGTCCTCCCTTTAGTTCCTGGGCACACTTCCCATTTTACTGGAACTTAACCCTTGCCTCACCCATCGGAAGAGCTGAGCAGCGTTTAAAAGGAACTTACTGAGCTCTGGCAGTAGAGCAGAACAAGGGAGGCTTATTCTTCAGGTAGCATGCAGCCAAGTTGCCTTGTGTGTATGTGAAAAGAAAAACAACAATCTTCAAAGAGAAACAGCTGTTTTATTCTTCAGGTTCATTGATAGTAAAGTCCATAGAAAAACGCAGATTAGAGGGTCATAAACATAAGATCAGTCCAGTAAACAGTCCAGGATCTTTTAGGTAATCATAGTGAAAAGAAAAAAAACATAGTCCCACCATAGCCAGGGTCTTAAGCCATTGAGAAACAGAGATGAACTAACTCACTTCTCTGCAAACATGGCGAATTTGCAGTCAGGTGGGTTACTCTTAGCCAATCAGGTAACAGAGAAAAATATTCTCAAAACAATAATTGTTTACATCCATGTAAAGACATAACACTCTGAAAAGATGGGAACACAGGAACATTGTAATATCAACAAGCCTCTCGTGACAGTCTTGTGAGACACACAGAGATGGGAAAAGATTTTTATGAGGCCTAGCTGAAAAATAGCAATTTCAAGCCTTGGGAAGCATTAGAAAATAGGTCTTTTCCTGACAACCGCCTAGCAAGCCCTAGTATCTGCTGGACTAACTTCCGTGCTGATTCAGCAAGAAGTAGGCAAAAGAGGCAGTGATTAGGCAGTGGATGAAGCAACTGGCTTAATTCCCGCCTTTTTATTCTTCTGCTCAGTTTCATGTCAGGGGCCCGATGAATTGGCATGGGGGCTAGACCTGGTCCATGGGCCGTAGTTTGGGCACCCTGCCCTAGAAAAGATCAATTATAAGATTTTTCATTATTGTAGCTTCTCTGAAAACTCAGTTCAAACCTTAGAGCTATAGAGTTCCCCAAGCAAAAGATCTCGACCAAAAAGTAAACAAAAGCAAATGGGTGTATTGAGAGTAGGAGACCATTTTTAAGGGAAAATGAAACTGCCAACTGCCAGGGGAAGAAGCAGCCAGGGCAGGATGAGGACCTTGCCGCCCCTACCCCTGTGGCTACACCAACTGCCAGGGGAAGAAGAAGCCCGGGCAGGATGAGGACCTTGCCACCCCTCCCCCTATGCCTACTCCAGCTGCCAGGGGAAGAAGAAGCTAGGGCAGGATGAGGACCTTGCCGCCACTACCCCTGTGCCCACCCCAACATATTGTATTGTAATGTAATGTAATGTATTGTCTGTAAGCCGCCCTGAGTCGCCACGGCGAGTGGGCAGCAATATAAATTTGAACTAATAAATAAATAAATAAATAAATAAAAAGTCAGAAAAACAAAAGTAGGCTTTTGTTCTGTTTTTCTAAGTAACTTCTTAATTTGAGCTGGAGTGGGAAAGTAATGGAGATTATTATAGGCATAATATCTAAATGAATGCATGCATCTGATTATTTTTTAAAAAAAACCTTTACAAAATGAAACAGGAGAGGCTTGAGCCCTTCTCTTGTAGTATAGAGATGACAGCCTCCAAGGCTGCCCCAAGACATTTTGCGGGTTGGATAAAATGGCAACCTTCCTGTTCTATATACAGAAACACACTAGACTGACAGGTGACCCTTGTTCTCAAAATGTCCTTAACCATACCTGAAAGACCCAAACTAGCTGAAGGGGAAAGGAGAAGCACTGTATTGCAGTACCTCACATTGTTTCTATCCCCTTCCCACTGCCTAGCTTTGTGTTTTTAAATTGTTTACATAATCACTTTGAATCTCTCTTCAGGGAGAATGGTAGGGTTATATATATTTCTATTTCTATTATGTTGACTGAATGTTTTTATATTGTATTGATATTGTATTGATATGTCTGTAACCCACCCAGAGTCGCATTGCGTGATTGGGGCGGGATATAAATCGAATATAGAAATAGAAATAGTTTACATAATCACTTTGAATCTCTCTTCAGGGAGAATGGCAGGGTTATATATATATGTATTTACAGTACAAGTGTATGTGCAAATGTACATATGTGCATATATATATGTATACACACAAACATACATAAAACTGCTTTGATTGCATGAAGTCTTACAATCCTATCCATTCCCAGGAAAACACACAGAAGATAATTAGAGGTCCACATGGTCTACCTCTTTGGTAGCAAAGCAAGATGTTCTGCTGCCTGAAAGAAACATGGAGCAGACAGACTCTTCAAAAGCTTCAAAAGACATCAGAATCCAATTTAGAATGGATAAACGTGCAGCAATTACTGTTAAGGCAGGCAAAATTGTCAAGGGTGATGGATTTGAATTATATAATGGAGAATGTAGCAAATCAATAACATCAGAAGAGAGATATAAGTACTTGGGAGTTTTGGAAGCTTCTGAACTGCTAAATAAATAAATTTCTTGTCATAAACACAACAAAGTCAAAAGAGCTACATCTACAAAATACGGTATATACAATATGTCTGAAAATCTTAAGGTCAAAGCTGAGTGGAGGCAATAACATAAAGGTAATTAATACCTGGGTGCATATAATATTCAACTGGAATAATTAATTGGACCCAAATGGAATTGGGCAACCTAGATGTAAAAATAGGAAGCTGATGACCATGCATCATGCCTTGCACCCAAAAAGTTACATTAGTCATCTGTACTTACCAAGAGCTAAGGGTGGCAGAGGACTCATACAGATGAAACAGACAGTACAGGAAGAAAAACATAGCTTGAATTATTACATTAGGAAAAGTGACAAGCCTACGCTTAAGGAAATTAATAGAGTAGGTACAGTATTTCAAAAACAATGAAGAAAAAAGCTGAATATAGAAAGGAAAGAATTGAAATTCGAGCTGCAGAGGAAGAACAAGCCTATGCATGGTCAATACAGTACTTGAGAAATATAGAAGAAAAGGCCAACAAAAAGCTGACATGGGTCTGGTTAAGAGTGGGACTGTTGAAAAGGGAAACCAAAGGATTTATCTTAGCAGCACAGGAACAAGTATTGTTAACAAACTGCATGAAGACTAAAGTAAGCATACAGTCAAACCTCGCATAAAGAGTGCCTCACTTAAAGAGTAACTTGCTTAAAGAGCAGAATTTTCTCTGAATGTTAACTTCGCTTAACAAATAAAACCAACCAAAAACTCGCTTAACAAATAAATCAAGGTTTGCAATCCCCCACCCCCACAATTGGTCATTTACAATGGTGTTTTGCTTAAAGAGCAAACTCGCTTAAAGAGCAATCCTGTGGAACGCATTATGCTCTTTAAGCGAGGTACAACTGTGTATCCAACAATAGCAAATTCCAGCTTTGCAGTGAAAAATAAAAAATAGGAGAGCATTTGATCAGTTTGGTTGTTGTTCAGTCGCATAGTCGATTCTGACCCTCTGCGACCCCATGGACCACTGTCCGCCAGGCACTTC
Organism: Furcifer pardalis; assembly: GCA_030440675.1. Lineage (NCBI taxonomy): Eukaryota > Metazoa > Chordata > Lepidosauria > Squamata > Chamaeleonidae > Furcifer > Furcifer pardalis. Next base: position 82,099,458 of record CP126893.1, on the reverse strand, counting down.
TGTCCTCCACCATCCTCCTCAACTCACTCAGCTCTGTGCCCATTGCGTCCACAATACCATCTAGCCATCTCATTTTTGGCCGCCCCCTTTTTCTTTTGCCCTCCACCTTTCCCAGCATCAGTAGGTACAGCAAAATTTCAAAGCGATTATTTTCAATAAAAAGTATTCATAAATTAGCTTATTGTATAGGGATTCAAATAAATAATCATATAAACAGTTCCCCTTCAGCACCATTACTACATATAAATTAACACAAATTAATTATAGATGATACATAAGCAATTCCCCCAATAGCTACACATCAAACCATAATTCTTCCATAACAGCCCCTCATCCATAATAATCTACCAAACTAATCACCCAAACAAAAATTCAATAATCCATTAATAGTCATTCATACTAATATCATCCATTCTAAATATCCACACTCAATCAAGTGTGAATGGTAGTAAGCCATAACTAAAAACCTAAATATCAGAATATTTCATGGCATTTTGTATTATGGATACAGAAACATAATATCCTGCACTCATAAACCAGAGAAGAACTAAAGGTTTTCTTAAGAATTAAATTACCTGGCTTTTAAAAATGTAAGTTTAACTATACATACAGTACACACAATTTCCAACTGAAACTTCCTCCATATAGAATTACTGAGTGCTAAAGAATCCCAGAAGATGAGCACATGATTGTTGTTCTGGGAGTACAGAAGCAAAAACCTTTTAGTGACTTGATTACAGTACTTGCATACAGTATAGAAATTTGCCATTTAGATATAATATATGCCAACTGTATTATGCTGATATAGGATTTGATCCCTTGTCTTATTTTTGGTGATGCATTTCTTTTCTCTCTATTTTTAGTATCTAGAACTCACCATTGTGATTTAGAAAAATGGCTACAGTCCACAAAAAACATAAGCTAAATAGAAACTTTGTTTTTAAAGAACTACAGTACAAGACTTTTTGTTGTTTTTAAAACGTGGTTACAGTTATAGTTGGCCACCAAAAAGTAATTAGTTACCATTTCAGATAGAAATTTTTTAAAGCTACCCTATATCTGCATTTCTTGAAATCACATTAAAATTATTACTCTAAGTTATGTCTAATAAATGTAAGTACAGTTGTACCTCGCTTAGAGAGCATAATGTGTTCCACAGGATTGCTCTTTAAGCGAGTTTGCTCTTTAAGTGAAACACCATTGTAAATGACCAAATGTGTGGGGGATTGTGGACCCCGATTTATTTGTTAAGCGAGTTTTTGGTTGGTTTTATTTGTTAAGCGAAGCGAACATTCAGAGAAAATTCTGCTTTTTAAGTGAATTGCTCTTTAAGCGAGGCACTCTTTATGCGAGGTTTGACTGTACTATAAATCTCTAGGTATGAGATAAAACAAGCAATCTTTAGCATTAATTACAGACCAGCACGGCATGAGTCAGCACATGAACTGTGTAATTTTCTTCCTTCACCATTTAGTGAAACCACACTCCAGTAACTATATTTAAACCCTATATTTACACTACTAAAGGAGTGGAGTTACCCTTCATTAAGTTATGGTACATTGAAAATGCAATCTACTTGTAAGCAGATACTTCTAAGTTTTGATACACTGAAATTGCTCTTTTTTACAGTTCATGTGTGTACTGGTGGCACAGTGGTTATACTGCTGTCCTGCAATACAAAGGTTGTGAGTTTGATCCTGACCAGGACACAAGGTTGACTCAGCCTTCCATCCTTCCAAGGTCGGTAAAATGAGTACCCAGCATGTTGGGTGCAAAATGCTAATTAACTTGTGAACTGCCCAAAGAGTATACTCAGCACTATGGGGTGGTTTATAAATGTGATTGCTTTGCTTTTTTTTTTTTTTTTTGCCAAAGTGACTGTATAGTTCCAGTAGTGTAAGAGGCCTCCGTTGATTCAGCCTTTAAGGTGGGAGCAAAAGAGAAACATGTAATATTCCATTTAGATAGCCCTTATATTTATTCTATGGGTTTTTAATTATAAAATCAATGAAGTGTTAATGATTTAAGTATTGCTTTGGCTCACCAGGAATACTGACAACAGACATTATTATTATTATTTATGACATAAATTCATAAATTGCTCATTTTGACTGATTTGTCAAGACAATATCCATTAGTACACATGAATATTTAATGAAAAGGAAAACTGGCAGGAGCAGCCTCACTTAAGCATCATTCTAATGACTTACGGGAAAAAGAAAGAAGGAAAGGATAGGTTCATATAGACCTCTTGATTAACTATTTCTGTAGCAGAAGAATTTGCAAGCTGACATGTCAGTGCACATACAGTACAACTAAATCTCATATAATCAGACCAACTAGTACAGAGCCATCTAATAATTTTAAGATAATATTTTGCCATTGATTTTTTTTTAAAAAATGTATGTATTGTTCTTATTCTTCCTTTTTATGGATAGCCTGTTTCAATTTAAAGTGACCTCCTTGTGTACAAATACCTAGCTCATCCACAGAGACCAGTCTATTATTACAATCTGAGACCTTTTCAAACTTGCAACCTCTCCTGTGTTTTTTAAAATGCATTCTCCAAATGGGCACCAAATAAACTGGAAAAGAAGAAGATGGAAAGGATTAATATAAAAAGTGTTGGGGGGTTTTCTTGGTTATATTCTGTATCAGTAGTAACTTTCCTGAAAAAGTCAACAGTTCTTACTTACTATGCAGCAACAATTCATATATTAATCTGCCTCAATTTAGTACCAGAATTGTATCAGTGACTGCTGGAGCCCATTAGGAATGATGGGGCAAAGGCACAATTAACGCAAGTGGCTAAGACGCTGACTGGGAGGTGGCAGGTCAGCAGTTCGATACCCGAACACTGCAGGATGGAATGAGCTCCCGTCTTTGTCTCAACTCCTGCCAACTTAGCAGTTTGAAAGCAAGAAATTGCAAGTAGAGAAGTAGGGACCACTTTGGTGGGAAGGTAACAGCGTTCTGTGCACTCCAGTGTTGTCATGCCTGCCACATGACCACAGAAATGTCTGCAGATGTGGACAATGCTGACTCTTCGGCTACGAAACAGAGATGAGCACTGAGCATGGGTGACCTTTACCCTTAGAATAAGGATAAGACTCTGTGCCAACCAATCAATTCTGAAATCCTTTGTGGTGTTTTCTAGAATAGTACACATTTTTTCCCCCAGTCTCTCCTTCTGATAGTTTTCTAGGACGGTGCAGCTTTCCCAGGCTGAGTCTTCTCTTGCAGGCATAGGTAGTTGTGAACTTAACTTCCAACCCATGCTCCAACCCACTGAGATATCCAGCCAACTCAAGGAAGCAGAGGAAGTACAAAATGGAACATTAGACAGAAGCTGTTAGTCCAGAGGATAAGAGGGGTATCAAAGGGGTGATCAGTAAATTATACAAAATATTGAATAAAGCAGGGAAAATACAGGAAATTCTTAGAAATACGTGGGAACAGGAATTAGGCCTAACAATTGGAGAAAACAGATGGCAGGATATCTGGCAAAGGAGGATTATGAAAAACATGTCGGTTCGAGTCAAAGAACACAATTACAAGCTGGTATGGCGCTGGTATCTGACGCCGGTCAAGCTGCATCATATGGATAGTAAAACAAGTAATATATGCTGGAGGTGTAAACAGGCAACGGGGACCTATATACATATGTGGAGGGAATGTGTTACACTGAAAGAATTTTGGGGAGGAATAGAAAAAGAGATCAGTTATATATTTGAGCAGAAGCTTGAGTTGGGTCCAGAACCAGCGCTTTTGACAATATCAGATAAAATCAATTTGAAAGGGGAGGATAGAGAATTACTGTTAATAATGCTATCAGTGGCCAGACAGTGTATTGCAAAAAAGTGGAAAAGTGGTTTAAAAGTTAAAATAGAAGACTGGTACAAAGAAATGTGGCAATTGGCGCTCAACGACAAATTGACCTGGGAGTTAAATATAAGGAAAGGCATTGTTCGGGAAAACAGATTCTGGAGAGTTTGGAGAAAGTTTGTAATATACGTTATGGAAGGAAAAGGAGGTGTCAAACCTGCATCGGAACAAGACCATTTTTGGACACAATAAACTAAAGCTACTCCTGGACACAATATATATAGCACAGGGTGTTTTGTCTCATAAAATACAGTATTGTTTTCTTTTCTTTTCTTTGTATTTACTATAATTAAGAATGTACCAAGAATGTAACAAACAAAGTGTGATCCAAGAGTTTATTTTTGTACTGTAGTGTAATCATGTTATAGTCTGATGATGTCAGTGTTATGTGTTGTGGTTTTGATTTTGTGAGAAACCAATAAAAAATAATAATAATAATAAAAAGAAGCTGTTAGTCCACATTGTTGCAATTAGCCAGTTATTAACATTGGAAATGAACCGGTTCAATAGATTACAATTGGAGAAATGGATACGATATTGGTTAAAACAATACAGAGATTGTAGGAAATTTTAAAAAGTTTGAAGAATTGATAATGCAGTTGGAACAGAAGGAAATAACAACAAAGATTTTAGTTAGCAAGATGTATAAAAAGTTAATGGAGCAAGGGTATGCTTACAAAGCTTTAAGTCAAACTTGGGAAAGTGATTTAGGAGTTAAAATTAAGGAAGAGGAATGGAGTAGAATATGGAAACAAAGGATTATGAAAAATATGTTGGTCAGAATTAAAGAGAATTGTAAAACAATTTGGAAATAGTATATGATTTCGGTACAGTTAAGCTAATATGATTCAAAATATAATAAGGATTGTTGGAGATGTAAAAAAGAGTTTGGGACATATCTGTATTTATGGTGGTATTGTAACCATGTAAAGATAATGTGGGGAAGGTTCTTTGTAAAAAATGTAATCATATTTTGTCTATACAATTGGACATGTGTCCCAGAGTAGCATTATTCATGGATTTTGTAAATGAACAGGTAGAAAGGAATAAGAAAGAATTGATCATTATATTGGTAACAGCTTTGAGATTGGTTGTTGTTAAAAATGGAGAATAGTTTGCAAACTTTGAGGATTCATTGAAAGTGAATTAAAATTTTAAAAGGGATTATTAAAAAGTCTGACTTCAGAGAGATATGGGAGAATTTTTGGAACATGTCTTAGTGAAGAGGAAATGAGCAGGAATATCTATTGTTCTGGAAACAGGAGACAAATATATAAATAAAATGTTATGCAGAGAATATTATGTTTTATGTTGTTGCCATTTTGGTTGTTAAGATTTTGTGTATTTTCTTCTTATATCTTGTATTTGTATGTTGTTGTTTTCATTGTTTAAGGAAAGGGAAAGAAAGGGAAAACAGGCCTACTCACAAGCCAGAAGGAATGCATTATTCAGGACTAAAGGTGGCCAGCAATTTTTAGCACCCAAAGAAAGGCAAAATTACAATGTTGAAATTTTCCACCAGGATTGTTGTCCAGGTGGTTGCTAGTACATTTGAAGTACATCCTCCTATCTTCTACAGTTCTCACCAGAACTATATGTAAAAGACAACTCAGCTGGTAAGTTAAATTATTCACTTTTACACTGTAATCAATACAGCCTGCAGGCTTTGAGAATAGACTACTTTTACCTCCAAAGGAAACAAGTTGGATCCTGACAGCACATAATATTCTTATTTGGATACCTGTGAACTCAAGGCATACATATTGTTTAAAAGAAAGTGAAATGAACGTATCCACCTCACATCTAAAAGCATCCCTGCAGGGCATCTAAGCAGACCCTGATTTATATTTGACCAAGAGAGCATAGGTATCCACAAACAACAAATAAATAAACAACCTCCATCAGCTATAGATCTCCCTAGTTTCTGAGTGACTTCTTGTAAGAAAAAACTCTCCTTAAACAGTTATTTCTTTTTTGAATGTCATTGTGAGCCAGTTGTCTTATTCCTTCTTTTACAACTCGCCAAAGTGGAAGGTCAGCAGTTCGATTTCCAAGTACTGCAGGACAGAATGAGCTCCCATCTTTTTCCCAGCCCCTGCCAACCTAGCAGTTCAAAAGCAAGAAATTGCAAGTAGATAAATAGGGACCACTTTGGTGGGAAGGTAACAGTGTTCCATGCACTCCGGTGTCTAGTCATGCCTGCCACATGACTACGACAGCGCTGGCTCTCCAGCTTTGAAACAGAGATGAGCACTGAACCCTAGAGTCAGATACAACTGGCTTTCAAGCAAGGGAAACCTTTACCTTTACTACAGCTACTGAATGATGTTCCTATTGGAAGTAAGCCCCTCCAGTACTTCATATAAAATAACCAGCAGTATTTATAGGATATGTTTTGCAAGGACATACTAGCCCTGTAATTACGCAAATTTGTAAACAGGACAAAACACAGGCAAAATGTTTAGTCAAAGTGGCTTCTGAATCTGGAGAAGATCAATATTAAATAAGAGTATAAGAGCCAACATTGTGTGGACCAGAAGATCTCATGTCTGCACTTTGAGACCCTGCTAAAGGGAACCACTGCTATGCAGCACATTTTCAAAAGTGCCATTTTCACGGGTACTACTGGGAGATCAGATAATACTACAGAGAAAACAGAGGTATGGTTCTTATTTGGGAAGAATATAAGAGATGCTGACAACAGCATCCCACTCATCGAGATATGGTTGATCTGTCCACGGGCTTCCTCCATTGGTATGGAAAAAGGTACTGTATATGACAGTGTCAACAGGATGAGCCAGGTTTTTCACAAGCTAGGTTCATATCTACTCCTCCCCCCCCCATATACCAGGTATACATACATGGGTAATGAAGGAGCTGACTAAAGTAAACAGACTTGACTTGCTATAGTTCCTAACTTTATCTGAGATATGATATATAGAACATTTCTTCTCACTCCTGACACAGGCTCAGTGTTTACTTTGAATTATTGAAGAGAGACAGTGGGAAGGATTCTTTCTTTATCTTCTTTCAGGGGAAAACCTAAAAACTCATGGCTTTTTTGACAGACCTGCCTTGTGTGTTCAATAGGTAAAAGAAGAGCCGCTTCAAGTTTATGATACCACCATCCAAGAAACCATTAAGATGATAGTGGTAGTCAGTGCTACTGCTGAGACATTTCTGCTTGACAACTGAGGAAAGGCCATGGCCAAAGGTGAGTCTGAAGCTGGGAGGAGTGGTCCTAATTACCAAGAGATTTCAGAGAACTAAGGAACACCAGAAGGTTTTGAGTAGGCGGATTGTCTTCAGACAAATGTGTGAAAATGAACTGAATCAGGAGCATATGCACATTTCTGAAGTCACCACAGGATGAATCAAAAGCCCGGAGGCTCTAACAGGGCAAAGTGGATCCCTGATGTTGTATCCATAATTCACATAAAGAAGGAGAAATTCAGCAGGATGAAGGAGAGTATGCTCTTTACTTTAGAAATGTATTTCTTTGCCTTTCTTGATGCAACATTTCAGACTAAAACATTGCATTTTTGCAGTGAGTGACCCTGATTTCAGACCCAAGGAATAGGAGGCGGTGGGTAGAGATAATTAGTACAAATAGGTGCAGAAAAGCAGGCTTTGGGCATTACCCTTTTAAGAAGGAATCAAAAAGAAGTATGGCAACTATCCTTTTAACATCCCCTATTCACTCCCCTCCCAGTGATTTCCTTAGAAAAAATAGTCAGGGCTTTCCCTTAGTGGCCATAAAAAGAAGATAGGCAGCACCTTTCTTTGCTATTACTGCTGCCATGATCAAAAGCTCTTCTGTCTTGTTTCCACCATTCAGTCTATGACATTTCTTTGCCAAATGCATTTTCCCATCTGCAGGCTTGGGCTCGTCAGAGATAACCTAAAATGCACAAAATACCAGCCTGTACTCAGATGGGTCCTAGCTTACGAGCAAGGGAAATCTTTACTCAGATGGGATCTCCAAAATACATGGGACTAGTCAATTCTGATCTGTCTGCTAGGCTCAGTGGTTAAGAAGCTCACCTTGTTAGCTGGAAGATGGCAAGTCAGCAGTTCGAGACCTGGGTACTGCAAGATGGATTGAGTGCCTGTCTCTGTCCCAGCTCTTGGGGACATGAAAGGAGACTCATTTGGGTGTTCCCTGAGCAGAGTTTCTTCTGCAAAAATCCTTTCAACCCAGAATAATTTCTGACACAAAATTATTATTATCTGTCTGCTCTTTCATTCAAATATAGAATGTTTTGGGCCTTCTAACACACCCCAGATGTTTTATATTCCTGTTTTTAGCATGAAACAGAGATAGGTAGCAAAGCACAGGGTGAACAGTAATAAGCTGCAGAAAACTTCTTACTCTTAGCTTACCACCTTAAAAATAAGTAGTTTATATACACTCCAGCTGGGAATGTAATTAGATATCTCACCACCACCACAACAACTCCCTTTGCTTTGGAATTTTCGGCCTGCTTTGTTTATCTATTCTGGCATTTTGTAGAAATGTCTCTGGAAAAAAGCTGTGCAGCTTTTCTTAATTTTTCTTTACAGTGTTGAGAAAGCACAAGTGCTTTACAAGCCTTTGGCCTTTACTAGCAATGTAGTTGATGTTAGGGGAGCCCTGTGACAAAGAGACATTAGTGTAAGCCAGGGGTCAGCAAACTTGGTTCTCCAGATGTTCTTAGACTTCAGCTCCCGAAAGCCCTGATCAGCAGGTGTTCTGACTTGGGCTTCTGGTAATTGAAGTCCAAGAACACCTGGAGAACCAAGTTTGCTGACCCCTGGTGAAAGCTTTAGCTGCCTGGAAAACTCAGTGATTTGGAAAAATTGACTGGAGAACTAAAGGTCAGGAATTCAATTCCTCCTGGGAGAAGAGTTAGTTTGTGTAACCTCAGGCAAGCTGCCGAGTCCCAGAGCAGTCCCAGATGATGAGAATGACAAGACATTCCTGAATATTTGGCCTAAAAAGTCCTAGAAAGGGTTGCTATAATTTGCAATTGACTTGATGGCATATAATGGTTAATATTTCCTCTATTCTGATCTATCTTCTGTATAAATAAACTATCACTTTAGCAATCAAACCATATTGTTTCACACACAAGATGCTTGATTCCTTCTTAACTACCTTCACCTCTGAATGATGAGTCCCTGAGTGGATCAGAACTGTAGTTAGACAGCATGAGAGGCCTGGTACCATCTGGGAAAACATGGAGATGGTTCACAGGCTTTAAAGTTATTTCACATACACAAAATCAAACCTTCTGCTCCAAATTCCTACCTGAAGACCCTGGGAACCACAGCAATCTCTTAATAATGAAGCTCAGATTTAGCTATTGGACAGCCATCTCTTGGGAATAGACCTGTTTTCACATTCCTTCAAAATGCAGAGGTTTCGGAAACAGCCCCAAAAAGACCCCTATAGAATCAGGCTAAGGCTCAGGTACATAATTACAAACTTTAGTTTAAACTAGACTAGACCATTGTCATACTACATGGGAAGACGAGAGAAAGAGAGAGAGATTTTTCTTCAGAATATTGCTAACTGCTCTTTCCTATAATCTTTTGAACTGCTTGATGTCAGGACACATCCTAACTTTAAATATATCTATGAGCTCCTTTAAAGTCAATTTGATTTTGGCAACAAGTTAAGCATTTTATTTTGTGGGACTTGTGTGCTTATCTTTTTCCAGTTCTTTTCCTTACTGATTTTTAATTACATCTAATGAATTCCTTTGAAAGCTCTGTTCATGCTTTTAGGCAACATAGCACAGCCATCACTTCATGTAATCAAACTAATGAGGTGCACAGACAAATAGCAAAGAGAGCTGTCGCAAACAAGAGCCATTGGAATGTGTCACCCCAAAGGATTCAAATATGAACTGAACAGAATGAGAAAAAAATAGCAACATCGGCCTTTGCCTTCTCAACACAAAGAACACCTGCTCTGGAGAATGTTCTCAGTATAAAATTAACAAGCAAAAAGAAAACCTTGATCTCTTAATTTTGAAGATCTCTGCTAATGCAACCAGGCCTCATTTAGGAGGGAAAAAAACATGTTAGGGCTCTTAAGCTTTCATTGATAGCCTTCTCTGGAGATCAATGTTTGGCAAAGGTATAGAGAGCCAGTGGCTCTTTAATAGAATTGGATTTAAGTTCCTGTAACTACTAACCAGCATAGAGCAATGGTATAGGACAGTGGTGGCGAACCTATGGCACACATGCCAGAGAGGGCAATCCCAGCCCTCTCTGTTGGCATGCACGTGGTCGCTTCCTCTTTCCCCCAGCCCAATCGGAGTGATTCCTCCTTTCCCCCAGCACAGGGTTTGCCCTGCCCCTCTGTTTGGGCACTCAGTCTCTAAAAGGTTTGCCATCACTGGTGTAGGATGACAGAAATTGTGGTTCAACAACATCTGGAGGATCATATGTTCCACACTCACACTTTGTGGCTCAAACTCCTGTCCTTTCTCTTGATTTCAAATACTGTACATGGTAAGGTAATATCTTGAAGAAGCACCTTCTATTTAACATTTGAAAGTAGCCTCATAAAGATGTTGTGCTACTATTTGTTTCTTTGGGAAATACATGGCTTTTTATTTCAAACAGATTCTACAGGAGGGAATTGCCAGATAGTGACTATTACAGACTCACAACTTTCTTCAAAAATAAATGAATAACATTATATTAGTAATGCTCATTTTTATATTGACAAAGGGAAACTGGATACATTACTGTTTATCTGCCCTCTTCCTGGACAGACTAAGGACAGAGGATTTTAACTATGCCTATATATTAAATACTTTATACAACTATTTAAAAAATATAAAACACAACAGCATTATCTTCTCATGAGTCAAACATTGTTTATTCATGAGCCCTCCCTTCCCCCATTTAGAAACTGTTACATTACAGAACAATCCCTTTTCAGAGAAGGAGGCAAACCACATCATGGTTATCTTCAATATTAATGCCAGCCAACCTTTCGGTTGCAACTGAATAAATTTAAGCTGAATATCTTAGTGCTGTTAAAAAAGGAAAGCAAATGATGGGTTGGGTATAGAAGCATTATCAATTTTCTATTAGAAAAGTGTGTGCATTTGCACATTTTGCACCTTGTGTGTAACACTCTTTTGACAAGAAGCAGTGAATCTTTTTGTCACCAAATGGCTAAGCGAAACTAAAAATCTTTACATAATCCTTCATTTGTGCCAGTGTTGTGTAGCTTGCTCACCAACTCAATTTTATGTAGATTGGCTATGGATTTACTAACCACAACATCTGTTTGAAGTCTGCCAAGTGCACCCCATGGCTTCTTCACCTCACAGCATCTCTGTTCTATATTTCAAGGTAGATTAAACTTTATTTCAATAGAGAGTCAAGCCTGTTTAAAGAAAAAAAGAGCCATTTGTAGCCACATTTGCAAGAGAAGAAGCTTAATTGCAAACACTCCACCTGTATCGTTAATTTTTTCCCTTCTGCCTTCCCATTCCTCCTTTTTGTCAGCCATTTATCTTTTGCAACCATCCTGTGCTATGTTGGAAAATGATTGAGGGACAGAAGAGACTCCTGACTGTGGCAACAGAGAACTCTGACCTATCACTGCTCTTTCTGACCTGTGAGATTTATTTGGTGCCCATACCTACAGAGGGAGACCAGCTAAATCTGAGCCTGTGACTCTTAAGCAGCAATGGTTAGTCTAGAGAGTATTAATAAAACAAAAGTCATCCACCAAGCCAACCAAAGCTGTCTTGGTGCCAGAATGAAATGAGTTTAGATATTCCACTTCATCCATGAATCCTTGGAGCTGAGGAACACCACACTCTCAATTTCCTTGCCCAGAATGTGTATGTTTCAGATTGGCCAGTAATTGATAATAGAGTGGGGTTCAGGGAGGACTTTTTCAATAATTATCTTACTATTGCCTCCTTTAAGCAGGCTGAAATCCTTGCCTGCATTATCTACCACCACCACCCCTATGCTCTTGGCCATTCCTGCTCTAGCTGCTTTTATAAGCCGAGGAGGGCAAGGCTCTAGTATGCCTGTACCTCTTCAAGAATCCTCTCTACATTATAAGCTGCACTAACTGAAACAAATTCATTATAACCAGACAAAAAGAAGACAGATTTACATTTACAGGAGTTGTATCAATTACAGAATCAGTGCTGGATCAGCCATATAGGAGGAGCAGCAAGTGCTATAGGCCCTGCATCTCGGGGGGAGGGGGAGAGCAGCCCCTGCGCTCGGTTAGAATGAAAATCCAAATTTAAATATTCTGTACATTCACGCGGATATTAAAAAATGTTCACTAGGAGAGACTCACCGATGCCTCATTGGAGCATTCAATGCTTGCAGGCAGAGCCGTCTTTGCGTGCACATCTTACACGCTACTCCCTACTAGTGAGAATTTGTGTTGAATGAAAGAGTCGATCGCTGTGTGAGCTGTGTTTTGTTTTATAGGTTTAGAGTCATGTTTCCCAAATTTAGAAATCATCTTACGTATTTACTTGTCTTTAATGATTGCTAATTATTGCTAACTGCAGAGGAGATTGTTCTTTTCAAAATTAAAGCAAATAAAAAATAAATTAAGGAGCACGATGGGGCAAGATCATCTAAATAACCTCATCTTAATGTGCACTGAATGTGATTTACTTAGAGAAATTGATTTGACTAGTGTTATCTCTAAAGTTGCCCACATTAAATTGAGAAAAGTTTGTTTTTACTAGTGGTGTTTTATTTTATAGGTATCCTAAATCCTACATCTGAACAAGGGCCTCTTGACATGATTTGCTACAGGCCTCGTACTGGCTTGATCTGGCACTGTACAGAATCCAAGTCAGAGCAGGTCTGAGTGACTTTGGCTGCCAAGTGTTGTGCGAATTCCTCACAGCAGGCTGTCGAGTGGTTGGTATCCTTTTCTTTTGGAGGAGTGTATATTAACCCGTGACCACTCAAAACAACTCTGCTGGACAACTCTGTGCAGATGCAATGGCAGCAGAGTAGAAACTTTTCTTTGCTGTATCACTGCCACAAAATTGGCCTTCAAATGAGCTCTACCCTATGTTCAGTCAGATTCACACCATGTTTTCTGCTATCATCACTCCAGTTTCTGTCCCACTCATTTCATCACCACCAGTGTGATGGCTTTACTCTATAGTAGAGGACACTTATAAGCAACTATGTCAATAGCACTGGCCATTTCTCCATTCCAGAGGTAAACTGGGGCATTTATGGGATCACCTGTCAAGGTGACAGGAGCCATCAGGAAGTCCCATTGCCATCAGAGATACAATTCTCAACCCCCCTGGGGCCCCCATCTGTGAAGGGTGGCTTATAAATAAAAGAAATAGATAAATGAATGAAGAAATTCAAAATTAACTGGAGGAAAATCTTCTCAGTGTAAATTATGAGAAAGTCAAAATTATGGTTTTAATAGAAGATCCCACTCTCACAAATGGACAACGGATGGGAGAATATCTCACTTCAAGAATTTAGAAATGATGTTCTATCAGTTAGGTTCTTGAACATCTCAGGTTGAGTAAAGCAGAAATTTGAAAAGGCCAAGTTTGGCATACTCAGGTTCTATAAGAACTAAAGGAGGATGTTTGGTTCATCCCTTTTGCAAAAAAAATGGAACAAAATTGCTCCCTCATATGTTGCATGGAGCTGAAGTTTGGGGACTTGGGAATTTATATCCATTAGAAGGTATTCAAAATAAATTTGCCAGGTTATTCCTGGCAGTCCCACCCTTACCTCTTTTAGCTCCAGTTAGACTGGAATTTGCACTAATACAGTAATGGCATCAGCTTATAAAGCAGTCATTAACTATTGGCTGAAAATTCTATGCTGTGCTACTTTAGACTTTTTAACATTATTATCAGTGATGGACAGCCGTCAGTTTGCACCAGTTCGCCAGAACCGGTAGTAGCTTTTCTCAGTGTCCTGGAGAACTGGTAGTGGCTTTTGGGGGAAAATCACCTTGGGGGCTTACCTTTTCGCTGGTTCCCCCACTGCGCATATGCACCAAGCACTTGGTGTGCCTACAGCGCTTGGCGTGCCTACAACGCTTGGCATGCATTCACGCCTACACCGCTCTGCCTGCCGAACCAAGCAGCCATTTGCTGCTTGGAGTGTGGCAGCGCAGAGCATTGGGCAGCCACACACAGCCACGGAGGAACCAGTGGCTGCTTCTGAGGCCCTCGGCAGCCTCCTTGCTGTCCTCCCAAGCAAGGAGGAGGAAGAGCAGCTGATAGCCTGAAGCTCCCTACAGCCTGCTCCCCAGAGTAAGTGACTTGCCTTTGGGTGTGGGGTGGGTGGGTATATTTTAATGTGTATGTAATGAGTATTTATTTTAATGTGTATTTTTATGTGTTTTATGTCTATTTAATGTGTATTTAATGTGTATTTATTTTTAATGTGTATTTTATGTGTTTTATGTGTATTTAATTTATATTGTATGTGTTTTTATGTCTATTTAATGTGTATTTATTTTTAATGTGTATTTTATGTGTTTTTAAGTGTATTTGTATGCATTTTATGTCTATTTAATTTGTATTTTTATGTTTACTTATGTTTATGGGTTTGTTTTTACTTTGGCTCCACCCACGACATTGGCTCTGCCCATGATGCTATGATGTTGGCTCCGCCCATGATTTCATGAAATTGGCTTCACCCATGGTGTTGGCTCCACCCACGGTGTGGTAGTAAAAAATTTGGCTACCCACCACTGATTATTATACAAAGAGATGAAACTTGGGTCATGGAAAACCTTTCTTCTGTTTCTTATTGCTACACTTGTCTTTTTAGAAGAGTATGTGAAACATTTTGGTTTTTCTGCAGCAAAAGTCTCATTACGACAAATACTGTTAGACCTCTGTGTACAAAGAGATATAGGTTCATTAGGCACCTCAAGAACTGTATCCTTTTACAAAATGATATCTCCTTCACCTTTGACCCTTCCATCTTATTTTGCTGACCTTATGAACTTTGATCACAGAAAAGCCTTCATAAAACTGGTGAGGACTGTTTTGGAACAGCCCCCTGGAGGATCTGATGAAGACAAACTTAGGATGTTACTTTATGATAAAGATAAGCTTGTCACATTTCAAATGGCAAGGATTATTTCCATTCTTATAAAAACAAGTCTGCATCCCCTGCTAGCAACCAAGCTGACAGTTAGGCTATTGCTATTAATGGTTATTTGTCACTGATATATTATTCCATTGTTAAGTGCATTCATTGCATTAATGTTTACGGTTAGATAGATGTGATGCATTTTAGAGTTTTAAAACCTGAGGCCAAGTTTAATATAAAATTTCTTATTTTTTGTTGCATTTCTGAATATGTGTGTGTTTTCTCCCCTTTATTATGTAATCTGCAAATGCCAGTGTACCAAAGTAATAAACCAGATTTGATTTGATTCAAATACTTTGCTCCTGAAAATACATACATACATACATACATACATACATACATACATACATACATACATACATACATGCATACATACATACATACATACATACATAACCAAGTTGAGTCCAGTCTTCCTGCCCATCCCACAACTGCCAGTAAATAAAGAAGCACATGTCAAGCACATGGCATTTGTATTCCTTTGTCTGACCACAAAAGGAAGCTACGTATGCTTCAAAGAGGGTCATATGGACTGGGAGCAAATGCCCAGCTTCCTGCATGAGTGGCATCCTAACTCCATGAAATAGTTTGCTGTTCTTAAGAAGAGAACCTGCCAGATGACCACATCATGCCTGAAGAAGTGCCTGAAGAAGTGGTTTTGAACCATGAAAGCTCGCACAATGTTTTGCTTTTCTTAGTGATCCAAGAAAGGTATCACCTGCCTCCTGCATCTTTTGCATCTTTACAAGGAAAAATAACTTATCCTTTAATAAAAACAGGTTTTGTTCATTTTATATTTCAAGTTATTTAATCAATCATTTCATTCTGTGTTTCATTCAATTGACAGATAGCCTTGTGGTGGAGAGTTCAGCTAAGTTCTCAGCAGTAGGTTGCCCTTCTTTTCTTTGATACAGAGACCTCTTTGGAGATGGATCATACAAATCTTTTTAATTTCATTTAAACAACACAGATGTTTCACTGTAGTAACATTGTTTTACAAATTTTATTAATTGGAGCTATCTGTTCTTTGTTTGTTTGCATACTACCCATCTAGTATAAATACCACCTTACACAGTTTACAATGTAATAATATATAACATATATAAGTAAAATAAATATAATAAATAATGTAATAAAACAGATTTTTTTTTAAAAAAAAACCATAAACTTTATTATAACAACAAAGTAAACAATAGACTAAATAATTGGCACCACCACCATAGGATAACTAATCATCCCCCCCTTTTCCCCCTTTCTTTCTTTCTCAAACAGGGCAGGAATAGGGGTTCTGCAACTTCAACATCTGCCAACATTCAGAGAGGCTATTAGCTCACTGAGGAATCATTTTAATGAGGTATATAAGCTGAGACAAGGCTTTTTATACTGCTATGCAAAATAAGTGCTCTGGATATAGCTAATTGGCTCATTATAGAACTATGCCTTCCATTCTAGACTACAGATTTCAGAAATCATGAGAAATACCATCAACTGTTTACCATGGTAGCTAGGTAATGTAGTCCCTGTGTATTCACAGGTCTATGTTTGGGCTATTTGTTGTAGTCTAGTTTTTACACGGAATTATAGATCCTTTTCTCTTTGTGGAAGGATAATGTGGAGAGACATACTCTCCTCTGTAAAAGGCATGCAACTAATTTTTAACAAGTGGTGCTCCCTTGATGTTAGCTATTTTAAATGTTATTTCTAAAAGAAATTATTTTGAGGCCCTTATGGCGAGGGTCCAAAAAGTAATGAATCTAACGTTAACACATTAGCTTAAAAGTGTCATTTCCAAGCTCTTCTCTTAGATTTTGGAGGCAGTCCTTCCTTCCACATTGAACCAGCTGGGACAGTGTTAGACAAGCAATACAGATAAAAATAAAACAGGAAAACCAACAACTGACAGGAGAGGTCAATAGGGGTTCAAATACCTACCCCTCAGGGCAAATACAATAGACTGTGCCTAGCCCAAAGTAGCTAAAAATGATAAATAGGTAAAATGTGTGTTTTAAAAAATGAGAAAAGCAAAACAAGAAGGGCCCAAAAGCCATTCCCCATGATGCTTTGAGGGGTTTTTTAACAGATGAGGGGCTTTTTTATTCCTGTCAGTCCTGTAGAAGAAAAATTGCTGCTTCTAGAAGTATTCATGATCAAAAATAGGAATATTTTTGAAGGGAAATAAATGAATAAATAATGCACTGGCTATGGCTAGCCTTTGGGATATTCTGTTGTGCCATGGGAGCTACAAAATAATACTGCAGCCCTCAGGACCCATTTTCCCCACCCATAGGTAAAATATTTTGTTTTTCTCTAGTCCGGTTGTTTTAGATGTCTCTACAGAAAGATGTTTCATATAGAAGGGCTGTTTCAGCCTTTAGAAGATCCTAGATTGGTAAAAATGGACCCTGTGAGCAGATCCCCCCTCTTTGACAATGAGAAAGAGCCTTGTGAACCACCCAGAGAGTGCACTAAGTACGGTATATAAGTGTAATTGCTATTACTATTGCTATTGCTGATAAATTTGGGAATTTGCTGCTCCTTGAACCACCCCTGAGGCATGCTTCATGTTGGTCAGGAGATTCGCCCAAGCAGAGCTCTCCCTACCATTGGGCAGAGTGAGTCAAGGCATGAAGCCATTTCTCCTCAGCTATCTAGCCACACCTTTTTCACAGAAGATAGAGAGTTATGTGACATATACCATGTCTGTCCTTTCCTGAACTAGCCCACAGCCCTCAGATGAGGCAAAGCACAAGTATCTGTTGCCATTGTCAAAACCAGATTCCATTTCCTGTGTGATAGCTTCTCTCTTTTTATGTGAAACACAGGGGCATCGTTATGTCCTTTGCCCTCAGGTAGCACATTGCCTCAGTTCAGCTTTGATCACAACCACTCACAGAAAATTGGGGAGGGCAAAAGGGACTGCAAGATGAAGAAGAAATCTGTGAAAGTCATCTCCATCCTTCCACCAGGAATGAAGTTCCATTTAACATTTCTGTGGACCCAGGCAAGGCATTATTCTTTTACATAAGAAGCAAACCGCCCCTTCCACTTTTGTGTGAATTGATAAGAATGGTAAAAAGGTGAGATATTGCTGGCCCCTGTTCCCATAGTATGCCACAGGGAAGGTCACACTTTCTATGTCTTTGCATATTTATAACACAAGTACTCTTACTTGTGACACTCTGAGGAATCCTGGCAGAATGTGTTGTGCCTACAGGCCAGTAATCAGCAAAAAATAGTACAGAGTAATTAGTAAACAGCAAAGACAGCTAGTTCCAAAGTGACAGAAAGGAAAGCTAGACACTGAGGTGTGAATGACACGCGCTCATTCTGAGTTTGCTTACCTTGCTGACATATAAAATGCTTGCCCTGTTGACTGGGATTTATATCTAGCCACGGCTGTGCTGAAAGAGTATTAGAATTTCTAGCATCTGTTTCCCAGTGATATTATTATCACTTTCTAGCTTTCATCTTACAAATCATATTCTGTGTTCTGCCAGCATTTCAAAGCTTTTTTTTTTATTCATACCTGCAGCCTGGCCTAGAGTTTCTCAGCAAAGCTGGGGAAAGCGGCTTGATAACATGCCTGTGGGCAACAAAGGAGCCTGCATCTACTAATCTCTATTGCAGCTAATTCAGGCTGCAACTACAGTGGTCAAATAAGGCAGGATTTGCTCTGCTTATAAAATGAATTAATATGAAGTAATTTTACTGCCCATGTGATGCAAAGGCTCATTCTAATTGGCCCAGCCCTTTTTTGTTCCCAAAGCAGGTTTTTTTCTCTGCCATATATATAATGGTCAAAAACTACAGAGGCAGCGATTAAATCAAAACAGTTCTTTTAATAATTCACTGAAAAAAGATATTGGACCTCAAGTCCATATTTTACAATTAAAATGTAGAAGATGTAAGAAATAAATGTGAACGTTTAAGGAGATTGGCCATATAATAGAATATATGATATAACATTAGAAGAGACCCATTTGGCTAATGGTGAAAAGATTAAAGCTTGAGGGTATCCTTGGATCCAAAATTGTAGCCAACATAATGTCTAATATTTACAGCTCCTTTCAGTAGCTGAAATGATTAAGACCCTGACTGGGAGGTGGAACGTCAGCAGTTCCAAACTTGAGTACTGCATGGCAGAATGAGTGCCTGTCTCTGTCCCAGCTCCTGCCAACCTAACAGTTCGAAAACAAGAAATTGCAAGTGGATAAATAGGTACCACTTCAGTGGGAAGATAAACAGTGTTCTGTGCACTTTGGTGTCTAGGCATGCCTGCCACATGTCCACAGAAATGTCTGCAAATGCAGACAGCGCTGGCACTTTGACTATAAACAGAGATGAGCAATGAACCCTAGAGTCAGATACAACTGCCTTTTGAGCAAGGGTGACCTTTACCTTTACCTTTACCTAATGTATCTTTGTCATGATATTAAAGATTGCAAGATTATTGGTTGTACTCAACAAATAACATCAAAATTATGACTATTTATAAGCCTTCTAGTAGCTTAGTCCACCACTGCCAACCCTGGACCATCAAGCAGTATATTTAGGCTATTTTAAATTCATCGTGCTGACTGGGGTTACAACAATAATGACAAGAATGGGGAAATACTAGCAAATTGGATAGATCAGAATGAATTCCATCTGGTTTATGATGCAAAAGATTTGAAAGCCTTTCAATCTGCAAGATGGCAAAATGAAATAAATCCGGATCTTTGCCTAGAAACCACAAATAATCTAAAGCTCCTTCTTATACTATCTAGATACATGAGTTCCTCCTCTACAATTTTGTAAAATTACAAAATTTTACAAAGTTTTAAAAACAACACAGTTACTTAAAGATAAAAGTTCTATTCTGGGGTTGAGGCTTTATCATCAATCTCTCACACAATCACAAATACATTTTGAAATGTAATAGCCATCTAGGACTATCTAAGCTTGTGCATGGAGAGAATTTAAATATTCCTTTAAGGTATTAAAGCAAAAGAAAATGAATACTGTACTACCTTATCCTGTTTACCTCCTACAATCAACTCTGAAAATAGCCATTTAAGAAAACTGAGATTCATCCTTTTAAATTTGTATCTCAGCAGCAATAAAGTTCTCTTGAATTTTGTGAAACAGGAAATGAAAAGTGTAGAAGTGTGCCCTAAGGTTACTTTCCAAGATTAGCAGAACTCTGCCTGCACCATCCCAACCCAGTTCTAATATTAGCAGGTTCAGGAATGTTGATTCTTCTGCTGGACAAGAGAAAGGGAAGAAAGATCAGATCTTTTTGATCTGAGCTGAAAGGGATGTATGCT
This sequence comes from Furcifer pardalis, assembly GCA_030440675.1. Taxonomy (NCBI): domain Eukaryota; kingdom Metazoa; phylum Chordata; class Lepidosauria; order Squamata; family Chamaeleonidae; genus Furcifer; species Furcifer pardalis. The sequence goes on along the minus strand of CP126893.1, from coordinate 82,079,128 downwards.
GTAATCCTTGAGGTATCATCCTAGGGACCATGAGATTCCATCTGCTTGTCAGGAAGAAGTATCAAAGGGATGTAAACCAGGAGAGAGACTTATGCAGAAAGTACAGTGGAACAACAGGGATGACAGCAGTACTTAGTCTACAGACAATATATACCCCCTCTGAAGAATTTACTTCAGCATGTTTATATCAAGACAATTCTGTTCTAGGTTTTATATAGTCCCATACTGTCAGGAGGCCAGATTCCATCACACACCTGCACTCTAACATGGTAATCCAAGGTGGAATGGTCACAGCTGAAACACCAGACTAAAATTCATCCATCCCCTTCAAAAATAATGGCTGCATCAGCAGAATAGAAAGGATAGTCCCCATAATGATGGTAAGATTTGTAATAAGGCAGGTGTTCCATTAGTTAGCAAAGCCCTAAGCTATCTAAAGTTTCAACAGTTAATCCAATGTGCTAGTCTAAGTCTAGAAAACAGCTGACAGCCAGTTTAGATCTTTCATTTTGGATGTATAGGGTTAAGTAACATGCATCAGTTAATGATCTAGCTGCTGCACTTTGCTCTGACTGAATGATGGAACTCACATTTCCCAGAAACTGAGAGGCATATTGCCTGTGGGTTTTACTTTTTTGGCCCAATTAAAGCTCTCTAGTAAAAATCCCTATCTCTTTTAAAGCATTTTCTGAGCTTTGGAGGTAGTGCGGCTGACAAAATACAGCCATGATGTAATCCAGCAGTTCCCAAACTATGTTCCGTAGAATGCTAGTGGACTTCAATTCCCAGAAACCTAAGTCAGTACATTGACTGATCAGTGCTTTGGGGAATTGACTTAGGCTTCTGGGAATTGAAGTCCAAAAACCAAAATTTGGGGAATGCTGGTGTAATCAAATATCCCAGTCTCAAGCCAGAAGCAGGCATTGGAGTTAGTCTGTAATTGGAAGTAAGAGTACTTTATTACTGCATAGAGGCAGTTGAGGCCATCTTTCCATATTAGCAAAATTAAAGATCAAAGACATCCTGTGCTGAAGTATGTGTCATTGTCATCATCAGCAGCACCAGCACCAGCAGTGTCATCGTTGTCTTTTTCATCGCTGTCGCCATCATCATTGCTGCCGCCGCCAATGGCATCAACATCACCGTCATCGCCGACGACGACGACACCACCGCGTCAGCGGTGTCAGCGGCATCATCATCATGTTGCTATTGAAGAAAGCTGAATACAGAAAGGAAAGAATTGGAAGTCAAACTGAAAAATGAAACTTGACTCTCCCATTTTCCAATTTTTTTTCTCTAACGGATGGTCTCAATAATTTTTACTGCATTCAAATCCAAACTTTTGACAAAGTTTCCCACAAATAATTTTTGCTACCTTGTCATGGCATTGCAAATAATCACTCTGAAATTTTGCCACATTACTGATCTGATGATCTACTGTTTCATCCTTTTCAGAACAGCAGAATAAGCTCACCAAAAAGTGCCTTCATTTTGACAGTTTCATGTCTGGCCTAGACATGGAGAAACAATAAGAAGAAGACTGCAAAGTCAGCAATTGCTATTGTTGGATATGTGCTGTATTTTAGTCTTCATTCAATTTGTTGGCAAAACTTGTTCCTGAGATGCCAAGATCAATCCTTCCGTTTCCTTCTTCAAAATTCTTGCTCTAAACTATCCCAATGTCAGCTTTTGGTCAGCCTTTCCCTGGCGGTGCAAGGGTTAATTGCTATCCTGCAACCAAAAATTTGGAAGATTGATCCTGAACAGCACTCAAGGCTGACTCAGCCTTCCACCCTTTTGAGCTCAGTAAAATGCTAATTAACTTGTGAACTGCCTAGAGAGTGCACCAAGCGCTATGGGGTGGTATGTAAGTGTGATTGCTTGTCTTTGTTTCTATGTTTTTCCAGTATATACCATGCATAGTTTTGTTTGTCTTGTGGGACTTTAAAATTCAAACAGATAGACATCTGACTCATAACACACCTGATATAACTGTTGGCACAATCACTGCAAAAAACACAGGGATAGCCTTTAAAAATAGCAGCCGGACTGCCTGCCTGCCTGCCTGTTTGTTTGTTTGTTTGTTTGTTTGTTTGATGACAAAATAATGGGTATATAGTATGCAGAACATTGACTGTAATGGAGTTTGGATAGCTGGAAGTTTGGAATTTTTAAAATTCTGAATTCCAAATCTTAAGGGCTATACAATAATTCAAAATTCCAACACTGAATTCTACATTTTAGCACTAGGGTCCATCCCTATTTTAAACCCAGATCTCCTGAGTTGTGGTCTGATGCTTTATACACTCTATAATACAGGCTCTTTTTAACATATGTAGTCCCCCAGGGAGGGAGGGAGATTGTGATATTCAGGTTCACCTGGATTTCCTGCCTCTTAATGCCTTCATTAATCAGTACTTCATGGGTTTGGCATTCTTTGCTTCTAGTCATATCTCTCATTTATTTAGCAGTACAGAAAGCAGAATTCAAAATTTACCCTGTGTTCCCAACTCTGCCATAACATGAGGGGCAACAATACAGGTCTTGAATTTTCTGCCTGTTCTGAGCTGCAAGAAGCACAGGGAACGCAGGTGTCATCCCTCTCTGTGACATGAAAGAAAATTAGGATCAGTTCTCACAACATGCTGCTACCATATGGCATTGGCATTCACATGACTCGCTTGGCTCACAGCAGAGCAGCTGGCAGTCAGCACAGATTGATTGAAAATTGGGGCTGCCACAAACTGAGAAGGTCACTCAGATAGACGGTGGCCTCGTTCTTTAGCTTTCCTGGGAACACACCAGACCCTGCTCATATTTCAACTTGTCTTCCTCCCTCCAGAAAGGAGCTGTAGATGTGTCAGTCTTTGCTTGAGCTTTGTTTCATGTGGACCTGAGTTTGGCAAGAGTTAATGACCTTCAGAAAAGCTAAATCATAAATATGGTGGGGAAAGGATTTGAACAGTCACTTAGAGGCTACAGTGGATGTTTCATTAGATTAAGTCTGAAAGCTTATTAGGAAGAAGAGACTTGGGCTGTAGTGGTTAACTAGCCTTTTATTAATATTTTTGCCTGAAATTCTGGAAGTGAAGCTGGTTTTTTTAAAACAAGCAATTTATTTATTTATTTATTTATTTATTTCAGAAGTACCCAAACTATGGCCTAGGGGTCAGATCTGGCCTATGAGGCCAATTCATCTGGCCCACGAAGCCCTCATCACTCCTGGAAGTCCACTGTATGGGTGTGTTTTACTTCCACTTCCTAGAGCGACAAGGGCGCTGGTCTTCATGAATTGGCCGCGGAGGCTGGATCCGGTCCCTGGGCTATAGTGACCGGCTCCCTGAACCACGTGACCAGCCCACTGCCAGAAAGGTTTGGGCACCTCTTATTTATTTATTTATTTATTTATTTATTTATTTATTTATTTATTTATTTATTTATTTATTTATTGATATTGGGATCTTTTGCATGTTTATGCATTTAAAAAAATTGACAGCACAATTGTGTCATTCTCTAATGCCACACTAACATGTTGCTCAGCCATGCACCTTGTCTGAGGGCAGTATTCTGCACTGTACTTCTGCAAAGTGGTTTGATGTATATAGTACACATGTGTACTGCACACAGTGAGCATACACACATGCATAAAATTACTTCACATGGTAAGAATCCCAGATTAGCCAGCTTCCATTTAGTAAGGAATAGCCTCTTCAAATGCACATTCTCACATCTAAAGAGCCACTTCACACTGATGCTGTATTCCCCTACACGTGTATCATATCACTGTGAATATAGCTTTATGTCAGTGATGGAGAACCTTGACACTCTAGAAGTTATTGAACTTCAATTACCAGAAGCGCTGATCAAGCTCTGATCATCAAGAATGCTGACTTGGGATTCTGGTAATTGAAGTCCAAGAACACCTGGAGTGCCAAGGTTCACCACCATTGCTACTGAATGAGGCAGTGTAACCCTGTAGCTCTTCTGCCATTGCTGTGAATGTGTATTATGGCAGTGTACATTGGAAACCACTCTCACTTCAGCTGTTTCTGTTCATAGAAGATTCTGCTAATCTTTTCATGACATTAAATTTTCAGTAATCCCTTACAGAGGGATCATGGTGGTTTAGTGGTGAAGACACTGAGCTTGATGACTGGAAGGTCAGCAGATCAGCAGTTCAAAAACCAAGTGCTGTGTAATGGAGTGAGTTCCCGTCATCTGCCCCAACTCCTGCCAACCTGGCACTTCAAAATCAAGAAATTGCAAGTACAGTAATACCCCGGATAACGCTAGTACCGGATAACGCTAGAATCGGATAACGATGTAAGATTTTTGGAAAAACCTTGCATCGGATAACGATCTTTTTAGCGTTATCCGATTCAATCGTCAGGGTGGGTGGGAGCGGATTGGGTAGAACGTCTACCCAATCCACCCCTCAACTGGAGTGATCTCTGTGAGAGCAGTAGGGTCGGGGAAAATGCAAGCTCAAGAGCGCATTTTCCCAGACAGTACTGCGCTAGCAAGAACATTTGAAATAAAAAATTGGCAGCTTTTCAACTAACAGGAAGACCACTGTATTTAACAGTTTAATCCAATTTTGTTTTAGCAATCTTGTTGTTTGAACCAGATAGATGTGTGTTTGAACTTATCTAGATTAGTTTCCTTCATTTATTTTTATTTAATTTTTTTAGGAAAAACTGTTGAAAGCCAGCCATTAATTCCACAGGCCGAACCTGGAGTATTTCAGGGTTTTAAAAAAAAGTAATTATGGTAATAAATTTTTACTTAATTTTACCCCTATTGCTCAAGATTGTTACATGTTAATAAAGAGGTGCTGATGTGTTACTTTTTACTTACTTTTTTATTTTAAAAATTATACTTAGATATACAAAATGGCTCAATTTCTCTAAGTAGACCCTCCAACAACTTTGTCAGAATAACAAACATTTATTCTGGTCAAAAGGTAATGCTGCTACAAGTCATTAATAAATAGTGTGATTGTGCCCCTTTTACCACCAAAAGCAAATGTCACAGATACCACATTAATTGCCATGGCTACATTAAAACTCTAGTGTGAGATCATGTTGTCTCCAGGATGGAATATTTTACCCTATTGCTATACAAGTCAGTTGTCTTCTATTTGGACATCTTGGTGGTTGGGTGGTTTTGTTCTGATAAAATAGTATTTGTACTGGTATGATATCTTGTTGAATTAGACATGTGTGCATTCTCAAGAAACAGTCCCCTAGTTTAATTCTGCTGCTTAGGTAATCAGAACATTAATTTAAAGAAGGTCAAGAAAAAAGTGCAAGAGTATATCCAAATGTCTTTGTCCCTGTATTGTATTCTTCAAAATACAGGTAAAGGTAAAGGTCACCCTTGCTTGAAAGCCAGTCATATCTGACTCTAGGTTTCAGTACTCATCTCTGTTTTTAGCCAAAGACCCAGCATTTGTCTGCATCTGCAGACATTTCTGTGGACATGTGGCAGGCATGCCTCAACACCAGAGTGCATGGAACACTGTTTACCTTCCCACCAAAGTGGCCCTATTTATCTACTTGCACTTTCTTGCTTTTGAACTGCTAGGTTGGCAGGAACTGGGACAGAGATGGTAGCTCACTCCATCATGCAGTACCCAGGAATCGAACTCCAACTTTCCAGTCAGCAAGTTCAGTGTCTTAACCACTTCAGCCACTACAGTCCCAATATGTCAATAGACTCAAAGACTTTTTGGTATACCCTTATCCTTTCAGATTCTGTCGATAATTTTCCATCTACTTTATAGGTTTAGTTTGTTTTTCAATTTTGGAGGAAAGAAACTGGTTAAAGTCAATCAGTAAACTGATATCACTTTTATTATACATTTAAATAGTCAGCAGCCTTTGCTTTGATTTGGGCGGTTAGCAAATCAGTCACCTGCCTGCTTTAATGTTAAGTACATAAGTCATCTTAAATGAATCTAAGACTGGTAGAGGGAGTTTGATTAGTCAATGATTTGCCACAAAACATCCAAGGGCTACTCTGACTGAATCAATACAACTCTGTTAAGACTCCAAGGGCAGGGGCAACATTTCCTAATATTAAGTGGAAAAGAATTAGTTCTCAGACCACCCAATTGTGTTGGCAGTCTGGACACGCACTCGCTCACATGCATCTAGAGATCAGAATTTGTATGCATTTTCTTCTCTGTAATATTTAAGCTCTGAGGATGGGTAAAAGCTTAAGATGATCCTATTAGCCTAAAGAATGTAGGTAATGATTCCCTCAGTGACTAGGCAATAAGAAAGAAGAGGGATTTAGAAAAGAGAATGAGTGTGAAGACACTCTGCAGGTCTTAATGAGAATAACAGAGAAGAGGGAGGAAAACATTGCTCTTCTTCCATATAACTTTCAAATACAGTATGTAGTGGTATATGATGTTGTTGTTGTTCAGTCGCACAGTCGATTCCGACCCTCTGCGACCCCATGGCAATTTGAAATGGAAAATAAATTTGTAGGTGACATATGAAGAAATCATCACCTGCAGTCAATACCTTTCTTGTCATTCTACAACTTGATGTTTCCATGATTTCTTCTTGTTAATTAGGATTCCCTCCATCCAAACCCTAACTAATTTGTTAGAGATTGGGTGAGAGTGTTCTGCTACAATTCTTGTTGTTGTTGTTCCTCCCCTACAAGAGTCTGGATGCCATCATAGCTGTCCCAACTATGGGAGCATTAAGCAGGGATGTTGTGTTGCCTCCATTAGCAAAGATCTATGCCTTGACCTCTCTATTTACTCCCCTGTGGGACTGGTCCATGCACCAGGGATCACAATCACAATTCTTTCTCCATTCTTGCTGAGCCATAATGGATGACCACATTATGACCAGCTTTTTTACCTACCCACCCACCCACCCACATTTTTAATATAGATGTAGAAAAATGGCACCCCATGCTACATAGCTGAAAACCTCCCACCCTTATACAGCCCTAAAATGAATCTTTGGAGCCTGTAAAACTTAAATCAGGCTTGTCTGGCTAACATGTCCGACTCTAGGGGTCAGAAAAGCCAAAGGGCCAGCACTGTCTGTATCTGCAGATGTTTCCATGGTTATGTGGCAGGTATGACTAGATGCTGTTACCTTTCCTGCTGAAGTGGTACCTCTTTATCTACTTGTATTAGGTTCCATTTTACTTTTTTACTTTTCCCTATTTTTTTCTGGTACATTGTATTTTCGGTATTGTATGTTTTTCTTTCATTGTATTTTGTTTGAAAACTTAATAACATTTATTTTTTTAAAAAACTGTTAGGTTGGTGAGAGCTGAGCCAGACGACAGGAGGTCCCTCCATTGTGCAGCACTTGGGTCTCAAACTGCTAACCTGCAAACCTTCCCATTGTCAAGCTCTGAGTCTTAATCACTACACCTCCACAGCCCCTTTTGGCTAACAAAGAAAGCCCAAATAAATGCAGCATGGCAAAATGGCTGCTTCAGTCTGGAACTGGCAGACCAGCAAGCAGCACAAAACCCTCTCCTCACTTCACACAAGAAGAAATAAAGTGTCTCAACAGTGGCAGGTTTGCCAAGGCCTGCAGTCACAGACTGAGCACAGGATTCTCCTATGCGATACATCAAAGAACCGTCAGTGAAGAGGCAGGCTCTGGGCCAGGTCAGGCTTTAAAAGGATGCCTACTCATCCCACCCACAGGGCCTGTTGAAGGGATGCCATCAGTACCCTCTGCCCTGCCTTTTGTCTCCCCAGCCAGAAAAGAGGAAAGCTATCCCTCCTTCCAAGCCACTTAGCAACGGCACAACTTCAGAGGAGGCATTCTTCATCCTTTAAATATGAGTTCTTCCTGCACGCCTTATGCCTTTCACTTCATCTTACATGATCAGCTGTAAGAATATCTGCATTTCATTTGGTATTGTGTCACTAAAGTATCCTGGGTAATTAGAATTTGTTTTATGATTCCTTCATCTTTATTCATTCACCTCAATGCTTCATTTGTCATGTTCTGGATCTAAGCAATTCTTAGCATCCTGGGATAAAATCTTCATTTCAAAAGCCTCTGTCTTTTTTCTTTCCCTTTACATTAGCCATATTACAGTTCAGGATTACATGCCATGCATTGGAATCAAGAATACATAACAATACATTTCCCCAAATCAATCATACATTTTGTTATATAGTCTTCATATAAAGGATGTAGGTTTGGGCCATCACTATTCTTACTTTAACTACCAAATGTGACTATGATGCAACTGTTCCTTCAAATAAATCCCAAGGTACTAATATTTACTAAAATGCTCTACATTTTTATTTTTAATCCGAAATCACTTTACATTGACTCCTTGTTTTTGACAATTCCATCGAGGCAGTCTCAGACAGAACTCATCACCCCTTGCACTTTTGCACTTTCCTCCAACTCCTACAATGCCATGGAGCACTTTTCTAACAGTATGGCCGGGGGGGGGGGGATGAAAGAGCAGCATGAAGATGAAGGGCTGCTCTACTTCCTGCTGGGGATGGTTTGACCACCAAATTATTGGACTTGGGTCCCTTTAATTTGAAAAATCCCATCACTAATGTTCATTATTTCATTGACTTATTAAGACCATTAAGTTATTCCTGTGGACTGCAAGTATATTATTATCTGCATATTAGATGTTTCCAGTCTGACTAGGTTATCCTGCTATGGTAATAGAGTGGACTATACTGCCAGTGACTCAACGCTGAATGTCATGTGGCAGTTAACTAACCTAACAACCCTGAGGACTAGCAGCCTTGGGAAGAATGATGGTCCCCAAGTGGATTAAATCCCACTTGAATCCATCTTGATGAAGGGCAGCAGCTTCTGGCCTGGGGCTGAGGAGGACTTTGCATGTAAAAAGGGCTCAGGACCAGAAATTGACCTGTGAAGCTGGATCAGTGGTACAGGTGTCACGCTGCGATGAGGCAGGCAAATTGAATGCCACTGCATTATATTCTCAGGACAGTCTTCATGGCTGATTGCCATGATGATCACAAATATTTGGAATCAGATATGGCACACGAAGAACATTAGATGTTATTGATGAAATCTCCATTGACAATGGCACTGTTGTTTGAATCAGCAAGTGTTTTTCTGAATATATTTTCAGAGTAAAACTCAAAACAGATAACAAGAATATACACTTTTATTGTGCTCCTTTTCAGATTTCAAAATCTGCTCTCTTTTGATATTGAGTGTCACTATTGTTTTTGTGGTCAGCACAGATTGCAAATCATGCAGTTATATCTCTTTGAACCTTTGTTTTACAACAACTAAGCCAACTTGTAACAGAGGACTTTGTGAAAGTCTTCCTAATATTCAATAAAGCAAGAATACGTTTCCATGCTCCTGTCACAGGACTTCTCCCCAGGGATATGTAGACAGAATATAGCTCCGCTCCCTCCAGTTCCTCCTCTCAATCAAAATTGCTTTTCTCCTGACAATCTTCACACCTTGTAAATTCTGCTACATAATATCTTTAAGAAAACCTTCGCTGGATGATTCGTTAAGCATATACTGTGGATTGAAAATAATTAACTGGATAGAAATTATGTCATTCCTTGCAATACTGTTATTACTAGCATATTTTGAGAATTCCATATATACAGTCTTTTAGGCGGCAATTTCAGAGTGATGTTGGTAATCACAAGTTCCTGCTCATAGCACTATTTCATGCTTTTCTGTGCTCATATTTCCCAACAAATCAGAATGACTGCAGAATTTGCCAACACATTTCCACAGACTCATCTGCCCATTTTAACATTAAAATCTTCTCTTATGAAAGCTATGTAGCACTTGCTGTATGCTTAAATAAGCTTTGAGGTATTCATAGGATTTTTCTATGGATTCCTCATCTTTATCAGTACTTGGGCATGTATTTATATGATAATGATATCTGTAGGAATTACCTTCCTCTAGCCAACCATTTCTCCATCTGACTATTGAATGAGGTTTGTAACAGCTCAAATTATGTTTTTTTTGTTACTATGACAGCAACTCTGTAAGAGTGCTATGCATCATAGCTGCCCGAATAACATATAGAAAGCACCATATCTACAGTATCTCTGTTTGGCTAGATCTTAGCCAAGAATCTTTAATTAATTCCAAGAACTACATTAATATTATGATCATTACAATTACTCATAGCAATATTAATAATGGTAACAGTAATAATAATACTATTGTTAACACCTTATCTATTTATGTTTTGGATGCTTTGTTTTTTATGCTGGTCTTTGACTGTAACAATAAATTGATTGATTGATTTATATGGAAGGTTAGAATTATACTTGCTGCTAAAATTCTAATACTGAAACTTACTGTTGTTCCATCATTGCCTAAGCTTAGTTTGAATATTCTAGGAATTACTTTGAAATTCATCAAACTTTCAAAGATGTGCTATCAAAGTTTATCCAGATATGCCTCTGATTCAAGCTCATGTCAATTTAACTGTTTTCAGTCTATCATTGCATTATTTTCTTCTGCAGCATGCATAGTGTTACACAATAACATAGTTTTATTAGGCTTTTGAAGCCATGTTATTTTCATTCTTGTGTGCAAAATAAGCATGTGCAATAATTACTGTGTATACAGCCTTAGGACATACATCATAGGTAAAGGTAAAGGTTACCCATGCTCGAAAGCCAGTCGTATCCGACTCTAGGGTTCAGTGTTCATCTCTGTTTATAGCCAAAGATCTAGCACTGTCTGCATCTGCAGGCATTTCTGTGGACATGTGACATGCATGACTAGATGCCAGAGTGCACGGAATGTACTTACCTTTCCCACTGAAGTGGTATCTATTTATCTACTTGCAATTTATTGCTTTTGAATTGCTATGTTGGCAGGAGCTGGGACAGATGACGGGAGTTCATTCCATCATGCAGCACTCGGGTCTTGAACGGCTGACCTGCCAACCTTCCGGTCATCAAGCTCAACATCTTAATCACTTCAGCCATCAAATTCTTGAGCCATTTCTGCTCAAATATTAACCAGATCAAACTGGAACAGGGAAGAAATGGTTTTAGTTTTTGCAGTCTAAGCCCTGTTTTCTATCACTAATCAGTATGAACATTTAAGCAACAACTCTTCCCCTCTTTTGTGGGAGCAGGAAGTCCACCATTAAATGATTCTATTTGCAATTTATTGCTTTTGAACTGCTATGTTGGCAGGAGCTGAAACAGAGATAGAAGGTCACTCTGGTCTCAAACTGCTGACCTTTTGAGCTTCCATTTGTCAAGTTCAGCATCTTAACCACTAAGCCACTGCAGTCCCTCTACATACAGCATAGAATGTAGTTCAATATGAGGTGGTATGTTAGGAGGTTTAATTATAAGATGGATAGCTCAGTGGTTTAGGCAGAGCTTGAAAGTTCAATTCTCCACTATGTCTCCAGATTGAAGATCCAGACTGTGTCACCATGGATAAGCTGCACAATCCCAGGGCACCAACAGAAAATGGGAATGATAAACCACTTCTGTGTATTCTCTATCCAGAAAACCCTGGAAGGGGTTCCTATCAGTCAGACTTGACGTTGGTGATACATTATCGCCGCCGCCGCTGCTATATTTCAAAGCTAAGGATCTTCCAGTCAGAGATTTTGGGAGCAAACATGTTGTTTGACTACTACAGGTAACATAACTGGTAGTGAAACAACACAAGCTTCTCTGGTGTAGGGCACAAGTGCCATGGGCAGTAGGATTTATTGTAAGCTTTAAGAAACCACCCAAAGAACTGAACCTATTTTAATTAATGGCTATTCTGCCATCAATGTTTCTCACCGTCAGATATTATTGAAGGCTAGGAAATAAATAGAAATGCATTTTTAAAAATAACCAATGTCTCTAAACATTCACCCCTTGCTTTTCTGTAACTCTCCTTTGCATTACAGTTTGCAAGAGAAGACTATACCACAAACATCTGTAAAGTGTGGCTGTCTTGAAAAATAAGTGATCAGAATGGAGAGGTACCAGCTGCTTTTATTCATATATTTATTTCAACAAAACTACAAACTTAAAGTAACATAGTAAATTAATATGACCTGGTATCACATACAGATCCTGATCATGTTACTTCAGGGGAGAACTATCCTTTCCAAAACAGGTGAGCAGAGGTCCCTTTCAACCTCAATCATCTTGCCTGGATTCAATATCAATCTGTTAGCTCTATTTTGGCCAGGCCGCTATCCAGGACTTGACCAGCATCTATACCCAGTAATTAAAAGAAGAGATAGAGTTGTTTGTCATCCATGTATTGATGACAACACTCTCCAAATTTCTGCATGATCTCACCCAGAGACTTCATATAGATGTTAAACAACACAGGGGGAAAGTGAGCCCAGGGGCACCTCAAATTGTTGTACCTTGCCTCCCTCAGCTGTACCCTTTATACCTGGTTGTCAAGGAATTGCCAGATCTAGTTAAAGACTGAACCACTATTACCCAACCTCAATAGTCTTCCACATGAATACTGTGGTTGATATCCAACGTTGCTGAGAGATCCAGGAAGACCAGCAGAGAGACATGTCCCCCATTGGCCTCCCAAAGGAGGTTACCTAGTAGGGTGACCAGTTCTGTCTTAGTCCCATGATACAGCCAGAACCCCATGTACCCAGACTGAAATGGATCCAGATGTATCTTCCAAGAACATCTGCAACTGATCCACAGCCACTCTCTCCACCAGCATGCCCATAATTGGAAAGTTGGAAAGAGGCCTATGGTTGTTAAGATCTTCCATGGGCAGACGTGGTACTTCAGGAATGGGTCACACCATAAATTCCTCCAAACAAGCTAGCATTTGGCCTTCCTGAAGGGATGCATTAATAATCTGTATAGCCCATTCAACGGTCACCTCCTTAGCCTCTTTTAAAAACCATGAATGTCAGGTGGGGAGGTCATGGCCTTTTCTAGTTCTATGACAACAAACTGGCTTGAGAGAACAAAGTTCAAAAAGGATTTGGTGAAAATCTTTAGGATGACGTGTGAGTTTCATGAGTTCAGGTACAAAGTGACCTAGGGGCAAGTTCAATTATCCTGTCTTTCATTCATCTGGCAGTGTCCAGCTTCCCTTGGTGCCCACAAAAAGTATGAAAGCCTGCAGGCACTTTTGATGAGGTCACATCTTCCACTAGAGCTCTTGAGATCAGAAAGTGTAGGCAAGTAGGTATGCTACAGAGTAATCAATATACAAGTAATACCTCATATAACATTAGTATCGAATAACACTAAAATCGCATAACATTAAGCAATCTGGGGGGGGGGGAGAATTGCATCGGATAACATTAAGATCCTATGGGATGCATCGGATAACAACCGCTAAAGCCTGTGTGGTTACACTGTATCTCTATGGATCCCATAGGATTTTAACATGCATCGGATAACACTAAAAATCGGATAACACCAAGACTTGTGGAACCAGGTTTTAACGTTATCCGAGGTTTTACTGTAGTTAATAGAAAGACCAACATGCTCATAGTAGCCTTAACCCCACCCCTGATAAGGTAAGCTGGGAGACATGGTGATAAAAGAATTATAAAGCAATCTGTAAAATGTGAAGGAAAATGGAAGCCACCTCCACAAGAGAAGTACCTTTTCTGAAGATTGAAAGACAAATTTCCCTAGAACAGGGGTCAGCAAACTTGGTTCTCCAGGTGTTCTTGGACTTCAATTCCCAGAATCCCAAGTCAGTACACTTGTTGATCAGGGCTTCTGGGAATTGAAGTCCAAGAACGTCTGGAGAGACAAGTTTGCTGACCCCTGGGATACAAGTTACAATGCACAAGCTTAACTGGAAAAGCATTTATTTCAGAACAAAGGCAGTAGCCATTCCAATGGGTTTTATTAATAAAGTTGTATAAAGCATGCATAAACTATTAAGGTAGTCTGATGCTAGTGGCAAGCACTTGTTTGTTTTGCGTCCAATAAATCAGGATCATTGTATAAAACAAGATTTTCAGGCATTTATTTTAAAAGAAACAGCAAAGCAAAACTATTTATCTATTCAAAGCTCTGATCCAATTAGTTTGGAAAGCAACAGATCATCATTAACATTAACTGGATGTGCCAAACCATTTCATGATAGATTTATTGCATGTCTTTTGATATTATTTAGAAAAAAGGAGGCAAGAATTATAACTGAAGTGTCATGGAAACACAAATAAGATGTGTTCACATCAGCCTCAGCCAGTATTTCCTCCAGTGGGATGGACTATGCACAATATATTCCATACTCCATCACTAGCCTATTGGGAAACAGTGTGTGACCTTAATATATGTAATGCATTCTTCTATACTCCAAGATATTATGTTGAATGATATTTTGCCCATCTTAGAGCTCTGAGTGAGATTTGCAGTGCACAAGATATATATTTAATCAATGCATATGTTAATCACACTACATTTTCAATGCATTTGGTAATGTACACAAAAATCTTAAGATATGCACTGACTGTATGTACAACACAGATAAAAACACACCTGCAATTCCCAGATTTAGATATCTCATGGTCACCTGTCATTTGTCCAGCCAGATTCCTGGTAAGTGTAATTTAAGTTGTTGAAAGGCCCACAGGAGACACCACTATTGGAGACTAATATATATATTATTTGTTTTATGGGTTATTTTGCAATACTTACATAAAGAAATGGTGCAATACAATAATTTATAGGATTCACTATTTTTTCATTAAATGCATTTGAGACAGTATAAAGCAAGTGGCTCTGGATGTCTTGAAGAAACAGGGCTTAATATTCTTCCATTGAGTTGATCACAATAGCAGGGAGAAATCCCCAGTCCTTTCTATTGCCATCAGTTTCTATTAGACTGGAGATAAAGTTCAAAGGTCAAACAATAGATGTTATTGCCATTTCAGCTCAGGGTCTCTAAATGGATTTTCATTCTCTGTTCGTGTGGGGCAAAAGTCAAAAGAGCAGCCTTTAATGGAACAGCAGCAAAACGGTTTGAGTCTTTTAGTTAGCAGTAAATATTTAAAGAGCAATAGAAACTGAACAGAGTAATAGCCATTTTAAAAGGACCAGGGAACCTCTAGTCTCTTGGAACTATGGATAGGTTTGTGTGAGGAAAGAAAAGGTATAGATAAAATCCAGAAAATTCATGATAAGTCCTTTAAAAGTGTTTTGTTTTGTTTTGTTTTGTTTTGTTTTGTTTTGTTTTGTTTTGTTTTGTTTTGTTTTGTTTTGTTTTGTTTTGTTTTGTTTTGTTTTGTTTTGTTCAGTTGGTCAGTTTGAGCTTATATACTGACCCACAGTGCAAGCACTCCTTGGACAATTCACATGCTAAATGGACTTGTTTGTTTGTTGTTCAGTCGCACAGTCGAGTCTGACCCTTTGCGACCCCATGGACCACAGTCCGCCAGGCACTCCTGTCCTCCACCATTCCCCTCAACTTGCTCAGCTCCGTGCCCATTGTGTCGACAATACCATCTAGCCATCTCATTCTAGGCCGCCCCCTTCCTCTTTTGCCCTCGACCTTTCCAAGCATCAAGGCTTTCTCAAGTGAGTCTTCTCTTCTCATTTGATGTCCAAAGTACTTTAGCTTCATCTTTACTATTTGACCTTCTAAGGAGCAGTCAGGGTTAATTTCTTCTAAGATTGACCTATTTGTTCTCCTCGCTGTCCAGGGGACTCTCAAAACTCTCCTCCAGCACCACATCTCAAAGGCATCTATTCTTCTGTGCTCAGCTTTCTTAATGGTCCAGCTCTCACAACCATACATTGCCACAGGGAATACCATTGCTTTGACTATGTGAATCTTTGTTTGTAATTTGATGTCTCTACTTTTCACTATGCTCCCCAGGTTTCTCATAGCTTGTCTCCCAAGAATCAGTCACCTTTTTATTTCATGGCTGCAATCTCCATCTGCAGTGAGCTTTGATCCTAAGAAAGTAAAATCTGTCACTGCTTCTACTTCTTCCCCATCTATTTTCCAGGGACTGATAGGGCCTGTTGCCATTATCTTTGTTTTCTTTGGACTTGTACAAATAACATATACAATAAGATATACAGTAAAACATATACAAATAACATATACAAATGGACTTGTACAAATAACATAATACAATAAGATCCTAAAATAAATAATCCCTTGTAAGTAGTTAAACTCTGTAAATAGAATTAACAAATTAAAACAACTTTGAACATTCCAATATAAATAGCAGATTTAGATAATTCATGTTTAACTAATTTCTTTAAAAACTGGGAGGGAAGGCACCATATGAATCTAGGCTGAAATCTTGTTCCAGAGGGATGGAGCTACAACTTCTTTTGGTCTCTGTAGGCATCACCATCATTTACTGCAAGGACCAGGGGGGGACAGGCAGGTGTTTTATAGAAACATTCTGTATCAAGTATCAAGGTCCTAAATCATTAAGGGGCTTTATAGATCATGGCCAGTACCTTAGATTGGGCATGGAGGCCAGCGAAAGCATGCCAAGACTGGAAATATGTGTTCATATCTGCTACTTCCTGTGATCAGTGATGCAACTGTATTTTGGACTTGCTAAAGTTTCCACACTGAATTCAAGAGCAGTCCTATGTAAAGAGTATTACAGTAATCTCTTTTGAAGATTACCAGTCCATGCACCATTATTTTCAAGCATTTCTTCTCCAGGTAGGGACATAGCTGGACAATCAGCCAAAGTTACTAAAATGCACTCTTAACCACAACAGATATTTGTACTACCATGGAGAGACCTGGATCCAAAAGTACATCCAAGCAGTAAAACTGATCTTTCAGGGGGAGTATAACCTCTTCAAGGCCTGGTAAGTGACCGTCTAACCCAGTGGTTTCCAACATGGGCCCCATGCTTCTCAGGGGGACTTCAATTCCCAGAACCCTAAGACAGTACATTGGCTGATCAGTGCTTTGGGGAACTGACTTTGGCTTCTGGAAATTGAAATCCAAAAACCCCAAGGTTGGGAAACACTACTCTAACCAGTCTGACAATCCTCCAAATAACAGGAATTCTGTCTCATCCAGATTCAGTTTCAATTATTGTTCCTTATCCAGTCCATTATTGATGCTAAGCATGAGTCAACCACTTGTACTGCATCACCTGCAGATGAAGAAAAGGAGAGATAGAACTGTGTGTCAGCCATATATTGCTGACAACAAGCTCCGAATCTACAGCCCGTTCCCACAGCACTCCAAACAACTCATGTAGTCAGCCTCTTAGATGTCTTAGTCTTGCTTTCTATATTAATATGAGCCTAGTTCTCTGCAAAAGACTCAGTGTGCTTTGTTCTTCAGGAAGTATTTTGTCACTGTTCCACAAACCTGGAAAATGGCTTGGCTGAACATGGCTAGTCAGGCTGAATTGTTCTGAATTTAACCAAATGGAACACAAGTTTGCAAGCTTAATTTTCATGTATGTTAAAATCACAAATTCACCAAAATTGCTTCTACAGTACTTGTAAAAGATTCGTTTTCTCTTGTTTCTGAGTTAACAAAGTTTCAAAACACTGAGAATCTTCCTGAAAAGTATGTGACAAAAATATCACAAGCTCCCATCAAAACAAAATTAATGGAAGGGAAAATGCATTTGGCTTTCAATTATGGCACCATTAATTAAGGGGCCTTTTTTTTCCAGTTCACAGGTCACAGCTCTCTAGCATTTTCCATTATGATTTGCATTCCTAGTGTGCCTGCATTCCTTGATATAATGCAGCACAGACAATTAGACCTGGTTTTGAAATATTCTAAATAGCAAATCTAGAAAGAAAAATCCATGCATGACATACAAGTTTATATTTGATGGGTATATTTTCACTTTCTCTGAAATTGAACTAAGATGAAGGATGCTTGCAAATGTATTAAACTGTTGGGGAAATTTGCCATGTTACATGCCTAAAACATGGTGTTATTGGTGGAAAGGAGCATAGCCCTACTGGTATACTGCTTTGCCCATAGTTTTCCACCTCTGACTTTAGGCCATCCCCTTCTTCTTATGTTTGCTTGTTTGGCTTCCTTTGTTTACTGTTTGTTGTCATTTCCTCCCTGACCACCTTTCAATCCCATTGTCACTCTTTCTCCTCTGATTACAACTACAGTTGATAAATGTGAGTAAGGGTCACTTCTTTCTTCTTCCAAAGTGAAAAACTGTATTAAATTTGTAATAGTCAATTTATACTGATAACAAAATATGAATACAAGTCATGGAGAGATGTAAGGAGGAGAGGAAGGAAGAGGGAAATGGTGAGAGGATAGTAATGCAGGAAAGGAGGAGGAGAAGCCAATGACGTGCTTCTCTAAACAGTGGTAGAGCATTCGTGTCCTGCTTGTAAACTTCCCCTTGGTAAACTGTTTTGTCAATTTATAGATGGAAACTGGACTGGACTGGACTGGAAACTGGTGTGATCCAGTAACAAATGAGATAAATGGGGAATGAAGAATCCTTGATGTTATTTTTAATTGGGGGTACATAATGTTTGTTTTGTTATTATTTATAATTTATTGTTTGTTTATTCTTTCTGTATAATTTCTTATTGTATAAGATTTTGCAAAGCAAAGCAATCACACTTATATACCAACCCATAACACTTAGTTCACTCTCTAGGCAGTTCACAAGTTAGTTAGCATTTTGCCCCCAACATACTGGGTACTCATTTTACTAATCTCAGAAGGATGGAAGCCTGAGTCAACCTTGAGCTCTGGCCAGGATCAAACTTACAACTTTTTGGTTGCAGTACATCATTTTAACCACTGCACCACCAGGGCTTTTAAAAAATGTGTTGTTACCCACCCAGAGTGAGAAAATATCCCAGATGGGTGGGATCTAAATGCAACAAATAAATACATAAAATGAATAGATGTTGCCCTTAAAATAGCCTCCCATACTAGACACAAGGGGACACACACAAAAGTTTGCAAAAATATTTTTTAAAATTATCTCTACATTTTAAAAATTGTTGTGTTTTGGGGTGAAGGCTGGGGCTTTTGATGATTTCATTTCCGCACATTATTCCAGGGCTTCATGTTTAGTATATCCGTTGCTTTGAGCAGCTGGTGCTTTTGCAAAGAATGCTGCCACTAATTGTAGCCAAGATGCCAAGAAAGAGGGTCAGGAAGAGGTGGAGAACTTATTCCTGCTGCTGCCGCCACAGCCACAGGAGCCAAACCGAGTGTTTGCCTGCAAGAAATTGGAGAGGGAGGTGGAGGCTGCAACATGAAACAATGAAATCAAAAGAGAAGAAGGAGGGGGGGTGAGAGAGAGGTTATGGCATAATGGTGCAGAAAGGTAGGCTAGGGAAAGAGAAAGGGGTAGCAGTGGCAATGGAGGGCTCCTTAGTGGTAGGGAGTGATAATATTCACTCTTCCTTGCATCCTGACTCCTCAGGAAGGCTGCATAACCAGCCCAGGGATTGGACAGGCCTTAGCTCCATTGGCAGACTGGTTGCAAATCAAGTGTAGTAGGGCCATTAGCCCTTTTAGGTCATTTAACATCTTACACAGACAACAATATTTGTTTAGGAAATGGTTTCACTGAATATATATGCAAGTCACTTAGTTTGGTTTTTAGAGGGATTTATTGTGAACATTCAGTCTCCTTGAATAGTTTAATGCACTAAAGCTGTGCAGATATATGTTTATGAGCTTCTTCAGCCCATTTCCTAATAGAACTAGGGACAAGTGTCTGGTTATTACCAGACAGAACAGATATACGAGCTGACTGGTTTTCTCCTTTGAAATCTGCCCTGAGTAATTGAGTGCTAGTTGGAAAACAGTGAGAGCTCTCTGTACCTTACGTTGTGTGGTGCTAATGATCCTACATGTTTCAGATTTCCATTTGAAAACTTTCTGTGTCCTCTTTGCTCTTTCTTTTTTAAAAAATAAGGAATTATAGATCCATTTAGAAAAAATGAGGGACCTTGAGAGCCACAAATCTACACATGCATACTTCTGCTGATCCAAGCCATGTTCCATTCCTGCTGAATGATACAGTCCTGTACATATCTATTCAGGAGGAAGCCTCTCTGATTTCCATTGTTACAGACCAAGCCAGTCAAAGACATTTTACTGCCTGAGGTATAGCAACTGGACTCATTTAATGGTGGACTTCCTGTTCCCACAAAAGAGGGGACATAAAATCATTTCCTCCTTGTTTCAGTTTGACCTGTTTAATATTTGAGCAGATATGGCTGAGAATTTGAAATAGGTGGCTTAGTGGTTAAGATGCTGAGCTTGATGACAGAAGGCTGGCAGGTCAGCAGTCCAAGATCTGAGTGCTACATGATGGATTGAACTCCTGTCATTTGTCCCAACTCCTGCCAATTGAGCAATTTGAAAGCAAGAAATTGCAAGTAGATAAATAGGTACCACTTCAGTGGGAAAGGTAAAAGCATTCTGTGTGCTCTAGCATCTTGCCATGCCTGCCACATGACCATGGAAACATCTGCAGATACAGACAGCATTTGTTCTTTGGCTGTAAACTGAGATGAGCACCAAACCC
Organism: Furcifer pardalis; assembly: GCA_030440675.1. Lineage (NCBI taxonomy): Eukaryota > Metazoa > Chordata > Lepidosauria > Squamata > Chamaeleonidae > Furcifer > Furcifer pardalis. The sequence continues at coordinate 82,058,650 of CP126893.1, read as the reverse complement.
TAGAGTCAGAGGTGACTGGCTTTCGAGAGAGGGAGCCCTTTACCTTAGGGATACCTAACCATTTGAATTGTCCTGGCATGACTCGTACAGGCAGAATACAGCCTAGAGAGGGGCAGATGCCAAGCTTGCACAAACTACTTAGATCCAGCAAAATCTGTTGAACAATGGTCTAGTATCCTGTAGTGTAGCTTCATTTGCACAACAAGAATGACATCACCAGATACAGCATATTGCTTTTTCAGTTTTGAGGTGTGCTTAACTTTCTATCATTGCATGCAAGTCACATTCACTGCAAAATTTAAAATAAAAACTCTTGAATTAGCAGCCATTGGCCACAGATAGAGTATATACTTGTAACTTAGAATAGTAATAGTGACTAATCACAAGTGAAAACAAGCTAACTTGCAAACTCTGGCAGGTTTTGAAAAGCTCATGCTATGAAAACCCGATTCCTTCTGCAGTTAAAGAATTCTTTCCTCTCATGATGTACTATCTTTAACTTTAATGTCCATGCCAAGGCATTATTTTCCAGTCCAGCACTGGAGTTCCTGGATACCATGGGATTACTGGGCCTATCCCAGCATATTACCAGCCCTACACATGTGGCAGGTCATACTTGTGACCTGCTGTTCATGATGGGGCAGATAGTAGGTGTTCCAAGGGTGATAGATTTGATATCTACATTGGTGTCATGGTTAGACTACCACCTGTTAAAATATGGTCTTTCTCAGACATGCTCTATGTATGGGGATACTGGACTCATTAAGATCATCTGTTCCCACAGGCTATTTGATCTGAATGGATCCATTTAGGCCCCTTTTTACATGATGTGCTGAGGTGACCCTGGTATTAAAACAATTGCCCCTAAATGTTCTCCATAGCAGAGCTTGGGATGCATCTGACACAATATTGTGTGACCTCCTTACAGCTGATTTTAGAAATAAGATCTTGGCCATTTCTCAGAATCTGGACTCCCCCTTTAATGCAGCTAGTCATGCTGTGATTTCTGGTACTCTGATTTGCGCTATTGTTTTGGATCAGTTTAGTCTTGTTACACCATCTGTGATATAATGAGGCCCCAAGTCCTTCATATATTCAAGATGGAGTTTATAGGTTTTAGACTATAGTAGAAATGTGGCATCTTGTGCTAGCAAAAGGCCACCTGTTTTCACTCCCTGGGACCTGGATGGGAAGAGACTGACTGGGAGGTGCCATGCTTCATTGATAGGGTCAGAGTTGTTTACCCAAACACTGGGACCTGATTGGATATATGCTAATTACCCAGGTTCACCTCATACCTGGTGAGAGTCAAGCAAACGGCTTGAGGGAGAGTTTGAATCTGGTGGTCAACAAGGAAGCACCAGTATGGGGGGAGGAAGGCCATCCCAACAGGCCTTATCTCCTTAAGTCTTAAAAATGATACAGTAATACCCCGGATAACAATTGCACCGGATAATGCTAAAACCGAATAATGACGACAAAATTGGGGGGAAGATTTGCACCGGAGAACGTTCTTTCCAGCGCTATCCGATGCATCGTAATAAAGAAGTAAAGGAGGCCAAAGCTCCTCTCCCTGCCACTTCCCTCCTTCCTCCCCGCACCCCCAGCAATGGGGTGCCGTACTGCCGAGAGAATCCAGCCCAGCCCTGGCCCTGCTTAACTTCAAGCCACCACATCTGCTGCTCCCACCAGGTTCCCCAGGCAGCCCTTTGCACTGGAACTCATGGCTGGCCCAGGCAAGGGTAGCATGCATGATCAAGCCGGCCTCTGCTCCGACTGAGCCAGGCTTGACCAGCCGATTGCACAGCACAGAGCTATGCCTCATGGCAGGCAGAGGCGGCCGAGCGCCGATGCAAGAGATCAGAAAATGGAGAGGAATGGTTGCCAAGGCAGCAAGAGACGCATGCATTGGATAAGGCTGAAAATCGCACAACGTTAAGACTTGTGGAACCAAGTCTTAACGTTATCCGATGTATTACTGTAACTTAGAACAGATAGATAGATTTTTTTTTTATTTAGGGGAGAAAATGTCTGAAAGCATTCTTTCTCTAAAAGCAAATTTTGATTAGGTTGTTTTTCTATGCTGAGATCTGTAACCTGATTCATCAAGAATCATTGCTTCAACTTCAATAAAACTACTTTCTTCAATCAACGTGTGTTCACTGAAATTGGGATTCATGAGTAAGACAAAGTCAAGCCACTAGCCTCCTTTTTAACGCTACCATATTACCACTCTAATATTAATTTGGCTGGGAACTGTATGCAGACAAAACCCAGGGTTGTTTCAGCCTGATGGGGGCTGAGTGATTGACATACATTCCTTGCTGTGAGTTTGTAGAGGGAATTTTGAATAATTCTCCTTGGAAAGAAATGCTGGAGAAGTCCCAAAGTGAGATGGGGAAGAGTATTGTTCTTCATACCATTAGAAGTTGACAAAGCACTTCCATACCGTAGAGTCACTTTCTAGTCTACAAGAGTAGCTTGTATACTAGATGAGCATTATAGAAATCAAATACAGGTTGTCCCTCATATCTGCAGGGCGTACATTATGAAACCTACTGTGGATGCCTCAAACTGTTGATTACAGCAGGCCCAATATTTTTCACTGCAGATAGCAGCCTCTAGTAGCCAACTTCGATAATATATCACAGAAATACATAAATATAGTTTGACGCATTATCCCCTTTCCAGCAGTCTTAAAGCTGATTTCATAAGAGATAATCTCTTGCATTTTAAAACAAAATTTTGGAGTATGTTGGGTCAAGACTGTGGTTACTGCAGGAATTAGCTTCTACTCACCCAGGAAACGCATGTATGTGGAGGACCCTACACATGTTCAAGTGAGCAAAAAAAGACAAAAAATGTTGTGGCACCTTAAAGACTTAACTCCTGTATTTAAGGAATTAGTCTTTAAGGTGCCACAACATTTTTGACTTTTTTTGCTGTTTTGTTTTATTTACTCTCTGATATGTTTGCACAGACTAACATGGCTACCATTTCAAACATGTTCAAGTGAGTACCCATGATTTTTGTATTCAACTTCACCCAACACATGAAGGCAGATTTGCTCCATAACCTGGAAGGCAGCCTGGGGGCGGGAGTGTGATTGATAAAAACTAACTGTAAAAACAGAGTTTTATAACAAGAAAATAATTGTGTAGGCAGGAAGAAGAAAGGGAAAGAAAGGAAAATATGCAGGGTTAAGTTGTGTGGGAGAAAAAGTACACATATTATGAGAGGCAGTAGTTCAAACTTCATTTTTATGCAGGGAAAGAAAAATAGATGCAATAATGATATTCTGAAAAGCAATATTTTATTGTATATTATATTGTTCTTGAACAGTGCACCACCAATCGACTACAAAAATTTAGTGGCAAGGAATGGATACAGAAATGGCCAAATAATTTGAAATAAGTCCCTGTGTTAGCTGTTGTGTTGACCACTTGAATTGTTCTAGTTTCGGGATGGCTGATGCCCCCCTCAGCCATTAGAGGCTGAACATTACAGGCAGAAGGATTTGGTTATATGAGGCTGTTACCTTGCTTACTTGTTTCTAGTTATTCCATGTTCACATATATTCTTCTGGATGTTGAACAAGTACCACATAGAAAGGTAGCAATGTGTATTTGCTGAATATTTAAAGGGATTTCTGTTCCATAAAATAATTCCATTCCACTTGGAAAGAACTGGATTTTAAAAAATGATGGCTTTGATGTTTGATGTTATCGTCCTAGACATTCAATAACTGATATGAAGATTATTAGTCTAGTGCTCACCTGTTACATCTGATTGAACAGATGGGATATATCTGAAGGTCCTCTTATATCCTCTATTCTTATGCAGAGGAAATTGGTGCTGATGAACAGCTTTAAGAAAGAAATGGGACTGAAAGTAACAGAAGCTGGAACATCCTTTATCGCTGTAATTTTTACAAGGTTATAAAAGTCATTCTTGGATACAAGCTTTAAAATGCTAAAGCAGAGTTCTACAAAATGAATGCAAATAAGACTTTTCTATCATAAATTAGAAACATCTTGTACCTGTAAGAGATACTTATTGGACTTCAGGGAAGTGACATTCAAGGAGCCGAGTTATTCTCTTCATTTGTAATTCTGTTTTGACCCACCCGACCCCCATTTATTTACAAAAAGAAAAAATGTGCTGTCAAGTCAATTCTGAATTATGCTCACCCTTTGCAGGGTTTTCTAGACAGAGAATACACAGATAGCAGTTTAACCATTCCCTTCTTCTGGGGGTGTCCTGGGTCTGTGCCCAAGGCCACACAAGGCTAGTTTTTCTCCCTGGAGGTACAGTGGGGAATCAAACTCCTAACCTCTGGTTCCACAGACAGATCCCTAAAGCACTGAGCTATCCAGCCAGCTATGTAATAGAAATAAAGTTGGGGAAGAAGAATCCTTTACCTGATGATGCTATAGCACTTAAGAGTCTGCAGATTTTCAGAGCTAGTGCAAAGGTGATATCACAGTTTTAATGCACAGCCAGAAACAACCTCTTGCTGGATGGTATAGAGAAAAAATTGTGGATGTGAAGACAAGACACTGCCTAGAAGACACAATTTTCAGAAGAAAACCCATGAACAGGGACAGAATTGTCTTTTTTTCCCTCCTGTGATCTGATGTAAGCTACTTATTTGGGGACATTATGGTTAAGAAGTTTGAAATGAAATAAAATAATTATAATGAGTTGTATTCCTAGGATCCTGCTTTTCTTTGTGGCAACTTGTGACAATCCTGTGCAATTGCTTTGCTTTTGATCTGAGACTGGAGGAAAACTAGCACCTGGTTTCAAAAATGCTTACCCCTAGCATACTTCTAACACACAAGGATATTCTTCAGCAAAACCTGCCTGTATATCACAGAGCTTCTGGGTTTGCTTTACATTGGAGTTGTCCACTGCTGAAACCTACAGAGCTACAAATAACTAAACGTATGATTTTTAAAAGTTTTAAAATTTAAAAACACAATTTAAAAACATGCTGCAAAGCATAGAAGCCTTTGATTGATCCATGACAGCATAAGATGGTCCACCCTACCTTGGACTATGCACCATCACTAAGTAAAAAGACAATACAGAACCCTTGAATAATGGACAGAGATTGTGGGAGCTGCATTCCAGCTACCAAGGGAGAACAATTTGTTTTTTGCCCCTGGTGTAATTGTCCCTGGTGATTCTTATGTCCTGGGAAAGTGAATCAGCCCTGGGTTTCAGCATGGGCTTTAAAGGAGATATTCAAAAGGCTGACCCGATTTGGGGAAAAACATTTAGCACCATGGACAGCTCCTATAAAGTCTGTGCTTAAACTCAGAACAGATTCACTGGCCCACTGGTGCTAGAACAAGTTCAGCTTCCCACGTTGTTGTTGTTTTACCAGATTTTGGAAGGGGAAATGCCACAAGAATAATGGGCAGCAGCACTTAGCCAGGCCCTTTAAAAAATCAAACCGAGGTTGCTTTTCAATTAATTGCATTTGCAGCCGGTTTAGGAGAAAAACTCTTTAACAGAAAGTACACTCTTTTTTGACCTTCCTGTGTCTTAGAAGGAGATGGGACATTTGTCTTATTTCCCATTCCTTCCTAATTTTCATAGCACTGCACTGCTCATTTGGGAAACATGAAAAAAAAAGACTGCTGGCCAATTCCTCCAAGTTATTTTCAAACTCTGTAAGACATGGTGTGATTGAAATTCTATAGCGCCGATGTGTAGGTTATTGAAAAGAGAAAGCTGTCAGCACCAGAATTATGGATGAAGTACACCGAGCTGGCAGAGTTCAGCACTTGTTGGTGCTTATTTATTTTCTGGCATGCAATCCACAAATGCACTAATATTTAGAGCTAAGAAGTTCAGGCACCCACACATACATGCAAACCCTGACCTATGTGAATATTTAAGACCTTGCATCAAAAGATTTAATTAGGCAAAACAGTGGTGGCTGCTTATTTGCATATCTTCATACTTTTCATCTGTGCCAGTTTGAAAGAATGACTGGAAGCCAAGCTTAAAAGCAACAAAGCACACAGGCTAGAAGTCAAGTGGTTAGTGCATAGCAATTGAAGATCAATTTTTCATCTCCAGTTGGCTGCCCTTCACAAATTTGGGCAAATGACCAGTCATGCATCCAGTTTGACAATCAGATGAGTCTGCTAGAAAAGAAAATTCTGACCATTATGGTAAGGAAGGCAGGAACAGATGCCTATTTCAGTTTTGTTTACTGTATGGCAACTGTATGTGATGTCTCCACCCAAGGTTTACTAAAGTATAGGACATTGTCTCGAACCTTAGTTGCCCATCCAGCCCAGATTAGGGAAGTTAATTTTGGACTACACATTTCAACAAGCAGCATCTCTCTATGACAGTGATGGTGAACCTTGGCACTCCAGATATTCTTGAACAACTCCCAGAAGCCCTGATCAGCAGGAGTGCAGGCTTGAGCTTCTGGTAATTGAAGTCCAAGAACACCTGGATTGCCAAGGTTCACCATCACTGCTCTAGAATCTCAGGTAGAGCTGTTTCTCCTCATCTGCAGCTGGATCCTTTCACCTGGAGATAACAGGGGCTGAATTGCTTTACCTGTTGCAGAGATGGTGAGTGGACAATGAGATCAGAAATGTGTTTTTGTTTTTCCCAAAATGCATAATCAACATGAACACCTCACGTAGAAACCCTTACAACTGTGTTAAAGAATAGTACAGAGGCTGAGGTAATGATTCCCTGCTGCTCATTCTTTTACTAGATAGTACAATGCAAGAGACACTTTGGGATGGTCTTAAAAGTCACTCAAGTTTGAGTCTCTGTTATGAGATTTTGTGGAATAGGGAATTCCTCCCGGTGATGTTGAACCAGAGATCTCATTCTCCTTTATCATTGATCATGCTAGAATTTGAGAATATCTGGAGAACCATTGCTTCCTCAAACCAGATACCTCTAAGGAGAGGCATCATATATGCTAAAACTTTAAGCAGGGATGCATTGAAGGTATGTGCACAGGATATGACTTACCAACTAAGTCTGAAAATTCTAGAAGAACACAATCACTGCTGAGAAATACTGTGCTAGAGCCTGGAAAGTGATTTGTGAAAATTCAAATATCCAGGTTGGGGATAACTTTTTGGGTCATTCCTTCCTTTTTGCTTGCCTGCCTGCCCATCTGTCTGTCCATGTGTCAGTCAGTCAAACCACCTGTCTATAGCAGTGATGGCAAACATTGGCACTCCAGGTGTTCTTGGTCTTCAATTACAAGAAACTCAAGTCAACACTCGTGCTGATCAGGTCTTCTGGGAGTCGAAGTTCTAGAACATCTGGAATGCCAAGGTTTGTCATTAGGAATGAAATAAAACAATTGGATCTGTATTGCTTCAGTGAAACATGATACCTCATGCTGCACCTGCAAGACTGCACCATCCCATCCTGGGACTTAAGTCTAAAAGACCTTGAAGTCTCAACATCTTACCTGGATTATTTAATTTTTTTACATTCCTGTTTCTCACCCAAAAGTTTTTCAGGATACATAATCTCTCTTGTATTTAATACTTTAGTGGTCCAGTAAAGGAATTACACCCTTGTATTTCATAAGAGGATTACACAGCTTTTCTCTTTCTTGCTTTTTTTTTAAGTAGCCAGAGTTTGGGAGTTTGATACCCAAAAATACTTCCTGGGAGAATAACCAGTGTGTGTAGCCTCAGAACACCCCCAGAAGAAGAGGAATCATAAAACACTTCTGAGGAGAAGAAAGGGAATGTTAAACTACTCCTGAGCAGTCTATACTGAGACTGTTGTATTATTAACTAGCTACAAGTATAGTTCCAAGCCACCATAATTAGTTGTAACAATTACAGGTTTTTAACCTGTAACACTTCTCTATTTTTTTAAAAAGTACCATAACTAAAATGGTTTTCATTTTAATTATTTACTTTGGGGAGAAACATTTGACTACTACAAACCATAGGCCTGTGGCACAAACCTGTTGTCCTCTCATTGCCACAATACCCACAATAGAGCATCAGGCAGCAGCATGAACAACACCTGAGTCATCCAAGATTCCTCCTCCAGCATTGAGCAAAGGGAGGCCACAAACCCTGTAACTATAAGGAAACTAAGAAGTTGCAGTCACGTTATGAAGTTCAAGAAATCAGAAATGTAATAAAATACAGGAAGTTAGGCTACTTTTGTCACATAATGATGGGGGGAGCACAGATTGTTGAATTGGGACCTAATGAGCATTACCTATATGTAGAACTAGTCACTTTGTGTCCTGCCTGCGAGTCAACCTCTTCTCTCTTCCAGCATTGCTGTAGGGTCACTGCCAAAGAGATAGACATCAAAGGGGTGCCACTTATGGTGGTCACCCTTTGGGAAAGTCACTTAGGAAAATTCATAAGGATAAAAGTCACACAGAGAAAAGATGAGGAAAGGCATCATTTTCTAATGGAAATTTTCCCCCAGGAAAAGGCAGAAAGGTGAAGTGGGGCAAGAAGCAGCCACTGGAGCCATAGGGTGTAGGGGCACAACTGTGCTCTCATAGAAGAGGAGGTGGAGTAGCAATCTTCTTCTTTGCTTCCTCTTTTACCCCATCAGGAGTAGCAGTGGTTTATTCAAATTTCACCCCCCTTATCAACTGACATTCTGTTTGTGCCTAGCTAACCGACATTAAGGAATATCTTTCCTTCCCAAGCTTGCTGAATTGGTCTCAGAAATTGTTTTGTAGTCTTGTCAACTTGTTGTTCTGCACTTATGCCGAGATTGCCTTATCAGGATGCCATGTTCTTCATTGATAACTTTCTCTGAAATAGTACCTGGTCCTATTTATGTTGGCAGGGCACACTTTAGAGCAGCTTGCTGGGTAGGATGAGGGTACTCTGGGTGTAGAGGAATTCTTGATAATTATTTTGTCATAACCAGGTGACAACTTATCAGGGTTTAGACTCATTTTAACATAAATATTCTGCAGGGTTTACAAAAATCACATTGGCTGCTGATCCATCATTTCCAGGTCAATTGAAAGGCTGTGTATAACCTATAGAGCAATATATCATTGGGCACAGGTTTCCTCTCCACATGAGTTTTCCCAGTTTTTGACACCTTCAGAAGAAGCCCTTCCCTCAGTCCTACTTCCTTCATGGGCCCCTTTATTGAAGATGCAAGATAAGTCTGCTTTGGTAGCTGCACCTAGATTGTGGAACACTTTTATCACTGCTTATCTCTCTAATAATAACTTTTTTCCTAGATGGGATTTTAAATTAAACTAGACAGATAAGAGGAGTCTTACTGTGGAATGCTATATGGTTATTGTTCCTCATGGTGGTTTTTAAATGATTAGTCTTTTAATATTATTATAAATTGGGTATTTAACATTGTAACATATTGTACATGTAGTTATATCTTTTCTTTAACCAGCTGTGATCTTCCTAGGCTCTCTTCACCGGATCAAAATGTCATAGTAATGAAATAAATATTTTTAATAGCTGATAACTCAGAGTGAAATGAATGGGGAAAGGAGCAGAAGGAGGAAGAGATCTTACTGGCTGAAGAACCTAGGAGACTGGTTTAAATGCAACGACAAAAAGGTTACTGCAAAAAAAGGAATTTGTTACCATTAGCTACCTATTTGTAACATCCTTGCACTGGTCTCAGCTGAGCTTGTCAGAATTTTTATACATTAACTCACTGCACTGATGTCTCCCGGGAGAAGCTGATGCACAATGAAACGCACAGCTAGCAATAAGAGCGCAGACTATTTCCACATGGAATTTTCTTTCTGAAGAATCACATTTCCAAGTCAGATGAAGCATATTAAATCATTAATTGGTTGCTATGCTTAATTAATACATTTGGACGACAACACAACAGTGCCTGCAGATGTGTCTCTCCACTCTTGCCCTGCCAACTGAAAAGTGAACTTTTCAGTTTTCATTCGCCTCAGGGTTCTTCTCTGATAACATGCCTGACACAAGCTGAGGATTTAGCAGAGTTTGAAGAGATGAACTCTCCTGAGCATCTAGACGGTTGCTTCCCAAACCCATTTTAGCCTTCTTTTGCCATGGAGTTGTTATAGGTTAAAATTTCTTTCCAGTTCTTATTGTGCTGGAACATGCTTGCTTTTAAAAGTATTCCCTGTAGCAAAGATTAAAAGAAAGAGAGAGAGGTCTGCAATTTATATTTCATGAAAAAGTTTTATGAAACACACCTCTCTTGGCTTTTTCATCGCTCACATAGTCAGAAGAAATGCATAATAACTTGCTGGACCTATACAAGTGAAAGTTTTTGCCACAGTGGTCTTAAAAGATTAAATCCCTTTTCCAGCTCTAGAGCTCAAATAAGCTTTAGAAAGAAGTTAAAATTGCCTGGATTAAAATCTAAAACTTTAAGAGAGATGTATGTATATTTGAATTCAACAATTGAATTTCTGAATGGTAACTACATATTCTAAACAGGATTTCACCCACTGGACTTCTGATGAACATTTAGAGCACTAGAGGATCATACAATCATAGAATAACGGAGTTGGAAGGGGCATTTTAAGGCACTGAATCCTGTTAAGTTTTATGCAGCAGCAGTAAAGTAGGGCAGTTTTAGGCAGTCTTAGTTTTGAAATGCAAGTTCTCCAAGACTTTCTCCTTGGAGCACAACAACAAATACACCTCACTATATGTTTAAAAAGAACAAAAGTATTGTTTACTCACAAGTTAGACTTTTCTAACTTGGATTCTTGATAAGAATACAGTAGTTTCCAAAAGAAAGAAAGTTAAAGTTAGAGTCTTTTAGTTCTTTTGGGGCTGCCATTTGGCCCTCAAAATGGTGAGTTCAAATACAGTTGTACCTCACTTAAAGAGCATAATGCATTCCACAGGATTGCTCTTTAAGCAAAACACCATTGCAAATGACCAGTTGTGGGGGGGATTGCGAACCCCGATTTATTTGTTAAGCGAGTTTTTGGTTGGTTTTATTTGTTAAGCGAAGCAAACATTCAGAGAAAATTCTTCTCTTTAAGCGAGGCACTCTTTAAGCGAGTCACTCTTTATGTGAGGTTTGACTGAATACATGTTTCTCCTTCAAAGGCAAAAAAAGCAAGAGAGAGAGACGTGAACAACAAAAGCCTTAATACATACAAAATAGGTCAGGTCACCCTTGAGGAAGGAAGTCAGGAAACTTTCCAATTGGTTACTTAGGGACAAACAATATAAAACAACTTCCTTTAGGCTAATATTTCTATGGTTATTGTGCTAACACCCACTGTATGCTGGGGTTGCACTGCAATACTCAACAAATCCAACTCCTGCTCAATGCAGGAATCCAAGTGTAGATTCATAGCCATTGCTTATCATTAAAATATAAAGTGCATGCAATGTATGTACATGCAATTTATGCCCCGCTGCATGTGCAAATGATGATTTAAAAATGGCTGAGATAAGGTCATTGAGGTAGCCTATGTCTAATCAGAAACAGTCTGATTATTTTAACATCTTAATTTGTTTTGAGATTTACCTATATTTCATATATATTCATGATTTTAAATTGTGAAATGCTCTGATAAACTCTGCCATTGCCAGTCCCAAACCCGGATGAGAGAGAACGAGGGCTGGGCATTGAGTTAGGACCCCAGCCCCATGAAACCTTATTGCTGAAGAAACAATGAGGAGCCTCGTCGCCCAATAAGCTGTAGTGGTGGAGACAGGCGCCACACAGCATGAGAAGGAACTACTACTAAAATGCTCTGAAGGAAGGACAAAACCAGGTGATGGAGGAGAGGATTCGAATAACAGCTGTTTTCCCCACTTCCCTGCCTCTTCCACTGCTGCTGGAGTCAGCTAAATAGCTTAAAATACAATGTCTACAAAATCCTCCACATCAGCAATCACACTTCCTGAATTGATATGAAGATGTTTGATTCAAAAGAAAAATAGAAACCACAGCAGTAGAGGGGGGAAATATGGATAGCAAGGGGGGGGGTCGATTTACTAATTCAAATTTACAGTTGGGATTTGTAAAAGTGGCAGATTAACCACCACCTTCAAACTCTGACCACGATGAATGTAGCAATATCAGGTTTTTCAGCCTCCCAGACCTTCTTTCTTTAGAATTTTCCAAGCTCCAGACCAATTCCAGTTTATGAGGAGGTAGAACATGGGACAGTCCCAAACTGTCAGAAACCTTATCCTTTTAAACAAACTCTCACAAAAAAAAAAATTTGGAACCAGAATGGGCTTTCTCAGACCCTTTGAGATTGAAAGGGAGACATTTAGAGCTTATCTGAATAATCTATTGTTGCTGATGGCTGTAGGAAGCTGTATTGTTATGCTTGCTCCTTGTCTGTCATTTTGCTTGAACACACCCTGCTCCTTTTGACCCCTGAATTTGGTGTATAAAAACCATGCCTGTAAGTTTCACTCCTTGTCTGAAGAAGTGGACTTGATCCACGAAAGCTAACAATAAAAATATAGCAGTTAGTCTTTAAAGTGCTACAGTATTTTTTATTTTGTTATGTTTATTTTGTTTTGTTTTCTCTCACAAAAATAAATCTGGGAGAAAATGCCTATACCTCATCTATATTTATATATGTATTTTATTAATAAATAAATAAGGTACAGTGGTACCTCACTTAAAGACCGCATCACCCCAAGGACATCTATCCATCCCAGCAGAGCGGACCAGAGAGGCTCTCTGGTTGTGCCATCGGCACTAGAAGGAGGGCCTTCTCTGTGTCCGCCCCGGCCCTATGGAACCTCCTGCCAATAGAGTTATGCATGCATACAGAGCTGCTGTCCTTTAGGAAAGGAGTGAAAACCTGGCTGGAGGATCGGGTCTGGGAGATGGATGGAACAATATCCCCAGCCGGTTGGATGATTTGATCTCCCGTGCCTTTTAGCTGTAACTCCTAGGTTTAGTCTTTTTAATCTTTTTTTAATCTTTTAACCTTTTAATTAGTTTTAATTATTTGATTGTTATTGATGACATGTTGTGAATCGCCCTGAGTCCCTTAGGGGAGGGGGGGTGATAAACAAGCATGAATAATAAATAAATAGATAAATAAATAAATAAATAATGCACTCCACAGGGTTGCTCTTTAAGTGAGTTTGCTCTTTAAGCAAAACACCATTGTACGTGACCAATTGTGACTTTTGGTGGGAGAGGATAATTGTGAACCCTGATTTAGTGGTTAAGCGAGTTTTTGGTTGGTTTTAGTTGTTAAGCGAGGTGACCATTCAGAGAAAATACTGCTCTTTAAGCAAGTTAGTCTCTAAGCGAGGGGCTCCTTATGTGAGGTTTTACTGTACAGTATTTTGTTTCTACCTTGATCTTTTTCTGAAAGGAATTGTTTCAAACTATGAAAGGATTTTAATACCTGTATATCTGGGGACACTTCAACAGCCAAGATAGGTGCTGCAATACCTATAAAAATACAAGCTGTTGTGGATAACTGAGGCTGCTGTACTATGACTTCTTACTTGTACACAAACCCAACTAATCTCACTAGGACCTCTTTCTGATCGGACTGATATATTGAGGGGATTGTGTGTCATATTCCAAACATCACATTAGGAAGTAAAAATAAAAATAAAATGACTAGGACAGGACTTTACAATGATTAAACTTCTTCAGTGTTCCTGTTTCAAAACTGTATCAGTATAGGACAGGGATTTCCAGCCTTTTTATGCCGTGGGCCTTACCATGCCACCTGGACAGCTGGGCAGGTCAATCACATGGTTCACCCACCATAAATGCTGCCATAAAATGCGTAAATACTTTTACAACTGCCACGGTTGCATTTGCGCAGGCACATTTATGGCTATTGTAAATGTGCCCATTTCTGCTTCCAGGGTTTCAGCATTGTGAACCACATGAAATGGTGTCATGGGTCAGGTCCTGCCCACAGGCTGCAGGTTGGCCACTCCTGGTATAGGAGGACAGTGAAATGTTAGCATCTTCAAAACTGAAAAGCAAATACTGAGGACTTCCAAACTGACAAATTATTCTAGGCTGACAAATTAAAATGCTGCTGCAGCAGCAACGATAACCTTGCTGTTGTTTCGTTTAAATGTAGCAGAATGTTGTTGTCATTGACTTCTACAAAGTGAGGTTCTTGTCGTACAGGTGATGGATTCTTTATTTCAGCAAAACTTTTGTCTGACCTTGAAGACTGTAGCAAAATGTAAATGGTTATGTAAGCAGTGACAGTAAAAATTAAATAAACATTAAAGAAGCAGCCATAAAGCCTGGCAGAAGAGAAGGAGGGAGGGAGGGAGTCCAGGGTTGTCATCTTCAGCTCATGGCCTTTCACAGAAAATATTCCTGCCCCAGAGGAAAAAATGTCTATTGCAGAATCAGCATCAGAAACACAAGACAGTATGTATCACCGTCATCAAATAACCAGGCTCCTTTCAAACTTAGCCTGCTATTAGGTCATGCAGAATCTGGTTCAATCCACAAGCCAAGTGTCTATTGCAATACAAAGGCTTTTGTCAGAGGATCTTAAGTGAACGCTTGCAATCATTTGGTCTGAAATTGTTTAGTTAAAGTTGATGTTCCGGGAGAAACCTTGCAGATCACAAGATGTATCCGTCATAGCTCTGAAGTGGTATTACTACCAAAAGAAACATAAACATGTTAGGGGGTTTGCAATGCAGATTCTATTGCAATTTTATTCTAAGTAATGAAAATGAAAGCTTTGTTGATTAACACTGTGTTTTTCAAACATTTGAGTGGCTGGCCAGACTCATGCATACATAGGCCGGCCTGAAGAGCAGTGGCTTCTGGTAGAGCCAACAGGCTTTATTTATGAGCTCACAGGCTACCTGTCATAGTTTGCATGGCAATGGAAGATATCACTCAAAAGGGAAACTCCAGGGCCACTGGAAAATTGTAGTGATGCTGGGTTGTTCAACCTGGGAGTCATGATTTACACTCCCTGGTGGATGATATTTTATTGCTCCTGTCAGAAAGCAACCTTCCTTTTTTTTCCTTTTGTATCTCTGTGGAAAACTTTTTCCATTCTTAGGTGAAAACTTTTAATTTTTCCCTAGCCCTGGGTCCCAGAGAGAAAAATATGCACCAGTTAGGGTGGTGGCTTGTGATTTTATCCAAGAATAAAGATGTCTACTGTTTTAAAAAGAAAGAGTGAGAATGCTGATTCATTTACAAATGTCCCTATTTATTTATTTATTTATTTATTTATTTATTTATTTATTTATTTATTTATTTATTTACTTATTTCGTCACATTTATGCTGCTGCACTCTCTCCTGGGTGACTCTGGGCAGCCTACACATATAAAAATCACAGCAAGCTTAAACAAAACAATGAGATAAAAACGATAAAAATATAAATTGCTTAAAATTTAGGGCACCTTCCCTATGCTAAGGTGCATGCACACTGAAAGATAAATAGCAGTACTTAAATGAAAATGCAATGTATTTCACCAGAGGGAGGATAAAGGACAGAGATGACCTGTGGACCTGCTCATGCTACTGTCGAGTTGGACAAATGATACTGTATCCATCTGAGATTTATTCCATGGCACTGCTGAACAGCTTCTGCAAGCTGTGGTTCAAACCATCTAGCGTCAGGAAGGCTGATGTAAAAACTGTTCTCTTTTGTGTCCTACCCTGCTGCTTATTGGAGTCTGCTCAGCAGTGAGGAACTTTATGGACTACATACCCCATAATCACCTAGGCAACACAGCAATTCCAGGTTGTGATCTTGCCAGATGCTTGATAACCCACCTATTCTCATACACTGAAAGCAACAGCAAAGATTGTGAAAATCCCTAGTAGATGACTATTACATACTTTGTGGACTGTAAGAGCATCCATGGGTATTCCCCAAAGATAATGTATGTATTTGATTTTAATTTGTTTACATAGGAAATATAACGGCACGGTCCCATTTCTCAATGAGATATTGTCCGTTCCAGTTTGCATTATGTTGATACAAAATGCAAGGCAAATATCCCAGTGAAATTTTAAGAGTCAATCAATGTTCTGTTGCCAGCACCTGCATCTTCCACAGATGTTGCATTACTAGCAGATGAGACCTGTTAATCCGTCTTTGCCTACTTGAGGTGAGAAGACATTTGGAGTCAAGCTCCAACAACCAAAAGGGGATGGCAATTTGGTGCCCCACTGTTGTCCACAGCAGATGCCCCCGTGGTTGAAAAGGTGTAAGACCAACATTTTTGGGCCACAGGCTGGGCCACGCCACCCAGACAGCTGAGTGGACCGGTCATGTGGTTCCTCCTGCTGCAAACACAGCTGTAAAATGCATCCACGGCTGTCAGTTTCGTCGAGGGCTGCAGCGAGTTACATGAAATTGTGGCACAGGCTGATAGGTTGCCCACCACTGGTGTAAGAGGAAAGGATGATGAAAAAGGAGGGGAAAATCTGGAGTGGGAGTTATAAGGATGGGAGAAGCAGGACTGAGGGCTGAACCTTTTGTTGTTGAGGGGGTTGGTTAGGGAGAGAGGGACTCACTCATGCTTGCTTTGTAGGAGGGAGGAGAAGGTTGGGGAGAGACATGTATAACATCCAAGCTATATGTGGAAAGAAAGATTTTTATCCTGAAAGGTTTTGGCACTGTGTTTTTACAAGTCCCCTTGTTTTGTTTCTGAGGACAGTATTTGGGTCTGCCTTAATGAACATCAAAATGCAGCCTCTTTTATCGAATAAGCAACTTTAATGTTATATTATTTTCTTATGTCTATTTATTTATGATTGTAAACCACCTAGAGTGGGAATCCTCCCCAGACAGGTTGTACAAATAAACAAATAATAATAATTGCCATCAAGTCAGTTACATCTTATGGTGAAACTTTTATATGCTTAGATTTTTTCCCCCTTATCTTCTTCTGGAGGAATTGTAGGACTGTGCAGCTTGCCCAAAGCTACACAGTCAGGCTCTTCTCCAGCGAGGTAAAATTAGGAATTGAACTCACAACCTCTGGCTCTACAGAACGATACCTAATTTAACTGAGCTATTAATCCAAGCTTCTGTTTTATTCACCTGAAATTTCTGCCTGCTTGAGGTACAATAACAGTAAAGCAAAGAACAACACAAAGTAATCACACTTATCTGCTGCCCCATAGCACTTATTGCACTCTCTGGGTGGTTCACAAGTTAATTAGCATTTTGCCCCCAACATGCTGGGCACTCATTTTACCAACCTTGGAAGGATGGAAGGCTGAATCTACCTTGAGCCCTGGTCAGGACCAAATTCACAACCTTTTGGTTGCAGTATGGCAGTTTAACCACTGCACCACCAGGGCTCTTAAAAGGAAAGTAAGAGGGTTTTTTGTGTTGTTGTATAATGAGGGATGGTTTGTCTCCATTGATATGGTGAATGAAGGTCAGTGAGAGTTTTTGGAGAACACTCTAAATTTAGTTTATTTAGTTTATGGCTTGAAGAGTTTATAGCTGATATAAACACTTTTGTACGTAAAGCTCATGTGTCAGAGAATTTTTCAAAAGTGCAAGTTCCTATGTGCATCTCTTTTGACCTGGCAAAGAAAACAACATTGTTTGCTCTTAGGAGGTCTTTGAGTGCTGCTTCGCTTTTAGCATTTTGGATTAGTAGTTAAGATGCTGAGCTTGACCACTGGAAGGTTGACAAATCAGCAGTTTGAGACCCCAGCTCTTGCCAACCTAGCAGTTCAAAAGCAAGTAATTGCAATCAGATAAATAGGTACCACTTTGGTTGGAAGGTAATAGTCTTCGGTTCCAGAGTCTAGTCATGCCTCCACCAGGATCATGGAATTGTCTTCAGACACAGACAGTGCTGGCTCTTTGGGTGTAAACAGAGATGAGCACTACCCTATAGAGTTAGATATGACAGGCTTTCAAGCAAGGGAGATCTTTATCTTTATTAATGAATTTAATTATTTAATGGGTTAAAATAAACAGCTCTTTTCAAATAATAATTAATTCTGAGGGTAGTGGTACAAATTTATGGTTTACTCCATAAATTTATTTTCATGA
This sequence comes from Furcifer pardalis, assembly GCA_030440675.1. Lineage (NCBI taxonomy): Eukaryota > Metazoa > Chordata > Lepidosauria > Squamata > Chamaeleonidae > Furcifer > Furcifer pardalis. The sequence goes on along the minus strand of CP126893.1, from coordinate 82,040,669 downwards.
AATTAAGGTACTGTATATAAAATGGATAATACCTATTTTTCATATATGCCTGTGCTCAGTGAGCTGTAGAAAATATATCATATAGGAATATTTCAGGGCACTATGCTTTATTTATTTTGACTGGATAGCTCTGTTGTTTAAGTACAGTATATGGTTGTGGAGCCTGAGGATGGGAGTTTGATTTCCCACTGTACTTCCCAGTAGATTCTATGTAGCCATGGAGAAGCTGTATAGCCTCAGGTTGCCCCCAGAAGAAGGAGATGGTAAACCACATCCATGTATTCTCTGCCTAGAAAACCCTGGAAAGAGTGGCCGTAAATCAGAACTGACTTGATGGCATGCAATTAAATTATTGTTTATTTGCTTGATGTATTGCTTGTTTTTTTCCTAATAATGGGATTTAAGGCACTCATCTGGTCACAGTCTACCAAGCTACAATGAAATGTATTGTACATATTATAGTAATAATGTCTATTTCTGATGATATATACATTATGTGCGTGACATATCTTTCCATTAAATTACCACATGCAAAATGTTCTTCGCAACAAAATATTTTTTGTTTTTGACACGCCTTGTCTCCCTTGTCAAAAAGCAATGTGATGTCATTTAATTAGGCTTTGTTCTTATCAACTGATTAATCACCTCCTGCCTTTCTCAAGGCAACACACAGATCCTCACAACACTCCTACGAGGTAGATAAAGACAGAGTAATTTACTCTAAGCCCTCTGAACTTCATAAGTGAGCAATCAGGTTTTCTGGTTTGAATCTTAGAGTCTATGGATGCCACCTCTAAAGTTCCTTTCTTCTTCTCCTCCTCCTCCTCCTCCTCCATCTTCTTCATCCGAATCCAAATATTGGTGCTCATCATGGTGGCCAACTATGAAGACTGTCTTGAGAATATAATGCAGTGGCCTTTCATCTGCCTTCCACATCACAGCATGACTCCTGTACTACTGATCCAGTTCTGTGAATCACTTTCTAGTCCTGAGCCTTTTTAGCAAACAAAGTCCTCATCAGCCCCAGGCCAGTATTGATGAAGCTGCTGCCCTCCATCAAGATGGATTCAAGTAGGATTTAATCCACTTGGGGACCATCACCCTTCCCTGTGGACTTCGATACCCAAGGCTGTTAGCCCTTGAGAACTAGTTAACTGCTGCCTAACACTCAGCACTGAGTTTCTGGCAGTATGGTCTACATACAATATTACAATAGCAGGATAACCTGACCAGACTTATAAAGTTCCTTTGCAAAATAGAAAATAAAAATCGTGTAGTACAAAAGAAGTGAGATCCCATTTTAAAAATTGGTTGACAAAATAAGTCCTTGCTAGAGCTTGGGGAAAAACCCCAAAGCTGCATGAAGACTGAGGCTTGAGAGAAAAGCACAGCTATTCTTAAGTAAAAACATAGTTTCAAAATTAATTTTGAGTAGCAAAAATATATAATGCTACCATCTTCTGACAAGTTGTGAAGTTGTCAATGTCGTAGTAAGAGCAGTGCAATGCTAGAAAAATATTCAGTGTGACATTCTTAACAAGAACTGCTCTATTGTGCTTGTGCATCTGGGTTTTTCCTTCTCATGGGCTCTTAAAAGTATCTCTCAATCTAAATAAAGTTTTATTGGAGTTCATGAAACCTTTTATGTGGAGCTTCAATAAAACACTTTCCTGCTCCATCAATAAAAAGGGGGATATGAAGGACAAGGAAATACCAAAAAGGAAGACATTCTTCAAAAGACAAGAGGATCTTTCTGCATAAAATTTGCATATGCTAATTTAAACTAATGTATATAAATATAATCACACTGTCCACCCTAATGCACCAGACTGTGACTAGTCATTTAAGGGACACAGCATTGGGATAAAGATATTTCAGAGGGCATAAATCAATAAAAAGTGACATGAAATCACTTACTTTTTAATCCATTTAAAGAGCATATTCTCAAAGATACAAATCAAATATATGTAGGGGGAAATCATAGAGATTATTGTAGTTTTGTTGAAATATCAAGCTAGGCAACAATTAGTTATTTCAGAGGAATGCTCTGAACAATGCATTCAAAATGTTCACTCCTTGAGATGATCTCTCCTCTGATTTTCATTCACTAGGAGTTACCTCAATATATGTAGTTTGCATGTTTTCTGACAAAATGATACACACACACCCAAACCATTTTACTTTAAAATGAGAAGGAGCTAGTTGGGTACCTTTACTAATCAAAGCTTCAAATTTCCTTGTTCAGCTAAGGAACTAGGGAGTAGTCAGTTATTTGCCAAAAAGAACAATAGTCCTTCAAATGAAAGACTGTTTGGCCTAAAGGAGGGCATATGGCCATCCTATGCAGCAGTGGTGTTACATTCCCATTCTCATTCCTGAATTTCCCTATAGCAGGGGTTCCTAAACTTTTTTGCACCATGGATCAGTTTCATGCCATGGACCATTTGGCTCAGGCAGTGAAGTATCATACTGCATGCAGGCAGGGGGCAGAGACCCACTGCAGTTAAGCAATATGGCCACGTGACTATCTCCGATGACTGAAGCCTGTGCTCTTGCTCTATTTGCTGGGCAGACCTGGTGGAGCACGTTGAGGGCAGAACGAGGCTGCTATCAGGGCTCCCAGTGCCATCCACCCCACACGTCCTGCTTCGGGACAGCCTGTGGCCTGGTAGCGATCCACGTCCTGGTGGTTGGGACTCCTGCTCTATAGAGTTCTAAATATTATTGAGAGGTATTTTTAGCAGGAGGGGGGAACTTCACCACTTCTACTGGCCAATTTTCTGCTCCAACCACCCCTGTACCCTTCAGGTCCTGGACAAGCAACTCAAAATGCCAACAAAAACAAAAGAATCCAAAAATATCACAGCCCAATTTGACTTCTCAAAATATAAATACTCATTGTGAGTTAAAAAATGTAGATAGAGGCTATGATAAAGTTTGGGCAGATTATCCTGCTACGGTAATAGAATAGACCATACTGCAAATTATCAGGCAGTAGTTAACTAACCTGACCACCCTGAGGACTAATGGCCTTGAGTAGCAAACTCCACAGGGAAGGTTGATGGTCCCCAAGTTAATTAAATCCCACTTGAATCCATCTTGATGGAGGGCAGCAGCTTCATCAATACTGTCCTGGGGCTGAGGAGGACTTTGCATGTCAAAAGGGCTCAGGACCAGAAAGTATTTTGCAGAAGAAGGAGGAGAAGGAGGAGAAGGCACTAGAAATGACATAGATGGGAGCACACTGAAAACATTGAACACCTTGATGGCAAAGTTGGCAACAACTGGGACCACTTTCGCATAGAACATGTCTGGGTACAAGGGGGGGGGGAAGGACCATCCCTCCCCAAAATGCCATGGAGAATGGACTGTCTAGTCCGTGCGCTCTAGTGTCTAGTCATGCCTACCACATAACCACAGAAACATCTGCAGAAGCAGACAGCGCTGGCTCTTCAGTTTTGAAACAGAGATGAGCATTGAACCCTAGAGTCAGATACGACTGGCTTTCGAGCAAGGGTGACCTTTACCTAGACAGGATCTCAGACTTTAACATAGACTATGTGATCCCTTTTTAAAGGGGATTCTGAAGTGGATGATTAAAAAAAGAATAGATGCTTGTATCCCTTCTCTGTAATACAGGCACAATGGTCCTGGAAAGATTACTGCACAAGTTCTGTACTCCCAGCCTAGTGGTACAACATCATTATGTTCAGTCAGCACCACAGATCCCAGCTATATAAACTGTAACATTAATTGTATAATTCTGCAATTACATACTTTAATTTTTTTTAATGGCAATTAGAAACACCCAATCAAATAGCCAATACAATATATGGAAAGGCACTTAAACCTTTTTCCTAATGCTCTGCTCCTAATTATGATCCCTTTGATGTTTATTTTAATTTTATATACTGCCCATTAATGAAAATTCATCACTCTGGGCAGATGAGGTTTTCTTTTCCTAGTTTGTTTAGAAAAGACTTAAAATGTTATCTTTAGCACTTAGAATGTACGTACATAGGTTAGAAGCAGTTCTTTATCAGTTTCTCTACATGTATAACATGTAGCATGTTGTGCCATGATCTATGACATATCATCTCAAGATCTTTTTCTCTGCTCGCTGGATAGCTCAGTGAGTTGGGTTTCTTGGTTTCAGAGTCAAAGGCTGGGAGTTTGATTCCCCACTGTGCTGCCTGGGAGAAGAGTCTACCTGTGTAACCTGCACAGTATTAGATTGCCCCTCCCCCCAGAAGAAGAGAATGGCAAATTGCTTCTGAGTATTCACTATGTAGAAAGCTCTGAAAAAGGTCACCATAAGCCAGAAACAACTTGACAGCACACAATTATTTTTATTATGTACCGTCAAGTCGGGCAATTTGAAGGTACATAATAACAACAATATTTTTCCTCCAAGAAATATATAAAGTTTGTCTTCAAGATGAACAATTTTTCTGTGCTTCAGCTGGAGAAAAATGATTTCCAATGCTAAATCATAAAATGCCAGTAAAGGTCACCAGGTTTACAAAAAGCTGCAAACTGTTACAATTTTAATTTAGATAGTTATTGGAGTTATTCATGCTCTCTATCACATACAGAAATCTGGAAAAAAAGCTAATTTTCACTAAGGAGTTTATCTCGTTTCCTTTACCTAATTTATCTAGGTCTGACTGGCATGCCAGACTAAAACAAAACCTCAGATACAACCATATCGCCGTCGCCGCCGTCATTGTTGGCTGCTACTCATATCTGAGTATACATTTTTCCTGGAAGTCATTTTCACAATTGATGGATGTGTCTCTGGTGACTCAATAAACTGATCCTGGCATGAAACATGTGACCACACACACTACACTGAATAGATCAGGCATTTCCAACCTACGGCCCATAGGCCAGACTCGGCACCCAACACCATTTTCATCCAGCCCCTGACAACTTCGCTGCTCTTGGAAGTGGAAATAAAATGTATTCTGCACATGTGTGGGACACATTTTACTTCTGCTTCCAGGTGGGAGGAACCATGTGTCCGGCCATGTGTTCAGCTGTCCAGGAGGTGTGGTCAGGCCTGCAACCTGAAAACATTGAGAATCACTGGAATAGGTGGTGGAGAGCCTACCTGAGTTTGATGAAGCTTCCGTGCTTGTTGCATAGCCTCTTCATGTCTGGGGCATTCTCCTTTGAAGTGATCATTGTTGTCAAGATCATGTAGTGTCCTAATGTTCCAGGTGCCAATTGTCATTATCATTTCCTTGTTCTTCATTTTTCAACCACATATAAGGGGTGATCCGCAGAATGTGCCCTCCCTACCAGACAATATGTGTAACTTCCAATGTTTAGCCCATATTTTCTAGGGTCTTCCCTGTGCAGGATGGGCAGTGGTGCTCCTAAATAGGCCTGCTGAAACACAAATGCAGGACCAATTTCCTAAGTAGTCACACAATTCTCAGAAAGATGACCATCACACATCTGTTGCCAATATGCAGATACAAACTACAGGCTTCAGTTCCACCCGAAACCTGCTGCCACTGTCCTTATTACATTGTCATTGGACTTTGAAAGAAAAATGACAAACAGAAAAGATGCCACTGGAGTGAATTTGTTGAATGTAGATCCCAGCTTGCCAAGAAGTGACCCACACACTATGATCATGGAGCCATCTCCTGCGGCACATATGAAATGAGACATGCAGGATTTAATACTGGGACTGCAATGGACTGTTGTAGCCTTGAGGGTATTGTCAAGATGCGCCTTCACAGCCAGTCCATCTGTCATGGCCTCTTCCACCTCCATGACCATTGGGAATCACAGTTCCTCCTCCGCTCATTTTGCCATTGGGCCCAATATGATGGTTTCCAGTGGCATTTCCTCCACTGAGGGGACCATCACGCCACCCAAAAGTGCTCATCCACCCGTAGCCATTGGCCCCTTTAGGGAGTCACATGAGTTAAGCGCCGCCCGACACTCAGCATTGAGTTGCTGCCTGTATGGTCTACTCCATTACTGTAGCGGGATGTCAGGGCAGACAGAATGGTACTACTGTATAATGGGGGGGGGGGATTAAGGTGATGAATATTTTAAATTGAGGAAATTTCCAGAATGCAGCAGCTAGCCTACAAGTGGTAACACACCTTCCATCCTATCTGAATGGCTTCCCAAGGACTTGCAAGGGGATATATAGACTCCAGAGACCTCACCCACTCAGGGATCGATTTTGCAACTTCCCTCTTAAGAAAAATGGATAACTCTTCCCTGCTGTTTGATTTCATATCTGTAAAAGAAAAACCATGCAACCAGACTCCCCCTCCCCTTGGTCATGCTCCCCTTTGCACAATTGGTAGCACAACTGTTTGTGTGACTGCTTTCACAGTCAATGTTTGCCCTCTCATGTGAGGGCACCTACTGAAAAGAGAGAAATACTAGTGTGGATGCTCTTATGCTCACAGAAGGAATTCAAAATCGAGCTGGATCTTTGCCATAATGTGAAAAAACAACCCTATTATGGCTGCATGCTTCTTGTCACAGTAGCATGGAAAGTCTCCACAGTGTGGCAAATAGGAAAGTACACATTCACAATGCCCCACAAAGCTAACCCCTTCAATAAGGAAAGTACAAAATGCAGGCAGCAGAGTGGATCCATATCAATGATTGAGAAACATGTATTTTATGAAGTTAATGAATCTTAATTTGCACATTCAGGCCCAAACCAATCACACATAATTTGCATTAGAACAATATTTCTGTCTCAGCTACTTTACAGATTGTAGCAAAACTCAGAGCGAACAGGCAAGACTGATTATATTATAGTTCATGTCACCCAGAACACCTGGGGGCTCCAACCATGTGAAAGGTAATGGTCTCCCTTGCTTGAAAGCGACTCAAGGGTATGGCACTCATCTCTGTTAACAAAGAGCCAGCCCCGTCTGCATCTGCAGATGTTTCAATGGTCATGTGGCAGGCATGACTAGATGCTGGAGAACATGGTTACTGTTACCTTTCCCACTGAAGCAGTACTTGTTTATCTACTTGCAATTTTTTGCTTTCAAACTCCTAGAAGCTGGGACAGATGAAAGGAGCTCACTCTGTCACACAGCACTTGGGTCTCAAACAGCTGACCTGCCAACCTTCTGGTTGTCAAGCTCAGCATCTTAACCACTAAGCCACCACAGCCCCTCTAAGCCCTGTGAACTATGTCTCAGTTACACCACTGGTAGCAATGATTCTGGTATTAAACACCTGTGCTTGGTAGAGAAGTCAGCATGAATTATAGTGTTGCCCAGAGCATAGATAGATAGATAGATAGATAGATAGATAGATAGATAGATAGATAGATAGATAGATAGATAGATAGATAGATAGATAGATAGATAGATAGATAGATAGATAGATAGAATGTTTGTAGAACCAATATCTTATTCCAAGCTGTAGAATTATTTTAAAATGCAGTCTTTTATCACAGCACAGCTTGGAGTAATGTAAACACAATCAGTAGTTCATGTCTTAATTGCTATATAACATCCATCAAAGCCGACTGCTATAAAAACAACCATTTGTATCCTATAGCATCCCACTGATATTGTTGCTGGAGGTTTCACAGTCATGCTGGTGAATATCCCCACAGTTGTTGGGAAAAATACAAAAAAGCAAAGAAGATAATAACAACTGTGTCATTTCTTCTTAATCTGTCTAATTCTAGTTTTTAAATCAAGGCTGTAAGGACTTTCACAAAGGGACCACTTTAACAGGTTGCTGCAATTTTATTTTTATTTATTTATTTGACACATCCACAGGCCGACTCTTATTGGTGTTTGCATAAAGTTTGAGCACCTTGCCACAGCTAATTGCAGCTAATTGGTGAGAGATGCCCAGAGTACATCTTGATTCACACGTCCAGCTACACAGCTGAGATGCAATTACCTGCAATTCACCACAGCAAGTCATGCAAGCTGTAATCAAATATCAATGGGACTTTGCCCAAATAAATTAAATAACATTACTGTAGAGAGAAAGATGCAGATGTCAAGGACCAATCTACACATTGCAGATAGTCGATCAACTGTAATGGCAGTTACAAACACCGAGTCAAATAGCCAATGCAACATATGGGCAGTCGTACAGTACTTACAAATAAAGTCCATGTCAGTATGCTAGTTATCTGATTTCCCTAGATGAAGGAACTATGTCCCTTCTGAGTGCCCTATACCTAGAAAGCCCTAGAAAAGTTTGCCATAAGTCAGAATTGACTTGATGGTGTGTAGTTTAAATACACCTGAAGACCAATCACTAAATGAAGCAAGCTGATGTGTGAACTGTGCAGGATGTGAAAGCATTCTTCTGTGACATTTGGGTGTTTGTAGCTCTTATGGATTCCCCTGTTCTAATTAAAGTTGATCTGTAGATGATGGAGGAGGCACCAGAAAGAGAGATGATAGAGGAGGCACCTCCCCATTTTCCTCCCTCTGAATTCACCCTCTTACCCTCACTTCCTTTTTCATCTGGCCCTTCCTTGTGACTGACAGGAGAGCTCAGTCAATCAGTTGCACAAAGAGAATGGAGGGATGGACAAATTGGATAGTGAAGCCATCAGGCAATAGAAATGAGGATGGGGCCAGACTTTGAGTTTAAACCATGTCAGAGTAAGGTAGGGTGGCTGTTCTATATGGAGGTTTCTACAACTCGGATTAGATATATGGAGGAAAAAAAACACCCACCCTCTGCTTCGGCACCTGGCTTTGAAATCAACCAGGCTGAGATGACACAGTGGAATGAGAGGGGACACACTGTATGTGCTCAAAGGTCACCTGCCCCCGTAACTTTTGCCACCTGCCCCCGTAACTCATTTTTGACACTCAGGCAGGAGTTGAGGTACAGAGTCGAGACTCCTTGTGGCCTGGGAGGGGGCTGTGGCAGAGGGGCCTTGTCTGGGGCCTGGGGGCTTCTCCAGGGGGGTTGTAAATTGGGTGTGTGCATGTGCAGTTTGAAGAATGCAATGACATCACATGGCTATACCAGTTTTGTGGGAGAGAATTATGGCAACCCTAGCCTGACGGTTTCCAGTGGCATTTTCTCCACTGAGGGGAGATTCCAATTGAAGATTATATACAAGGATCTGAAAGACCACAAGAAAGGCTGTGCAAACAGATGGATTAAAAGTAAGGGAGTTTGAAAGGACCTTGAATGGTATGAGAAACATTAATTCCCCAAATAGTTCTAACTCTATTAATCTGCTCCAATGTATATTATGCTTCCCAGCTGTCACAAACTGTAAATCTATCATGACCTTATGTCCCTGGACTCTCAGTATTGGGACTTCCCTGACTATTGGCCAATTCATTTATGTCTCACATAGATAAATCAGCTGTACTGTGAGAGAATTTGCAAAAAAATAAAAATAAAAGCATTCCTTCAGAACACTGTCTCTTTCTCTCTCTCTTAAACCAACAATCTCAAGATATCATATTCATTTCATTCAAATCACTGTTCCTCCTAATATATGATTCCAAAGAACAAACCAAACGGAAAAAATCTAATCTATATCATGCTGGCAATAGCACATTGCTTCAAAGCTAACACAGTTAATGAAATCCCATCAGCTGAACTGCTGAGGAATTGCTACTCACGTTCTATAGCTATGTCCCAGAGGACAATTTTGCTGTGTGGCAGACAATGAATTGCCTTTTATCTGGTGCTTTCTCATTATTGGGGAACCTCTACAATGATCTAAAATTGTACTGCTAATAACATCTTGAACAATCACCTGCTACCACTAAAAATAACTCTTTGATCGTCACAAGTTGTCTTCAACTGAGCTTAGAAGATGAACTAGGAACATTGGTCATTAAAGGAGTGTTTTACAGAAGCAAAGGAATGTTACTTATTCCCAGTGTTGTTATATGGAGTTGAAGCTTGAACATTGACTAAAGCATCTGAAAAGAGAATTGAAGCTTTTGAAATGTGGATCTGCAGATGGCTGCTAAGGATATCATGGGTTGACCATATGACTAATGTAGAAGTATTGCAGTGGACTGATAAAGAACAAGAACTGTTGAAGACCATTAATCAAAGAAAGAAAGAACAACATAAAGTATAGAATTTTCCAACTTGCTGTTCAAGGAAAGATGTCTACTCATGCCTGTCACATGACCATGGAAATGTCTGCAGAAGCAGACAGTGCTGGCTCTTTGGCTTTGAAACAGTGATGAATGCCAGGAAGGCTCTCTCACCAGGACTATTTTCTGGCTGGACACTTGGCAGCTCCTTAATAAACTTCATAGCAAAGTAGGAAGATCAAATAATAATCAAGTAAAATGGGGCTATTTGTATACATGACAAGTTTTCAGTGAATGTGGAGAAATTCAGTCAATGCAACTCTTACTGTATGTGCATGCAATGTGCAAATGATGATTTTTAAAATGGCTGAGAGAAGGCCATTGAAGTAGTCTATGTCTAGTCAGAAACAAATTAAGATGTTAAAATAATCAGACTGTTTCTGATTAGACATAGGCTACTTCAATGACCTTTTCTCAGCCATTTTTAAATCATCATTTGCACATGCAGTGGGGCATAAATTGCATGCACATACATTGCATGCACTTTATATTTTAATGATAAGCAATGGCTATGAATCTACACTTGGATTCCTGCATTGAGCAGGAGTTAGATTTGTTGAGTATTGCAGTGCAACCCCATCTTAATTTGTTTTGTGTTTTACCTATATTTCATATACATTCATGATTTTAAATTGTGAAATGGTCTGATAAACTCTGCCATTGCCAGTCCCAAGCCCAGATGAGAAAGGAGGAGGGCTGGGCATTGAGTTAGGACCCCATCCCCATGAAACCTTCTTGCTGAAGAAACAACGAGGAGCTTTATCACCCAATAAGCTGTAGTGGCGGAGTCAGAAGGAAGGAAGGAAGGAAGGAAGGAAGAGAACAAGGTTATTCATATTAGTCCAGATGTCTAGAGACCAGTTTAGTGAACTGGACAGTAAAAAAAAAATAAGAACCAGACACAGTTTCTCAAAAATGTTGCAAAAACAGAAGTGCATGAGGAAAACATCAAGCTAGTTCAGTTTGCAGTTTCAGACAAAGATCTCACCAGTAATTTCCAATCACAGTGTTTGGAGAAAAATATTGTATGATGTCACTAAATTTAATATGTTGAATTGTTTCATGCAGCTCTTCATTCATTTTTTCCCTTTTCCATTTCACTATTAGTAACAGATAGTTGAGAAACTTGCAGCAACTGTTTGGGTGGTACCTTTATTGATCAGGCTAATCTTTTTTGGCTTCTTGTCTAATTGTCCTGTTTAAATAGTACCCTGGTTTTTTTGGGTTTTTTTTTTTGTTTATGAACTTTCACAGAGTGGTATTTATCCCCCTTCTCCCTGTTCCCCAGCTTCTAATCTCGGTAGTACTTTCTTAAACTCAGAGGGCCCAGTTTTAGCAGCCTATGTGAATGATCGGGAAGCAACAACTTAACTGTAACTGCAGAAATCTATATCAATTATTAATAATAATTGTTCTGATATATGGTGACCCTTTCCAAGGTTTTGTAGGTATGCAGCTCCCAGAAGTGGTTTATCCTCTGAGACTGCACTGGGCCTGTGGAGCTTGACTAGAGCTACACAAGCTAGCTCATTTTCCAGGAGACAGAGTGGGGAATCAACCCAAATACCCAATTCCCTGAGCTATCCAAACAGCTCTATCAGTGATTAGGCCTGCATAATCTCCTCAACAGTCAAAATGACCCAAGGTCTTTAATATATAAATAAATAACCAGGGACTGTTTTCTGTTAAGTCACACTTATTTTTTTCATATAATCTTAAATGTTTAAGTCCTAGGTTTTCTTACTGAGTTGTAACTATAAATAATTTGGTGGTGGTGGTGGGAATCCAGGTCATCCTGCACTTCTTACATAAACAGTAGTACCATCTCTCTCTCTCTCTCTCACACACACACACACACATACACACACACACACACACACACACACACACACACACACACACACACACACACACACACACACACACACACACACACACACACACACACCTACAATGATGCCTCAAAGAGCAAACTGTCCCACTTGCTGATACACAAGGTTGGGGGAGATAATAAAAGAGGACAAGGTCCCTGCAATTTTAGGGTTTGTACAGAAGAAGGAATTCCAGCCGATCTAGTTTATATGACAAGTTACAGCTATTGGAATTCTCCCTTGTACAAAGCTTGGAATGTAATGGGAGCCCTGTTTTCTTTTCATACAAGAGAAAATCAGCTTCTGAAACATGTATTCTCCTATATCACAATTAAGTTTCCACCCTCATCTTCCAGCTTAGAGAACAAATATGGAGTCTGTGGTATTAGTGGTAACAATCTTGACAACAGGCTGAATTAATGGATGGAGATGGCTCACCACACCTGAGTGAGGAGCCAAAATAGCTCTCTAAGAAGATGTATTGCTGACCAGCCCCTTGAGATAATGGAGTTATGGGTGTTGACCAAAATGCATGAGAGTTAATCTTGTATTTCATATTTGCTGTATGATACTTGCTAGCAACTATTTTGGAAGGAAAAATAGTAATTGAAATAAATAAATAACTGTATCTAGCTTAGCAAGGACAGTACTTTGGAAACTTCCACACTCCCAACTCCCATTTTATGTGAGTTCACTTTTGCTCACTTCATCTTGCAGTCCTGCACTGAAAGTGGACATGTGGTATGCCCCTTGTTTTCCATTCAACACAAAGTTAATAGTTTCCAGACTTTAAGAAAGGATAACAATGGTACATTTCATATTAATAACTAGATACAATATATATTTTTAAAAACCTGTGCAGAAAGCCAGCCCAAGGTAAAGCTGGATTTAGCCCCTGCCAAATCCAGTCTTTGTTCACCTTCACTTTATCTACAGTTTCAGCCAAATGGAAATTCCTGACAAGAAAGCAGAAAAGATGTTTGAGGGATCCTGAAAGAGGCATTGGAAATCTTTCCCCACAAATCCCTGTGGCTGCTCTCACTCACAAAACCACTCCACTACATGCAGTCACAAAGCTCTCTATCAGTGAGATCAGACAGAGGGGCTGCAGCTCTTTGCTCTCTCAATTTCTTGAATATAAAATACACAAGTACATTCAGCAGCTCTCAAATCAACAGGATTGGCCAAAATTCCTGGGAATTAATGTGGCCTTATCTCTGTATTGCCTACAACAGTTGGTGTTGTTGAGTTTTTATTTTTCACATAAATTCTAGGAGTGGCTAGACTTCTAGAAAACTTTTGCTATTGAGAAAGTAGGTAAGCTCTTCCACAGCATTTGGTATTAGCATGGCAATGGAAAAAATAAATGTATGATATGTTGTTGCCCATAGCAAAAGCATCAAACAAGAAAAATGAAAATTCTTGTTGGTGGCTGGGTCAGCAAAACATAGAAGTAAATATGCATGGCATTGAAAAGCTAGAGTTCCCAGCTCACTGTCTTCTCCTAGTCCAGTGATGGTGCACCTTGACACTCCAGGTGTTCTTGAACTTCAATTCCCAGAGGCCCTGATAAGCAGAAGTGCTGAATTGGGCTTCTGGTAATTGAAGTCCAAGAACACCTGGAGTGCCAAGGTTTGCCATCACTGTCTTAGTCTGTGAAATGGTGCTACAACCACAATATATGACTGGAAAAGCTAGTGAAAGCGAGGAGTCTGTCTCACTCCTACATATTGGATCAACCCCATTCACCCTCTGCTTCATTGATGAGTTGTCGATAACAGTCTTCAAGTGGAAAATTAAGCACCAAGACTCTTCTGAATGTCCAGCTCTTGTTAAAATAACTTTCTTTTTAATGTATATCATAAAAGGTAACCCAGGTGTTTTTGTTAGAGTCCCACTGCAATAGCCGATATTTGTTCAGCATTCCTCTACCAACAAGACGCCACAGGACCTTTGACTCTTAACAACTTCAGGAAGTGGTGGGTTGTCAAAAATTTTGCTACCCCACCGTGATGTCATCACAGTGTGGGCGGAGCCAACGTCATGGCATCATGATGTCATGATGTTGTGGGTGGAGCCAAAGGAAAAAAATAAAAAATAAAAGTAAATAAATTAAAATAAATTAAAATAAACACACACACATCAACCCACCCACAACACAAACCCATAAATAAATAAAATAAATAAATAAAATAAAAATTACATAAAAATACACCCACCCACCCCAAACACAAATCAACCCACCCACCCCAAACACAAACCCTGGGCCATTTACCCTGGGTTGACTTGTCGGGGAGCAGCAGAGGCAGTGGCACAGCAGCAAACCTACACAGCGGCAAACTGCTGCAACGGCGTGGCGGCCTGGAGGTGCATGCGGCCCAGTGAGGAAAGGCCGCTGCGACCATTGCCACTTCTTCAGGCTCTGCCTGCGCCCTTCCTTTCCCAGCAGCCAAAATGGCTGCCAGGAACTGTGCATGTGTCAAACCTCCATTTGACACATGCGCAGTAAAAAATAGAAGTGTGCATGCATGAAATGGAGGTTTGACGCATGCGCAGTTCCTGGCAGCCATTTTGGCTCCAATTTTGAATATATATATTTTTGCCTGGGTGGCTACTACCACCCCCAGGTGCCACCCGGGATTGTTGCTACCGATTCAGGTGAACCAGTGTGAACCGGCAACAACCCACCACTGACTTCAGGCCAACATGAACATGATAGATATCACTAATGTTTATGTGTCTTTGCATTTCTGCTGATATCACCTGCCTAGATGCAAGATAAAGGAAACACCACTTGAGACCTTTATATACAGCTCCATCTTCTATCGAAAGATTGGGACACATAGCTGACCTGTGATCAGTATCATATCAGGACTGATTTAATCCTAATAGCTAGTTGGGTAGCTCAGTGAGTTAGGTAGCTGGGTGCAGAACCAGATGTTGGGAGTGCCTCCTGAGAGAAGAGCCAGTCTGTGTGGACCTGGGCGAGCTGCATGGTTGTGGGACACACCCAAGAAGAAAGGAATGATAAACTACTTCTGTGTGTTATCTACCAAAGAAAACCTTTAAAAGAATTGGCATTAGTCAGAATTGATTTGACAGCAATTTTCTTGTTTGTTAATCTGATATGTATGTGAAGGAAGAACTGAAACAGGCTAAGATACTAATGGTGCATGGTTGCCTCTTCAGCACAGACTTTGGTTTTCATTTGTGTTATTTTTCCTTTCTTGCCCTTGACTTAGAAGTTTGACTTTCTAGCATGCTGTTATTTGTGACTAATGCAGGAATCTCACACCAAAACATTTTATATTTTGTCAAAACGTGGTATTTATAAAGTTCCAAGAATGTACAAAATTGGATGCCTAATTGATGGTCAGCCTTGTTGTCTGAGAATGTTGTATACATTATACTACCAACATAAAGGTTTATTCTAGAATTCTGAATGTCTTTAATGATGATCTGAGTCTCTCTCAGGTAGTAGTTGTGCTATGGAATTTACCTCAAATTAACAGAAATTTGGGCAAAACTCTCTCCTATTTAATGATTGTACTCAAGACATAGAAGAAGCTGATGGGGCTGAGAGAGAAGCTTTATGAATTACATTAAATCACACTTTACATCTCTCTCTTTTTTAAAAGAAGCAACTAGGAAGATTATCTTTAAAAAAAACTGACAACAGGGGAAAATTACCACTAGCAGCAACAAGAAAATGGACTCTGTGGTCTCAGCTAACCTCCTTCCCTTTAGACCACTGTCTCAGTAAGAATTACTTTCACAAGATCCTGTGGTATCTGTTAATTACTGTCTGGTGTGCTGTGGAATTAGCTGTTTTATCTCTTTTGTTGTTATTCTATGGAAGGGATTCTCAAAGTTTTCAGGTCACAAGCCTGACCATGCCCCCACACCCCCAGATAGCTGATTGGGCTGGTCACATGGTTCCTCCCACCTGGAAGCAGAAGTAAAATGTACCCGCACGTGCACAGAATGCATTTGTGCATGTGCAAATGTGTTTTACTTCTGCTTCTGGGAGTGGCATGGATGGCATGGGCTGGATGAATTGGTGTCAGGGGCCAAGTCCAGCCCACAGGCCATAGGTTGTGAATGCCTGTTCTATAGAGTGCTAGTCTTATCCGATTTTTATTTATTTGATCCACTTTTATCAATTTTATTGTGTTGAACTTTTGGAACTTGTTGAGCTGAAGAAGAAGGTATGACTTTTGTTTGTTTGTTTATTTATTTGTTTGGTTTGTTTGTTTGTAATTCACATTTATATAGCTGCCCACTAGCCACATGGTGGTGACTCAGGGCAGCTTACAAGATTAATACAAGAGTAACAAGACAAAAACAGCAGGAGGGGAAAAGCTCACGAAAGTTCGAATGTTCAGGCGTCCGCACGGCTGGGCCAATGTCTTCAGCTGTGGCTCCTGCTGGCGGCCCTTTTATCCCCCCGGCAGGTGGAGTGAGTCCAGGAGAGGGCGGAGACATCCTCAGGCACCTGCATGGCCAGGGCGGCAGAAATGGCTGGACGCCTTTTTGAAGGCAAATAAAAATAATGGGTGTATGCCTGTGTTAGTAGGCCATCTTAGCTTTCTATTATTTTCATCAATTATTGCAGTGCTGTACAAATCATGACATTTCACAATATATTTTTCAGCAAGGAGAAACAAAATAGCATCTTAATTTAAGGCCATTTCTGGAATGCACAGTATTCTTTTCCAAAGAGGCAAACTAATACGGTCAATGCTGTGCAGTCATGGCTTAAGCCCAAAGATTGGTTTGAATAAAGATGTGCACCTCAACATTTCAGCATCATCAGGTTCAAAAAAAGACATGTGCTTCCTGTTGGGAAGGATTATACAATAGGGCTTCTTCTAGTGATGAGAAGATTGGATGTACAGCATCAACAAAAAGGAGAAAAGAGAATACTTTCTAGAGAGGTATACAGATGTACTTAACTAAGTGAAGGGTTCAAACTAAACTCATAGTTCAAATGCTGTGTCAGAGACTACCTGAAAACCTGCCTATTTTTTTGCAAAATAGCTGGACAGATATTAGCTCAAGCTGTATTGTGGAAGACAAAAAAAGTGTGTCTTCACAAATACACTTTTAAGATACTTCAACCTGTGTAGGTGGCAACGTGTACAAAACCATGTAAGTTGATGATCCCAATTGCCCTCCAGCTACAAGATATGGTTGTTCCTGTCTCTCCCTGAACCTCCTCCCTTAAAATTTGTTGTAGGTGATATTTCAGAGAAAGGAAACCCTGTCTGGCTAATGAAGAGATGGTGGGAATGGTGGAAAGGCTCTAACAGGGCCATGAAGCCAAGACAAATAGCAATGCATTACTTCTGCCATCTGGAGGTCTTTCATAAAAACATCCTCTCAGTGATATAATTGACCATTGGCCTATCAATCCTTCTTAGGTACATAACAACTTAAATTTTATAACTGGTGCTTTTCCCGTTTCTTGGCCCATGAAGCAGTGTAGTGCCAAAGCATGTTCAACTTTTCAGCTATCACTCTCCTTACTTGTTACATCTCAACATTTCCCCTGTTACAGACCTGTCAAATTCCTTCTTTTTTCTCTGGATATATTTGATTACCTATCACTCAGTTTTTCAGAAGGTTTCAGCATTTGACAAAATAAAAAGAAACAGGACCATACAGAACATCCCATCATTGATGTCAAAAGTGGGGAACTGATTTGTAATAGGAAACCAGCTTAAAGCTGTGGGGTTTGCAAGACACAATGCACTCTTTATGTCGCTGTTGCCATTAGTACTGATGTAGAAGCTCATTGAATAATGTTATTAATATATTCACTATGGCAACTGCCAATAGGATATACGGTCTACTGAATCATTGCCAGTAAAGGAGTGAATGTATCATAATGCAATTGACAGAGAATCCATTTTGCCAGCTGCAGAGAACAAGAAAACAATTCTTGCTGCTTTATAATTGATCATGGCTTTGAAGACAGGAAGGAAGAAAATACTGTAAGAGACAGGCCCTGTGAGACAAGGAGGTTGTTTTATACTCAATATAAGACTCCAATGCAAATCACCAGTTAGCAGTACATTTCACTGAGGGTTATACTGGACATAGATGAATGAATATTTTCTTGGATTAAACATTTTTCTCTCCTACAGCAGAACAGTATAACCATGTCTGTAAAATAATTCCTACTGTGAGAACATTCTTTTTAAGGATTTGTCTACTCTAAATCATGTTTTTGTTGTTCTCATTTTGAACCAATATTTGAGATTCTGCCTTCTGGAACAACAGAAAACAAATTTCATCATGTGACAGTCATTCAGATATTTGAGGCTATTTATAATGTGTCATCATCATCATCAACAACAACAACAACAACATACAATCCCTTAATTATCTCTTTTGATTGTTTATTTGGTGTGGGTTTTTTTGTTAATTAGTGCCTGATTAGGACTTCTTGCAATTTTCACCACTAAAGCAGTGCCTCTCTCCCTCAATTTCCCATTATGAACATTCTACATTATATATTTTCAAAACAGCATATTACTTCTTTATTTTCTTTACTAGCAAGATTCATCAACATGTAGCAACCAGGGTTCATTTATTTTAAAAATGTCTGCTCTTGGAAAATGACAGATTATAGCTTAACCATTTCAATTGCTCTCTGGGGTGAAAAGATATACCAGAGAAACATATCCACCTATGGCTCCATCTATAAGAAAGAAATGATATTCTAGAACAATAGAACCATAGAATAGTTGAGTCAGAAAAGGCCATCAAGTCCAACCCTCTGCTCAGTTCAGAGATCCAAATCAAAGCAGATCTGACAGATGGTTGTCCAGTTTTCTCTTGAATGCTTCCAGTACTGGAGCACTCACCACCTCCTGAGGTAATTGGTTCCATTGTCATACTGCTCTAACCATTAAGAAGTTTTTAAAAAATATATATTCAGCCTATATTGGCAGGGCTGTAGCCACGGGGTGGCGTGGGGGCAAAAACCCTCCTGAGCTAACAGCCTGCCCCCCAACCCACCCTGGGATGCCAATGTTATTTGTGTGAGTGTGTGTGTGACATTGTTCCCCCTCTTGAAACTCCCCCCCCCCATCTAGAATCCTGGCTATGGCCCTGTATATTGGGTTTCTTGTACTTTGAGCCCAATATTACATGTCCTGCACTCTGGGATTATCTTATTCCCCTCTTTATTCAATCAATGTGAAAAGTGTCATAGGAGGGAGGTGTCTGTAACAGAATGCAGGAATGCCTTTTGTACCAAGATCTTCTAAAATACATATTTTCCCACATAGTTACTGAATCAACTACCTTTGCAAAAATTTTGGTGCTAGAGCTGTATGAATGTCCTGGATCAAGTTGGGAGGCTAATTCAGGGAATTGGGGTACATTTCAGTCCAGTCTGAAGTAATGTGTGCCCTGGATCCACATCACTGTTTGTATGGGAAAAACCAAGACAACTGTTTCTTTGCACGGATACATATACAGTATATAGCATTTAAGGGTGTTTTATTCATTCCATAGATGACTAGAAATGGAATGCATAGAATATATTGACTACAGTAAGCTTTCTTTGGGTCTGCATAGCAAATAGGATTGTTTAAGTTGACCAGGGAGGACCAATATACCATTTAATCAATCCTAGGGTCCAAGTCAACCACAAATAACCCTTCTCCTGGTAATTGAACACTTCCTCTGTTTGTTTGCAAAGGAGCAGAGGAGGTGGAATGGTTTTTACTGCATTTGAAAGATCATCACTGAGGTGTCGAATCAGATTAAATTTTAAAAAAAAATCTTTTCTGTGTACTGGTGATCAAAACTGCAGCTCTGTGTGGTCAGCTCTTCTTCGCCTCTTCATCTGCAAATGGCAGAGAAGGAAAGGAAAGGAAAACCAGGCATGATTTTTATAAATTTAATTTTTTTAAATTTTTATAATTATGACTTTGAAGTTTTCGATAATAGGTTCAGGTTGTATTATGTTATGCTTTTATGATGTTGTAAACCGCCCTGGGTCACCCTGGTGAGGAGGGCAGTATAAAAAATGGGAAAAAATAAATAAAATAAATGAAGGAAATGTATTGTGGGGTCTACACAACCACAGAGGGTGTGATATAATGAGGTCCCAATTTCTTCACATATCCAAGATGGAGTTTATTAGGTTTTAGACTATAGTAGAAATGTGGCTTCTTGTACTAGTAAAAGGCCACCTGTTTGTTTTCACTCCCTGGGACCTGGATGAGAAGAGACAGACTGGGAGGTGGCATGCTTCATCGATAGGGCCAGAGTTGTTTACCCCAACACTGGGACCTGATTGGATATATGCTAATTACCCAGGTTCACCTCATACCTGGTGAGAGTCAAGCAAATGGCTTGAGGGAGAGTTTGAATCTGGTGGTCAACAAGGAAACATCAGTAGGGGGGGGGGGAGGAAGGCCATCCCAACAGGCCTTATCTCCTTAAGTCTTAAAAATGATAATTTAGAACAGATAGATAGATTTTTTTTTATTTAGGGTAGAAAATGTCTGAAAGCATGCTTTCTCTAAAAGCAAATTTTGATTATGGTAGGTTATTTTTCTATGCTGAGATCTGTAACCTGATTCATCAAGAACCATGCTTCAACTTCAATAAAGCTACTCTCTTCAATCAATGTGTGTTCATCGGAAATGGGATGCAGGGATAAAGCAAAATAAAGCCACTAGCCTCCTTTTAATGCTACCATATTACCTCTCCAGTATTAATTTGGCTGGGCACTGTACACAGACAAGTCCCAGGTTTGTTTGAGCCAGATGTGGGCTGAGTGATTGACATACATTCCTTGCCGTGAGTTTTGGGTAAGTTCCTAGAGGGGATTTTGAATAATTCTCCTTGTAAGGAAACGCTGGAGAAGTCCCAAAGCGAGGTGAGGAAGAGTATGGTTCATCGCCGAGGGTGCTGCCCACTTGATTAGGAACCTTTATATAAAATAGTGTAGTGGGCATAGGACAATGAGCATGGATACTTGCATGTCTCTTTTATCTGATTAGTAATCATAATAAAGATATGCACACGGACACACACAAGATCAGAACCTTACTTTGACTAGGGACAAATAACAATGAACATGAAATGTTTTCTTTTTTAAAAAAAAAGGCTGAGACATACTAAATTATATTACACTTGAAATATATTGAGGAGAATTTTACACCCATGATATAACTACTGTACATACGTTTTCATTACCTTTATAGGTGGCCTCACTACCAGGCTTGTAACTTTAACTAAAAGTAACTAAAAGTAATATTTTAATGTTTTTGAATCAAATAAAAGTAGATAGTTATCTTTTCTAAATATATTTACTATGGCAACTAACTACTTTTGAGGCCTTCACACTGTAACTGCAAGTAATTACTTCTGGAAAGTAAATTTCCAAACTAGTGATGGCTTATGGCCAGAACCAGGTTTCCGCACAGAATATTAGGGTGACACACATTCCTTTCCCAGTCTCATTTCGTGAGACCACGTTTTCAAGCCCTGCACAGCCCCTTCTATCATTCTCAATTCAACCATTTGTCCACTATCATCGCTTGGGGCTTAACAGCCATAGGATCCTGTTGAATACTAACATCCATTCAGGGCTCCTGTGGCAGTCTGCCTGTGGCAATTTGCTGAAGGACAAGGTTAGCCCCTTGCTATAGAACTATGGCAAAACGATCGTGTTTGGAGTTTGGCATGTATAAATGTTAACTGGGTACTGGCCAGCATATGTAATACAAATCAAAGAAGCTGT
The DNA here is from genome assembly GCA_030440675.1 of Furcifer pardalis. Lineage (NCBI taxonomy): Eukaryota > Metazoa > Chordata > Lepidosauria > Squamata > Chamaeleonidae > Furcifer > Furcifer pardalis. The sequence goes on along the minus strand of CP126893.1, from coordinate 82,018,926 downwards.
AGGAAGGGAGCTTTCCTTTCACTGAAACTGATGGAATTGCTTACTTTACTGGTTAGCTGTAGCAGACACATACAGGTTCATATGGGGAAGCAACATACAGAACATATATTCAAGTTACAGTCAGCTTGAAGCTACTGAACCTCATGTAAATATTCAATAGTACTTATTTTTTTCCCTTCCAGATGGTGCAGTTCAGAAAAAAATTGTTTTTAAAGTATGCCTTGCAGAGATTCTGAGAACTGCAGTTAATAACAGACATATTTCAAATGAATGCTGACCTCCTTTTCCTCGCCATCAAGCTAATGCGTACAAAGTGCTGCCAGTATTTTGTATAAATTACCTGCTCTGTAAGAACTGAAACTGGAGCCTTAGCTTAATTAGAGCTATTTAAGAAGCATCTTTTCCCAACAGCTTATTTCAGTTTCCACAGAAATTTAAAGATGGCTGCAAAAAACAATGCAGTTTAATTACTGCGAAAAAGAACGGCAGGCCAATACAAGGCAGAGACTGAAGTCTCTTGCAAATGGAACATTTGTACCTCTTTAAATTTTCTATCAACACTGACCATGATGGGGGGGAATCCCTGACATCACACACCATTCCTCTTACCCCACTTTGCACCACTTTTTCCCCATGGGGGCAGAAGTTTTTGGCCTTCCCGAATCCCTTTGTTTATTTTTTTATCCCTTTGTTCTTGTAGTCTTGCCAGGTTATCTTGTTATGATAATAGAGTACAGTATACCATACTGCCAGTGACTCAGCACCGAGTTTCAAGTGGCAGTTAACTAACCTTACAACCCTGAGGACTAACAGCCTTGGGTGCCAAAGTCTGCAGGGAAGAGTGATGGTCCCCAAGTGGATTAAATCCCACTTCAATCTATCTTGATGGAGGGGAGCAGCTTCATCAATACTGACCTGGGGCTGGTGAGGACTTTGTGTGCCAAAAGGACTTAGGACCAGAAAATGAATTGCAGAACTGGATCAGTGGTACTATGGGTTTCATGCTGCGATACAGAAGGCAAATGAAACACCACTGCATCATATTCTCAAGACAGTCTTCATTTCATGTGTGTTTTGTTTTATTTTATTTTATCTCAGTTGTGGATTGAGCAAGGTGCACTAAATGGGACTGGAGTCCAGGGCCGTAGCCAGGGGGCCCGGGGGGGGGGAACCTCGTGAGCTAAGAGCCCACCCATCCCTCAACCCACTCTGGGATGCCAATGTCATGTGTGTGTGTGTGACATTGTAGCCTCTCCTGAAAAATTCCCCCCACCCCACCCCAAATATAGAATCCTGGCTATGGCCCTGCTGGAGTCTGTATCTGTATTTTGAAGCAAGAAGCAGGGGAGAAAGGGATGCTCTTTTCAGCAGAGGTAGAATCATGCTTTTGCCACTGATTCACCAATTGGCACCAATTGCACACTACTATTCTCACTTGTCAAAAACCTGCTATGACAATTATTTTGTCTTTTGGTAATTAGAGTTCAACTGATGAAAAAAATGAGCTGGCTTCTGAGATTTTCTTTATGGTGTCTTTATGTAACAGTTCTTTAAATTCAGCACTGTGGTGGCTTAGCGGTTAAAACTCTGAGCTTGAAAACTTGAAGGTCTTGGGGACATGAAAGGAGCCTCATTCCGGTGTCCCCTGAGTGTCTCCAGCAAAAACCCTTTCAACCCAGAGTAATTTCTGACAGGAAATTTAATTTTTTAGTTCTTTAAATGAATGGTAGCAAGCACAAACGGGTACCCTGCAAACCCTCTTGCCTATTGCCATTGGTGTTGTCAACATTCAGGTTCCCCTTTGCTGTGTAACACTTTGCATCCTTTTTCCTACATGATGCTGTGCAGAAATATTGAGCCATTTCCTGGTATTTTGAACAGTGGATACAGAAGAACAATATGTCACATTCATAAAAAAAAAATCTTTGAAAATTTGAATTATAAATTAGAACCATGCCATGGGTCCCCTGGTGTAATTGGGAAGACAAATCAAGACTTTGGAACATACCCCAGTTTTTCCCCCAAATCCATGTTCATTCATCAGCTTCTCACTGAGTTGCACAGGGAAACCAATAGCACTGCCAGTGTTCAGTTTTGCAGTGATGAAGCTGAAATGTGTAGATATGATAGACCTTAAAGAGAGAAATAAGCCTGTCCAGTTTCAGACAGCTAACCTGAGGGGTTTCTATGTGAGTCCTAAAGTTTCCTTTTAACAAAAGAGAAAATAAAATGACTGAAATGATATGTGCCCAATCTGGTTTGATTCGTGCACAAGACACAAATTGATTAGTAAAATGAGCTTTGATTTGCCCTGCAGCAAATATGAGTATTCTTCAATCGGAATCTCATGCAAATTCATTCAAATCGGGTCAATTTGATCTGGAAATTATGATCTGCCTGAATTCAATGCACGGCTCTGTTACAAATGTAGACTCTTCTAGATAATAAAATGGTGATTGAAGACAACATGCAATAAAAGCAATATATAACCAGCAGAAAGGAATGAAGACACCACAGTATATGACATCAAAATGAAGCCAGTGGCAAGATAAAAGAGTGCTCAGGTCTAAAACACTAAAACAGTTCTTTTCCTGGGACTGAGAAGACTATAATGTAGCAGCAGGGGAGTCCACTTGGTAGAACAGGACCAGAGTAGGATAAAGACATGGCAACGTCTGAATTATTTCAGTGCAGATCTAAAACAGATTCCCTTGACTTGGCAGCTCCCGTTGTGCGGGTGTTTGCTCCGCCACCCCAGCTGTGCAGCCACCAGACTTACCTCAGCCTGCCCCGGCCTCAAGGGAATAGACCACAGCTGTGCAGGGCAGGTGCCGACATAAGAACTTCACTCCCACCCCAGAGCGCAGCATAAATTCCATTGGGAATAGACTGCAATTTGGCAATAAGAAGGTGTTATATTATAGTATCTCTGATGTATTTTTTAGGATATCCTGATGTTTTGTAATTTGTAATTATTACTGGAGATTTTGGGGATGTATTTGGATATGTTTTGTGATGCTATTCTTGCTATGTGATATTTGTAATTTGCTATGTGATATATGTACAGTAATTGTTTTTTATGCTATGGAATTTTGCTATGTAATTGTAACTTTTCTCTGTGAGCCGCCCAGAGTCGCTGTGCAAATGGGGTGGCATACAAGTCGAAATATACAATACAATATACAATACTCTCCAGGTACTGGGTGAGATGAGAGTTGTAGTCCATCATACCTAAAGACTAAGAAAGACTGTTCTAAAATTATCTGAACAGCACCATATTTATGACATGAGGCATTCATGGTCAGCCAGGACACAACTTACGTAATCATTATATGGGAGATGTTTGGTGAATCAAATGTCTCTGGATTCATAAGGAGATGCATAGCTTCCTCCTCACCACACAAAAATATTGCCACATATAACGTAGGGGTTTGTACATCAGTTTTGCTTACAAACCGTTTAGGACCTCAATACTTGCTGGAACAGTATTTCTTGATACATCATACCTGGACAACATGGTCCTCTCAGGCACATGGGCTTAGAGTGTCCCACCCTGAGGGAGGCTCTACAGCCCTCTACTAGAAATCAGCCCTTTTTGGTGGTAGCACTTTACCATCCTATGTTCAACTGGCCCCATCTCTTCAGCACTCCACAAGCTCATGAAGGCAGAGCTGTACAAAGAGGCATTTAAGGAAATTTTGCCCCTCTACTCATTCTTTTTCTTTACCTAATCTTCTTATCTAGTTTCTTGCTGCCACTTTTGTTTACTTTTTATGTGTCTACACAAACACCCCACAAATATTCTGCACTTTATTTACATGGGTTTGGGTCATGGGTGTTTATTGTCCATTAACCATCCTAAGTAACTGTACTTATGAGATGAGCAGTATGCACAAGGAAAGAAGGAAGGCATAAATATGTCTTTTCCTTAACCACTATCCTTCAAACTAATGTTTGACATGATTTCATTTTTATATGGATTTTATTCTTATATAGATATTTTAATATTGTTCATTGTCTTTCACCTACAAATGCAGACACTTAGTCTTGCCTTGCCTTCTTTTTTGAGAGTCGAGCTACAAGTAATGGAAATCAGATATATAACTATAAGTCACAGTCCCACATGGTGGATTGATGAGGGTGGTTGTGCAGCACTCTGTTCCACATGTGATCAATGCTTAGCCATACAGTTTCAATATATAAATCACCATAGCAGTACACTGTACCATTCTGTCCAAGTTACTCATAGATTAGCAGGGTTAAGATGGCTGGTACACAGCTGAAAAATTACCATTAAAAAGGGTATCAGGTAGCCTTAGTGGAAGTCCTGCTGGAAGCAAGGTGGCAAAGCACCAGGGTGGGATTTTCCTATAGGCTAACTAGGCTTCAGCCTAGGGCCTCAAGATCAAGAGGGACCTATATAAATGATATATATCACAGTTATGATGTATTTTATTATCTCTCATATAATTTACAAACTTAAAATGGGATTTGAAAGGGCCACATAAGTGGAATAGCCTAGGGCTTCTTTTCATGTAAATCCGGCCCTGCAAAGCACACTTGAACAACATTTGGCCGACCAAAGCCAATAGCCTATTGCTAGTCTCAACTAGAGGGGAGACCCAGTGAATTTATGGCTGAAACAACATTTATGCTAATCTCTTTGAATCAATGGGTCTGCTGTAATGGAGATTAGGAATAAAATAGCAGCCCAGGTGAGTTGGCATAAAATTCCCACAGTCTCTTACCATTAGCAAAACTGGGTAGTGTTGACAAGGAGTTGTAGATCAAAATATCATGAAAGCCAAAAATTCCCCAACCATGCAGTAAAGAGAAAGAGAATACAATTGGTATCTCCTGTGAAAAGGGATGAAGTTCACAGGATATGTACAATCCACAACGAAGCCAGAATGAAAGGAATGCTACCAGTCAAAATTATACTTGCCATGAAAATTGCTCCATACAGTATTTGGTTTTCAAGTACAGTAATACCTCATATAACATTAGTATCGAATAACACGAAAATCGCATAACATCAAGGAATCTGGGGGGAAGAATTGCTTCAGATAACATTAAGATCCTATGGGATGCTTCAGATAACAACCGCGAAAGCCTGTGTGGTTACAATGTATCTCTATGGATCCCATAGAGGATCAGATAACACTAAAAATCATATAACACGAAGACTTGTGGAACCATGTTTTAGTGTTATATGAGGTTTTACTGTATCTGTTATGACATGTAGATAGATAAATTGCTACAATGTTGGCTGGCAACATCTAAGATGAGAAAACTGACGTTTCCAGCTGGGAGCCTCAACCTTGTAGCTGAATCAGCTCTGCAAACAAGTTCACTTGGTTCACAGACAGCTGGCACATGCCAAAGAATTCTAGTTTAATTCCAGTTTCTGGATGTGAAAAGTCACATGGATTGCCTTTCTCTGGAGATTGCTTTCAGCTACTTGTTTTAGGAGTAACACCACCCAGTCTTCAGCTGTTGGCATATGTGGGGATTGTTCCACTTTGCATCAGTTGAAATTAGTCAGTGCTTTCCCAAAGGCTATAATGGGAGCTGAAGTCAGCCTTTAACCACACTGGTTTAATTAGAGCACTGTTGATTAAGGAGATGCAAATATCTGGAACTCATTTCAGCTGACCGAACATTTTTATGCAACTGGACCAGGTGGAATCTCTGCCTACCCACTTTTCATAAAACAAAACTGTTGATGATCCAGCACACATCTCCAGAATTAGAACAGTTTACTCATTTTCAGCCATGAGGTTGAAAAGAAAGATTTAATGGCCAGAAGCCTGTTGGAAATACACAACATAAACCTCAAAATGTGTACATGGTGTCTGCAATCGTTTTAATTGTCTCTTGCACACTCTGCCCTTGATCATTCACATGCTGGGCTTATGTAGCTTCCTCAAGCATGCCAAACAAGTGCAAAATCTGATTGCAGCATTTCCTTATTTATATGGCACTTTACATTAGGATTCTGGACAATGAATTAATTAAAGGTAAAGGTCACCCTTGCTCGAAAGGCAGATGTTTCAGACAATAGGGTTTAGTGCTCATCTCCATTTACAGCCAAAGAGCCAGCATTGTCTGCATCTGTACATGTTTCCATGGACATGTGGCAGGTATGACTAAACATGGAACACTGTTAACCTTCCCACCAAAGTGGTCCCTATTTATCTACACTATCTACAGTGCAGTAAAACACCAGATAACGATTGGGTCGGATAATGCTAAAATCGCATGACGTTAAGTAATCTGGGGAGGAGAATTGTATCGAATAACGTTAAGGTCCTATGGGATGAATCGGATAACAACCGCTAAAGCCTGTGCAGTTACAATTTATCTCTATGGAGCTTTAACGTTATCTGATCCATCCCATAGGATTTTAACATGGATTGGATAACACTAAAAATAGGATAACACCAAGACTTGTGGAACCAAGTCTTAGCATTATCCGGTGTTTTACTGTATCTCGGATAACATTATGACTTGGTTCCACAAGTCATAACATTATCCGGTTTTTAACGTTGTGCGGTGCATTGAAACAAAGAGGAAAGGGAACAGGGGGCCAATCTGGTTTGCTTAACAAACCCGGGGGGGAGGTCTGAAAAGAAGGGACCAACCCCCTACCTTCTTTTTAGAAACCTCCGTCTGGCTTGCTAAAGAGTTTAGCAATCCAGGCCGGGGGAGGGGGCTTCCTAACAGAGGCTTGGGTCCCTTATCCCAGCCTCTATTAAGAAGACACCCTCCCCCCCGGGCTGGATAGCTATGACCCTTACCAAGCCAGGCAGGGGAGAGGGGTTCTAAAAAGAAGGTAGGATTTTCCCCCCTACCTTCTTTTTAGAAACCTCTGTCTGGCTTGCTAAAGAATTTAGCAATCCAGGTGGTAGGGGGCCTTCCTAACAGAGGCTTGGGTCCCTTATCCCAGCCTCTATTAAGAAGACACATACCCTGCCGCCTGGATAGCTAAGACCCTTACCAAGCCAGGCAGGGGAGGGCTCCACAGCTGCCGGGTGGCTGGGGAAGCTGACGGGGACTCCCCATAGGCTTCCCTAGCCACCCGCTTCTGCCTCCGCAGCTGTGGGATGGCTGGGGAAGCCAATGGGGGAGCCCCCTGTCAGCTTTCCAGCCACCCCACCCCTGCCTCCACAGCTGCAGGGTGGCTGAGAAGATGAACTGAGAACACCGTTCAGCTTTCCAGCCACCCTGCTGCTACGAACGACTGCATCGGATAACACTAGCAGATCGTTATCATTATCCGATTTTAGCATTATCCGATGCAGTCGTTATCTGAGGTATTACTGTACTTGCAATTTCTTGCTTTCAAACTGCTAGGTTGGCAGTAGCTGGGATAGAGATGGAAGGTCACTACGCCATGCAGCATTCAGGTCTCAAACTACTGACCTACTGACCTTCTAGTTGTCAAGTTCAGCATTTTAACCACTAAACCACTGCAGTCTCTAATTAATACTAATTAATTAGCATCTTAAATATTTCTTCCCATTTCAATCTTGATGAATTAATTGTTTTTAACACTTCAGAGTTAATGAGTCAGTTCTAACCCTGAAGTTTCCAGGTTCTCTGAAAGATGGTTTGCTTTTCTTTTTCTACTTCTCCAAATGATAAGCATTGTGGACCCAGCTCTGCATGGCAAAGGTTCTAATGACAGGCTGGTTCCAGTGGACTTTCTGGATTGTCACCGTAATCTTTTTTCATTAGACCCAGTGAAGGAATACATATGAGCAAAGTGCAAGGACAAACATGCAAGCAATGTTTACCTATTCTTTTCCATGCCCAATCATGTACCATTTACAGAATCAGGTGTAATGAATCAAAAAGTAGCCATTGCTTGTGAGTTAAGATAGTCACTTGTTCTTTTCTCCCTGAGCAGAGGATGAAGAAAGGGGGCAGGGGTTGTCCTTGAAAGCCAGGTGCAGCTTCCTTTCCCTTGAAGATAGACATAACAAGCTGAAACTGACAAGGGAAGTAGGTATGATGAACTTTGAAAGTGAAGCCTTATTGGGTAGCATACAAGAAGAGGTAGAATGAAAGATGAAAAATGGATTTGGTTATCCTAGAATGTTGTAGCAGAAACACCATTAGAGTATGGATGTTCCAAAGAGCAGGTCGAAGCAGGAGTTACCAATGCTTGCTTTTGAGTAGAACAGTAGGAATATGAAATCTTGATTTTGTTAACTGGCTATCCCAGGAAATATAGATAGACATGTTTTTCTTATTTTATCCAGGGAAATGAGAAATGGAGAAATGTTCCTTTTCTATTTTTGTGATCTTGAACTTTGATCTATTTCCCCTTCAAAATAAAATCTGATTTGTAACAGAAGAAGATGTACTTTTTATATAGAGCATAAGCTGGTGGGAGATTTCTAGTTTCTTTATTTTTTTAAATTGGGAATGCTATATATTGCTACCTAATTTATATTGCTATGTCCTACCTGATCTGGCTGGTTTGTAAGCATAAATAGTTGGTGATTGAAACCTATCATAGGTTTCTCTAGCCTGTACTTAGAAGCAGCAAAATATTTTAAGCTGGCTTCCTGAATGGGTACAGGTCTCTGTCAGGTGGGACGAGTCCTATGGTAGTGAGATCATGGGCTTTGTTACTCTTACATCAGATATGTGAGCAATTGCATAACTTACTGCACAAAAGCCAGAGTGGAGAAAGTACTTAGGGGTGTGTGTTTGTGTTTGCAACTGTGGGATTTTGGCTTTGATCAGTGCAACCAATTCTGAGTCTTTATTAGGAAAAGCAGCTTGTATATTTGATGTTCCTGCTGTTACATAAAGCAATTATGTTTTGAAATGTTTTTAGGTGCTTTGATACCTTGCTAATTAATCTGTCTAAATTCAAATGTGAGGTTTGTTTCAAAAGCAGGGCCTTCGAAACTAAATTTTCAAGTGTTTGTCAGTAGAAACAATAGTGTTATGTATTCCAACATGCTGTGTTCAGTGAATGAATGGTTCAGCCACTGACGTACACTGTGATTTATCAAGATTGTACCTTTGGCAAATACTTTTGTCACTTCTGTTAAAATAATTCTTAACATGTTCATTAACGTTCTCTTTTCCATTAAAAATATTAACTCTCAGTTTGTAGTGCTCTTGTTGCAGTTTTTGAAAAATGTGACATGGCTTGAAATTGTCCTAATTAGCTCAAATTGCTTTTTTCTCTATGATAAGAATAAATTGGTTAGATAGATCATGGTTAACATGCCATAGGAAAAAGGAAATAGTGAATGGCTTGAGCAGTAGATAATGTAGTGGCATAAGGAGTATTTCATGTCCGCGGAGTTATAGATGGCAAGCCAACAACTACTCAGTCCTAAAGCTGGCAGACAATATGTCAAAGGAAACATCAGTACCAGGATGAAGAAGAGGAAACAGAGCCACCAGACCAGGTGAATAGGGGACCTCCAGGAAGAGCATCATCTCCATATACTTGCCCTCATTGTAGGTATACAGTACAGGCATTCATTATTAGGGGCAGATTGGTATTGATAGTGCCTCAGGGTCAGCATACGAACTGATGATGAAAAACTAACACCCCTAATGACAAGAACCAATTAAGAAACACATGGACTTCCCCTCCCAATGAAAAGAACTAGAGAACAACTGCAATTTCTTGCTTTCGAACTGCTAGGTTGGTCTGATTTGGGACAGAGAGGGAGCTCATTTCACAGTGCCATAGCCAGGGGGCGGCCAGGGTGGGCTTTGCCCACCCTGGATTAGCAGTTTGCCCACCCTCAAACTCCTGGCTGCTTCTCTCTCACTCACTCACTCACAGGCGTGCGTGTGTGCGTGCGTGCGTGAGAGAGAGTAATTGTTGCCCACCCTGAAAAATATTTTCCCACCCACATCTAGAATCCTGACTACGGCCCTGTCATTCCGTTGTGCAGTACTCAGGTATCGAACTGCTGACCTGCCGGCTTCTAGTCAGCACCTTAACCACTGAAGCCACTGCAGCCTCCATTTTAGATTAGTTGTCTTTAAAAAATTTAAGTCAGAGCTCAATCAATAATCACAGAGAAGAAACTCTGAATCTTTCTAGTACTGTGGTTCCCAACATGGGGCACACACCCACAGGATGGCAATTTGCTTTTTAAGGTGAGCAATTCAAGAATGGGAACCATGGGTTTAGACCAAGTTAAACAGAATTCCATGCACTCAGGTGTTTAGTCATGCCTGCCACATGTCCATCAAAATGTCTGCAGACACAGCCAGCTCTAGCAATGCTTCCAAATTGCCATAAATGCCCTTTAATGTGAGTGTTTTCAGTTGTGGTCTGAAAGTGACAACTAGTGGTATTTGGTTCTTTTCTCTTCTGGGTCTGACTTGTAGTAGGTAGCTTCTGGATATTCATCTTGTCAAGTTAATTTGTTCCTTAAGCATATTGGGTGAATATTGTAGTCTGAGAAAAGAATTTCATGGGGTCTTAAGCTTGGTGCTTCTTTCCTGTGTGTCAGAGCAAATAAAATTGTACTTGAGGGCTTGTCTGTAAACAATATATTTTCTGGTGTGTTTGGGTAGGAAGCTGAAGCCATGCATGTAGGTTTATCGATCAGTGAATGTCAATACAGTATAGTGTGGTGCTAATATATTCCCATTGTAGCTTAGCCATGGTGTCTAGAAAATGTATCTGTTGTGTAGACTGGATCAGACTGAGGACCATGTTGGGATAAAAGTTATTGAAATCCTGGTGGATTTTCAGGTGGAATTTTTTCACCTTCATTTCCATTGGTCCAGATTTTTCCATTGGTCCAGATTTTTCCATTGGTCCAGATTTTTAAAAATGTTATTGATATACAGTACTGTACTTGAAATAGAGAATTATAATCTGTGGTCAGTCTAAACCAGGGGTCAGCAACCTACAGCCCATGGGCTGAATCCGGCCTGTGGCGTCAAATCATCTGGCCCACCACCCTCTCTCCTGCTGCTGCCACCACTGGAAGAGGCAGAAACAGCTGCAAACGCATCAGTAGCTGTCATAAATGTGCTTACAACTGTTGTGGATGTGTTTTACTGCAGCATTTACAGCAGGGGGAACCATCAGTCCAGTCCCCTCAACTGTCTGAGGGAGCATGATCTGGCCCCTGACTTTAAAAGGTTGTAGCCCCTGGCATCAATGTGTACTTAGCCTGGCAGCTACTTTCCAGAGTTTGTTTTTTGGGGATATGTATTCTGTTGAACCTGGGGATTTCTCAATGCAAAGCATGTCCTCCACTAGGATTCCACATCTCCCCCCCCCCTCACAAACACATAGTGGGGACTTATATCCATCTTTGTTGGATTTGCAAATACAGTCAAGCCTCGCATAAAGAGCGTCTCGCATAAAGAGTAATTTGCTTAAAGAGCAGAATTTTCTCTGAATTTTCGTTTCGCTTAACAAATAAAACCAACCAAAAACTCGCTTAACAAATAAATCGGGGTTCACAATCCCACCTACAACTGGTCACTTAAAACGGTGTTTCACTTAAAGAGCAGACTCGCTTAAAGAGCAATCCTGTGGAACACATTATGCTCTTTAAGCGAGGTACAACTGTATGCATGAAGTTTATGGTTGAAAGTAGAAGAAATAAACAAGATAATGAGAACAAAGTTAAAGTTAAGTCCAAAAGAAGTATTAATAGCGGATTGCAATTTTTTTTTTTAAACTAACGTTAGTATTAAAATTGGAGAATGGTATAAGGAGACCTGGGTGTTAAGTGATAAACTAACTTGGGACCTGAATTGTAAGAAAGGAATGATAATGAATAACTGGTTCTGGTATATGTGGAAAGGCTTTATTGGATATGTATTAAATATATCAAGGATACAAACCTGTACAAGAATTGGTGGCTTTTGGGGAGGAAGATAGTGGAATGTATAGAGATAATATGTGAAACTTGAAGATGAGTAGTTCGTTTTCTTTATCTGTTACGTTTTAATAGCATTAAAAGGGGGAGGCCAAAGATGTGATGGCTAGATGGTATTGTAGACACAATGGGCACAGAGCTGAGCAAGTTGAGGAGGATGGTGGAGGACAGAAGTGCCTGGTGGGTGGTGGTCCATGGGGTCGCAAAGGGTCAGAATCGACTGTGCAACTGAACAACAACAACAACAACAAAAGCATGCATGCATGCTTGGGTTCCGAAGGCAGTATGTACAGTTGTGGGCATCAGCTGGTTCACACCAGTTCGCCAGAACCGGTAGCAGAAATTCTGGCTGGTCCTGCCCATCCAAGTTTTGAAATAAAGTAGTCCTAATTTGGGTGCAATGCAAGGCTTTCCCCCCATACTACACCCACAGTGTGGTAGTAATTTTTTTTTGAGCCCACCACTGAGTATGTATCAAACTTATTTTCTTTTGTTTTTTATGTTTAAAATTCTTTTAAAAAAACAAACACATAGTGACCACAGCCAAAGATAAAGGGCAAGCTGGTCGCCTTTCCAGATTGTCTCCAAAATCTGGATGTTATGCCCTTGCCTTTGCCAGATGAAATTTGTGCTCCAGATTCCAATTGCAATGCACCAGTGCCCATTCTCAGCAGCTCTTAATGTTACACTTTAAATGAACTCATTCTCAAATGTGTGTTTTCTTGAGTATGCTGCTGAGGATGAACAGAAGGCGTAAACAAACAAACAAAAATACCAGAAAGTAGTTTTAATTAAGTCATAGAAAGATGTTAGGCATTCAGCCAACTCACATTCCCACCACCCTGATTCCCTCATGTTCATCCACTCCTCACTCCCATCCCTCTTCCTCATTTTGACAGATAAGCACCAACAATGATCATATAAATCTTGCAAAGTTTAATTCCAGTCTCTTTATGGAGTTATCCCAGGGAGTCATGTATTTGTATTTCTGCACAATAGAGTTTTAAAAAATGCAATTATAAGAATTGACTGCCAAGACACTAGCATTTCCACCCAAGTGCTAGATGTTCCTGAAAAACTTAGGGCTTTACAATGGCTGGAGAAAAGTTTGAATTAGTTGTAATGCATTCAGATTTTCACACTTACATTCTTTAAAAAGAGTTGAAAGACAAAATAGAAATGAAGGATTTGTGGTAGAAGATGACAGAGATCTAGATTAAATGGTGCGAGATATCGCAGAGAAAGAATTTAGACCACTGTTTTCAAACTACTTTGTGGCTCTGGGTGATTCTTGAAGAATTTAGTTTTATTGCTTTATTCACACAGTTGGGTGGAGCAGACAACATAATTTGTCATCTGTAAGCTACATTTTCCCATCACTTCTTCCATCTTTTTTTTTAAATTATTCCCACAAGAAAGTTCATTAAAGGACAAAAGTTCAGCACCTGGAATGGCTCCTGCAAAGATCTGGAGCAGTTTCACCACCTCATGAAATCAGAGCCATAAACTGCCCATCTTGAGTCCCATTCCCTTGACTTTTGTAGTACTACACTGGATACAATTTTTTGGCTCCAGCCTTATGGTCTAGCTTCCAGGCTAGGGAAACAGGATGTCCATAAGAGTCAAAAGGAATCTTATTCAGCCTATCACTAATAAGGGGGCTTGAAGACTTTAGAATCTAGCCCAGAAGCAGAATGGAAGTTATCCCACACTGAGAGTTCTTAATAAACATGTACAGTGGTACATTGGTTAACATAATTAATGCATTCTCCAGGACATCTCTTACAGAAAAAATTATTTTAATCGAATTTCCCATTGGAATGCATTAAATGCAATTTCCCATGAGAATGCATTGAAAACCAAAATACATTATCTGAAACACAGTTTTCCATAGTAATGCATTAAAAACTAATTAATCCATTCCAAAAACATTCCGTAAGCCAAGCCACTATTTTCTATGGGTTTCCTTTTTTTATGCGATTTTTATGTTAACTGAGCCATTTGTTAACCAAGGTTCCACTGTATACTCTTTTGTGAACTGCTCAACTGGGAGAAAGAAGGGGTAGATTTCTGGATAGCGGGGACAGTATTAATTTAATTTAATTTAATTTAATTTAATCCTCACACTTGTATGCCGCCCAATCAGGAAACCCGACTCAGGGCAACTCACACAATATTATACAGAAAACACAATAATACAATATACAATATAGACAATAATTATAGACAATAAATATGGTGGACAGTGGTCTATGGGGTCGCAGAGGGTCAGAATTGACTGTGCGACTGAACAACAACAAAAATTCATCCTACAAAAGCACATATAATATAAAACTATGCAAAAATACAATAGGACAACAGCCTCTCCACTCCAGCCACAGACAAGTCTGAGGGTGGCGGCGGCAGCGAAGTCCTGTCATGCACCAAAGTCCTTCTGTATACCGCCATAGTGGCCTTTTGTACCTTTTGTATTTATGGGAAATGCTGCCTATTTATTCAGATTGGAAAAGTGTAAGTAGGAGAAGAAGGGGACAGATAAACTTAAGGAGTTTGTCCTATGAATTCCATGGAATATCCTCACACAAGGACACACACACACAGTGTAAATTTGTAACACTCAAAATTAAGAGTAGACAATTTTGGCAAGCCTTAGGTTGAGTTTTTGCCCCTCCAGGGCTTGCAAAGAGCTGCAATCTCCTCCTGTGCATCAATAAAAATTGACAGCATGGACTGACCATTAAGTTTTCTTTAAATGCAGTGGTTTGCTATCAAAATTTGGATGCAGACTACTACCATCGATGTAAAGCTTCCTTTTGCTTCCTTTAAATAAAGTATCCCTTATTTGCAGTGATATGATTTGCTGCCAGATTTTGTCAGTGCATTGAGGGAGGGTGCTTCAGGAGATATATGTGACTCATACATGACATAGAAACCCCCCCCCCTCTGCTTCAAGTGTTTAACATGGCGGTTTCCACCTTCTTTGGATAGGCTTCTGTGATCTTCCCAACATAAATTGAATGTTGGTTCTTTGTGGCAGCACATCAAGTTTCTGTTCAAGCACCTCACCAATCAATTCTGCAAGAGGAAGAGACAAAAACCACTCTGTTCAGTCAGAGGCCCACAACTGAAGAAGGCAGAATGGTTTAATCTGTGGCAAAATTTTAATTGATTGGTCTACTCTTCTATTCTAGGTGTGAGCCCTAAAACTAATCAAGCCTGCATTCTTTCTGGAGGCAAATTAATGAAGCTGATGCTGTCCTACTTTGAGCACATCATGAGAAGGCAAGACTCTCTGGAAAAGACAATAATACTGGGGATGGTGGAAGGCAACAGAAAATGAAGAAGATAAAATATGAGGTGGGTTGACTCTGTGAGGGGCCCCATGGGCTTGTGTTTGCATGAGCTGAGCAGGATAGTTGAGGGCAGGACATTTTGGAGAGCTCTCATTCATAGGGCCATCATAAATTGGAGGTGACTTGAAAGCACATAATAACAACAACAAACTCTTAAAGCTTGCATCACTAATGTTTAGTTAGGTAAAAAAACAAAAGATACAGAAAAAGTAAGAGATAATTGTTTGAAAAATATAGGGTTGCACATGTAAATGTTTGTGTACTTCCAACAAAAAGAATAAGGCTCATATAACTTTTAATGAAGAACAGGACCCATATTAGGTAAGTGTATCATTCTGAACCACCAGACAGTGACTAAATGCTACAAGATACCTTTCAGGAAGAAAATAACCCTCCACTAGTGAGGGAATTGGCTAGATGGCTTCATAATAGTTCTCCTGCATCTCTGCATTATACTATTTCAACACAAAGCCATAAATCATGCTCAAGGCAGATTTATATGTTTGCTTCAATAGACTTCTGAAGAGAAGGCAGCAAGCTGCAGTGCTATCCTGAAACTCTTACATTTTCTCTTTCCTCTATATCATTTCACCATGAGAAGTGGGTATGGGGTGGAGTGAGGGGCTCAATAGACCATCCACTGGCTTTGACAGCACAATCCATGACAGTGTGTGTGAAGCTGCATGCAAAAATCATGAAGCTGGACAAAGGCAGATGAACTAATGGGATGGGAAAAGAATGGTTGCCAAGGATAGTGCAGACTATTTTGACATCTTCCAAGGAACACCTTCTGACCCTCTTAGAAAGGGATGACCGACAAGTCCAAAATTTCAGCATAGTGATGAAAGCCAAATCTCGTGATGGCCTTTCCCAGAGGCCTTATGTAGATACAGTTGTACCTCGCTTAAAGAGCATAATGCATTCCTCTTTAAGTGAGTTTGCTCTTTAAGTGAAACACCATTGCAAATGACCAATTGTGTGTGTGTGGGGGGGATTGCAAACCCCAATTATTTGTTAAACGAGTTTTTGGTTGGTTTTATTTGTTAAGCGAAGCGAACATTCAGAGAAAACAAGTTACTCTTTAAGCGAGGCGCTCTTTATGCGAGGTTTGACTGTACTATTATTCAAGACATATCTACCATCCAGAGGCTGAATTCATCTAAATTTCTCTTCTGAATTCTTTTGTTCACTCTCTTTACTCTTATCATTAAGTAAATCTACAATTTAAAAAAACCAACCAAATTATCATTCTCTTATTTCATCACTACGGTGTGCATACTAAAGCTCCAACACAAATATCAATGATCTAAACCAAGTCGTGCAGTTACCTCATCAATAAGCTACATCTGTGCTGTTCCAATTGCTGTTCCAATTGGAGAACCCCTAAGGAGGTACAGCTGTTTTACATTTACATTAAGCCATATTATCCTAGAGAACCGGTACGATGACCATATCCATCTTGCAACATGGTGCTGCCCAGGCACTTATACTAACAGGTAAGTGATGGGTTTGTGTTTGGGGTAGGTGGGTGGGTGGGTTCATTTTTGTTTGGTGTGGATGTATTTTAATGTAATTTTTATTTATTTATTTATTTAATTTATTTATTTATGGGTTTGTGTTGTGGGTGGGCAGGCAGGTTGAGGGCTGTGTGTGTGCTTATTTTTATTTTATTATTTCATTTTATTATTATTTTTTCTTTGGCCCCGCCCACAACTTCATGACATCATGATGTTAGCTCTGCCCACACTGTGATGACATCACGGTGGGGTAGTAAAAATGTTGACATCCCACCACTGCTTGACAGCATATAACAACAAACAGCTGTGGGTATCCTGTGTGGTGTAGTGGATAGGATGAGGAACTGTTTTCATTCATTGATCCAAAAGTAACATAGATAGGAATGGGTCATCTTTGCCCTGCAACTTTTCCTTCATAGAGTAGAATCCAATATTGCACCAACTGACTCTTCTTAATAACAGAACTTTCTTCTCTCCTTCTTGCTGCAGCCATGTTCACATAAACACCTCTGAAAATCTGCTCTTTAGGTTCCTTGAGCCCTCTGGAATATTGTTTGGGGGTGTGCAGGGGCTGTAGATGGGGCAGTAAAAATCATGCCGCCTCCTCTCTGCAGTTCCTGCTGGCACTGATACATACAGTTCAACCAGGAGAAAGGTTTCATTGGATCACACTCATAAAAACCTAGGCTAGCTTGTACAGTGAGTGACTCAAGGTCTCCCAGTTGAGCCTCATGGCTGATTAGGGACATGTGAATGCAACCAGAGACAAACTCTTGCAAGTGACTGATAGCTAATCCTTTTTTTTTAAAGGATCTTGTACTATGTGTTACTGGTTGGGCCTTTGGCCTCAAAAAGACTGGAGACATCCTATTTAATGTTAGAAACTCAATAAAGATATGGGATGTGGGAGAGAATGTCCATTCATTATCCTTCAATTTGTAGAATTGTATTGATTGCATATTGAAACTACTGTACTTGGGGATTTGTAAAGACAAAGGAAAAGGCTGTCTTTCCCTTGCCAGCTGCTACGGCTACAATTTCTAAGTTATTCCTTTTATTGGATGACTCAGAACCTTTTGCTCCTACTCTTTCTCACTTGGGATCTCATCAGTTGCAAATGTGTTTCCACTGTTGTCACCTGAGTATTCCTTTCTTTTGGACAACTTAATGGTCAGTAGATTGTCTAGCCTTCATATGTAGCCATGAGGTGAAAAATGCACTAGTTGTTTCTTTCAATGGAAATACCGTAGTTATTTTATGCAATGCTGCAAAGTCCCCCCCCCCCCCACAGAAGGTCAGGATGCTTGCAAGAATAAGAACCGTTTTTCCTGAACCAGTAATTGACATGACTTGCTTTTAAAACAACTGCTTTGTAATCAATTCAAGCCAGAACTTGGAAGAATCTAGTTACAATAGGTTTTGTGTAATTAGTTCTTCTTGACAATATTTAAAGCATGACTGCATTAAAACTGTAATTAAACAAGGGAGAACTTTAGTGCCTTTTTAGCAGAATGATAGGTTTTTAGTTAATTTTATACTTATAACAACCTCAAAGGTGGAGGAAGATGATTATACAGTTCAAGTGTGGCTACCTGAAGGAGGGAATTTTGCTACAGTGTGGTAGCAAATAGCATTCTTGGGTTTTGTCAAGTAACAAAACATTTTAATTGCTTTCAGAAACATGAACATAGTTATTTTATGAAAGACCTGTAGCTATAACAAACTACTGGGTACATGGAATTGTAGCCATAAATGATTACTTTTTAAAAGTAGCATTCTAAGCTCTGAGCCAGGGTTCCCAACCTAAGGCCCACTGGCCGGATCCAGCCTATGGCGCCATTTCATGTGCCCCCCACCCCTCCAAGGGCATTTGAGAAACAAAATAGACACCCCTTTGAAGCTCTTGGGACAAAATGACCATCCCCTTCGTGCAGGCAGGGCAAAATGGCCATCCAGCCCTCGAAGCTGACTGAGAGAACATGATCCGGCCCCCGGCTTGAAAAGTTTGGGAACCCCTACTTTAAGCCAAATTGCCCACTTGTTTTGGAAGGGGTGGGTGCATATGGTCCTCTCAAAGCAGTTGGAATGCAGCCCATATGATCTTTGCCCTCCAAATGGTAAATGCAGTTTACCATTTGGGTGACTGAGAATTGGAGTCCCCCACTGGCTGGGAGGGCCATAAGTTCCCTACTCTTCTGCATAGTATATCTGTGAGTTGCCATGTACTTCACAACTAGATATTTCACTGACGATTTCCCACAAGCTAAAGGCATCAACTCACAGGTGCCCCAGGGCAAAGCTGATTCCCTCCATGGCTGAAAATGATCCTGAAAGGAAACATTTTGTCATTACTTGCTGTCCTCATCAGTGCTGTGCAGTTAAAGAGATTCATTGGAGAGGTGTCAGTGGGCTCCATGGAAAGTAATTTGGGTGCTTCCTCACATAAATCTATCTGTGGCATCCGTCTTTACTAACTCTCTCCCTTGCTGCCCTCTGACATCCCTTATTTGTTATGTGCCCTGGGCCAAAGTACAATAAACTGGACTGGGAGGGGAGCAGAATGGTTTATTAGCACAGCGTGCCCTTCCATGAAAATGAATGTGCAGTGATGATGGCTCATTTTGTGCACTCTGTGTGCCATCATGCTAAGAATAAATATCCCACCTTCGGTAACAAATGACACCTTGGTTTGAGGTCTAGGAAGGCTGTTGGTTATTGCTTTTTATTTCATGGTTTGCCATTTCCATGCTGTGCTTGTCAGGATTATGCATGGTATAAAGGCACTTTTATGGAAGCCTCTGCTGCAGTTTCAAGCACTGCAACTTCCCTTTCAGAACCTCCTTGAAGAAAAATGCAGGAAAGGTTCCCCAAAGGAACAACTGATTCTGTGTCTTTTGTGCATTCATCACATCTCTTGTGCAGGGCTGGTAACCTGAGAGATGCAAGGCATCTCTTCCATTTATGAGCATTCATAGCTGCCCTCTGTCACAGAGACTTTTGATCTGCCTAGCCAAGCACTGTCAACACTGACTGGCAGGTGGTCTCCAGGGTTTCAAGCAGGGTTCACCTCTAATCCAGCCTGAAGATACTAAGGGACTGAACCTGAAGCCTACTGTGAATTAACCATGAGCTCTATCACTGATCTGTGGTCTCTTCTAAATGACTGTTGTTATGAACCATCATGTTTCCTCTGACCCACAGTGGTGCTATGAATGAGTGACCTCCAAAAAGATCTTGTCCTCAACAGCCCTGCTCAGCTCTTGCAAACTCAAGGTTGTGGCTTCCTTTGGAGCAGGGGTGCCCAAACCTTTTGGGCTGTGGGCCAGTCATGTGGTTCCTCCCACCAGAAGTGGAAGTAAAACGTGCCTTGCAATCTGCTTTGCAACAGGATGAGATAGATTTTAAGCTGCCATTTTCTCTGATTAAACCAGGGGTGCCTAAGCTATGGCCTGTGGGCTGGATCTGGCCCCTGATGCCAATTCATATGGTCCACGCTGCCCTTGTCACTCCCAGAAGTGGAAGTAAAACTCACATTTTGGGCACATTTTACTTCCACTTCTAGGAGCGATGAGGGCGGTGTAGACAGGATGAATTGGCATCAGGGGCCATACCCAGCCCATAGGCTGTAGTTTGGGTGCCCCTGCTTTAGGGTCATGGCTCCCAACATGAGGCATGTGCCCCACAGGGGGCAATTTGGTTTTTAAGGTGGGCAACCTGAGAATAAGTTAGACCAAGTTAATGGCTTTTTAGGCTTCCTCCACATGAATAGGAGTTTACTTTTGGAATAATAAGAATTATATGTTACAGAGGGAGGCATCAGGATTTTAGAGATGTTTAGGTGGGGAATGGCCATAAAAAGTTTGGGAACTACTGCTTTAGGGATTCAATCCACTTCCTCTTTTCTTTCTGTCTTCAACTTTTCCAAGCATTGTTGTCTTTTCTTGAGTTATGTCTTCTTACAATATGCCCAAAGTTCTAAAGGAAAAACAAAAAGAAAAACAAGCTTCTATCTTCCAGTCCATCTATTATGCTATCATCTTTCTCTCTTCTATCGTAAAGTCCCCACATGCAGTGCAGCAGCAGGCAGGGGAGAGGATGACAGAAGAGGGATGATTTTTTTTTGGGGGGGGGGGATCTACCATTTATTTTGCTGCTGTGGAAGATCTAAATCAGGGGTTCCCAACCTTTTCAAGCCAGGAGCTGGGTCACACTCTCTCAGTCAGCTTCAAGGGCCAGATGGCCATCTTGCCCTGCCTACATGGTGGGGACTGCCATTTTGTCCCAAAAGCTTCAAAGGGGGTGGATATTTTTTTTTGGATATTTTGTTTCTTGAATGCCCTTGGAGGGGTGGGGAGCACATGAAATGGTGCCATGGGCCATATCCAGCCTGCGGGCCTTACGTTGGGTACCCCTGATCTAAATGACAGTGCAGGTGGCTGAGTTGTTAGATAGTAATCCTAGTAATGTGGGGTGAACAATATTAGACTCTCTAGATTGTACTCAACTGCATGAGCCTTAGCCTGGATAGCCAATATAAGGGACTTAGCAGCAGTTAAACAGTCTCTGGAGGCCACCAGTGGTCTACCTCTGTTACTTCCCTGTGGAAGGATATACAGTATGTGACTTTGTCAATTGTTTAAGAAAAGCTTGGACATTTCAGCCCTCAACCCAAAGGATTCAGAACAAAACCAGACTTAAATCCCAGTATGTAACTTGAACTGCAGACCTTGTACAATGCATCTTCCTTCCCTTCTGCTTTCTGTTGTGGCTCTAAGAACTGCCTAAAACAGCCCCTTTAGGAGTTTTCAGCCTTTTTCACAGTAGCAATGTTTAGATTTTTAAATCATTCACCACCCTGTTACATAGCTCCTGAAGGCTATATGGCTATTCATGTGTAAAGATCCTATGGCGGGGGAAGGTAGGAAGGAAACTTTTAATTCCCCTGGAAACATCCACAGCATGGCCACAACTGATTCTTTCATCCAAGTCATGCAGCATAACTCTACCAACAAAACTGCAGAAGGTGTATGAAAATCTCTCAAGCGAATACAGTTATTTGGTTCCAGATGAGATATTACTTGTTTAACTACAACCTCTCGCCTGTTTGGCCATAACCAGGAGTGGGAATTGATTTTTTTTTAATTAACAGAGCACACAGTGGTGGAAAATACAACCTGCCCCCAATTGTTCTTGCCGTACTCCTCTGCTTTATGCTATTTTTTCCCAACCTAGCTTTTTAGTTCTGCCCAGACTAAACTGTATACTGTAAAAAGCTTACATGCATTCCAGAACAAATGTGATCGATAAAAATGTTCTACTTGTGTATTTTCTGCAGCTGGTTCAGTGAAGCTATTTATAGGATTGTTCCAGCAACCATATACTAAAACTCTTGATCAAAAGCCTCCAAAGAGTATGATTCCTAGCAGAAATGGAAAGAATTAATTTTAGAAGCAAAAAAAAAAAGCACAACCTTCCAGGGTTGATAATAAATTTTTCTATCTATCTTAGTCTGTGGTTCTAAAAGTCATCGGACAATGCAGCTCTTTTTATCTTTCCTATCACAAGGAGAGATGGAGATATTGGTTAATTTCACTTTCTCAGACATTTAATTTCTCATTAATCTCCAGCTCTTTCCACCAGATTTATCACATTTTTAAACAATTTTTTGACAAGTTCCTGTTTTGAAAAAGCTGAAATACATTTTCAACTGTCTATACTGGCTAAAGTCAGCAGATATAGCTACAACTGTTGTAGCTTCAATGAATAGAAAATACACAGTTACCCAAAGCTAGACTTTTAAAGAGCCAATAAGAGTAAACAAAACAAAACAAAAAGACAAAAAAGCTGTGGCAATGAGTTATTTACAACCAGTAATAAAAAGTTTTACAGCAGAAAATCTCTTGTGGAAGTCAGTTTGAGGAGTTAGGTTTCTAAAATAAACATTATGGCATTACAATTCTCCTAATGGGTAAATTGAGGAAGTTTTATGGGATAGGCACAGATAGGGGTCAACTGCCCTGAGAGACATCCCCCTCCCTCCTCCCCACATTTTAAAGTCTGTTCTGCAAGATGAATCTAATTTGTGGCATTTTTAAATTTGATAATCAGGGATGGGATGTAACAGGTTCTCACCAGTCCGCCAGAACCGGTAGTAACGTTTCCCAGTGTCCCAGAGAACAGGTAGCAGCTTTTGGGGGGAACCACCGTCGGGGCTTACCTTTTCACTGGTTCCCCCACATCGCATGTGCACCAAGCACTTGGTGTGCATGCATGTCTACAGTGCTTGGCGCATATGCATGGCCTCCTTACTGTCCTCCTTGCTGTCCTTGTGTTGTGGGTGGGTGGGTGGGTTGAGGTGTGTGTGGGTGTGGGTGTGCTTATTTTTATTTTATTTTATTATTATTAGTATTTTCTTTGGCTTTGCCCACAATGTCATGATGTTGGCTCCCCCACACTGATGACATCACGGTGGGGTAGTAAAAAAATTGACATCCCACCACTGTTGATAATGTCCCAGAAATCCCTGGCTAATGTTCAAATCTTTAAGATGGGTTTCCAGCATGTGTATATATATTATCTCCACTGTCTCTCTCTGAATTCTAGTCTTATAATTTCCCTGTTCCCAAATGGCAACTTTTTGATCCAGTATACAATGTCCAGGAGAAGTAAAATGTTTTGAAACAGGTTTCAGTGTGTTGCCATTTCTGATGTCTGATTTGTGTCCATTGATTCTTTTGCAAAGAGATTGTCCTGTTTGACCTGTGTAGAGGGCAGAGGGGCATTTTTGGCAGAATATGGCATAGATCACATTAGTAGAGGTACAAGTAAAACTCCCCCTAATGCTGTGTTTGACATTGTTGGGTCCAGTAATTGTATTTCCAGAGTAAATGTTGGGGCATAGCTGACATCTGGGTCTGTTACTGGGAGCAGTTCCCATCACAGCTTCACTGTTGTGTTGTTTGTTGTTGAGCCAAGGCACCCAAAGACTTATGACTAGATCAGTGTTTCCTAACCCATTGGTTTTTGGACTTCAATTCCCAGAAGCCTAAGTCAATTCACCAAAACTCTGATCAGCCAATGGTACTGTTTTAGGCTTCTGGGAACTGAAGTCCCCCTGTGGGGCATGTGCCCCACATTTGGAAGCACTGGTCTAGATGGATGACTGATAATTTCACTGCCTTAACTTTTATTTTACAAAAACCATTAGCTTCTTTCTGTCAGTGTATGACAAAAATTGTGGATTATGAAAAATTCCTATGAAAAATAAACATGACTAAATTATCACCAAGGCCTATTCATCATTCATCACTCATGTCCAGTCCCACCATTCTAATTTCTTCCTCCTATTGTACTTTCTTCTTTCCCTTTCTCTCTTATCAAAGGTTGGACTTCAATGTATCTATTATGATGTTGGACAGAGAAGCTCTAAGCAATGATATTGTGTTGCACCCAAATCCATCTCTAACGTTTTTCATCTTGGGGAAAGTTGCAGAAGTGATACATCACTCTTAAAGGTTTGTTTTTCTTATTTATAAAATCTTGTTTTAATCTTTCCCCTTTTACCTTAAATTATTCAGTTAAAGACAGATGCTCTTTCCCTGATATTAATTATGCATATCTACCTAGTAACATTGGAGCAGGGTAAGGAAATTCCTGAAAGAAAAAGACACTTCTTGTCTCAAGGAGTTAAGTGATGGTTGATGATATACACCAGTAAGAAAAATCAGGCTATACATTACTCTGTTTCACCCAGCCACCCAACTTCTCAGAATGTCCATGCATCCTTCTTGTGTTTTGTATAGACCTGTTCACCCCACACCAGCCTGCTAGTCTGTAGAGACAACATCAGTAAGCTACGTATATGGAAAGTGTGGTCAAGATGCCTAACAAGGTATTCTAAGAAAAATGCAGATCATCAGGTGGCAGTTAACTAACCTAACAAACAAGAGGACTAATGACCGTGGGTTGCGAAGTCCACTGGGAAGGGTGATGGTCCCCAAGTGGAATAAATCCCACTTGACTCCATCTTGATGGAGGGCAGCAGCTTCATCAATACTGTCCTGGGGCCGATGAGGACTGTTTGTGCCAAAGAGATTTAGGATCAAAAAGTGACTCATGGATTCGGATCAGTGGTACAGATGTCACACTGTGAGGCAGAAAACAAATGGAAGGCCACTGCATTATATTGCCCGCAGGATAATCTTCATGGCTGATCATCATGAGGATAGCCAATACTCTGAATCGGATACGACACTCAAAGAAGAAGAAGGGATTTCTGGTGTTTTTACCCAAATCATGTTATTTCTTTTTATTTTTTAATTAAAGTTTGACAATAAGAAATATTAAAAACAGAAAACAAAAACAAACTACATCTTACAATACAGAAAGTAAAAAATGGCAAACAAATATAACATAATCATGTTAGTTGGAGTCAAGAGTCCTAATATTATAATGACCTGAGTGAAAAAATGACACAGTAGCTGTGCTTCTGAAAAATATGTTCTTCACTGACCCTATTTTAAATTAAACCATGCAGAGTTTGCCTATTACTGCTACATCATACGTCAGTTCAATGGAAGATTTTACAAGAAAAGCTATTGTAAATCATCATCATCAGTCCAGCAATAATACCTTTTAAATGTGATATACAAAAAAAAATATGAAAACTCCTTGTAACTTGAGCAAGCTATGGGAGAAAAGGGAGTCCATTAAAAACAATTGGATTTTGAGAGTAATTTTTTTAAAACAGAATCGATATTTTTCTAAGAGACCCGTGAAACATAGTGATGTATATATAGAGAAAATGATAAATATCACTGAATTGACCAAACCCCAATTGTATTTTCAAAGAGGATTATGGTATTAGATATATCTTTAATGTAAATTACTAATGCTTCATGGTTGGAGAGAACTGTTAATATATCACAGGCATTTTGAAAAGAATGGTTCCCACAGCAACTATTCCAAAGATTTTACTTCAATTATTGTACTACGCATTTTCCTCCTGCCAATTACAGTACTATGCAAGAAAAGACAATAGGCACTGTCATTTTAAATTGTGCAAATGACTGTTTTTCAGAGAACCAAAGGCTTGCTGTATTTAATGCATTGTAGATACATTCAAATATTATATTAATTTGTTTCAATGTCATAACCCTGTTATTCTGGCTGTCCCAATAATATGAGACCTCTATAATCTGTTTTAAACTTGTCTAGGAGGTGAGTTCCAGTAATGCAGGCCACAGGCCAACATTAGCTATTGTCTTACGTTATCAGTCATGTCTCACTTCAACTTTACATTGTCTATTTAGATCAAAAATGGAAACCAGGTGACCAAGTTGCAGAGTTTGAAGCTAATTTTGTCTTGCTTCTGCTAACGTAAGCCCCAGCCCAAAATAGGATTTTCTGCTTAATTTCCCTCCCGTCCCTGAGCTCCTTTTTCCTCGCTGACTTCCTTCATCCTCCTTCACCATCTCTGCACAGAGGTTAGTGGGAAGGTTGCAGAAACAGGAACAGACAGTGCAGAAAGACAGGGCAGAGAAGACTCAGCTTCAAAAATGATCTTAAAGTAGAATTTTGTTTGCCTTCAAGATGCAAGCTGGCAACCCTCGCAAACAGTTCATTCTGTCTGTTTGGATCATTGGCCTTTATAGTGAAGTTGGTCAGCAATAGAAGCTGACAGTAGAGTCTTTGCTCTATGATTTTTTGAGGAGTGGGATTTCCAGCCTCTCTTGACTGCTGCATAACGTTCCCCTTCTGAAGACTGCAGTGGGAGGGACATTTTGTTCCTCAGTACAACTTTCCATGCATTGCCACCAGATCTTCTGATTCCTAAAGAGAAGCAAAGAAAGGAGCAGCGACATCAATAGTGATACAAACCATTTACACCACACAGCATTTGTTCCATTAAAATGCCATTGTACCAAAGGAGGCGGGCAAAGGCTACACACTACCTCCTAAGGTTAAAAGCTGTTCCATTTCCAACTTTCGGATGGATGTAATTTTATGAAGAAAACAGGGCATCATTAAATAAGATAATCTGAAGCAAAAAAGCAGAAGCATGCCATTTACATTGTTACATACATAATTCAGTAATGCTAATGAGAGCTAAACAATGCAGCACTGCGATGTCTTTAACTAATCTTTTTGTGAGGTTGGATGGAAAACAAAAATGAGTTGCCCTTAACAGCTTCTTCTGTGTTTCTGTCTACTTGGGAGGGTAACAATTTAAGAATCCAGTCATTACCTCAATTAAATGCTGAAAGTCTTTCTTCTTTTTCTTTTAAGTTAATAAAAAGCGGAGGGGATGGATGAAATGAGAGAAAGTGTAAGTGTGAACTGGACAATACTGCTGGACTGAAAGTCAGTCAGGTATTTTTGGAAAATTTATATTTCATGCAGAGAAGATTCTCCCTCTTCCCTCCTTTGAAGAGTCTCCTATGTGGAGCTAATAATGTATAATTATTGTTTTCATAAATAAACAAAGCTGTGAAGAGCTAGTGGTGAAGAGGATTAATCTACAATCTTATGTCCTAGACAAAGATAGCTGCCTCCAAGGCCATAGAGCAAGGGTGGCCAACCTTTTTATGCAGTGGGCCTGACCAGGCCCCCAGACAGCTGAATGGGCCAGACCAGGCCCCTGGAAGTGGAAGCGAGCACATTTATGGCTGACATAAGTGTGTCCACTTCTGCATTTACAACAGCCACAGGTGCGTTTGTGCATGCATGGATGCATTTTATAGCAGACATAAACACATCCACTCCCACTTGCCGGTACGGCGGCGACGGTGACAGGCTGGATGGAATGGCATCACAAGCTGAGTCCAGCCCGGAGGTTGTAGTTTGGGAACTCCTGCCATAGGGTATGGCAACTGGGGCTTTGCCCCAGCATGACAAAATCCAAAGGGATTGAACTCTAGATGTGAACCTGTTAGTGAATTTTAGGAAAATAAATTGTAACCTCTCCTTCACCAGCATTTTTCCTGTTCTCTCCCTTCTTTTTATTGGAGTGGAGGCCATTCCTCGTAGTGAAGCAGGTGGAAGATGATGAGTCTTTCCGCCAGGACACAAAACCTCTAACCCAGGATTTGCTGCTATGTAATATACGTACTGTAGTTGGGTTCCCATGATCCCTTTGGAACAAAGTGAAAAGATGCAGTGATCCCATTAGGAAAATGTGACAAGAATGATGGCCACACCCAAGGTAACTACTTCACCAATCTGGATTAGTCCATCCAGACCAGTGCTGTCTATTCTGAAGAGCAACCATTTCAAAGTGTCTCTCTCCCCCCCACACACACCTCATTTGTTATTCAGAGGCATCATTTAGACTTCATGTAGCTCTTAGCCAACTTCCACACAACCTGTGATTCGCTTGTCTCCCTGCTGCCCAGCTCATCGACACTCAAAACAATTGAAGGAGTGCTGGGACAATTATTCTAATTTAAACATTAAAAGGCATGCTTATTGGGATTTCCTAAAAAATATGTACCTCACCAGGCAGACCTGCAAATGAAATCTGTGAACATGTCCAGACTGAGAAATATGGATCAAGCTGAAAAGGCTTCTTCTCTTCATTGTGATTGATTTTATCTCTCCCTGTGGATCACAGAGTGTTCCTTCCATTTGTGCTTCAGATGTTTATTTTCCTATGCTGGGGTCCACACATGTCTTCCAATTGCTCCATCTTGTCCCCCATTTGTTTACTGACACTCCCTCTTCCCGACTCCTTCCTTACCTTCTTTCACAATTGTCATTCATGGGCCTACACCCTTGCCATGTTAATGTCACAGCCAGTGGTGGGATGTCAAAAATTTTACTACCCCACCGTGATGTCATCACAGTGTGGGCGGAGCTAACATCATGATGTCATGTCATGGGCGGGGCCAAAGAAAAAAATACAAAATAATAAAAATAGGGAGCTACAGCCTATAGGGAGCTTCAGGCTAGCAGCTTCTCTTCCTCTTCACCGTTTGGGAGGACAGCAAGGAGGCTGTGCATTATGTGCCAAGCACTAGGCGTGCATGCACACCAAGTGCTTGGCATGCATGCGCAGTGGGGGAACCAGTGAAAAGGTAAGCCCTGAAGGTGGTTCCCCCCAAAAGCTGCTACAGGTTCTCTGGGACACTGGGAAAAGTTACTACCGGTTCTGGAGACCTGGTGAGAACCTGTTACATCCCATCACTGGTCACAGCCCACTATTTACATCCCAGAGTATACGTGTCTTTCTGAGGGGAAGAGTGGGGAACTAAAGGTGAAAGGTTTATTGTTGTTGTTGTTGAATACAAATCTGCCATTTGATACACAGTCGAGGACTGGTATAAAATTAACAGTTCAAGCCCTAACCAAGGACCTAAGAACTGTTAATGTAACATCTAAGTATATATTCAATGCATAGTAGTTTTTTTTAAAAAAATTAGAAGGTTCAAGTCCAATAGATCTAAAAATTTCCAAATATCTAGAGAGTCATTTAGGTATTGCTTCAAGGGCTCCAATCATTATGTGTGCAACAGATTTCTTCCTCCATATCCCTCTTCGTTATTGCTTTGATACAATCTTCATTATCTAAGTCAAATCCATCACCTTTGATAATTTTGCCTCCCTGATGATGATCATGATGTTCATGCCTTCTTCTCTTGGACTTCTCTAGTTGCAGTGTGTGTGAGGGTAAAAGGTCACCCTTACTCAAAAGCCAGTCGGATCCAATTCTGGGGTTCAGTGGTCATCTCCATTATAGCCAAACAGCCAGCGCTGTCTGCATCTGCAGACATTTACGTGGACATGTGGCAGGCATGACTAGACACCCGAGTGCACAGAACACTGTTTACCTTCCCATCAAACTGATACTTATTTATCTACTTGCAATTTCTTGCTTTCAAACTGCTTGGTTGGCAGGAGCTGGGGCAGAGACGGGTGCTCACTCTGTTGTGAAGCACTCGGGTCTCAAATTGCTGACCTGCCAACCTTCCAGTTGTCAAATTCAGCATCTTAACCCCTAAGCCACCACAAAGAAACTGGCTCCTCTTGCCAGTTTTTGGCTCTTTTTTTTGCATAAAATGTACCCAGTTTATTCATGAGTAAGTTTATCTGCATTACTCACAAGCAAGGAGAAAGCAGCACAGTTAGCAGAGAACAGCAGAGACTTCCTCCTTTTTTGTTAGATAAACTGACATAGCAATAGTACAAGACATCTTCTATATATCTAGAATTGTGGCTCATCAATTAGGGATACATTTAAATGATGAAAGAAGGCTGCTGCTGCCTCTGCTGCTGCTACTTCTTGCCTCGGCTGCCTCTTCTTCTTCTTCTTCTGCTGCTGCTGCTGTTGTCTTGGCCAGATGTGAAACTGCCAAAATGAAGGCACCTTTTGGTGAATTCATTGTGGCCAGGAGGGTTTCGCATTATTCACCAATTACACCCGCTCCTGGACTGGAACTCCTTGCTTATGGTCACTCACGTTCTGGTTACCTCCAGACTGGATTACTGTAATGCACTCTACATGGGGCTGCCCTTGATGACCATCCAGAGGCTACAACTGGTTCAAAATGCTGCTGCCCCCGTGGTGATGGGGTGTGGACATTATGCCCATACCTCACCTCTATTGCAGGAGCTGCATTGGCTGCTGGTGTGCCTCCGGGTGCAATTCAAGGTGCTGGTGATGACCTTTAAAGCCCTACACGGTAGTGGACCAGGATACTTAAGAGACTGCGTTACCCCAAGGACATCCTCTCTGGCACTAGGAGGGCCTTTATGGTTTCTGCTCTGGCCCTGTGGAACCTCCTGCCAACCAAGCTACGTCCCCAGGAGTTATTACCCTTCAGGAAAGATCTCAAAACCTGGCTTGTGCAACAGGTGTGGGTTGCTGCTGGTGTGGTAGCCACCCCACACTGGCTTATATGAGTACCACCCGGGCTTCAGTTTTTAAATTTAAGTTGTGGCTGTTGAGGAGGGTATCTTAATATTTTAAATATTTTAATAGTTTTAATGGTTCTTAAAATAAGGTTCTTGTGATTTTATTGTTGTGTGATGTTTTTATATTTGTGAGCTGCCCAGAGTCGCCCAGGCAAGGGGACACCAATATAAATTTAATTAATTAATTGAATCCTGTAGTTACTTTTGCCTGACCGAGTGTGAGAGAGATTAGCTGGCAACATAAGGTTGCTGTTACCAGGGTATGCCCAATTGTGGTTCAAAAATACCACAATCTTCCAGGAGGCTTTTTCTGTGTACCCATAAGAAGGGGTTTCTTTTAATGTCAATACCTAATACAACCCCCACTAGGTGAGAGCCTTGTCAGTTTGCAGAGAGAACACATCATGGTCCACCTAGCCAGCAGGCGACGTGATATCCAAAATGGCTAAAAAAAAACCTGCATGCGAACGGACTTGATTTATCAGGTCTGTTTGCATGTGCGGAGATGTCTACCAATGTACGGGCTCCTCAATGAATAACAACTTCAAAGTATCCAAGGTACCTACTACATGCATTACAGATTTGTCACCTTACATAACATTGTCCACTGCTCCTTTCCAGATAGTGAGCTTTACGCCCTCTCTGGGTATGCTATTAGTTTACATCTCAGTATTCAGTCACAAAATGAAACATAACTAAATGTGAGACAAAGTAGAGGAAAATCAGACAGGGTTCAAGTGTATATTGACAACCTTAAATTTCTCTGCCTGGTAAGGATGGTTGTGAATCATGCCATGACCCTTCTTATTAGAAAAACTAATTAAAACGTGTAGATTTCTTCATAAATGTAAAGGATGAAACTGAGATTAAATAAAAGGAGTAGGGAAGAAAACAAAACTGTCAGCCAGCTGGCCGATCAACCAGTGGGCTTTCTGGGCTTATCCTCTTAAAAGGTCTAGCTTTAAATCCCAGTGTATGCAGACAATCCAGTTGGGAAAGGACCATTTGTATCCCATGAGGGAGCCCTATTTAGAAAGAAACATAGCCAGTGATGGCCTTTGTCAAAACCATCCAAGGGAGGCCTGGAAAGCAAAGGTGAGAAAAAACCTGATAGGGAGGGACTCTGTTTCCCCCCTGCAGCCTATAAAAAGACAAGTCCCCACTATACAAGAGGTTTCTACAAAGGTGTCCCTTCTGACATCCAGATGCAAATGGATCGTTACAGTTGGCAAGGATTAAAAGTATACGTACTTAGTTGACTGAGGAGAACTCTCCGCCCAGCACTTTTGATGGTTCGTTTCATGGAACAGCACCTCCTGGGCTTTCAAAACTGCATGGCATCAATGTGACAAGGAAGGATTATTTCTTGACAGGACTGATGAAAGGATGATAAGAGCATCTTATGAATGTTCTGTAACTAAATGTATTTTACTGAGGAAGTAGGAGAAGACTTTAGAGAGCCACTATGTTCATGAACAGCAGACCCCAGTTGTTGCCATCATCCTGGAATAAACTATAATCCTCAGACTAAAAGCAGCCCATGATATGTTCCTGCTGGAAGCAGAACAGCAAGCAGTGTCTTTTTTGGTTTCACTGTCAAAGTTTTCACTACACAAAGCCTTCTGAGGTTCATGGAATGGGAGAGGGTGTCATCTTGTTCTTTGCCTCAGACAGCAGAATGTATTGGGTCTACATTATCCCTGCTTTCATACAACTTTTAAAGAGGCATTAGTCCTGTCCTCTCGCTCCAGACCAAACCGGCATGTTGTTTGGAATGCTATCTTGTATTACTATGTTGGTGATACAAACATACAACCTGTTAGGACACTTTTCCTACATTCAGGCGGGAGGAGGAGTTATTTTTTCCTTGATAATAAAGTGAAAGAGATTATATTTCAGATACCTGGCAGGCTGCATTAAAGAAATAAAATGAAATGAAATGGTTGGAAATTTACAGCCTCTTCACTTCACAGAAACTATTAGTGACCTGAGGTTTCATTGATGCCCCCTCCAGGAGCAGTAATTTTTAAAAGTATTTGTTGTTTACAAGGTAACAAGGAATGTACATTTTCTACAACAGCCAAAAACACCCAAAAATTGCAGAATGCTTCAAAGTATATCTTGATAGCAGAGTCTCCTTTTGATCATCCCTTTATAATTTGCCCCTTTAAAAACAAGCATAGCTTTGTTTCCTTCCAACATCATCCGCAATTATTCTTTGCAAGTTCCTGACATTCATTCTTTCATTCAATTTGTATAGCCGCCCCAATCAATATGCGACTCTGGGCAGTATACATAAAATCCCCAACGTTTAAACTATAGAAACCCTTAAAATTCCTAAAAACACTGAAAAACTACCTCCCACCCACACCAATTAAAAATCTAGTTTAAAACTTTTAAAAGTATGAGTGATTCTGCTCTAAATGAGCCAGTGGGAGGGAGGGGGGTAGTTGCTCCCTCTCCACCTCCCCACACCTGCCCTGTCAGGCAGGTTTTTAGCTCTTTGCTGAAGGGCAGCAGCTCTGTCTGGAGACACAGTTCAACTGGCAGGAGGTTCCATAGGGCTGGAGCGGATACCAAAAAGGCTCTTCTTCTAGAGCTAGAGAGGTGAGCCTATCTAGCAGTTGGTAATTTTTTAAAGTGCCCCTCTGGTCCATTCTAGTGGGACGGGCAGATGTCCTTGGGGTGATGCGGTCTCTTAAGTATCCTGGCCCACTACCATTTTTGGGCTTTAAAGGTAATTACCAGTACCTTGAATTGCACCCAGAGGCACACTGACAACCAATGCAGCTCCTGTAACAGGGGTGAGGCATGGGCATAACGCCTGCACCGCATCACTACACAGGCAGTTGCATACAAAGAATGTGTTTTCTCTTGAAAGGAAGACTCCTAAGTTGCTGCTGTCCACTCACATTTTCAGATTTGTTTTCTGGAAGAAGAGCCAGAAGAAAATTCAGAAATGTATTGGAACCTTTGAATGCTAGTGCCTAGTGTGGCCTGGCTTTTAGATAGAGTGAGGTGGTCAATTTGAATGGCAGAGTTCTTTAATGCGGTGGTGTCACTGTGGATTCTTTCAGTTGCAGTGGCTGGGAGAAAAGTCCTGTAGTTACAGTAGCTGGCAGAAAACTCATTGCTGTCATGAAAATTATGGGAATGGTGCCAGGCTCCAGTTGTTTTTAGCAGGCATGTGTGTTCACGTGAATGTCTGATCAAGAACAAATGGGATTGCTCTTGAGTAAAGAATAAAAGTTTATAGGGCAATCCCTTTTGGGCTAGAGGTTTTGTAGCCTATTTATTCCATTCTTTTTTAAAAAAAAAAACTTTGTTACCTGTAGATCCTTACATTGTCATAGAAAAAATTCCTTTGATTTGCAACACATCAGTGTAGCAGGATACTGAGTGCACTTATTGGATCAAATAAGCTTATACTTCAAGACTAGAAAGATCATTCACCACTCAATGGTCTGACTTTATCCATAGAGGGGCATTTGTCATGGAGACACCACCTTCAAAATGTGGCTGGAGAACCACAGAATTAAATCAGCTACCAACTTTGATAAATTAGTCTCATTATACAATTACCACATTCCAAATTGTAGCCGCCTAGAGTCAAGTTCACCTGATTGGGGTGGGATAATAAATCTAAACAAACAAACAAACAAACAAACAAACAATGTTCATGACTAGAGACAACACCTGTGGACAAGAGAATAATATTTTACAAATATGAAAAGCTGTTCGGGGTCACTCTAGATGTCCAGTGTTTTTCTTTAGCAGAAAACATTGTAAGGTCTGGAAATGCAAGAATTCTCAAGGAGACACTTTGTACTGTTGCCAGTCTTAGAAGGTGTGAAATGTATACACATTTCTTTAGTGAAAAATAAATCCAACAACTTTCCTTTTATCCTTCCTCTATTCATCTAGGAGTGTACACTCAACATGCGAAGTTGAGTTGTTATGGAGTGTGTAATGGCCAATGGCCTTCAGCACTGGTTGAAACTCTATTCCCTGATCTACCTGTGATTTCAGTTTTCATGGAGGGCTTCCCAAGCAGCTTCTGACAGGCTACCCTTGTCATCCATGTTGAAACCCCTTAAACAAGAAGCCAAGGGGACTTCAGCCCAGCATGGACAGTTCAGGAAGAATGTTGCACCCACAGAATCCTCATTCTGCCTCAGGCATTGACTTTCAGGTACACACATTCAAACTCAGGTGATGGTAGGACTAGAATCATAGTAGATCACTGCAACTTCATCTCCTTGCCCCCTGGTCTGATTTACTGCTGCACAAAGAACCTCAGTTAAACAGAGCTGAGAGAGATCAAGCTCCCTCAGTTTCATTCAACCAATCTCTGTAAAACAAGCCAGGTCACCAGGCTCATCAAAAATCATGTCCTGAATAGCTGTGTGTGTTGTTTTTTCTTTCTTTCACTGAACTGTCACTTAGCAGCAGCACTTTCAACCCAGGGGAACTGTCACTAAGGTGATCCAGGTTTTCTGAGTTGGATGATAATTTCTTCTTCAAGTGCCATATCCAATTCTGAATATTGGCTGGCATCATGGCTATCGGCCATGAAGATAGTCCTGGGAACAATATAATCCAATAGCCTTCCATTTGCCTTCTGCATCTCAGTGTGCATCCAGTTCCACAAGTGAGTTTCTGTTCCTGAGTGCTTTTGGCACACAAAGACCTCATCAGACCCAAGCCAGTAAGGATGAAGTTGCTGCCCTCCATCAAGATGGATTAAAGTGTGATTTAATCCACTTGAGGACTATCACTCTTCCCTGTGGACTTTGCCACCCAAGGCCGTTGGCCTTCAAGATTGTCAGGCTAGTTTAATTAATTTAATTTAATAGATTTATATACTGCCCTATCCAATGGACTCTGGGTGGTGTACACAAGTTAAAACCAATATAAAACAAAAAACTTTAAAAACATGGCAATATTACACCACCACCACCCCGCTGTACCATTTACTATCTAAAAACAAATATAATTCTACAAAACCTTAACATTAAAAAATTAATTACAGGAGGGGGAGCCTCAGATGAGCCAGAAAGGGGAGCTTGTTGACAATCCTGGGCCCCAGACTCATTTTGCCAACCATGTCTTCAGTTCTTTTCTAAATGGTAGCAACTGGGCCTGGAGGCATAGTTCTACCTAGAGGAGGTTCCATAGTATGGGGGCTATGGCCGAGAAGGCCCTTTTCCTTGTGCTGGAGAGGTGAGCCTCCCCAACATATGGTACCTGAAGGGTGCCCTCTCAGTTTGCTCTTGTGGGACGGGTCGATCAGCTTTGAATTACTGGCAGCATGGTCTACTCTATTGCCAGAGCAGGATAACCTGGCCAGACTGGGGAAAAATAGAGGTAAACAATTCCCTGTTCTTTCTCTTCTCATAATATACTTGTCTCTGCACACTGCATTTACCTCTCACTTCTCTACAGGCCATAAGGTAGCGGGAAATCCAATAACCCCATGTGTGGCTCAAATCCCTGCTTTAAGTAAGAGATAATATTAAAACTCAACATTAGGGTTCCTTTGCTGCAATCTCTGTGTCATTAGTAAAGGAAAAACCCAAAGCACTGTTTACAAAGAGCCAATGCATTGCAGAAAGATGGGAATGACACACTTTAAATGTTGACTGCTGTGTAGCCTACTGTAAGCACTTCTAAGTTTAATTCATTCATATTTTTCAGACTGTCAGAATAAATGCATGCACTATGTATGGGAAGCTACTAAATGTATTTAACTGTAAACAGTAAAAATGGCTGATGAATCAAATATTCAAAATACTGGATGAATAAAAAAAAATCAAATGATATTCAGGATTTGATCAGGTGTTATTAAATCATTTTGAAATGAAGTGAGTTTCTTTTACACACAGTTTTCTATTTCCTTCCCTTTCTAACCTTCTTTTTCCTAACCAACTCTCTCTCTATAATAATAGATCCAAGCCTTCTGATTGTTTCTGAGGCTGGTAAATCTTGGCAGACAATTTTGATCTATGTTTTTATCATTTCACACTGCAGTAATTGTTTTCCTCAAAAATAAGAATCGGTAATCACAGTCTCTTGAATATGTGGCATTACAGAAAACAAGATAACATGCCCTTCATCACTTGAGGTGGAGGTTAGGAAGCTAAGAAAACAGGTAACAACACCATGGGGTGATGATGAGCTGCAATGTGTGTGTTGTATTTATTGTCTGGCCTGAAGTGTATTTATCTTGCATATTTTAAAATCTCCCAATCAGCAACTTACAACAGCAATAGTAATTTCACTTGTATACTGCCCCATAGCGCTTAGTGCACTCTCTGTGTGGTTTACAGGTTACCATTTTGAATGTCTTAGAATTCCATACCTTACAAGTCATATGAGGAAAGAAGAGGACAAAGACCACGAGGCAGACCCAGAGGAAGGTGGAGAGATGACATCAAGGAAATATTACAATACCAAATAACACTGGTGGAGGCAGAACAAGAACCTTGTATCTCCCTCAACACCCAATAGGATAAAAGAGGAAGCAAAGAAGAAGCCCCCAACAAGTTGAGTACTTATTTTACCGACCTCAGAACAATCAAAGGCTGAGTCAGCCTTGAGTCCCATCAGGATTGAACTCACAATGTTTGGGCTGCAGTACAGCAGTTTAATCACTGCACCACCAGGGTTCTTCCAATATAGATACAGATACCTATATGGCAAGCATACACTGCTTTCTTGGGCAAGGTTCAAGTGACTAAGATGTTGACAGGGAGGCGGAATGTCAGCAGTTTGATTCCCAAGTACTGCAGGATGGAATGAGCTCCCATCTTTGTTCCAGCTCCTGCCAACTGAGCAGTTCAAAAGCAAGACATTGCAAGTAAATAAATAGGGACCATTTTGGTGGGAAGGTAACAGCATTCCATGCCTGCCACACAACCACGGAAACGTCTGCAGAAGCAGACAGCTATGGCTCTTCGGCTTTGAAACAGAGATGAGTGCTGAACCCTAGAGTTGGATATGACTGGCTTTCAAGCAAGGGAAATCTTTACCTTTCCCTTATAAAAGAAAAGTACTGTACAGGAGTGAATTTCTACAGTTCGCCTTTTAAAAAACTGTCTTTTTTGTCTATGCCAGTGTTTCCAACCTTTGGGTTTTGGACTTCAGTTACCTTGAACTATAAACCAGTTCCCCAAAGCACTGATCAGCCAATGTAGTGACTTAGGTTTCGGGGAATTGAAGTCTCCCTGTGTGGTGTGGGCCCCATGTTGAGAATTTCTGGTCTATGCTCACAGGGGACATTACGGCAGGGATCCAAACACAAAATGACTGTTAGGGAAGGCGGCAAGTGCTGCAACAAGGAGGAAACTGTGGGAAATGGTAGCCTAATGGTGTAAATTCTAAGATGTAAATTGATACCAGTTAAGAAATCTCCATAAGTATTATATGATGAATGCATATTCATGTGAGTCAATATGTAACAGATAGTGCCTATGAAGATTTCAGAACAGCAAATTGCTTCCAAAGGTTTGCCACTTGCATAACTGTGCATCAGGATTTTGGCCAGTGATTATCAGGAGGAGCAGATAATTAGGTATTCTAAACCACTAAAAAATAATGTTCCAGCAAAATGATACTTGTTGTTCAGTCACACAATCGATTCCGACCCTTTGCGACCCCATGGACCACCATCCTCCAGGTACCTCTGTCCTCCACCATCCTCCTCAGCCTGCCCAGCTCTGTGCCCACTGCATCCACAATACCATCTACCCATCTCATCTTTGGCTGCCCACTTCTTCTTATGCCCTCCACCTTTCCCAGCATCAAGGCCTTTTCAAGTGAATCCTCTCTTCTCATTTGATGTCCAAGGTACCTCAGCTTCATCTTTACTATTTGACCTTCTAAGGAGCAGTCAGGGTTGATTTCTTCTAAGATTGACCTATTTGTTCTCCTCGCTGTCCAGGGGACTCTCAAAACTCTCCTCCAACACCACATCTCAAAGGCATCTATTCTTCTGTGCTCAGCTTTATGGTCCAGCTCTCACAACCATACATTGCCACCGGGAATACCATTGCTTTGACTATACAAATTTTTGTTTGCAATGTGATGTCTCTACTTTTCACTATGTTCCCCAGGTTTCTCATAGCTTGCCTCCCAAGAATCAGTCACCTTTTTATTTCATGGCTGTAATCACGATCTGCAGTGAGCTTTGATCCTAGGAAAGTAAAATCTGTCACTGCTTCTACTATTTCCCCATCTATTCTCCAGGGACTGATAGGGCCTGTTGCCATTATCTTGGTTT
Organism: Furcifer pardalis; assembly: GCA_030440675.1. NCBI lineage: Eukaryota > Metazoa > Chordata > Lepidosauria > Squamata > Chamaeleonidae > Furcifer > Furcifer pardalis. Next base: position 81,979,973 of record CP126893.1, on the reverse strand, counting down.
TCTTGATATTGAGTCTCAAGCCAGCTTTTGCACTTTCTTCTTTCAACCTAATCAGGAGCTTCTTTAGTTATTTTCTAATTGCTGTTTGGTAAAAAAAAAATGTGCATGTCAAAACACCTACATTCATTTAACTCCATTTGTTGCCATTCTCATTAGCTTTGTTTTGTGCTTAGTCATTGGAAGGTAAATATGGACTTCCTTTACTTGCCTTATTGTCCTGGCACTTGCCTCTGTGTGAAGTGTATTGTCTGCCAAAAATATGCGAAATAAACTGTGTGGATCCAGAGTATGATGGACAGGTTGGCAAGACCAATAAGGTGAAGATCTGGGTGTTTGTTTGTTTGTTTGTTTGTTTGTTTGGTACCTTATAGGGCAGGACTAGATTTAATGGGCTTAAATTACTGGATTGTAGGTTTTGGCTGAAATTAAGAGAAATTTGGGGACAGTCTTCTGCAATGGAACCAATTACATAAACAAGTGGTCATCTCTCCCTTACTAGAGAGCAATATGTTACAATGCTCCTGTATTCAATTAACTGCAAAACAACTAAAGGCACTGAGGAGATGGTTACTGTTTCTATTATTAAAAACAAATTCCATAGATTTTAATAGAATACCATAGAAATAAGCATGTATAAGAATGTTTATAGGATTACAGTGTTCTTAATTCTCTTGCGTGTTCTCAACTTGTACAGCAATAAAGAAGTATCCATATTTAAGGTGACATGATAAGCTGACAGCATGCAGACTTCTGTATGTTTGAACATTTAAAGAATTTCAAACTGTGTAATGGTTTGGAGCCATTCTGCCTCTCCAGTGATACTATAGCTGAGAAAACTAACATCCAGGCTTTAGCTAAATCTTGCAGACTTTAACTTGTTCTTCTTACTTTGTGGCATGGCAGATGGCCTCGTAAAGATATTGCACTAATATTGCCCTTGGATATTATCGGAATGACCAATGCAACTGTCAGTAATGTTTCCCACAGTTTCCCCAATACTCTTTTAGGGAACCCATACCACATGTTCTGTACTGGGAAACCATTTTATCAAGTCCATGGGTCATCTTTTTCTTAATTATGTTAGTGATGCAAACCTATTCAGTTTTATAGACTGTTGCACTGGGTTCAAAACTTACATCTTCAAAAATTAAACCTTTCCTTCTACAAGTCTAAATGGGACTTGTATTCTCAACTAGAGTAGACTCATTGAATCCATGGGACTTGCATAATTCTTGCTTATCAGATTTCCATTGTACATTGGTCTTAATGCAGTTGACAGTAACAATTAGAATGAGCTCATAATATACTCAGTAAAATGAGTATACAGTACTATGAGCTCAATCCAATTGTTAGTTCATTCCGATGCCATATTTTACTTTTCATTAATACTCACTTGCTAATTTAACACTGCAAAGCAAATTTACAATTGAGAAACAATAGAAACAGCATCTATGCACTGTAGACTCGGCTTTCATCTCCTCATATATGACTATGTACTTTAATTTCTGACATACTCTCATCAGCTCTGACAGCTTGCTCATCATGAAAAGCTTCACAAAAAGACAACAAATAAAGATGTACTATGAACTTGAGAACTGACCAGTGTCGGAAGTTAGATTCTTTACAATCTGTGAAACAAATGGGATATTTTAAAGCTCAGTGACTAGGGCAGTGGTTCCCAAACTTTGTTTTTTGGACTATATTTCCCCCAAACCCAAGCCAATTTCCCAAAGCACTGATCATCCAACGTATTGGCTTAGGCTTTCTGGAATTGAAGTCCCCCATGGGGTGTTCCCCCCGTGTTGGGAACCACTTGTCTAGGGTGATTATATTTTTCCATTATTTGAAATATAGCAACTGTCCAATCCTCTGCATGTTTATTTCAAATTAAATTCCAACACATGAAATAGGCTGGATCCAGACTGAGGTCATACATACCGTGTTTCCCCAAAAATGAGACACTGTCTTATATTTTTAAAAACTCCAAAATATGCACAAGGTCTTATTTTCAGGGGATGTCTTGTTTTTCCATGACAAAGAATACAGTACACATTTATTGCTGATACAGCGGATTGCCAGGGCAAGATTTAGGTGAGTGCCTTATTTTCAGGGGGCCTTATATTTCCGAGGTGGGGAAAAATGGGGGGGGGGTGCCTTACTATTTGAGGAGGTCCTATTTTCGGGGAAACAGGGTAGAACAGACCTCTTAATTCAATGGAACTTAATGTTAGTCATGAAGAGTAACATAAGTCCCATTAATTTCAACAGGCTAAATCCAGCAAGTTTGGCCAGGTTATCCTGCTATGGTAATAGAGTAGACCATACTGTCAGCAACTCAACACCAAGTGTCAGGCAGCGGTTAACTAACCTTACAACCCTGAGGACTAGCGGCCTTGGCGAAGTCCAACTTGAATCCATCTTGATGGAGGGCAGCAATACTGGCATGGGGCTGAGTAGGACTTTGCATGTCAAAAGGACTCAGGACCAGAAAGCAATTTGCAGAGCTGGATCAGTGGTACAGTGTCACACAGTGATGCAGAAGGCAGATGAAAGGCCACAGCATTATATTTACAGGACAGTCTTCATGGTTGATCACCATGAGGATCACCAATATTCAGAATCGGATGTGGCACAAGAAGAAGAAATGCAACAGCTCTTCCTACAGTATTAGATACATTTATATAAATGGTGACATAACTGTTCAGTCCCTTTATCTGGGACTGAACACTGGAGAGTGCAGTACAGTAATACCTCATATAACATTAGTATCGAATAACACGAAAATCGCATAACATCAAGGAATCTGGGGGGAAGAATTGCATCAGATAACATTAAGATCCTATGGGATGCTTCAGATAACAACCGCGAAAGCCTGTGTGGTTACAATGTATCTCTATGGATCCCATAGAGGATCAGATAACACGAAAAATCATATAACACGAAGACTTGTGGAACCAGGTTTTAGCGTTATATGAGGTTTTACTGTATACTTAGAATTCTGCAAGGGTTCCCCCCCCCCATCTCCAGCCCCCCGTTTTACAGCCAGTTGATGTACGATCACCAAAATCTTCATTTTATAACATTGCAGTTGCCTCCCAGAAACCCCATCACCAGTGGCTGTACTTTTAACTGTAAAAATATTACAGGAGGAAGGCTTCAAACCACTCACTATCCATATTTCTGTGAGAAATCTAACCTCTCTTTCCACCAAGCTCCTGTCTTCTTTTTAAGTAATTCACCCTTAGGAATTCATCTGTCAGATTTTTATTTTCTGTTGAACTCATGTTGTAGCATCCTCAGGGACCCTCCCCCCCCCTTATTGACTAGGATTTCTCTTTATTTCCATGCCATTTGTTCAATGCAAAAGGTATAGTTAAAACAGGAAAGCAATTTAGGTTTCTCGTGCTCATTGAAGGACAAAGCAATCATGGACTTTGCAGTTGCAGGCAATTGATTTAGACCAATAAATGAAAGCTACTTGAAGTCATATGGATCTTAAAACTTAATTCAGCCCAATTTTTTGCTTGTTAAAAGTTCACCCATGCAAAGTTTGTGAGACAAATACAGTGAACCACAGACATTTCCTGAATATAGATTTCAACGTTCTTCTCTCATAACCTTTAGTAATCTGCCTTATATTTTCCGAGATTTATTCTTTGTATGCTTTTTGGCCATGACCAGTTCCATCCACCACAAACAAGAGCCCGTCTTCAAGCACTGATTTTCATCAAATCTCCAAAGGGCCTCTTTGATCCAATCAAGATATCAAAACTGGGGTGAAATTGAACATTACATAATTGTAATGTCACTTGGGAAAATATTCCGAATCAAGGATTCAAACCTGATGTGAATTCAAATGTTATGCAATTAGACACCAGGTGACTTTCTCCTCCTCTCCCCCTTTGACTCCCCAAACCCACTCTGGAGGATCCTTGAACACTGTAATGCAGAAATGGAGACTGTACAGGCTGACAAAAATTTCAAGGAGGGGAATTATAATCTGCTGCAGACTGCTGACCAAAGCTATTCTGCTGGGTGGAGTGGTTAATTAGATCTCTACCTAGACAGAATCTTGATATTTGCAGCCACCTTGACCTCAGGTTTTGCACGTAAGCCTGTAGTGTGGATATGAATCAGCTGATCAACTGGATTTTTATGCATTGGCAGGGTAGCTTTTGAAGAACCATTTTAGGGACCAATAGGAACACTCCAGCAGCAGCAGTTCAAGGAGAAACAGATACCCATTCTATTTACAGTTTAACAGAACTAAAGCATTCAACTAATGGCAGAAAATCCTCTCAATGGAATCTGATAGATTACCAAAAATGTGTCTTGAAGAACAGAAGGATATACCCTAAGTCTCCACATGGAGTAAACTACTCTTTCACATAATTTTACATTTTGGTTTCTCAATCCAATATTTACTTTCCTTTGGAGTGGGCCATGGCAACATTCAAAGAGTCCTAGACATTAATGCTAAAATCGATATTGAGTCACTTATGAAGACGAGGTCTTTGAAATGGCTGGCTGAAAATAAAAAATATTTTCAAATCAAAAAAATATGACAATGAGTTTGACTCATTGCCATAAAATAGCATTTACTATAGCAAGATTTGAGCAGTTAAGACTCCATGGTCAAAATATGGGCATTTTTACAGAGTCCCATATTTTGAGAGAAATGTGTCTGTGGAGCACCAGAATTAAAAAAATATCATGCATGTGCAATTCAACTGTCAACTAAATGCCACAGCGAGAGCCCAGTACCTACAGACATTAGTAGACAGAACAATATACTGGGACTCCAACCCAAAGACTAACCTATGTCCTTTAGGGTACAAATAAATATGTAATCATTAAGAACTGTCAAGTTTATAGTCAGAGCTATTCAACAGAGATGTTTTATCAATCAGATAGGGGCTGCATGCAAACGTGATGTCATTGAATACCTCTGAATTTCAATGATTATCTTATTGTATAATTTTTGGTATCTTATTTTAATCTACTTTTACCATATTTTATGTAACTATATTTTATTCAATGTATTTTACTACATTTTAACTTGGTATGGTCAGCTATCTAAATTACTAATAAAGGAATGGAAGGAATGGCATTGGCAGGGGCTGGATTGGAAAATTATTTATTATTTTTCTCTATGGTTTATGATGAATATAAATGCTCTTGTGGTCATTCTTTTAACTCTAACCAGCCCATGAAATAATAATAATAATAATAATAATAATAATAATAATAATAATAATAATAATAATAATAATAATAATAATAATAATAATAATAATAATAATAATAATAATAATAATAATAATAGTTGCTATCAGATGTGTCAAAAGTTAACTTTTGAGAATGCTAGCTGAGCTGCTTTTTGGACTTGCTTTGTACAGCCAGTTCCCACTCATGGTGGCCTTATGAATTAATGACTTCCAAAACACTTTATGTTAACAGCCTAGTTTAGATTTTGCAAACAAAAAGCAGAATATTCCCTTAGAGCCATGATTAGGGTCATAATAGACCAAGTTACACAAGCCTAATACTGTTTTTGTGCTTACTTCTTTTAACCTTCAGTAATTTTTTCAGATATTTGCTGTTTTCTGCCAAAATGTGGTGTGATCTCTGAATCTTAAAAGCATTTATTTCTTCCTACAATATCCAATTTTCACTCTTTTTGAATCTAACCCAGCTTTCTGTATATGCTCTGCATATACACTACATAGACAGAAAGGTAGAATGCATACATTTGACACCTTTGTCAACTGGAAATTGTTCCGTTTCACCATAATCTGTTCTAACTGTGGATAGGTATAGGTTATGGATCAGAACAAAAAAAAAAAGGTGAGGCATACTCATTTCATTGAAAATAATCCATAGCTTTTCCTGATCCACAGTCAAAGGCTTTGCTGTAATCTGTGCAGCAAAAACTGATTTTCTTCTATAACTTGTTGTGTCTCAATCACCAACTTAATTTGCAATATGATCTGTGTCTAGTGCCTCTTCTATTTCTGAATCCAGCCTGAACATCTGGTATTCCTAGTTTCAATATGGTAAAAGTCTTTCTTTCAGGCATTGCTTTGTTGCATGGGAAGTTAGTTTGATGGTCTGACTGTTAACTGAATTTCTTGGCATTATTGTTCTTTGGGATTGGAATGTATACTGAACAAATTTTGTCTGCAGGCAATTTTTTTTGTGGCTCATTCATGACCAAGTCAGCACACCTGCTGAACACTGGTTCTAGACAACACAGCCAGTGATAAGGACTGGTGATTGCTGCAGTCCAACAACAAATGGAGGGCCATGAGTTGCCAATTGCTGTTCTATCCCATGTGTAAGCTCATCTGCACCAGTATTAACTCTAGTTGGGGCATTGATGGAGGGGAAATACTTTGACTGAAAATTAAACCTAGACTGGACAAATTTGAGTGTTACTGACTTGTGTCCCACATTTCCTAGAGTTCTTCCAAGCTGCAGCTGCCATTTTGGATGGAAAGTTTCCCCTCCTTTTTGTTAATCTCCCCTGTCATACTCTGTTTTCTTGCTTTTGGGTGGATTTTTCAAAGATTAGACTAGCAGCTGAAGCTTGAATCTCACAACTTAGCTCATCACCACTTGATAAAATAGATTCCATTCTTATCATTGCATATGGGAGAGCTGCTTTGATTAAATTCATTCAGGTTTCAGTGAAGTTTGGACAAAAGAAACAGACAGGGAATGCATTACTTGGTAGGCTGATCTTCACCCTTCTTTTCTGGTTGAGGATAGAATTGTGCAATACTATCCTTGTGAAATAGCTCTAATACCACAAACAGATATTCTAGAAAGGGCATGATTAAGAAGTGACAGGAGGAAAGTTAGGCAGTAGCTGGAGTATGCTATTTAATAGTCCATAAAGTGGCAATGGAGATTCTGTGGCCTTTAAAACACTTTGGACTATAGCTTCCAGGTATATGGGGTACAACTTCCAAAATCCTTGACCACTGGCCATACTGGCTGGGCATAAGGAAGCAGCAGCACCAACCATCTGAAGATAACAGGTTGCTTACCCAATTATATCAATTACACCATGAGCTATCAGATATCACTACATTTTAAAAAAGGTCTATTTTAATTACCATAGCCAAGCATCTCCAAGTGTTTGCACCTTCACATAAATATAGGATGTTTCTCTGACTTGAAGGGTCTCACCTGAACTCATAGATTGTGATGTCATGAAACTAAATCCACAAAACTGTTAATGTGTCATTAAGCCACTTTCAACTTACCACAACCCTAACAGGTTTGTTGAAGCATGTGAGAGGCTCAAAAAGATTTTCAGCTATTATTGTCCAGTGAATTTGCATGGCCAAGCAGAAATTTGAACTCAGATCTCCTGAGTCCTTGTCTGATGCTCTTCCACTGTACCACACTAGCTCTCCAATAGCAAATCTTTCTACCAATTTCCAAAGTTCAATAACCATTTTTCTACCTGTTAAAATGTTCTACCACCACTACCGTCCTCCAGAAGTCAGCCTCATTTCCAACAATATTTTTTACATTCTCCATGAGGAAGGCATTTGCAAAAGAAAAAACACAAGGCATCTTTCATTCTTCAAGAAATCTTCACAATACTGGCCCAGAGCTATTGTATTTCCTCTCTTCCTGACAGTCAGTCTTCTAGAAAGGCATTCTGTATTTTCTATGATGGGCAGGAAGCCTTCATTCTACCATTTGACTCTGTTACCTGACAGGCTGTCACTCCCTTTAATAATGTTACATCCTAATGTAACTGCATGCTACAGTCTAACCTCTCCACTTAAAACTGATAGCACATCAAACTCCTTGTCAAAAAGATAAGTGATTACCTCTTCTACCTCTTTACAAGAGAAAGCTGTTGTTTCTGAAAATGTTTCCAAAGGGTGGGGGGGGGACATCATTCCTATGTACAAAGAGTTAAGTGAACATTTCTTTTACTTATTTCAGAGCACATTCTTGTAAGATTGTGCTGAAAGATTTTTTAAAATATCTAAACTGTCTAAATAAGTTCACAGGCAACTGATAAATCACAAAATGTTGGTAGGAGTTTACTTCCAAGTTAGTGAGCTATCGGATGGATGCTACAAGTATACTTTTGCACTCTGGACAGAGGAGAAATACAAAGTCAGGCTCCATCCAACATTTTATATCTCATACCATTCGTAAAGTAGCTTGGAGTGCTCAATGTAGCTTGGGTACATGGGAGCCTAAACTGAATATTACTATTTGACTTTGCTGTGTCTATCACACTTTGTTGCCATTTACATGAAATATTAACATTTTACTATTGCAGCATGTCAGAACTAGTCATGATTACACACAATCATTCCCATCTATAAATCTCATAATATTGGTGGAAATGCAACTCTATATTTATGTTTGATTCTATTTTCTTTTTCCTTTTCTAATTTCAGGATACATTTCAACAGTAATAAATATCTGTTGTCAAGTTGATTCTGACTTAGGGTCTTCTAGGTATAGAGTACTCAAGTCAATTTCTATTCTCATCTTTTGATAGCACTTGGACCATGCAGCTTGCCCATGGCTACATAAGCAAGCTTTTCTCCCAAAGCCACAAAGGGGACTCAAGCTCCCAGCCACTGAGTCTGCAGCCAGATACCTAAACCACTAAGCAATCCAGCCAGCTGAGATATATCACATTCTTAACACAGCCATTTTACACACTACTTATTAAATTAAAGGGAAAACAAGTTCAAAGTTTTGTGAAAGATAAAATTCTTGCCTCAGTAATATATTCAATTCATAATCTTCACAAGTTAGAATAACCTTGTGGTCAATTTATTATTCCTCACCCTTTCTACTATTTGCTCAGGAATCATACTTCATGCTGTCTGCTCTAATTTCTAAGTAATTCATTCTAAAACCTGATTTAGTGTGTGTTGTTGTTACACAACTTAGCAAAGAAACAGAATGTACAGAATGCCAGGAGAATCTCTGAAGAGTGAACATGAAGGGCCATTTTTTAATCCAATTGCACCTTTTTCAAAAATAGAAATGAGAAGCATAATTTATTATTTCATTCACTATTCCTTAATTATTGATTTTCAGCACATACATACTGTCAAGCAAGTTCTAGGCTAATGATGATAACTATTATAGTTAACACTTAAGGATACAGTATGTAAAAATGATTTGTGGGTTAAATGATTTGTGGGTCTCAAAATATTGTTCATGTTTAATATCTATGTAAAAAAGAATTTAGAATTCTTTCAAAATCTCATTTTCAAGGAACAAAATGTCATCAATGTATGAGCCTAATTGTATTTACACATCTCAAGTGCTCCAAAGCGTCCAGCCATTTTTATAGTTCAGGAATGCATTCTATAAAACTGTGATCTATCCAAGCATAGAGCAGCCAACATCATAATCCACAAACAAAACATGAACTTGACAAGCCTCCCAAATAATTTTGCCAGTAGTTAATTGGAACAGTTTATGACATTGTACCATTCCACTGCTACTAGTGCATGCAACATGTCCTAGGGCTCATCACAGCATTCCCCTTGCCACGTAGTCACACCCCATATGCTGTCTTGCCATGAAAATAGCATACATTATGGCAAGACTCCCCAGGGCTTTGCATACCAGCACTCTAGACCTGTAAAATGGATGAAGATGGTTTACATAGCAAACTGCACCTCATATTGGTATCACTATGCGTTTCTCTTTTACTACATTGTCAATTGCAAGGGTGTTCGTAGTTGTTATTGACTTTAATGAAAAGAATTTCATCTTCTTGCCTGAAAGCTGTTTATTTTCCTTAGCTTAATATCATGGCAGACCTGTTTCTTTAAATATGTTCCACTTCACTTTTCAGTTGTTTGTTTCAGTGCAATGTGGTAATGATAATTATGTGTCATCAAGCCCACTCTGACTTATGATAAACCTCTTCAGAGGGGTTTTTTAGGTAGAGAATACACAGAAGTGTTTTACCGTTCTTTTCCTCTGTGGGTTGCCCTGGAACTGTGCTAGCCTGCTCAAGATTCCACAGGTTGTCTCTTCTCTCTGGAGGCTCAGTGAAGAATCAAACGCTGAACCTCTACCTCCTCAGCCAGATACCTGAACCACTGAACTATCCAGCCAGCTTCAGTACAATATGCCTTAGGCCAGTGATGGCGAACCTTTTATAGACCAAATGCCCAAGGAGGTGGGGGAGATGGGCAGCAGGCATCATGTGTGCTGGTGATGTCACATGGGCACATGTGCACCCATGTGATGTCACCAGTGTGCTTCAAGCTGTGCACATGTCACCCAACTTAGCCTCCCCCAGACAAGTTCCCACCACCACCGCCCCTGACAAGCACTGCACACCCACACCAGTTGCCAGAAAGGTCTCCTGGGCTCCAGAAAAGACCTGCACGGCCACCACAAAGGCCCATGAGTGCTCCCCAGCTTACCTCTCCCAGCCACAGCATCCAGGCCAGGATTTCAGCCTTTACTCTTGCCTCTTCTTTGGCAGAGAGAGAAGGGTGGTGGGGAAGTGGTGCTGGCCAGGCTGTGCAGGGCTGGGCTTCCCCTTGATGGTGCACATGTCAGGAGAAAGGCTTCTGGCATGCATGCCATAGGTTCACCACCACTGCCTTAGGTTAATTATGTGCAGAAATCATAGTGTCCTGGAAACAGACTTTACAAAGGCAGTTATTTTGACCTAAGCCTCTTGAGCTGGAAGACTTGGAAATTTAGGGTAGGAGATATGTTGCCCTCAAACTGGAGCTGAACTATAACATCAGTCAGCCTTAGCCAGCATTGTCATTGCTCAAAGTGTGAACTGTTGTTTTTGAAAATTATTCAATTGGTAGTTAAAGCACAAACAAAAGACATCTGCTCTTCTGTCCTTGATTCTTTGATTAGAATTGTGTAAAAATTCTAGCTACCTCAGTGAGATAAAGCAACACCAGAAGTTCTTTTGAAAGATAAAGTCTAGTGAGGTATTTCTTGGCAACTTTACAAAAAATGCTATTATTACTACAGCATGTCCTTTTGACCATAAATTGTTGTTTTACTACCCACAGACAAATTAAGTTACAAGCAGTTATTATTATTATCTGATACTAAACTAACCTTTTTGGTAAAATAATGTACTTGTAGCAATTAATGCCTGCAAGCAAATAATGTACACTGAAACTGTTAAATTCCAGTCCAAAATGGATAGAAAACACACAAGTGTCTGTTCAGAAACGTCAAGTGCAAACATACTTCTTAAGTTACTGTACTTGAAGGGAAGTCAGGAATGACAAGGTAGAAAAGCTTGGGAATGGGGTAAAAGCCCTCTATGTAAATAACACAGCTGACTTTTTCTCTCTAACCCAAAAGAAGATTCAGATTCTTTTTGCCAAAATCCAAGGGTTTCCTAAGAAAATTAATGACCCAACGTACCTGCATAGCTACTCATAGATTTACATCCTGTTGTACATTGTTTTGAGACAATGATGAAACAAGTTCCTTTTTAAGTAACTTTACTAAACATGATTATTAAGAAAACTTTAGCAAATCTCCAAATTCTCACACCACCAAGACAAAATTATTCTTAATATAAGTAGAATAAGTATGATCCTTTATCCTAAAACACACTGAATGCAAGCATTTAGATTCATATTCCCAAATCAGAGCCTAACTGCACAGCTAAAAACTGCAGGAAGTACTACAAAGGATCAGACTGATTCACATCTCCCCCCCCCCCCAATTTACCACATGACACAACCAAAAACATGAATCGGCTGGAAGTCCCACAGTCCCAACTCATAGTTTTGCCTGTCTTCCAGAAACCCTTTTACTTTTTACAAGTTGTATCCTTTCACTTTATTTCAAACATTGAGTGTGAATGCTTTGAATCAACACAGAAAGATCAACCAGTACATGAGAATACATACATACTCAAATCGGTGCCTTAGCAAAGCACCTTCCCCCTCACCTCCTGCCTTATAAGGATGACAGCATACACACAAAACGTACTTCTCTCTGCAAACTCTCTCTTCCAAAACACTTTTTAAACAGCTTCACCAGCTCTACTGCCAGCAAGTTGAAGAAACTGAGTCACTGAAGAGAGAATAAATCACTTATTTCATATTAAGACAGTTATTCTGAAATATGCCACCTATAGACACTTCTACTGTAACTAGACTTAGGAAGGATTTCCCCCCTCTATGGCCACTTAAATGGAAGAGGACTGAATGCTGTGGTGCAACTTTAGTGACATAACATGACTTAAATCATGTTTCTTTTGCTGTGTAGTTGTGCTCTTAATTGGAGACAACTACAGTAAGTATTCCATTGCTGCCACCAGGTGGGAATAAAAGATAATGAAATCTCTCATTGTGGAAGCAAAATTATAAATGATGCCTGTGAATTAGACAATGTTTGTATTACAGTTTCTTCACCATAGCAAGGGGACTTTTTCATTTTTAATTAGATTGCAAGCTATATTTCTGTTCTCTGAATCATTTTCTTCTTTGTTAAAAAGTTATTGTTTTGTATTGTGAATACTTCCACTAGGTGGGCAGGATGATTAGGATGCTGTCATTCATTCTATGAACAAAAATAGACTAGATAATATTAATTTTATGCTTTGCATGCTAACTGATACATAGTAAAGATGTTGAATGTTAGTGCCATGTTAACATGATTATGTAAATAAAAGTAATTGGAGTGTTAAATGGGAATGGGTTTGCAAAACAAACAAGCCACAGGTAACATCACAAAGAAGATATATAAAAATGGCTGTTGCTCAGAATTGAGGGAGAGAAGAAATTAGTACCATGTTTAAATTCATTATTTTTATGCTGGCATAACCCTATAGCTAAGAAATTTTCTTTTTTTGAATTTCTAATGTTGATCAATTTGCAAGACTAAGATTCCCAAGGCTATGAATTATATGCAACAGATTTTAGAATATGGCTGACATGTCTTTTTCTATCTAGTTTTTATAGCTACACGTTTTGATGTTTCTGGAATGATAGTTTTCTTCTACAGTATATGAAATACAGATTAAAAAGTAAAGCATACAAAGGAGGCTGATTCACACTTCTACTCAGAAACAGTGGAATGAAAGGACAACAATATCTGAAGAAAGAACTGCTTCACCTGAGTGATATATAACTTATTCTTCTACCCAGAAAAGAGATAGAGAATTTGTACTTGGATAGATTTTTACATTCTGAATCACTACAATCTATCTGAGTGCCATGCAAACAACAAGACTCTTCCTTGTAGAGAGGAATGACTGCTGTGGAAGAGCAGGTTTCTTTCTGATCCCACAGAGTTCACATGTCACCAGTTTGCGTGGGAGAACTGCTAATAAGGCAAAGCTTTGAAATCCTACAACCTGACATATTGTTTAAAAATGGCAATCTTCTTGTTGTTGTTATCTGGAGGGGGCACATGCTCTCCAATGTCACATTTACCAATGGAAGAGTTTTCACAGTATTAAATAAAACCCCACCCTTTCCTAGGTATTGTCAGAACCTGTGGGACACTGAGTAAGATTTCATTGGCTTTCAACTGGTCTCTGAAGTGTAACCAGGGATAACAGAGTAGGTTCTAGTGAGCAGGTGAGATCTCAGGGTCTCTAGAGAGCCTCTAGGTAAAACAGATATTGTTTCACCAGTGATCAATGATCTCCTCTGAGCATATAAACAGCACAAGCAACCTATTAGGTGCCAAGTGCCATCTCTCATTCAGGGACCAGTAAGAATTCAGAATGATGCTAGTCTGTTTTAAACTTTTCACTGCTGCTCACACACCTTTGCACATACCATCTGAAGAGCTCACAAGGGAATAAAGGACCTTGAGACAGGTGGGGAAATGACAATTTTGCAAATTATGGTGCTTTGCTTGAATGATGTGAATAATGCAAACCAGCAGACTCAAAATCAGAGGTGCTATTCATCACTGCTTCCCATCTCCCAAATGAAATCATAAAAATATTTCCATTGATGGAATTTACCGTATTTGCTGACTTATAAGATGCATCAGAGTATAAGATGCACCCCATTATTACCAAAATAGCCCACTATATGTCACTATGTACAGTTTAAGACACACTCCATTTTTCCAGTGTATTTTAAGGGGGGAAGTGAGTCTTATAGTCCAGAAAATAGGGTAGTTTAAAAAAAAGGAACATTCACATGGCCAAAAAGCACATGCACCCAGTAAATTTTGGCACAATTAATTATGAAGCTATACATATATTGGAACAGATTCACTCCTGTTTAAGATGTTAATTCACTGTGCATCAACTTCCTTCGGAACTTCAATGATGTGAACAGTGTCACTTCCATATATTTTGATTGTACCCAATGAGAACAAAATATGATACCCAGTGATATCTTCGTTTGTCACATGGCAAAATGTCATCCACATATTATATGCCCAATTTCCATTCTGCTCAAATATGTATCACCCTCTATGAGTATGGCTTCCCAGTTTTAAGACTTGCATGTCCTTATAAGACGGGAGGTAAAACTTAGTATATAAAGAAAAGAAGACATCAATTGTTTTCCAAGACCAAAACATTTGTCTCTTTTTCTCACTTCCTGCCCTCAAGATAGTTAACAAGAGGAAGTGAGAAGAAAAAGCAGCCAGCAGGGCAGTTGTATGCTCCTGCGTCCCATTAGCTGGCTGTCAAACAACTCCTCAAGTGACTGGTTAGGCTGGTTTGTTGCTGAAGGAGATGAATTAAAAATGACCTGACAAAAGTGCTGTGCGTGGTAAATCTAAATTTAATCCCAACTGCTCCAGCAATCTCAGCCATAAAACCACAGGTGACAAGGTTGAAAGAGACATGATTTTCCATCTAAATATAATTTCAGGACAAACTTTTATTTATCCAAAACTTAAAATATTCCTAATTCTGAGTGTTTACATTAAGTATCAGACAGCAGATGACATCACATTTACAATATGTTTATAGTGTAGAAGAGTTACTGATGGTGTGTGGATATTCACTCTCTTCATGGGCTGGAACTTCTGCTAAGGGTATGATATTGACAAAACATACCAAAAGAGAGTGAAAATTACACATGCAGACACAGAGAATTCTACTGGAAGAACAGTACTCGCCCCCCTTCATCCCAGCTGATGAGAATGTCCAAATAAAATGTCTCAATTCAAGTAGATAGAAGAGTTTACAAAAACCATGTATGAAAAAGATCCTGAGCTCTGAAAACAATTTACCATTTAATTAAATGGTAATTTAAACTGAGTGTGCTTTGAACTCAGCTTTTAAAGTTATCACCAGTGAAAAGGCCTGGCAAAATTATCAGTGTTTTCCCAGGGTGAAAAAAGGTTGCATTTAAAGACCTTCACTTTTGTAGGCTCTAAAAACTACCCGTGGTTTCTAATGATCTATATTTTACAGGGATATACTGTACTGGCAAAGGTGAAAAAGCTGTATCTCCTTCTCATTAGATTCAAATGAGATGGTCAGCAAATACTAGGTTGTTAAAAACCTTGTTTCTTTCTTTCAGAAAAAACTGTAATTCTCAAAATAATGATAAACGTATGCTTTGCAGAGTTTC
The DNA here is from genome assembly GCA_030440675.1 of Furcifer pardalis. NCBI lineage: Eukaryota > Metazoa > Chordata > Lepidosauria > Squamata > Chamaeleonidae > Furcifer > Furcifer pardalis. The sequence goes on along the minus strand of CP126893.1, from coordinate 81,964,416 downwards.
CATGTGATCACCTGATCTTAATTCACAGGGCCTATTAGTCATGTATCTCAGTTTCAGTTGCCCATCTACTGGAGTAGAGCAAATTTTAGGTAACGGGTCATGCATTAAAACATAGGAAAAAGTCTGTTTCTCCTAGACAAAAAGTCTTTTCTCAGAGCAAAAGCCTTTTGTTATTTTTCAATTTGATTATTTTCTGTGCTTATCAGACTCTTTGGAGGTTAGAATACAAGTACACACTGATGCATTTCCCCCCAGAATACAACTTTTGTTGTCAATGATCACATAGGGAGCAATAATAATGTGATTCCATTTATGCTGCTTGTAGTAGCTTGTAGCCTGTTGTCTTCGTTCATGCAGACTTGCCTTCTTAACATAAATCATAGTTAACTTTACCAAGATGTAGGGTTGGTAATGAGGACATCTCGTTGTGGTTCAGTCTTTAACACATGCTGTTTAGTCCTGCTGAAAGGTACAAAGAATGCATTTCATAGACAAACATTTATTACAACCAAGATCAATAACCATTTGCTTTTTTTTCTGAAACTACTGGGAATGCTTTAGGAGCCTAAGTGGGCAGAAAGACAATAAACATATGCTTTTAAAGAAAAGCTAAAAAAAAAATTCCCCCATGAACAATATTAGTTTGGGGGGGGGGGTTTACAGTAAAAGACTGGATAACCCTAAAACTTGGTTAGACGAGTCTTAGTGTTAGCCGATTTTTAACATTACATGATACATTTATCACACAATGTTTTTAAAAAACCAGCTTCCTTTGGGGAAAGACGGGGGTGAGCGTGCAGAGTTCAGACACTATGATCCCCGGCTTGCCTTGGGAGAAAGTGTGCGGGAGCACCTGCATGTTTTCTCCCAAGGCAAGCCCAGGATCAGATGCTGTGATCCTCGGCTTGCTTTGGGAGAAAGTGAGAGGGCACCCCCCCTTTCTCCCAAGGCAAGCATGGGATCAGATGCTGTGATCCCTGGCTTGCCTTGGGAGAAAGCATGTGGTCTCCAGCCCTGCGGCTTTGGGGAAGAGATCAACGTCAGAAAATTTGAGGAAAACTTTTGCATCACACAAAGTTAACTTAACGTTGTGCGATGCAAAATGTTTTCCTCAAATTTCCCACCGTTATCTGGTTTTAATGCTGTGTGGTTCACATGCTAACCGGGGTATTACTATACATGTTTAAAGCCATTTGGTTGTATCCAGTGAAATGCTGGTAGGAAAAAAATACAAAAGGTGGGATTTCCTTTTTTTTCCCCCCTTTTCTTTTGCTCATACTGGAATGTTCTGCTACAGGATGTGGAACACTAACAGAATAGTAGCCATGTTATTCTGTGGTTCAGGCATACCAGAAAACAAAACAAAATAAACAAAATAAAATAAAAAACACTGTAGCACTTTAAAGACTAACTGCTTTATTTACTAATGCGACAATTAACACAAGCAGCAGCTATCACAACGAAGCTATTGCAAACTGTGAAGCACTTGCACAATGGTGTGGATTTTACTCTTGTGCAAAAATGTAGAACAAGCTTGGCACCAGCAGAATGGCAAACACTAGCTCCTTCTTTATTAAGTTTAATGATTGCATTCTTATGGCACCTGAAAGAATATATGTTTACTTACTTTTCCTCGCTATAAAAATGGGCTCCCAAACTGTTCCTGCAGAATTTTCTCCATAATCAAAACACTCTGCATACAAAGAACAAAGACATGTAATTTTGTAACGTAAAAACAGGACCACTCTTGTTGCAAACAGTTTTGTCTTCAAAAATAAAATATCACCATTTAAAGGTCATTTAGGCAGTTTCACACTAGTCAGAGCACTGGGAAGAAGTGATTGCCAACACAGGAAAGTACTGGCTTCCTGACAAAGTGCTTATCTTTTCAGGGAGAGAGGACTACAAATCAAGGCATGCTTGCTGGGCAGGAAGCATCTTTGTTTAAAGCAGTGGTTCTGAGCATGGGGGCCATGCCCTACAGGAGGACTTCAATTCCCAGACAAATAGGCTGACCTAACATTAAGTAATTTTATAGATTGTGCTGCCAGCACTGTTTTTAATGTTATAATTTCAAATGCAATACCACAAAAAAAAAACATAAGGTAACTAGGAGACCATATATCTTTGTCTCTGCCATTTTTTAGCTATGAAGACCCCAGAGGTGTCAGAAAGCACCATTAATCTGAAAGCAGATGGAGATTTTGGAAAGTTAGACAAGAGAGGGAGAACTTATAGGAAGAGTGATGGAAATAAAGGGAAATTTTTCACTAAGCCCTGTTAAACACAGGAAGTGTGCTTGCCAGTAAACATGCTTGGAATCAGGCTCTTACACACTTGTGATACTTTGTTAAGAAACTGGGGGAAAACATGCCAGACATTCGGAACAAATGAAAACTCTCGTTGTTAAGAACAGATAGGTAAAATTACTGTAATATGCTTCCATGGCAACTAAAGTTCAAGTGAAAGTGATGGAAAAACCCAAAACATCAACACATTTGCTTTTTTTAAAAAAAAAAAAAACCCTTCACATCTTCCAATTATACCACAGCTAAAAAAAGGGTTTTTTTTACTAGTATGAGCTTTTGCAGTTGTTTTATACTAATTTCAGGCTGCTGATTACAAATATAATCTCAGATTTGCTCTATCACATCACATTTTATGCTATTGGCCAACCCAATTGTCATTCCTGACTGCATGTTGGTGTGAGTCAGTTATAGAATTACAGTAATACCTCGGATAACGCTAAGACTTGGTTCCACAAGTCTTGGTGTTATCTGATTTTTAGTGTTATCCGATGCATGTTAAAATCCTATGGGATGGATCGGATAACGTTAAAGCTCCATAGAGATACATTGTAACCGCACAGGCTTTAGCGGTTGTTCTCCGATCCATCCCATAGGACCTTAACGTTATTCGATCCAATTCTCCTCCCCAGATTACTTAACATTATGCGATTTTAGCATTATCCGAGGTAAACATTATCCGAGGTATTACTGTATAGTGATAAAATTAGTGACTGGTCAACACAATGATTCTAAGGTAATTTTGAGGTGCTGATTCCGAATCTGGCATCTGTTTTTTTCCTAGCACATCAGGTTTTTGAGATTTCAAATATTGCAATATACTTATGAACAGCAAATTTATCATCATACACAGCTATACAAAAATTTTTTTTCCTGGCATGAACTTTTGCAGTTGTTTTATACTAATTTCAGACTGCTGATTACAAATATGATCTCAGATTTGCTCTATCACATCACATTTTATGCTATTGGCCAACCCAATTGTCATTCCTGACTGCATGTTGGTGCGAGTCAGTTATAGAATTATAGTGATAAAATTAGTGACTGGTCAACACAATTTTTCTGGCATGAATGATTCTAAGGTAATTTTGAGGTGCTGATTCCGAATCTGGCATCCATTTTTTTCTAGCACATCAGGTTTTTGAGATCTCAAATATTGCAATATACCTACGAACAGCAAATTTATCATCATATTTGTTGAGCTAAACAGACATACGGACTTAATAAAATATGTACAAAAAGGTAAATTGATAATATTTTGGAAGCTCAAGAGCACTTGGATGTAGAATGAGAATCAAGATTCACTATTTACATAGTCACTTGGCCAACTTTCCAGAGAACTTGGGTGACGTGAACGAAGAGCACGGTGAACGTTTTCATCAAGACATTAAAGTAATGGAAGAACGTTCCCAAGGCCGATGGAACATCAACATGATGGCAGATTACTGTTGGTCCTTGATGAGAGACATTACACACATTGAACGTCACAGAGTGTCCAAGAAAAGGTCGTTCATGACGATGTAAGGTCGATATTGTCAATTTACCTTTTTGTACATATTTTCATATCAACGTTTCAATTCTTACATGTTAATATGCTTTCACTCTCAACTTTGTGCTTCAGTTCATAATTATATATGTTTGTTCAATAAAGTATTGCATATTGGATGTTATTTTATTAGGTCTGTATGTCTGTTTAGCTCGACAAATATGATGATAAATTTGCTGTTCGTAGGTATATTGCAATATTTGATATCTGAAAAACCTAATGTGCTAGAAAAAAACAGATGCCAGATTCGGAATCAGCACCTCAAAATTACCTTAGAATCATTAGAGTACCTCATGCCAGAAAAATTGTGTTGACCAGTGTACTTAAAAGCACTGTTTTAATACGCTTTCAGTTAGTAACCCCCACCCCACCCCGGCCTGGAGGGAAGGAGGAACAGCTGTTGCCGGGTGACCGGGAGGCTACAAGAATGCTGCCTCCGCCACCTCCGCCACCAGACTTTCCCTCGGCCAGCCCCCGGTCTGGAGAGAATGAGGAGTAGCTGTTGCCAGGCGACTGGGAGGCTACAAGAATGCTTCCTCCACCACCTCCGCCACCGGACTTTCCCTCGGCCAGCCCCCAGCCTGGAAGGGAGGAGGACCAGCTGTTGCCGGGTGACCTGGAGGCTACAAAAACGCTGCCTCCCCCGCCTCCACCACCGGACTTTCCCTCAGCCAGCCCCCGGCCTGGAGGGAATGAGGAACAGCTCTTGCTGGGCGACCGGGAGGCTACAAGAACGCTGCCTCCACCGCCTTCGCCACTGGACTTTCCCTCGGCCAGCCCCTGGCCTGGAGGGAAAGAGGACCAGCTGGGCAGACTGGCGACGGCTAAAAATGACTCTGCTGCCGCGAGACCATCCCCAGACGCTCTCCCCGGCCAGTTATGTAGCTGACTGACCGAAGATGATGAAAGATGTATAAGACACAAAGACTTTCTAGATTGTTTTGTACTGCATTTTCTTGACCGTAGTGTATTTTTTTGACCATAACGTATTTTTTATTGTATTGCATTTTTCTGATTGTATTATATTCTTATTTTTTATGAAAGATTTTTTGACTATATTGACTGTATCATATTTGTTATATTTATATTATGTTGTTTTTTAAAAAAATATTTGATATTGTAACATTGTAAGCCGCTCTGAGTTGCTTCGGCAATAAGAGCGTCATATAAATCGAATCATCTACTACTACTACTACTACTACTACTACTACTACTACTACTACTACTACTAATAATAATAATAATAATAATAATAATAATAATAATAATAATAATAATAATAATAATAATAATAATAATAATAATAAGAATAAGAATAAGAAGAAGAAGAAGAAGAAGAAGAAGAAGAAGAAGAAGAAGAAGAAGAACTTAGAATAAAAATAGTTTTGCTTATATAAGCTGTATGTCAGGATTTGCCAGGGTACGCTTTGCTTTCCCAGTGTTTTAAATTTCAGCTTTCCTCATACCTTACAAAGAGCTCAGTGAGCCAAAAGTCCAAACCACCTGGAAGCTGAATGCCTCTGCTCTTCAGCTATAATGTGGAAATGTAAAGATCTTAACGATTAGGGAAAGATTGTTCTGCACAAAGAGTGAACCACAGTTCTGCATTTTAAGTGCACCATTGCAACTGTAAATCGTTTGAATTTAGAACAAGTTTGACCTTTTGGGAAAAGATACTATCATGCAGTACAGAATTCAGCACTAGGGTTTAGGCTGGTGTGAATGATGGAGCCACACTAACCTCTATCTGAAGGAACAATTTCCTACTTGTTAAAGGTAAAGTTAAAGGTCGCCCTTGCTAGAAAGCCAGACATATCCAATTCTAGGGTTCAGTGCTCATCTCAGTTTATAACCAAAGAGCCAGCACTGTCTGCGTCTGCAGACATTTCTGTGGGCATGTGGCAGGCATGACTAGACACTGGAGTGCACAGACTACTGTTTACCTTCCCACCAAAGTGGTAACTATTTATCTACTTGCAATTTCTTGATTTTAAACTGCTAGGATGGCAGGAGGTAGGACAGAGATGGGAGCTCACTCCATTGTACAGTACTCAGGTCTCGACCTGCCGACCTGCCAGTCATGAAGTTCAGTATCTTATCCACTAAGCCACCACATTCCCTTCCTACTTGTTACTCAGCGCAATTTAAGAGCTTATACCTGCTAGAAAAACAAGAGTCTGGAGAAGTGCCTGACCTTCCCATGCCTTCAAAGGTCCTATTCTATGTTCTTCCTTTAGAAGGACATTGGACCTGGTGACAAGAGAAGTCCCCTTCTCTGACAGCACCCCAATGCTAGAATGTTCTCCTGAAGGAAATAAGGCTTGGCACAAGCACTGTATTATTTTCAGCGTCAAGTTAAAGCTTTGCCATTTGCCAAGACTTTTAATTATGTTTTCAGATGGCTGAACATGCAATCTTCCTAGTGGTATGTATTAGTTAACATTTTACGTTGTGTTTAACTGTGTTGCAGATTATGGATTTTTATGTGCACTCACCTGAGGTCCTTGCTGCAAAATGAACACATGGCCTTTATCTCATTTAAATAAATAAATAAGCACAATAATTTTAAGTGAAAGGGATATATTGATCTCACTTTGATTTAAATTATGCTCAAGTGAACAGAATTGTATGCTGCCTTACAACTACCCTTTCTTCCTTAGTCATGTTACAATTTTTTCCTTCTTTCCTGACAAGCCCCTTATCATATAATTCCCCCTAAGGCAGCTTTTCTTTGAAGAAGGAAAAAACAACTGTCACACTGTGACAATAATTGAGCCAAATAAATAACATTTCATAATGCCTAAGGAAAACCTCAGAGTTTTCATGTGTCAATTAGTACTCTAGTTAGTAACTCTTGGTAAACTTAATTTAGACTGATGGAATGTGCTTAGCAGTTTTCTGTTCTTGTGGTGATAAAGGAAGGAGAAAAAGAAAAGTAATTGCTTAAATTATTAGATTTTAAAGCAAAGTTTGGCTTTAAAGCAATTTTCTACACAAGTTGGAAGGAGCAGTTTTAAAACATTGTTGTTGTTTTTTAGAAAATTATTGGTGTACTCAAAGAAGGGGCCAGTTCAGTGGCTTGCCTTATTGGGACTGCACGAGTGATGATTTCTACACTTCTTCACAAGGTTGTATTTGTACCTGTGTGACATATGAGATAGTATAATTTAGCATACATGCAGAAGTTTCCTTTTGATTAGAAGGGAATAGTGAAGTTCTATGAGTGTAGGAGGTTTGGCTCTTGACCACTGTATTAAAGCACTCTACCAGATCTATACGGCCAGTCACCCAAATAACCAGCCCCTGATCAACACAACAGAGATGTGGTGCCAGCAAGCTCATGAAAATTGGAGCAAACTTAGTCAAGGGCTAAAAGAAATATTATATACTATGTAAATATGAAGCTATGACACTGAACACCCATACAGCCTCTAAATCAGGAATTTTAACTTGTGGCCCATGGGCTGGATGCAGCCCACAGCAACATTTCATGTGGTCCCCCCATTGCACCACACCAGGAAGTGCCACGTGGAAGAGGAAAGGCAAAATGGCCGTCCGGGCCCCCCAAAGCTGTCTGAGGGAGCATGACCTGACCCATGGACTAAAAAGGTTGAGAACTGCTGTTCTAAATGGCACAACACAGCAACTAAACAGTGCAGATCTCATTTTACCATATGTTAAAAAACCATGTATGAGGTACTGTATAATGCTGTAAAACAACCAAGTGTGGCCAGATGTTCATCAAAACCTTGTTTAGCTACTTAGAGGCCTTGCCAAGCTTTAAAAGAACACAAAAGGAAAGTCTGTCAGCAATTTGGGAAGATGCTTATCATCTTGTTTGCTAGTCAGCTCTGTGGTTCAGTCTGCCATTCAGCTAGTGGACAGGACTAGGCCCACACTGCAGACCATGCATTCTCTTCTTCTTCTGCCTGTCCAATACACTGAATTGCTCACTGGATTTCTGCTTTTAATTATGGGAGCCGATAGGTTAACTATTTTGATATACTGGCCTTCAGGCTGGTCTTTTGAGTTTCAGAGGCTGACTGTAAGTCTAAAACTAAAAACATTTTTATTTACCCCACCCACTTACCCTGGAGTAGTCCCATTAGATATATTGAAACCTCTGTGCAGGGTTGCTCTGCACATTTCTCCAGAGCACACATACATAAGAGTCTTTCTCTCTGGCATACCTTGCAAAGCAGATTAAATTGATTAAATTGCAATCAGATCAACAGAATGCAGTTGTAACTGTGATTCTCTGAATGGTCATCTGATCCTAAAACCTTTACACTCCCCTGGCCATTTCTAAAGTTGGCAGATATTATCCCTCTCAGATGAAAACAAAAATATTTTTTCCCCTTGGAGTTTCCAATAACTTGAACTGTATCTTTAATGTATAAATGTACTGACTGAGGGTTTAAAGATAATCCTATGTTTTTATTTGCCTATGACTCACTGTGGGGACAGAACAAAGCAAAGCAATCACACTTATATACCACCCCACAGTGTTTAGTGCTCTCTCTGGGTAGTTCACCAAGTTAATTTACATTTTTCCCCCAACATGCTAGGTGCTCATTTTACCGACCTCCTTGGAAAGATGGAAGGCTGAGTCAACCTTGATTCCTGGTCAGGATCAAACTCACAACCTTTTGGTTTCAGTATAGCAGTTTAACCATAGCTACTATCTAGACCTGTGGTTCTCACAGGGGTGGAAATTTGATATATATATATATATATTTGGGGGGGTAGAGGGAAGCAATTCGAGAATGAGTAATTAACAGTGAATTTTAGTTAATGGCCTTTTAGGCTTCTTCCACATGAATAGTAGTTCACTTTTTGAATAATAAGAATTATATGTCATGGGGGGGGGGGGATTTTAGAGCCATCAGGATTTTAGAGCCGTTTAGATGGGGCATGACCAAAGAAAGGTTGGGAACCACTGGTCTAGACCAGTGTTTCCCAAATGCTGGTGTTTGGACTTCAATTCCCAGAAGCCTAAGTCATTTCCCCAAAGCACTGATCAGCCAATGTACTGACTTAGGTTTCTGGGAATTGAAGTCCACCTGTGGGCTGTGTACCCCTTGTTGGGAACCACTGGTCTAGACCAAGAGTTCTCAACCTTTTTAAGCTGGGGGATGGGTCATGCTCCCTCAGACAGCTTCAGGGGCCAGATGGCCATTTTGCCCTTCCTACACCACATGGCACTTTCTGGTGTGGTGGAGGCGGTGTGAGGCCACATGAAATGGTGCCGCGGGATTCAGGTTGAGAATCCCTGGTCTAGACAGACTCTTAAAACTATTGGGATAAATATAATTGTTACTCCCAGCAAGAAATTGACTTGTTGAAGTTTGTTGATTCTATGGATTTACTTTAGATAGGACTGTGTTTTAGAACAAGAATTTTGATGTTTATATTCAAAGAAAAAGATATCGCCAGTTACCTAACAACATTTTCTGCTTATGTGAGCATATATTCTCCAAACGTCTGACATAAAATCTTTCACTTGTTAAAACTTACATTCATATTCTAAAAGGATTCAGGCAGAATATGTTAGCGATCATCAATAACTAACTCTTTAAATATTATTAGATTTTTCAGTTTGATCTTTAAAAGGAAAGGGACCAAATGAGCCCTTATCTAAACTGACTCAAACTAAAGCAAAGTGAAGCCATTTATCTAAGTAATATGTTCACTACATGCCACTTCACCGTCATAGTCAATTAAATCATTGTATTTATATTTCCTATGTTCCTTCACTTTTTAATTTTCCTTACTCTATATCAGCTTACAGATGATTTATTACTGAAGCTGTTAGTGGTGTCTTCAGTGGACTCACCTGTAATTCATTCCAGTCCCATATTATCAACAAATTACGTACAGTAATACCTCGGATAACGTTTACCTCGGATAACGATAAAATCACGTAACGTTAAGTAATCGGGGTGGGGTGGGGGGGAGAGAATTGCATCGAATAACGTTAGGATCCTATGGGATGCATCGGATAACAATTGCTAAAGCCTATGTGGTTACAATGTATCTCTATGGAACTTTAACGTTATCTGATGCATCCCATAGGATTTTAACATGCATTGGATAATACTAAAAATTGGATAACACCAAGACTTCTGGAACCAAGTTTTAGGGTTATCCGAGGTTTTACTGTATTTTGAAAAATATTCTTTATAAAAAGTTCTCTTGAGTATGAGCTGCTCTTTATAGTTTCAAACCTATTCTGACCAGGACTTGGGGGGGGGGGTTCTTTAGACTATAGGAGCTCTCAGCAAACCATGTTTTGATCTAAGAAAAGCGAAGGCCTTTCAATGGAACCTTTTCACCCTGGCAAAACTCTGGTAATTTTGCCAGGCCTTTTCACTGGTGATAACTTTAAAAGCTGAGTTCAAATCACACTCAGTTTAAATTGCCATTTAATTAAATGGTAAATTGTTTCCAGAGCTCAGGATCTTGTTTCTGATTTAAATCATTTACATTTTTCATACGTGGTGTTTGTAAACTCTTCTATCTACTTAAATTGAGACATGTAATTTGAACTTTCTCATCAACTTGGATGAAGGTGGGGAGCGGGGGGGGGGGGGTACTGTGCTACCAGTAGAATTCTGTGTCTGCATGGGTGGACCAAAGGGGCTCTCTACAGGTACCAATGGCTGGAGAGGCTCGTCTCTCCAGCACTAGACAGAAGGCCTTTTCGGTATCCGCCCCGGCCCTCTGGAACCTCCTGCCAATGGACCTCTGCCTCCAACCACAACTGTCGGCCTTTAGGAAAGAGCTAAAGACATGGCTGGCCCGGTGGGTGTGGGCTGCTGTTGGTGGATCTACTCCACCCTGCTGGCTCATATGACCATCTAACAATTTTATTATGGGGATTTTAGATATTTTAGATTTGAGTTTTTGTGATTTTAAGATTTTTTAGATTTTAGAGATTTCAGTATTTTATGATGCTTTATCCATATGTATAGATTACTCTAATGGGTTATGTTGGGGTTTCTTGTGTTGTAAGTCGCCCGGAGTTGCCTTGGCGAGGTTGCAGCTAAACAAGTCTAAATAAATAAATAACCAGCCAGTAATGGAATAGCTCAATATTTTAAAAGTTAAGATCATATTCTCCAACACTACATGGTTTACATACCACATCCCAAAGTTTCGAAGACATTGGCTCATAGCCTCCCACATGCTGATTCCAACTCCACAAACATAACCTGAAACCATGGTTTGAAACCAATCTATAAGCCACACAACTTGGTGGTAAAGCAAAAATGGGTTGTCAAATTTGTGTATCAACTCGAACAGTGACTAGAGGGAAATGAGGCAAAGAGGAGGGAATTGGTATGTAGGAAGAGAGAAGGCAGCTGAACCTATGGTACCTGTGGATTAGCTATACTAAGCCAACAGAAACCTTGTAACAAGAACCTTAGAGTCCAAGAAGTCCAATCTATTCCAGCATTACATTTCCCACAGTTGTTAGCAAGATGTCTATAGGAATGTCAGGAATAAAAGGAACAGCTTTCTAATGTGAATAAGTACTTAAAAAATTTTCCTGCTCTCTACACTTAGCCAATTAGAATACTGTACTTCTTTCCTACTTTGTGTCTGAAGATCTTTAGTACAATCAAATAGACTAGGGTTGCCCAAACTTTTCAGGCCATGGGCTGGTCATATGGTTCAGGGGCAGTCACTACAGCACATGGGCCGGATCCAGCCTCCAATGCCAATTCATCTGGGCCACAAAGCCCTTGTCACTCCCAGAAGTGGAAGTAAAAGTAAGGAGTATTCCAAGTATGGCCAACCTGCACATTCATACAAGGGCATTGAACTAGCAGTTTTATTTGCAACATGTTTCCTTTAAACCTCCTAACACAGGGGTGCCCAAACTATGGTCCGGGGGCCGGATGCGGCCCCCAACACCATCTGGCCTGAGAAGCCCTCGTTGCTCCTGGAAGCGAAAGTAAAATGTGCCCGTACGGGCACATTTTACTTCCGCTTCCAGGAGTGGCGAGGGCTTCGTGGGCCGGATGAATTGAGTTGGGGGCTGCATCCAGCTCCCAGGCCATAGTGACCAGCTCCCTGAACCACGTGAACTGGCCTGTGGCCCAAAAAGTTTGGACACCCCTGTCCTAACTGGAGGATAGCAACAGGTAGTTCACAAGCCATATGCAACCCTCTTGCTTTGCCAAAATTCAGCAGTAAACTGACAACGCTTGTTTGAAAGTACTCAATTTGCAACTGAATGTTTTACTTATCTAAAGCACTGTTACCAGTTTGCTACTGAATTCCAGTGGTATACTTGGAGGGAGCGTGTGTTAAATATGTACCTTATCACCTATCTATCTTCTTACCCATACACACACATGCTTAAACAAAGACGTGAAGACTTCACAACCTTAATTGTATTTAGCCATAGGCCATCACAATGAATTTATTACTTATGTTGCTAGACGTAATACTTTGTTGCACTGGTATATGGTTTTCCAGTACTGTACCTGTATTAACAAGATAAATACACTGTGTTATGTCACAACTCAAACCTAGTAAATCTTTCGCCCTACTTACTTACTTACTTAGATTACTATTGCCACCCCCTCACCAAAGCAACTCCTGGCAGCTCACAACCATTATAAAAACATCCAAATATAAAAAAAAGCCATTACAATACCCTCCCCACAACTCCTGTAAGTTAAAAACTAAACTAAAAACTCTGGATAGCCATCATATGAGCCAGCAAAAGGGGGGGGGGACTTAATAGGCCCAAATGCCATAAAAGAGTTTCCTTCACTTAGAAAACAGCACTGACCAAAGACACACTTTCTCAGAAGTACCATAACGAAACTTAAAGGCCTAATACCATGTAGCTGGGCAAATTACGCAAGCAATGCAAATTACACAAGCACAGAGAAGCAGAAACTTTGCACCTTCTTGCCATGGCAAACATATTCTGTTTTTTTTTTTACTCAGGAATCTCATGCAGCAAATGGCTTCTCTAGCGTAGACTAGAAACTGCTATAAAATTGACAGATTTTTTTCCCTTCAAATTCAGCATCACTTTTTATTCTACTGTTGCAGTTTACTATTTTCACTGAATATCAACCTCACACTGAAAATAAACATTCTGATTTTAGATAGTATAACACCTTACATCCATGAATCAAGAATGTAAGATAAATAATATGAGAATCAATAAACAGAAGACTGAGGTAATGGCAATTGGAAGGAAACAGCATGCTCGACTAGATATCAAAGTAGAGGGAACAGATATAAAACACGTGACAGAATTCAAATACCTAGGAACAACATTTACTGAAAATGGCAAAAAAAGGACAAAGAAAATAACATGGTGCAATAAGGCAAACCAAATATTGGGACAGTTAGCTCCGATCTTACAACACAAGGCAATACCAATCAACACAAAGAAGCACCTCATACAAAACATATCCATTCCCACCTTATGTTACCAGGGCCAAACATGGACACATACAACAAAACATAAGAAAACAGTGGTCACCATGGAAATGAGATATCTGAGGAAGGCTGACAGGGTGACTAGAAAGGATAAAATCAGGAATGAGGTTATAAGGGAAAGAATTGGTACAGATTCTATTTTGCACTACATACAGAGACAACAAATAAAGTGGTTTGATCATTTGGAGAGAATGCCTTGGGATCTCATATCAAACAATGTATATGTAGAAAGAGGAGAAGGGCAAAGACCATGAGGCAATCAGAGAGGAAGGTGGAGAAATAACATCAAAGAAATATTACAAGAACACCAAATAATACCAGTGGAGGCCACTAGAAAAGCCAGAACAAGAACCTTTCATCTCCCTCAACACCCAATGGGGTAAAAGAGGAAGCAAAGAAGATTTTAGTTACTGACCACCTAAAATCTCTACAAACCCATGAAACAGCTAAAAAAACCCAAACAATTGGAAAAGAAATACAGTAATACACCGGATAACGTTATGACTTGGTTCCACAAGTCATTACGTTATCCGATTTTTAGCGTTGTCCGATGCATGCATCGAACAACGCTAAAAAAAAAAATACCCTGACTTCAGGGACAAACCGCTTTAAAGGCAGGCAGGGAAAGAAAGAGACCTCCCTGCCTTTAAAGCCACCCCCCACCCGCAGCAGTCTCTGCAATTGCAGTAGGGTCGGGAAAAGCACCCGCCTTTTCCCCGACCCTACTGAAGTCGTAGAGACTGCTTTTTTTTTCTTTCCCTCCCTGTATTTAAACTACAGGGAAGGGGGAAATAGAGAGACGTGATTGGTTCTCAATTACATTATGAACCAATCACGTCTCTCTCTTTCCCCCTTCCCTGTAGTTTTAAGTACAGGGAGGGAAAGAAAGAAAAAAGCAGTCTCTGCGACTGCAGTAGGGTTGGAGGAAAAGGCGGGTGCTTTTCCCCGACCCTACTGCAGTCGCAGAGACTGCTGCAGGTGGGGGGTGGATTGGGTAGTTCTACCCAAACCACCCCACACCCGCAGACCATTGCATCGGATAACACTAAGAATCATTATCCAGAATCGTTATCCGATGCAAGTTTTTTCCTTATCCGATTCTAGCGTTGTCTGATGCAATCGTTATCCGGGGTATTACTGTAATATAATTCTTGAGGTCATCAACTTTTAATATAGAAGCCTGGGTTGCTGTTGTTTTTTGTTTCACCTTAGAGCAGTGGTGCCCAAACCTTTTTTTCCGTGGGCCGGTCCTGCCCCCGACACACAGCTGGGGGGGCGGAGGTGGGCCGGTCCTGCTGCTGACAGTTTTGACATCAGCAGCGGTGGCGGCAATCGTGCTTTGTCCCGGCTGCTCCGAGTTGCCTCTGGCTTGGTCCCATCCCCTCTGCAGCTTTTGCCAAAGCCAATCACCATGTTGGGGAAGTTTTCGGAGCCTCCTCTGTTTCAAAATCCGTGGCGCTGGAAGGTTAAAACTGCTGTGCTGCAGTGACATCATCCCAGGCGCGCCAGGGGGCTCTCCTAGCACCACGGATTTTGAAACAGAGGAAGCTCCAAAAAATTTCCCCGATGCGGCGATCAGCTTTGGCAAAGGCTGCAGAGGGGATAGGACTGAGCCAGAGTCTGATCAGAGCAGCCGGGACAAAGCACGATCGCTGCCGCTGCTGATGTCAGGTGGTGGGGTGGGTGGAGGGGTGGTCCATGGTGAGCCCGGGTACTCACCACTGGCTGCATTAATGATATGCACAGGCCTAATTGGGCCCCTGGGCAGTAGTCTGGACACCCATGCCTTAGAGTATAACAATATGTTTACAATGCTGTTTGGATAAAACAAAGCTAGATAAATACATTCTCCTCAGCAGATTGTAAAGAATCATTAGCATTTTCTCAGAAACAAAATCAATTTTGCTAAAGATTTTGTTAAAATATCAGATGAATTGTATTTATATGGCACTACTTTTTAGTGTTCAAAGCGCTTCACTTTCATTATTTAGCAACCTTACAAATTACCACCATTATCTTACACAAATTGCAAAAAAGTTGCAACATATTCACATAAAGTATTAGCTGGCTATGCGCTCCACCCTCATGATTTTCCACTCATGCCAGCCAATGTTCCCATCTTCTATCAGTCATCACTGAATTCACTGGGGAGGGAGCAGAGGCTCCATTAGGGTTTTTACGACTGTTCCGTTGAGCAACATTACTGTTCCCCCAAGCAGCTCATACCTCCCACTTGTTTCTTGGCAGTGTAGTTCCATTCCCATTTACATCCCAAAATTCAGTTCTTCAAGCGAATTATATTGAAAATGTTGATCTGAGGCTGAAATAAAGTGGCTTTTCTAAAGATCATTAAGTGAAGCATGATATGGTTGGTTCAGGACTCATAGGAACAAGTATGAATTTAATTTTTAAAAACTGGCCTCAAACTGCTGTAGCAGTTCTCCCAGTGTAAAGAACTAAGATGGAAGGAAGAAATTTGAGGTTGACTATTCCTTCCTTTGATTCTGCCCACAGACATTCAAGCTTGGCACCTGTGTTTCAGGCATTTACGTCATCTACATCTGAATGTAATTTCAGATAGATGGCATTGTTAGCACTACATGAAAGATATTGTTCTACATGCCTTCCTTCATACATAATGTTTCTTCCCTCCACTCTCAATTCAAATTACTGAGCAAAGTAGAGGGGGGAAAGGTTAAAAATACAGTCATTAAACCTTAATGTGGAAGATGTCAAGAAACCGGAAATATTTAAAGTACTTACTTTTTTGACACTTTGATTTAAAAAGACCTGGGCAAAAGCTTCCAGGAAGTAATGCACCAGTCCTGCCCCTTTTATTGATACTTTTCCTTTTTGAATAAATTCTGTCCTACAAAACAAGAATGCAGGTGAAGTTTTATTTTTCTCTGGTAATGAGTACCATGTTTTAGTAACACAACTACATCCTACAAATGCAATAAGGCCATATTCCTGCATCTAAACATAACCAGGTATTAAAGATGGGAGTGTCACAAACTTTATTTAATTAATACACTTACTAAATAACCACAACTCTGCAAGCAAAGATAAACTACAGTCAAACTTCGCATAAAGAGTGCCTCGCTTAAAGAGTAACTTGCTCAGTGGCATAGCATGGGGGGCAGGGGGGCACCCCAGGTGGCACTTTTTGGGCATATGGGTGTTCTTGGACTACAATTCCCTGAAGCCCTAGCGGGAGTGGGTGCTGGTGTCCACCAGGGGGCGGCAAATTTGGCTTACATCCGGGGTGGCTGAAATCCATGCAACCCTACTGAGCTCGCTTAAAGAGCAGAATTTTCTCTGAATGTTTGCTTCGCTTAACAAATAAAACCAACCAAAATCTCGCTTAACAGATAAATCAGAGTTCACAATCCCCCACCCACCCACCAGACATCACAATTGGTCACTTACAGTGGTGTTTCGCTTAAAGAGCAAACTCGCTTAAAGAGAAATCTTATGGAACACGTTATATTCTTCAAACGAGGTACAACTGTAAACATATAAGGAAAACCCATACATCTTTGTTTCGAAATCACACAAATGTTACAAGGAGCAGCATCTCTGTAAACTTATCCTAGTCCTTTTTGCACATGCAAAGGGAGTTCTCCTTGAAGTGGCACTTGTCACCTCCAGTTTTTTATACAAAATCGTAGTTAAAAGATTTAGTGAGGGGAACAGTAAAGCTACTGACTAGTCAATACAGGGCACAGTGTTGTTGAATTAAAAAAAATTAACTGCATAATGTAATTGAGTGACTTAACGTTGTAGCCCTAACACAAAACCTAAATCAGAGGCTCAAGAAAAGAGAATTGCAAGTGCAACAATCTTGTGGGCTGATATTACATTTATTTCACTGAGTGTTGCTCAACATGCTGGCTGCAATGTTTTGAATCACACAGAGATCATTCTCAGGGGTAACAGAGTGAAATCCTGGCAGTAACTCTCAAATATTACACTAATTCACTAATACTTCTAAAATACTCTGACAATATTGTTTGGGTGGCTTGGAAAGTACAGTGGTACCCTGCCTAACAAACGCTTCATATAATGAAAAAATTGCATCACTAAGTGTTCGTTATGCAATGGCAAACACTTTTGGTAACCGGGGTATACCTGGGCAATGGGAACCCCGGATAATGAACATTTTTGTTTGTTATCTGGGGCATCTCCCATTTGCTTCGCACAATGAAGAAAACCACATAGCAAAGAGCTCCGTGGAACAGCCCCCCCCCCCCCCCGTTATGTGGGGTTCTACTACAGATCCAACCAAACATGAAATGTCAGGGATGGGGCAGTACCACTATAATAATTTCAGACATTATTCTGGGTTGAAAGGATTTTTGCAGGAGAAACCACTCAGGGAATGCCCAAATGAGGCTCCTTTCATGTCCCCAAGAGCTGGGACAGAGACGGGCACTCAATCTGTCATGTAGTACCTGGGTCTTAAACTGCCAATTTGCCGGCCTTCCAGCTAACAAGGTGAGCTTCTTAACCACTAAGTGGCCATAGTTCCAGATATGGTTCTGGGAGGTTTCCAGCTCAGGATCTTAAATGTGGTGGCTTTTAGCAGCTGAAGACAAAAGTATTGTAAGCAGTACTGCTCTGTTGACCAAAGGCTGAACATTCATTACATCAGCCATGGCCAAATCCAGCACCTGATTATGGCTTACAGATTCTGATGTAAATGTATATCAACAGGCTAGAGACCCAAGCACACCTGGTCATAACTATCTCTCCATGATGAACCCCAAACTCTCTCAACTTTAATCTTAGCAATACTAAAAAGTAATAATCCAGCCTCACACTGTTGTACTGAGCTGAATTATACAGAACCGCAACTTGCTATGCAGTCTGATAGGACTCCCTCTAAATTAAAATACTCCATTTATGCAACACTGGCCTTTAGTCTTTCTCGGAGAATGGCAGCCGAAAGCAGATGGGTTAGGACAAGGGGTTTAGCCTAATAGATTGCAATCATGAGAAGAAGCCCCATGTTGCTATTTTTCTTTTTTCATAGCCTCTGAAAGGCATGAAAAGCTTACAGAAAATATTGATCTCAGATTGATTCTCACAGCACACAGTTGGGTGATGTGGCATCATTACAGCAACACAGAGGCAAGAGGAAGTCTATTAGTAAGCACCAACTGCTAAATTATTGACCAATTAAAATACAGCAAATTTGCTTTAATTGTTTTTGTGACTGGAGTTTAATTAAAACTTCTACACTGTAAAAGTCGTGCTAGTATTTTAAGTTAACAGAGTGTTTCTTAGCAAGAGGTTCTCTGAAAAAAATATTTTAACACATCTATCAATTGAAAAGCACTTAGTAAAATGCTATGTGTGGATTTCTAACACAGCCCTGGCTTTTCAGCCCACCATGAATTGTGCATTATCAATTTAATGTTATGATGTTGCAATGCTGTGTATGTAGCAGTACTTTGGATGTATAGATGGAAAGGAGGCAAGCTAAGGAGAATGCAGAAGAAATCTCCTTTCAATAAAATTACCACAAGTTTTTACCCACCACCTTCTCTGCTCCAAGTCTGAAGCATGCCAAAAAGGGAAAGGCAAAATGGGCTAGGTCCCAATGTGGGGCCCATGCCTCACAGGGGGGCTTCAATTCCCAGAAGCCTTCAGTCAGTACATTGGCTGATCAGTGCTTTGGGGAATAGACTTGGGCTTCTGGGAATTGAAGTCCAAAAACCAAAGACTGGGAAACACTGGGCTAGGTCTGTTTGCACCTGCCCTTCCTTTCTGATAGCTGACCCAAGCAGCTACTACTCTCCTTTTGCAGCCAGAAGACTGAGAATCAAGGTACGTACTGGATTTAGTACCCAATAACACCCCAGTGAACATCTTTGCACTGGAATTGGCTTGAATAAATTGGCTATACAAATCACAGGATTTGTATAGCTTTTTGCTTAACACAAATACTGTAAATAATAGGAAGGATGAAAACTGTTCCAGTAAATTATCATATTTGCTGGTGAATAAGACCCACTCCCCCCCCCTTAAAATACACTGGAAAATGGGGTGTGTATATAGTGGCCTATAGTAGGCTATTTTAGTAATAATGGGGTGTATCTTATACTCCAATGCGACTTCTATGCCAGCAAATGTGGTAATTGCTTCAAGCAAAGGAAACCTTTACCTTTACTGGGACTTGTCTGTTTGCAAACCTCAGGAAATATTAGGAACTACTTTCTATTGAGACTTGTCTGTTTGCAAACTTCAAGTAATATTAGGAAAAATAATATCCCATGCCATTGTTTGGCAAACTATTCCAGATTCATATTAAAATTCTCACTCGGATCAGGAAATTCAAGAAGTGTACCTGAAACCTAAGCCCCTCAACATATTAGGATTTTCATGCTGAAAATATTCCACAAAATGCTCAATTAATGTTTATAAGTGCTTAAGAATGAGTTGTTACAACATCCTACAACAAAGCAACAAAAGAGAAATTAGGGTAGAAATTAGGGTAAGCAGTTTCACAATTATATAAGGTGATAAAACATGATTCCTCTCTAGATATTTCTTCACAGTTGCCATGTCTACACATTCAATATGCAAACTGAGCATATTATTTTCTTCCCAATAAATAATTACTAAAATAAATGAAAGCTCATTTGCAACTTCCAAACCTGCACATCTTTTACTACTTAGGACAGCTCTGCGCTTTGTGATCTGTTTTTGTTCTTAGCTAAATATCTATGCTTGTGAGCTGCAGCAATGTTTTATCTCTCAGTCTGGCCTTTTCAGAGAAAAGAAAATAGAGACCTGAGATATACCTGAGGACAGGAACTGAATACTGTATCTAAAATCTCCCCATCTCTGGAAGGCTGTGAAACAAATTTGTCTGGTGTTCCTATCAGAATGAGCTGCTAGTAGCAGAGAGCACACCAACTCTACTAACTTCTTCTACAACTACCAAAAAAGATATGCTACATTATGCAATGTAGATTAGGGACAAGGTTCGGTCAAATTTAATGGCACAGAACAAAGCTTCAATGAGTGGTAATTCCAAAGAGAACAAGCACCACTGTTACAATTTCAGAAGGTACATTTCAAACACTCTGTTAAAGCAAATGGCTGCCTAATTTTAAAAAAGGGAATGAGAAATATAAAGGAGGGAAATCACATTGCAAAAAGGCTGTGTTTTTTAAAAAAAAAAATAGGTAAAAAATTGTGCAGTATTGATTCACCCAAGATAATATCAATATTAAAACCTCACATAAAGAGCGCCTCGCTTAGAGACTAACTCGCTTAAAGAGCAGAATTTTCTCTGAATGGTCACCCTCGCTTAACAACTAAAAACAACAAAAACTTAACTAAATCGGGGCTCACAACCCCCCCCCCCCGGCCAGAAGTCACATTCCTTCACTTACAATGGCCGTGGTGGCACTTTTTCCAAGTACAGTATTTCGCTTAAAGAGCAACTCACTTAAAGAGCAATCTCGTGGAACACATTATGCTCTTTAAGTGAGGTACCACTATAATGGTTTAAAATGGATTAAAATCAAAATAATATTGATAAAAATTGATATAAAATTAAGATGATCTTAAATGTATGGTAGGTATGAACTGAAAACAGTTGCTCAGACTCATGGGAAGGAAGAAGCCAGGGCAGGATGAGGACCTTGCTGCCCCTCTCCCTGTGCCTATACCAACTGCCAGGGGAAGAAGAAGCCAAGGCAGGATGAGGACCTTGCCGCCCCTACCCCTGTGCCCACCCCAGCATATTATATTGTAATGTAATGTAACGTAATGTATTGTCTGTAAGCCGCCCTGAGTCGCCACGGCGAGTGGGCGGCAATATAAATTTGAACTAATAAATAAATAATAATAAATAAATAAATAAATACCATTTTCCCCAAATGCAGCAGTGTTGCCTTGATCACTGTCTGGACTTGATAGTGGATTGGACAAAAACTAACTAGCTGAAGCTGAACCCCAGCAAGAGTTGCCAAGGTTCTCACCATGGGCTGCATTAATTAGGCCCACAGGCCGGAGGTTGCAAGTGTTTGGTTTAGGACCTTGTTATTTCTCAGAGCATATTTCCCAAAGAATGGCTGCCTGCATCACTCAGCCATCTCAAATAGTGCAGTTCTAGGTGCCAACACCAAGAATGATGAGGAAGGTTATGACAAGGAGGAGGGCCTTCTCGTTGGCTGCACCAACATTGTGCAATGCTTTACCAATAACCTGTGACAAGACCCACCCATGAGCATACTTAAAGAACAACTAAAGACTTTGCTCTATAAAGAGGCTTTTCATCCACTCTGGGTAGTATATCATTACAGATAGACAAGGTTTATATCCCATTAATCTGAAGTTGACTGCGGGTGTAATTCACTTTTACTTCATTGGCTTTCCCGGGGGAGAAACTAAGTGAGTCAGCAAATTTTCAGAGAAAAAAATATTTAATGCTACAGATTTTTCTTTTTTTCTTAATTTTGCAAATATGTTTAGATGCCATTCTTACACTTACTGAAATTTCATTCATCTGTTGCTTTTCTCCAGAACAAATGCTGCAAATGAACTTAATTTAATCTACACTATCCAGCCAATAGAATTTAAATAAATATTTATTTGGAAAGCATAGCACATTTTTTAAAGGAAAATGCACTGAATATTTTTAATAAAATACCTGAAGTAATATCGAACCATCCTTGCTGCCTATTTAAAATATTTGTGATAATACTTTAGTAAGAGACAGCAAGTCAAGTTTTTGACCCATTATGATCTGGCCTACTTCACTTTATTGCTTTTACCACACATTCTGCATTTTATTTCTAAGTGTTTTTAAAATATAAACACATAAGTTACAGTTATGAGAAAAACAGATTCTGAATGTGAGGGGTACCTATAATGGGTCTGACACCTAGTAGTTACAAGGTCACTTCTACTGGGTTGTCCACACATTCCAATGCATTTTGTTTCAGAAGTTGAAAAGGAAACTAGAAGAATGTGGTTTTGATACAGCATTTGAGATTCATATTTCATTTTAACTATCAACTTTCCAGTCATATGAAGGGAACTTTGAAGAAATAAAAGCAATTCTTGCTAAACTCTCAGAAGCCAGAGAGGTGGCTGAGAGCAGTTCCAATGCTCTACACTAGAATCTACTTGCCTCTCCTTGTAACTTGAATTAAAGTAAAACATACTACGTGAAAAAGTAATACAAATACATTTACCTAAGTTTGAATCATGAGGACCTTGCACAGATTTTCAAATATTACCACTTTTTAAAGTTGCCTACCGTGAGCTTTTTTCTTCTCTTCTCTTTCCTATCATATCACAACAGCAGTAAAAAGAACATGAAAATGTGGTTTTACAAAAAAGTTGGTAACAAATACATTGATTCTTTTCTTCTTCTCCTTATCTTTCCTTACATGAAGCTTTTCTACACACATTCTAGCCACAATCAATTTCTACCATAGTGCAGGAGCCACATATATGTATGACCTCCCAGGCCCTTGGCAAACATACAAAGGACAGACCACAAAATCAGGAACTTTACTGAGGCTTCAGACATCCATGCAAAGCTGAGAAGCTCCCCTTCATGGGTGGTCACAACTTTCCAGGCTTGGTTTAGCTTGACACACTGAAGTCTCCTAGCTGCATTATGGCTTCCCATCACCTCTAAGACACAACTATCAGAGTCTATGGTGAGACATAATAAGCACCATATATGGAACAACTGAAATTAACCAGAAAATTAAAATTAAAAAGCAAATAATTCTTACTTACCAGTTGGGATTCTCCAGACTTTCCCTGAATATTGAATCTTCTTTCAGGGTGGCATACTCTGACCATGTAAGGCAACGAGACTTCATAGACATAATTCTTTCTTTCATATTAACCCAAGATTCCTCTTCCACGTGGACCTCAGACACTTTTAAAACACTGATCTGTCAGATGTATAATAACAATAACGATAATGATAACAATGACAACGACGACGATGATGATGGAGAAACTCTGCTCAGGGGACGCCCAAATGAGGCTCCTTTCATGTCCCCAAGATCTTTTCCCACCAAAGTGATCCCTATTTATCTACTTGCAATTTTTTTTCTTTCAGTCTGCTAGGTTGGCAGGAGTGGAGAGAGAGATGGGCACTCAAACCAACATGAAGTACCCAGGTCTCGAACTGCCGACTTGCCGGCCTTCCTGCTAACAAGGCAAACTTCTTAACCACTGAGGCACCTTGTCAGGTGTAATGATTGCATTTTTCAATGATATCAAATTACTTGGAGAAAAAAGTAATAATTTATATTTGTTTTATTAAATGATACAATGATTAATAACTATATCAAAGGAAAGCCCCATCAATAAGATGTGTGTCTTGCCAGTAATTTCCGAATTAACTTCAGCAGTTAGTTATATAACCATGCAAACATTTAAAAAAAACTTGCTTTCCCTGTTTGTTAATTTTGCACACAGCAACATTTTAAATAAAGCATCAACTTAAATGGGTGTGTTATTTC
The DNA here is from genome assembly GCA_030440675.1 of Furcifer pardalis. Taxonomy (NCBI): domain Eukaryota; kingdom Metazoa; phylum Chordata; class Lepidosauria; order Squamata; family Chamaeleonidae; genus Furcifer; species Furcifer pardalis. Next base: position 81,940,585 of record CP126893.1, on the reverse strand, counting down.
AGTGATTATATGTCCAGTTTACAGTAGCATATTCTAGTAGAAGTCAGCTACTGACTAGCTCACGCAAATAACGACCAGCCAAAACATTTGGTTCATTCAACTTTCTGTTTTGTACCTGTGAATGTGATGTTTTCCCATCTGGATGATGCATGAAAAAGGCAAACAGAAATGTGACAAAAATACATCATTTAATATAGGATAGACTAAATGTAAAACCTAAAAAATGTTAATCAGAAACTTTCATTTCATAGGGCGTTAAAAGAGAAGAAGAACTCACCACTTAATTATTTCAAACAAGATACAGTACTTCAAATGATATTGCTATGGTTTTCTTCTTCAACCACCCATACAAAGATTCAGGCTTGCTTTTCAAAATCACCTTTCTAGGAACTGAAGTAGTGATCTCAAATTTGAAATGAGATTTTATTGTCCCCTCATTTGGATCACACAGGACAGCTAAGCCTTCCTACACCATGAGATGAGCAAACAATTCTTAAGTGTGAGTACCATAGGAGTACATTTTCTACACCCTAAAAAAATCAGCATGCTTCAGCACTAATAATCATTAATTACCTTTCTTAATATCTGTGGAATTATATTCTGACATATGGCAATTCTTCTTCGGTATATGATTCCTGTAGACAAATCTGAGCACACAGAAAAACAAAAACTAAGTTTTCACAGTAACAAAACCAAACCAAAGAATTGCATTGTAGAAGGTTAAAAAGTCTGTATACAGTGGAAGAGATTTATCTTCCCCTCTGTTTTCCAGATGGAACATAATAATATATTTTAAAGGATGCTTCATCCAAAAAAGGTAATATTTTGTCCACCTCAACACATCAAAACCATCTACCAGCCAAGGAACAGATGGTTTGGATCAAACATATTATTGTCATCTATGTTGGCAACAGCAAATCATACTGCACAGTGCCAAATTCACAGAACTAGCTGAGACTATAATAGTGGGGAATTTAATTCTGGGGCACTTATGTTGCTAGCTACGAGCATCAGATACCTTCCTATGTGCCTGTATCTTTTTTAAAAATGGATCATTTCGCTCACACTGCATTTTAAAATACATCCTTATGCACAAAATACCACTTTTCCACCCACTGATGAGTGTTTTAGTATTAAAGAAATTATCTTGAACAATTAACATTCAATGTTGTATTTTGTTGAGCCAATGACCAAGAACAATGCACATTTTTCAAAACTAAAATAACCATAACTCTAGCACTTCACAAATTATAGTTATTGAGCTATAAGATGACATGACAGGCTTCTAAACTCACTTTGCATTTCAATATTTCATTATTTCAATCAAAATCAGAAACCTCACAATGATTTTAATTAATTATCTGGTTGAACAAGTAGCAGAAGTTGAAAATATGAGTTCTTAGGAAGAGACAAATTCATTGCATTAAGTTTTTCTGAATCCCCCCCCCCCCAAAGGAGGAATTATTTTGCCAATTGTTTTAAATAACCAAACTGGTTGCATATTTAGTTTTCTCATTCAGAAGGGATCATAAACCAATATTTCCCAAGAGAACAAGATGGATTAAACTGGTATCTTTAATTACTTCTTCTTCATTTTCAAGTGTCATATTCATTCTGAATATTGACTATCATCATGGTGAAAGCCATCCTGTTCTTAACCCCTCAGAACAGTTCTTCTGATGACATTCCATACCAGTCTCTCAGGTTCTTCAGCCACAAAGTCTGTCTACATATAGGACCTCTCTTCCCAAGGATCTTCCTTTGCATAACAAGTGGGAGTATTCTATACTTCATGTTGTCCCCATGATATGCCCAAGGTATTGGAGCTTTCTTTGTTTAATGGTCTTAGTTCTTGATCTTTATCCATTCAGTGCAACACTTCTACATTAGTCACAGTCAACCCATTATATCCTTAGCAGGCATCTGTAGATTCACGTTTCAAAAGTTTTAGATTTTCTTTTCAGATCATTTGTGAAGGAAAATCCAACACTGGAAAATTTGAAAAAGTGATTTGATTCTATCAAACTCCTCACTTTCTACACTTTAAAAATGCTTAAGGGCGTAGATGTGGGGGTTGGAACTGCAGATAGGAGCTCTGCCCACTTTATCAGTGGTTCCTCACAGTCCTAATCTTCTTTCAGAGTAGGGTTTGGAAACTGTGGTTCACTGCATTCTCATATGAACTAAAAACTATTGTGAAATGACTGTGTTCTAGTACCATGTTATAGGACCACCTCCTGAAATAATCCAAAAGATCACAGTGTGTATAACATCCATCCAGGAAAACTGGTTAAGAAGATATAATGATCAGCGGTGGTGGCAGCAGCTGCCAACTTTACCAGGCACTCAGAACCTACTGCAGGCCAGTGCTCATAATCAATTGGTGTTAAATATCCAAACTGAAAGTGACTAAAAGTCATTTTGCATTATAATCCCATTCATTCTGGAAGCCTTTGAGGAGGAAAACAAGTCATATTGAGAACTTCCAGTTTGTGTTTTGGATAATATCTGTTTCCATGGATAATATGTAGGTGATAAAATTGCCATAGCAATTTAAACTTTGTGACTTGCATGAACTCCAAAACTTGGAAATAATGAGTTCAAATCAATAATGGCTAGTATTTTACTTATTAAAACATAATTCATGTATAACTGCACTACACTGGATCTGTAATTTTGTGAACATTTAAGTCATTCCTTTTGTTATACAACTTTTAATTTTGGAAGTAATAGGAGTGTGGCATCAATAAACATAGCCAAAATCCTGTTGTGTTGGTTATGCCTGCAGAAAGGTGATCATGTCACCAGTAGAGCAAGATAATTAAAGTCTTCCTACTTCTGCCCCATGACTTGTGTGATTTGTGTGTAATTAGTTTCGTAGTGTAGGAGCCAGAGGAGCTCCAAAACAGAAGAAAGAAGTATTTAATTACTAAAAAATCTCTATCTATCAGTAATGATATTCAACAAGGAAGATTTTTGGTATTGGAAAAACTCCATTCTTTCATCCTTGGGCGCCTACTGCTTACACACAATTAAAAGGAGTACATATAGACTGGATGAACTCCAGCACTAAAATAAGAAATCTTTAATTACTGAAATCACTCCAGCTGGTGACACCATCATACTTCCACAGATGTAACTCATGCACCAGGAAATATCACTTGGTTCAAGTGCTGATTCATGCTATGTCTTGTCTCCTTTCCTACTGTGGATGCTGGGGCAACAAGGTAGATGGGGAAAGAGTATGTTTTTGTATGAAGCAAACCAATTTGCAGCATTCAAATATTTTTCTCTAAAAAATAATTAAGAAGTAACAATTTTAGTCACCTTTACAAAACAATTATATCAATAACAAACTCCTTTCTCAAGCCTTTACAGTTTAACTGGATTTACTTTTAAAATTAACAGTTCAAGTTCCCAAACTTAACCTTTTTTTAATAACTGAGTTAAAGACTGAAAGCAAAACTTGACTTACAGGTCACCAAAACAACTGTGTGTGTCCTATGAAGCATGCAATTTACTTTTAGATTCAATAAACAATACATTTAGCAAAATAATTCTGAACATTATCTCATAATCATCAATTACAGTTTCAAATAAATAAAAACTACTGTACAGTAATACCCCGGATAACGTTATGACCTGGTTCCACAAGTCATGACGTTATCCAATTTTTAGCGTTGTCTGATGCATGCATCGAACGCTAAAAAAAAAAGCCCTGACTTCAGGGACAAACCAAGCAGGCAGTGGGGTGCCTTTTAAGCCACCCCCACTGCTGTGACTGCACACCCACCCCACTGCTTGCTCGGGAGAATCCAGCCCAGCCCTGGCCATTTACCTTCAAGCCACCAGCAAGCTTCTCTAGCTGAGCTGCATGCTCCGACGATCGCTGGAGGCTTGTATTTTTTTCCGTTCCCTTCGTTCCCTTCCCTCCCTGTATTTAAACTAAAGGGAAGGGGGAAAGAGAGAAATGTGATTGGTTCTCTAGAGAACCAATCACCTCTCTCTCTTTCCCCCTCCCTGTATTGTCAATACAGGAAGTGAAAGAGAAAAACAAGCCTCCAGCGATCGTCGGAGCATGCAGCTTAGCAAGAGAAGCTTGCTGGTGGCTTGAAGGTAAATGGCCAGGGCTGGGCTGGATTCTCCCGAGCAGGCAGTGGGGTGGGTGTGGGGAGTCCCCAAACTGCTGGGGGGGGGAGGGAAGTGGCAGGGAGAGGAGCTTTGGCCTCCTTTACTTATTTAATACGATGGATCGGATAACGCTAAAATGAACGTTCTCTGGTACAAATCTTCCCCCCAAATTTGTCGTCATTATGCGGTTTTAGCGTTATCCGGTGCAAACATTATCCTGGGTATTACTGTATTTTGAAAATTAAGGGCAAAAAAAAGGGTATAGCTTACCAGTTTTCTCTTCTATTGTGTTTACAGCTATAACAGACTTCTCCATGGGGGAAGGATACTAGGGAAAAAAGTACACAGCACAAACTATTACATATGCAGACAGAAGCAAATTTATCAGCACTGACAAAATAAAAGAGCACTTTCATAGCACATATCAAACAGCTTAGGCACCAAGAGGAGGGGTTATGTCATTAATTTCTGCCAACTGTTTAAACTAATCAGGTTATTTTTGAAAGAAGTGTTCTAAGTAAAGTATTTTTAAGATTAAATTTTGATTTTTTTTAAAAAAAAATCTCTTTAGTACCACACAAAATACGAAGCATAAATTTTTATATTCTTCTCTAGTGTTCATTGTCACTCCAAAATATTAGCTGAATGGACTGGGAATTTTTGATGAGTTTCTCCAGTTTCTGCTGTAAAACTATGAAATGCATACCATTGTACTATCTGATAATAATTGCATGATGTCAAGTCAATTCTGGCTCAAGGCAAAGGTTCTCTAGGTAGAGAATATACAGAAGTCATTGACCATTCCCTTCTTACATAGTCATGGGCAGGTGGCGCAGTCCCAGGATGCCCTCAAAATGTTTTGCCACCTGATTCTTCTAGGGAGTGCCCTGGGACTGTGCCGCTTGCCCATGATCACACATATACTGAATGCCACTGTGCTTTTTAACGAAAGGTCTAGGTATTTATGGGACTCTGGTGGCTTAGTAGTTAAGACATTGAGCTTGACAACTTGAAGGTCAGCAAGTCAGCAGTTCGAGGCTCAAATATTGCACGACGGAGTGAGCTCCCGTCTCTGTCCCAGCTCCTGCCAACCTAGCAGTCCTACAGCAAGAAATTGCAAGTACAGTAATACCTCGGGTAACGTTTACCTCGGATAACGCTAAAATCGCATAACGTTAAGTAATCTGGGGAGAATTGGATCGAATAACGTTAAGGTCCTACGGGATGGATCAGATAACAACCGCTAAAGCCTGTGCAGTTACAATGTATCTCTATGGAGTTTTAATGTTATCTGATCCACCCCATAGGATTTTAACATGGATCGGATAACACCAAGACTTGTGGAACCAAGTCTTAGCATTATCCGAGATATTACTGTATAGTCAAACCTCACATAAAGAGCACCTCGCTTAAAGAGTAACTCATTTAAAGAGCAGCATTTTCTCTGAATGTTCACTTCGCTTAACAAATAAAACCAACCAAAAACTCGCTTAACAAATAAATCGGGGTTCCCAATCCCCCCCCCCCACAATTGGTAATTTACAATGGTGTTTCACTTAAAGAGCAAACTTGCTTAAAGAGCAATCCTGTGGAACGCATTAAGCTCTTTAAGCGAGGTATAACTGTAGATAAATAGGTACCACTTTGGTGGGAAGGTAAACAGTGTTCCATGCGCTGCCACATGTCCACAGAAATGTCTGCAGATACAGACAGCGCTGGCCCTTTGGCTATAAACAGAGATGAACACTGAGCCCTAGATTCGGATACGAATGGCTTTCGAGGAAGGGTGACCTTTACCTAAGTATCTAATTGCTGGTTGGTGCTACAAAACACCTGATGTGTGTTTGAAACATACAATTTGGTCACGTGTCATCAAGGATTCTTGGGAGAAGGAGGGCTAATTTATATTAATTTCACACAGAGTGCTTTCCCTTTCCTGGAGGTTGTCAGTTAGAGAAAACTGATTCTCCAGGCCCTTACTGTGTGTGGCTAGAAGACTTATTTTACAACACAGAAAAGAAAAATGACCAATGCCTATTATTCAAAGGACTGAAGACTTTTAAACTCTATTAGCATAAGAATGCAGTTACTGTACATGAAAACTGGGCACTGATTTTTTTTTTTAGATGTTTAACAGAAGTGTTAAATAAAGGTTTGTTGTTATTTTATATTATTGTCACTGTCCTTTTACTGCAATTTAATATAAAAAGAACTAAGCAGGAGTGACTTCCTTCATTATTTCACTATTCTGGAGGTAAGATAAAATATTTAGGATTATTCCTTCATTTTCAAATGGATTTCTCCCCTACAGCCTTCTTGCCTATATCTATTTCTTTGTTACCACAAAAGGAAATTTTACATGGTTCCTGTTCATAGCAATATATTTAAAAATACGTTCACATCCATTCAAATGTAGGAGTAAGCCGATACCTCTTCTACATTCATATCCATTTGAGATATGTACCAAAAAGGATTGAGGGAACAAACAAAAATACTGTATGAAAAAATTAAAACTAAGATACTTGTAATAAATAGACTGTGTAGAATAATTGTAAAATCCAGATACAAAGGTAATCCCAAAAGCTATGGTGGGGAGAATAGTAAAATTCCAGAACAAAGTAATAACTATAACATGCATGTCTATGTTTATTGCAGGAAAGTTTTATTAAGTGAAGTACTGTACAAGACTTCCTATATGGCAGTTAAATCAGTTGCTTCCATGCTCACTGCTTTCAAATGGCAAATAATAGTGTAATTATATTATCAATGAAACTTGCAGTGTGTATAAGATCCATTCATGCGAAACAATAAAGCTCTTTGCATAAATTCTCTATTAAACAGCAGACTCTTATTACTCAAGTATTTAACCATGAATAGACTTAATTTTGCACACAGTTTAGTACCTGGGAAATGAATTAAGAGCTTGCAAGTAGGTTTAACTATTAGCAGCACTGTAGCTTCCATGTAATATAAAGCCACATCCAGCTTCCTTCAGGCTGTTACAACCTCAGCAGAACACAGGAAACAAACAAGGATCTATTTTGACATGCCAGAAGGATGAACACTCTGTGGAATATATAGGGCAGTGATGGCAAACATTGGCACTCCAGGTACTCTTGGACTTCAATTACCAGAAGCCCAAGTCAGCACTCCTGCTGATCAGGGCTTCTGGGAATTGAAGTTCAAGAACACCTGGAGTGCCAAGGTTTACCATCACAGATATAGGGTGTGTTCCTATGCTCCCAGATGCTCTCTTTAGTATAAAAAAGACATAACGTTAACTCCAAAGATGGGAATACTGCCAGAGAAACTTCAAACTTACAGCATGTCAGGCAAACCTCTGCAACAATTTCTGTGACCATATGGGAATTTGGATGGGAATTCCCATAATGCTTGTAAGCTGTTTGTCAATATTTACAAGACACACACAACTTGACTATCTAACATCCAGATGAAAGAAGAACTGTAGAGAAGGAAAATAAAAAGGCTAAGATTAAGTGGCTCTACAAAGAATGTCCATAAACACAATCTACAACCTCATTCTGGATACAAGGGAAAAGTAAGAAATGTAAAACAGTGTTTGGATTCCAAGATTCTGGAACTGAAATGTAACATCTCTAAACAGTCCCAGATTTGCAATAGTTCATACAAATTGAGAAGACCAGTCTCAGTTACCTAGAAAGAAAATGGTTGGACCCCACCTATAGTTTCTTAATTTCAAAAGAATCTGGGTTGCATTGGCTGAAATATTAATAAAGAGGTCTGGCAAAAGCAGAAATGATTTTATTATAAATTCAGCATGCATAAAACAGATTTATCAGCAAACAGTTTGCAAAGTAGGGTGCATTATTGCAGCTTGATGGGCAGTGGTGGCAAACCTATGGCACGCATGCCAGAAGGGGCACTCAGAGCCCTCTCTGTGGGCACGCATGCTGTTGACTCAGCACAGAGTTTGCCCTGCCCCTCTTCCCAGTAGTCCAATGGGAGCCCTTCCTCCTTCATCCCAGCGCAGAGTGTGCCCCACCCCTCTGCCCAGCAGCCCAATGGGAGCACTTCCTTCCTCCCCAAGTACAAAGTTCACCCCGTCCCTCTGTGGCGCAGCTGATTGAGTTTTGGGCACTCAGTCTCTAAAAGGTTCACCATCACTGGCTTAAGGAAATAAAAGGTCACAGAAACAGAGTCAAAAGACAGGTTTCCTTTAAAGAATAAAATAACAGGCTTAATTAAAGGAAATAATAGACTGACAGACCTCCAGAAAGATGGACATTTTGTCAAGTATCTCCAGGGAATTTGCATACCATTTTGTAAGGCATGTTCAAAGTATTTCTGTATTACAAAAGCACAGAGCATTTGTCGATCTATAATGTCAACTCAGAGTTGTAAACATTCTCTCAGGATTTCTGAGACCAGGCTCCTGACATAAGTTTTCAAAGGGAAAATCAGCTTTGAGTCTTGAGCAATCTGAACTTTTGAACCTGTCAATCAGGAGCCAATTAAATTTTAACTCCTCCTGGTCAAAAGGTGAATCATGCTTACAAATTAATTCTGTGTATGTTTGTAAAAGTACTTTAAAAGATATCTTTAAAAGAGTAAAGGACAAATATTTAGAAGCATACTCAATATAGCTGTGCAATTATGATGGTTCCCCCCCACCTTGTTTTTGTTTTGTGGCTAGAGATGTTCTTATTTTATATCGGCAGAGCTTTGGTGCCTATACATAGTCTCATCTTATCACTAAAAATTGTTAATTTAAAAAACCCTCCAGAAATATTATGTACCCTTAAGCCACTTTTGAAGTGTGATGACTATATGAATGAATGACCTCCAAAATGTCATAACATCAACAGCTATGGACAGATCCTGCAAACCAACAGCATCTCCCTTAGTACTTTCCCTTCCACTTCCAGTCTTGCCCAATCTTTGGTTTTTGGACTTCAGTTCCCAAAAGCCTAAGTCAGTTTCCCAAAGCACTGATCAGCCAATGTACTGACTTAGGCTTCTGGGAACTGACGTCTACCAGTGTTTGCCTTTTTTTGCCATTTGCCTAACCACACACACCGACCCCGACCCCCCTCCCCCAGACAGCTGAGTGGGCTAGACCATGCCCCCAAAAACAGAAGAAGGAACATTTACAGCTGTAGTAAGTGCACCCACTTCTGAATTTACGACAGCAGCAGGTGCATTTACACATATTTTATGGCTGACGTACACGTGTCCACTTCCACTTCTGGGTGCAGAAGTGGCAGCAGCTACCACTATGGCAGGCCAGATGGAACAGTGCCATGGGCCGGATGTGGCCCACAGGCCATAGGTTGGGAACCCCTGGTATAAAGCAAACCTCTCTTCCTGCAAAATCCTATCACATTGTTGTTTTGTGAAACAGAATGAAGATATATTGTTTCCTTTTATGAAAAATGTTGACTCTAGCAAGTTACAACTAAATCTCAATGGAAATTAGGTGAGTCAACTCCTCTGTATGTTCAGTGATGGGCATTAAAAACAATTACTACCACACTGTGGGCAGGGCTAACTCTGTGGCCATGGCCAAATCTGTGGGTGTGGCCAAATCTGGGGTATGTGACTCGCTAGGGGTGGCCATGTGACTGGGTGGGTTATCTAGTCATGCCTGCCATATGGCCATAAAAATGTATAAGCATTAAACATCAGAGTCCTGACTACAGTACTTGTTTGGAATGCCTAGAACGAAATCCTATGTGCTTTTTAATAATCAAATGAAATACAGTACCAGCATTTTCAATAAATCAGAGCCTGAGATAACAATGCTACTTAGTTCCTATAACATTAAGGTCCTATGGGATGGATCGGATAACAACCGCTAAAGCCTGTGTGGTTACAATGTATCTCTATGGAGCTTTAACGTTATCCGATCCATCCCATAGGATTTTAACATGGATTGGATAACACTAAAAATCGGATAACACCAAGACTTGTGGAACCAAGTCTTAGCGTTATCCAGTATTTTACTGTACAAGGAAGATAAATGGCAGGGAAGCTTCCTAAATTTCATACACCAAGGTTTCTGACAGTGTAGAGAAATGCATTGAACTATATAGTCAAACCTCGCATAATGAGCGTTTTGCTTAGCGAAAAACTCGCATAACGAGCAATAACGAGTCAGACTTTTCCCTATGGAAAAACTCACATAATGAGCACTTCTATGGGGGAAACTCGCATATCGAATTTTTTCGCTATGTGAGTTTTCCTCATAGAAACGCTCCTTATGCGAGTTTTTCATAGGGAAAAGTCCGACTCGCATAGCGAAAAATTCATTATGTGAGTCAGACTCGCATAGCAAATTTTTTGCATAGCGAGCAACCTCGCAGAACGGATTAAATTCATTATGCGAGGGATGACTGTATGCTGAACACTTATTTAACTTATTAAAAAAACTAAGCAGGGGTCCAGCAAAAAACATACAGTATTGTGGCCAAGGATTCAAGCATTAAAAATTATCCAGAAACCGGAAGAGAACATTAGCCTTGTGCTTAATACAGCTCAAGTGTGGGGGTGGGGGGTGGGGGTGAGGACAGAGATATATAGTCATGTGAATAATTAAAAGAGGCACTCACACACATACTAAGAGCACCCATGTCATTTGCCTAACCAACACCAACACAAACGATGCCTTGTCCATGAGGCTGGAGAAAGCAGGGGAAAAACTTCAAGAGGGGTGGGGGCTGCTCCACACTTCATGCATAGGCAAAAGAATAAGGAAGCAAGTTTCAAAATTAGGGTTTTTAAAGAAAAAAATGATTGGCAAAGAACTATAAATAAGAACACATGGGAGAGGAGGAGCAGAGGCCACCATTAACCCACGGGTGGCACATGACATCCAGGAGGAGGAGTTGAGAAGAACAGATTTAACCTTTCAAGCACTGGTTTTACTCTGCCTTAAGGAAATTGTATATTCCCTGCCTCTCTCCTTCATTTACTTTCATGTAAGAGATGGAGGTCCCCACTAACATTAAAATACTGTAAAGGTAAAGATTGTCCTTGCTCAAAAGCCAGTTGTGTCTGACTCTAGGGTTCAGTTCTTATCTCTGTTTACAGCCAAAGAGGCAGCACCATCTGTGTTTGCAGACGTTTCCATTCCCCTTTAAATAAAACATCAGAAAACAAGTGAGCAAGGAAACGTCTTCCATCTTTCCACCTTCTCTGTGCCATCCCCACCTGCTCCCACTCCCAGCAGCCTTCCACATGTCTCCTTGCCTGGCGGGTGAGTTGGGCATTGCAAGACAACCTCCCCGCTTCCCTTCCTCCCTCTGCCTGGGGATGGGGTCACCATCCTCCAGCAGCCCTGAGCTTTCCAGAGCCCCCAGCCCCATCTTTCATGCAGGAGGAAAAAAGGATGGGGGGAGCACATTGCACGTCCACACATACTGGAGAAACTACCTCTCCTTTGGCTTTCAAGGAGCACCAGGCTGGTTTTGTTTTTGCTTTTCAAACCCAAGCACCCCTTGGTTTGAAAAAGGAAAAAACAAACAAACCAGCCTGTTGCTCCTCTTCTTGAAGGCCAACAGCAAAGGCAAAGCAACACATGCTCCTCCCACCCACCCCAGCTCCTTTCCTTCTGTGAGAGAGATGCCCATGCCATTGGCTTGAGACTGCCGGAGGAGGGATGGAGGGAGGGAAGGGGAGCTCCCAGTGCTCTCGGCTTGGCTCTCCCTCCCCTCTGGCCCCAAGTGACCCGTGTCCCTGGAAACCCCTCAACTGGTGATGGAGAAGAAGGAGACACAGAGGCAGAAGGCCAGGGGCGTGCAGGAGCAGTTGCCCTGAAAGAGAAGACACAACAGGCTGGTTTCCCCCCCCCCCCAAAAAAAAAAAAACCAAAGGGGCACCTGCAGAGTGGTGAGATGGCTGGGAGCCCAATATGGCTCTTCTTCCTCCCTGCCCCTGGCAATGGTGCCTCTTCCTCCTCCTCTTCTTCCTCGTTCCTGGTCGCACTGGAGTGCGGGGAGAGGAAGAGAAGGGAGTGGGGAGGGGCCAGCCAATTTTTCTACTAGTATGAGCGATCCGGTGTGAACCGGCTGATGCCCAACACTGTGTATGTTCCACTGATTCAAATCACCCTACCCCAGTTGCAAATTACTATTGGATGTTAGCCATTCTGAATTTACCATTCGTTTTAAAATTAAAGAAAATAGGAATATCTGGAAAACTCCAGAAATTTCAGGAGGTTAAGAGCTATTTTACTCTTGGTTCACAGGTCCTTTTGCTACAATGAACTGCGCCTTCATAACTCAATTTCTCCAGGCTACTGCACAGAGTACTGGAAATTGAGCACAGGCTGTGTATGTATTACACGTCATGCAGCTTACAAGAAATTGTTTGCACCAAATTAGAGCAGAGATTTTGTACCTCAGCCTCCTTCTTCGAAGCAGTCTATACAGGCACAGTCAAATGTCAAAACCAATCTCCTTCCGTTTTTCCATGCCAGTAGATCAAGAATATATCATTGCCAATGATGCAGTTCGTTGTTAGATGCATCTGGCAAGCTGTGAACTACATTTAGAGAAGTAAACCATCATAAAGTGTATCTCTCTGTAGATACAGTCAAACTCACATAAAGAGCACCTTGCTTAAAGAGTAACTCACTTAAAGAGCAGAATTTTCTCTGAATGGTTGCCTCTATTAACAAATAAAACCAACCAAAAACTCGCTTAACAAATAAATCAGGGTTTGCAATCCCCCCCCCACACACACACACAATTGGTCACTTACAATGGTGTTTCGCTTAAAGAGCAAACTTGCTTAAAGAGCAATCCTGTGAAACGCATTATGCTCTTTAAGCAAGGTACAACTGTACATATAAACTGTCACCCTCACTAATTTACTCAAGGAAAAGGGGGGAGCAAAAGAAGAGCTCTCTCTTCTCTATCCCACAACAGCCATAGGCAATCTCTCATTGTGCAACAAAACAATGAAATTACCAGTTTTAGACAGATAAGGGACATACAGATACAGATCAACAAGAGGGGATTAAACATGAAGAGAAAGCTCACATGGCCTGTGCATTGGCAAAGCACTCCATGGTTCAACAAGTACTTGCTTTGCACAGGTGAGAAATAGGGAACATTTATTTAGTTTGTTTTACTGGTGAGTTTCTCCCCCACCAAAAAAAAAACCCCAAACTGTCATATAAGGGACCCTATTTGTGGGTACCTTAACATGCCTTCCTGTTACCCCTCACCATTTTACCTTCTTATCAGCAGCGTCTGCCCTTCCTGTTGGAGCAATCCCTCTTTCTGAGTTCCCCTTGGCTCCACTTGGCCAGGCTAATGAGAGTGCAGGGAATCTGAATTAGGTAGCTGGATGTGGCCGCAATTGCGTAGTTCAGTCAACCCCAGTTCCAATTCAAAAGACACAAAGGGTCTCAGGTTAATTAAATTTATTAAGAAATTAAGGGTAATGAATAAAGCATAAGGAATCAAAGTTGCAAAACTAGTCATTCAAACTAAGTACACAAAAATAAAGCTTAACTGGTTGCTTTAGGCCCCTTGGCCTTTATCTGACTCACAGTTACATTGTGTGAGGCCCTCCTACTGCAGGTCCATGGTGAAAGAGAGCAATAGTCTCCTAGACCGTGATTTTATTATCCAGGTATCATTTTTCCCACATGGGAACAATTAGTCAATAGTGATTTACACTAGTACTTCGGATAACGTCGTTATCTGGTTTTTAACGTTGTGTGATGCATTGATCACACAACGTTTTTTTTTTTAAAAGCCCTGTTCCCCTGGAGACTGCAGCAAGCCAAAATGTCAGAATTCGAATCCTGACATTTTGGCTTGCTCCACTGGCCAGGGAGGTGGGGAAATTTCAGAAATAGCTTGGATTGGGTCCCCTGACCTCCCTGGAGCCGGCAAGGGGGGGTCAGAGAGCCCAAAATGGGTGGAAAAAAATGGATTTTTTTTCACCCATTTCGGGCTCTCTGACCCTCCTGCTGGCTGGGGGAGTAGGGGGACCTGATCCACAGCTGCAGGGTGGCTGGGGAAGCCGACAGGGACTCCCCGTCAGCTTCCCTAGCCACCCACCCCTGCCTCCGCAGCTCTGGGGTGGCTGAGAAAGCCAATGGGGGAGCCCCCCATCAGCTTTCCAGCCACCCCACCCCTGCCTCCACAGCTGGAGGGTGGATGCGAAGCCGAACGGAGAACCCCGTTCAGCTTTCCAGCCACCCTGCTGCTACGAATGACTGCATCGGATAACGCTAACAGGTCATTATCCAAAGCAAAATTTCTTTAGAAATTTTCCATTGTTATCTGATTTTAGCGTTATCTGATGCAGTCGTTATCCGAGGTATTACTGTATTTACATACTTCAGAGTCACATTGGAATGTATGTACCGACCTCCTACTCAAATCCATTCTCCGTTTTGAGGGAACACGCTCATGGTGAAACAGGAATCAGAGAAAAGTAAGCAAATAGTCTTTAAGCTCCAATATCTTGGCCATATCATGAGGAACAACATAAAGTATAGAATACTCCAACTTGCTCTGCAAGGAAAGATCCCTAGGAAAAGAGGTCCTAGACATAGATGGCTCTCATGGCTGAAGAACCTGGTGTGACAGGAGTTAAGAATAGGAAGACTATTGCCATGATGATAGCCAATATCTGGAATGGATATGGCACCTGAAGAAGAATAACTGCATGTCATCAAGCCAATTCTGACTTGTGGTGACCTGTTGTAGGGTTTTCCAAGTTGACTTAGAAGTCGGTTTCCATTCCCTTCTTCTGGAGAGGGCCTGTGCAGCTTGCCCAAGGTCATACAGGCTGGCTCTTGTCTCAGGAGCCACAGTGGGGAACTGAACTCTTGCTCCACAAGTTCAACCAGGTAGCTAAACCACTGAGCTGTGCAACTGTATCATCTTCCAAATGATTTAATGCCATCTTGTGGACAACTATAGAGGCATATGAAATACATGAAGCTGAGACACAACAGTTTGTTAACTGGGAGAATGCATGCTGGCAAAGGAGAGAGGAAATAGATAAAACAGGCAAAGTATCAATGAGTACAATTTCTCCCACTACTACCAGTTGATGTCTTTCTTCAACAATTTTACCAAACTTTTTAAAACCAATTATTCCCTGTGATCTATGTATTTATTTGTTGGATTTATATAACTGCCTTTTTCACCTAAGCAACCCATAGCGGCTCATAATGTCAGCCAAAATCCATGCCCAATACCAATTAAAACCAAATACTATAAAACTATCTAAAATGTCCATAAAACATCCCCAAACCCCTTTAAAAAGAAGGACACCCGGACGGGGGTAAATAAGAACCTGGGGCAGGACTAAATAAGCCAGCAAGGCTGGGTTGTGGTCCCAGTTGTACCCCACATTTGCTGGCATAACCACGTTTTTAAGGCCTTCCTGAAGCAACTCTGCCTGGAGGCATAATTCAAGTGGCAGGAGGTTCCATAGGCTGGAGCAGATACCTAGAAGGCTTTCCTCCTGGTCCACGTGAGATGTGCCTCCCTGGCTGATGGAACCACTAGAGAGCCTCTACGGTCTGCTCTCGTAGGACAGGTCGAAAACCTTGGGGTGACGCATTCTCTTAAGTGTCCTGCAATAATTTGTTGGTAGATTCATCTATATATCATATGGTTCATTCTATCTCCAATTCAAACATTTTGTTTCAAGGAGTACCTCCTTTTTCTGTCACATATCTTAGATAATAACGCATTGCAGTAGAGAAAAAGGCAAATCTATTTATCATGATGCTGTGAAAAATGCATCCTTGTGCCTGCTTCTGGCATTATGTCTCTTTGTCAGAAACATGCTGGAAATGACAAAGCACTTTTAAATTCATCACAGTCCACATAAAAATAAGGCAATAATTTCTGTTCAGATTAACCAGTCTTCTTCAGAAAGAATAAACAAGATAAAAACAACTTAAAAGAATGCACTTACAAGCCTAGGTTCGGTACAGTCAGTATTTTAAATTCACCGTAAATCACAGAAATCTGTTTGATAAAACACACTTTGTAGGATTACATGATTCACTTTGCTGACTATGCCAGCTTTTCATGTTTTAAAAATCAAAATTTTCTTGCACATTACACCTAGTGCCTTGCTATAATAAACATGGGTGTCAACAATTTAAGTTCGAAGAGCAATTTGAGATTATTTATGAGGACTGTAATCCCTGCCACCACTTCTATGACATCTGCCCCATAGCCGATCATAAGTATTTTTGAAACTCCTCTTCCATGAGGTTACAAAGAAGCTTGCTTACAATGCATGATCTTAGGCAGACAGGGGAGCAGACGAAAGCACTGCTTGATGTGAAGAGTTAGTAGTCTTCAGTCTGAATCCTGACACTCTGCTAAAATGGTGATCTTGTTGCTTTGTTTTCTATTGAAAAGGATGGATGACTCTGACATACAGTATTAGCACACTATAGAACGATTGATTAATAACTGTTGCCTCTTTATGTGCCACTGTTTCTGAAAACCCATTTCCCCCCACACCCATACCCAGCCAAAATGAAAATAAATCTCACATGAAAGTAATATGAATTCACTTTCCATGTGAGGCTCCAACTAAGAAGGTTAAAAGATTATGTAGACTTCAGGAATATTATAAAATTGAAATAGAATATTAAAACTGAGCACAAAGAAGGTCTAAACACATAAGAAAATGACCTTATAACCTTGTGATTGAGTAAAAACAACTTAAATTCTTTAATGCACGAGTGGGAAAAGAAACATTACATTATTTCAGTATGTATTTGAAGGATTCTCTTTTGAAATCCCAATGGGAAAGAATATTACAGGAACTAAATATATATTTCACAAAGAAAATTACGGTAAATGCATGGAAGAACTAGTAAGTGAACATACATGAAATAAAGTAATTGGTCTCCTGAGATTGAAAGAATAGCAAGTTACTTTAAAAAATTGCTATTTTCAAAATCTGTCAGAACTAGAAAATACAGGGATTCTCAACCTGCGGCCCACAGGCTGGATGTGGCCCATGGCACCATTTCATGTGGCCTCCCACCACCTCCACCACACCAGGAAGTGCCATGTGGTGGAGGAAGGGCAAAATGGCTGTCCGGCCGCCAAAGCTATCTGAGGGAGCATGACCTGGCCCCTGGCTTAAAAAGGTTGAGAACTCCTGGATGAATACTTTGTCTCATTCAGAATGAAATGTACCCCTTCTCACATTTCATACTTCTTATTCTAAAAGCACTAGTAAGTGTGACATAATATAAAAAAAGTTTATATAATTATCTCTTTCTCTTGAGCAATAGAAGGCAATCTTCTCCTTAATACTGTCCTCACACTAGTTCAAAAAGAGAGTAAAGAATGTTCATCATATTTAGAGGGATTACTTGTCCTTTTAAATGGTGCTCAAATTTCAACCTAGAGATATTTCTAGATCATAGCCAAAATCTTTTCTAGTAGATTCCTCTTGTACAACAGAAATGACAACATTATGAATCACAGGATAGACAGGAAAACAATCTGAAACTCAAGGGAACCAATGACATTGACCCTCACTAGAGGGAGATGACAACCAAATGTCTGGCAAGACACCAAAAAAATAACTTGTCTATCAGTTAAGTCAACTTACAGATCAGGCATTTAAAAATCAGAGATCATTTTAAGTGAGTTCGATTGTGGGAGAAAGTGCAAAAACATGATAAAACTAACAGGAACTGAGTTGAAGAATACCTTACCAATAAATGTAGATGTAACTAAAAGGTACACATGCCCCAGGTCACTGAATATAATGTTAAAATAATTATACAGAGAGAGAGAGAGAGAGAAACACATATATCCAGATTTGTGGGAGGAAGGGAAATATCATTAATTTGAAATACTGAATTTTGGAAGGGGACACAATAAGAAGGTCATCTGCCAGAAGCTTGCAATATCAAATGTAAAATGGAAGGAAATTAAAATCTATTATTCTGTGGTGGACAGATATAAATAAAAAGATCATAGGATACAAATACAGGACTGTCTGTGAAGTATAAAATGAAATGTGCCTGGTTATCTAGAAAGCTCTTTTTAAGTAAACCTTAAAAAGAACAGGGATGATGCTGAACAAAGTCATCTGACCTTCACATGCTGAGTGGAAACGAGGCACAGAAGTACTAATTATTTTTAAAGTTCTCTTCCATTTCTAAGAAGTCACAGCTAGAGGGCAATAAAGTCAGCATATTATGCACACTAACAATAATTTCTATTCAGATAAAAACAAAGGAAGAACAGGTAGATACACCCAGGCATTAGAATCTAATGGTCACGCCAGACATCCGGCATAGATAAATGTAACTTTCAAAGAAGAAAAAATACTGGAAAACAACCTTGTGACACTGGGATGAGGGAAGGCGCAATAGGAAAAGAACAGTTCCCTGTGTCTATTTCTGAGTGGCAACAATTGCTGGGGAAAAGTTACAACCATCCATGTGTCATGTCCACACGGCTGGAGCTTCACAGCAGGAGCCTAAAAGACAACTCCAGCTTCTCTCAATCCTGAACTCTCCACTACCATGTGCAAACCAGTCTTGAAGAGACAGACAAGAATGTATCCCGTTTGCAGTGGCAAACCGCTCAGAGAAGTAGGAGAAAGCAGCCCTGAATATATTGTTGTGCAAGTCTCTTCCATCATACCTGTGAAGTGTGCTGGATATTGCTCCCCCTGGTCAGAACTAGGGCTTATGAGAGCTGGAATTCAACAGAGGACCACTGGTATTCCACTCCTAGCCCGGGAAAACTTTAGTCCTTTAAAAAAACTGATGCTGAAAAAGAAATGTGCTTTTAAAAGAAATTCAAAGTGGGAGAAACTGTCCTGGGTGATATTAATGTCCCTTCTTGGAACCATTCATGGAAAAAATAATTTCTGGGAATAAGCAAAACTCTTCTTTAAACATCTGGCAACATCTGACAGTCATGTTTATGGTATGGAACAAGACCAATAAGAAAATTATCAGCCCTGCCCGATACAGGAAGGGCATTAGCTGCACCCTCATCTAGAAATAGTTTCCTTACAATTCCTGAGAAGGAATGCCAGATTCTTGAAATATAGCACATGCCCCAAGATTGTGATTCCAAAAATAATTCTGAAAAATTGCAAAGGTTGTTTTAAAGCAAACAATTTAGACTTTTTCACATTGGCCATGCTGCTCAGCCCCTACCTATGAATTTCAGCTAACAACTGCAAACCTTACCAGATATATAATCAGAAACATTCCTCCTGTATGATCCACAACAATGGATGAATCTTATAGACTTCCTTGGAGGCCAACAGGAGACAGATGCTAGAACTTGCATCAAAAAACATTTTCTCAACAGTCAATTTTCTTTGCAGAATGCAATATGCTCCTTCATGCCCATGATTAAGAAAAAACTTGAGATGGCCAATGTGATTTAAGAGCTAAAGATATGAACAAGGAGTCAAGAAACTTAAGATTCAAATCTTCACAGAATCAGCAAACTCATGGGACAGTCTTAGATCATTACATTCACTCAGCCTGACCGCACACAGTGCTGTTATGAGGATACAAGTGGAGAAGAAAACTTCAGAAGAAAAACAGGATTTCGGTGTAAGAAATCTGAAAGTAATATGAATAACAAAACAGTTGGCTAGCAGGACAGTTACACTCTAAATCCTTTTGCTCCCTACTAGTCAGCAAAATAAACTTTCACTAAACACTGCTCACATACTGAGAGGGTATAGCAGGGATCTGCAATGTTTTTGAGCTGCAGGCCAAACACGTTCCCTTACACAGGTGAGGGGGGGGCAGAGGTGTAGTTGCTCCCCATACTTAGGTTTTTGACATCATCAGTGGCGGCGGCAGTGCCCATTGTGCCTTATTTCCAGCTTCTTGCACAGCCTCAGCCACTCCCCACAGTGGTAGGAAGCTTTTTGGAGCATGATTGCTGTTTGGATAATTATTGACACTTTCCCACTTCGTTTCAGCTCCTTGAATGCACCGCTGGACAACTCCCTGGTTCTGCGCTAGAAACCAAGCCAATGACACAAGCTCTGGCCAGTACTGGAAGTTGCCCAGCAGCACATTCAAAGAGCTGAAACGGAGTGGGGAAGTGTCGGACAATTATCCAAATGGAGCAAAATTGCTCCAGAAAGCCTCCTACCACCATTGGCAGTAGCAGAGGCTGTCTAAAACCCTGGAAAAACTGTGCAATTCCCCCAACCACTGCTGTGGTGACATATCATGACTTCCGGGGGGGGGGGTCTAGAGATGCCCAAGTTCTCACCAAGGGCTGGATTAATGATATGCACAGGCCCAATTAGGCCTGTGGGCCAGAGGTTGTGAACGTCTGGAGTATAGTGTTCCTTGCCTCGACACCGCCACCCAAGTACCAGAAATATATCTGAAAGTATATTGTGTGCTCACTCACTCACTCGCGTGCACACACACACCTTCCCAAGCGAACACCTGGAATCAGTCACCTGC
Source organism: Furcifer pardalis (assembly GCA_030440675.1). Classification (NCBI taxonomy): domain Eukaryota; kingdom Metazoa; phylum Chordata; class Lepidosauria; order Squamata; family Chamaeleonidae; genus Furcifer; species Furcifer pardalis. Next base: position 81,919,998 of record CP126893.1, on the reverse strand, counting down.
TGGATGAGGTTTAGCATAATGGGGCTGCGATGGCTCAGTGGTTAAGAAGCTCACCTTGTTAGCTGGAAGGTCAGCAAGCTGGCAGTTTGAAACCCAGGTACTGCATGACGGATTGAGCACCCATCTCTGTCCCAGCTCTTGGAGACATAAAAGGAGCCTTATTTGGGTGTTCTCTGAGTGGAATTTCTCCCACAAAAATCCTTTCAACCCAGAATAATTTCTGACACAGATTTATTATTATTGGTATAATGCTCCTTGTCTCATTCATCCAACATGAGGAATGTACTGGAAATACTATAACAGAGTGGAAAGCCCACTCTGAGGAAAAGGCCATGCCCTGCCTTTTCCTCAAGGCTACATAAGCACAAAGAGATCAGTTACATGGAGCTAGTGACTCCCTTGTTGATGTGGTTTCACTGACTAGCAGTTTCTGGGCATAATTCAAAGTGCTGGTTTTAACCCATAAGGCATATATAGCTTAGAGACCAGGCTCTTTCAAAGACTACATTTTCCCAGATGTGTCTGCCTGGGTTTCAAGATCCTTGAAAGAAGATTTGCTTTCTAACCTACCACTATCAGCAGTGAAGTCAGTTTGTCCCAGGAGAGGTCTCCTTGGTAGCTGCTTCCAAAGTGGAACTTTCCAGTAAGTGCTTACAAACTAGTAACATCCTTGTTTTCCACAGTAGGAAAAGACATTTTTATTCAGATTCACTTTTGGCAAGCTTGAGTGCTGCTTACTTTTTAAAAAAAACTCATTCTGAGTTTCACTGTTATCCAACTTGCACACTATTTTAGTACAAAGGCAAAATATGAATTTAACATATCAATAAAAGCAAATGAATAAGAGAGGAAAGAAAATGAACTTAAGACTCAGGTATGTTTAGAGACAGAGAGAGAGAGAGAGAGAGAGAGAGAGAGAGAGAGAGAGAGAGAGACTTCCCTCCTATTATGCCCTGGTCAAACTTAACTCACTTTACCCACTCTTGTTTTGCTCATTCTAACTCCCACAACTTGCTCTAACTTAGCAGGGTGTGTTGGTGTTTGTGACACACACAAAAAAGCACACTGCTATCACTCCCAAACCACTCCTCCCTCAAAGTTGCATCTCCAGCTTTCAGTAAAGATCCTCCAGATATCAGTGTATTGCAGCTGCCTAGCTTGCAAAACCAGTGGTAAGAAATTATGGGAGGTGGCAGTCCAACAACCTCTAGAACACCATGCCTAGTGATTCCACATTATGAAGAGCAATCTATATAGGCCAGAAGGTTCCTATGAGATTTTGACTGTGAATGAATACATAGGCTGTGTGTTAGCATGTGTGGTAGATGAGTGATAGACTTATTAACACAAGGGTAATCGGTTGATGTGTTTAGAGCAGAATGTGTTTCATTTTTCATTTATTTGACTTGTATGCTGCCCTATTTAGTAAAACCAACTCAGTAAAACCAAGCAGTGATGGCTAACCTTGGCACTCCAGGTGTTCTTGGACTTCCATTCCCAAAAGCTCTGATCAGCAGGACTGCTGACTTGGGCTTCTGGTAATTGAAGTCCAAGAATACTTGAAGTGCCAAGGTTAGTCATCACTGGTTTAGAGTGTGATGCAAAGTGCATTTAGGCAGTTCAGTATGAGGGGCTGAGAAGGAGTTGGTCAGAAACTTTATTTATTTATTTACTATTAAATTTATATTTAAATTTCTAATCTTGAGTCCATGAGAAAAAGTTTAAAAAACATTGATTGGTATCCTGTTGCTTAACACTGTGACACTAGAGTAGCCCCATTGAATTAGTGGGAAATTGGTGGGTTAACACCTTCATTAGTTCCATTTATCCAAATAGCTTACTCTAGTAGCAATTTACTATGATAAAGTAAGCAGCAAGCAGACAGTGATGGCGAACCTTGGCACTCCAGGTGTTCTTGGACTTCCATTCCCAGAAGCCCAAGTCATAACTCCTGCTGATCAGCCTCTGAGAATTGAAATTCAAGAACACTTTGAGTGCCAAGGTTCACCACCACTGTCCTATAGTGTAATTGTTATCACTGAGAAAGTTCATCTCCTTGTTGAAGCCTTCTTTGCTAATTTTGGTATCAGCACCTGGAACTGCCCTCTTTGAGCAGATTAGGTGATTCAGACATACAACTTTTGGGAGGGACGCTCACCAAGATTATTAAAGTATTTAGGGCTTTGTGTGTTAATTTTTTTGTATGTTAACTTTTTTGGAGCTGCGGTGGCTCAAGTGGTTAAGATGCTGAACTTGATGACTGGAAGATGGGAGTTCGATTCCCGGGTACTGTAGAATGGAGTGAGCTCCCGTCTCTCTCCCAGCTCCTGCCAACATAGCAGTTCAAAAGCAAGAAATTGCAAGTAGATAAATAGGGACCACTTTGGTGGGAAGGTAAATAGCATTCCGTGCACTCTGGTGTTGAGGCATGCCTGCCACGTGTCCACAGAAATGTCTGCAGATGTAAACATCGCTGGCTCTTTGGCTATAAACAGAGATGAGCACTGAACCTTAGATTCAGGTACGACTGGCTTTTAAACAAATGGGAATAATGAAGGAGTTAACTCACCAAATTCTCACTGATTCTGAAGGATCATTACATCTCTATGCAATAGCTGCCTAATGGCAAGTCTGTAGAAATAGCTAATTTATAAAGTTAAAGGTAGGAAAGATGGTAAGAAAGTTGTCTAAAAATATTAAAATATATTATTGTTGTTTTTCCATTTTAGTTTGTCTATCTGATACCCTTTGCTTCCTTATAACTGTCTTTCACCTAATAAATTCCTTTTGTTTGATTCTTAGAAAAATTCTAATTGTTTATAAGTAATACTTTGGGGTACACAGAAAAAAGCCTCCTCGAAGACTGTGGTATTTTTGAACCACAATCAGGCATACCCCACACAATCGCAACCTTGCTGTCCTGGCTAATCTTTCTCATATTAGGTTGGCATTAAGGAATTACAGAATGAATTCACCAAAAGGTGGCTTCACTTTGGCATTTTAAAGTCTGACCTAGACATGGAAGTACAGTAATACCTCAGATAACATTAGTATCGAATAACACTAAAATCGCATAACATTAAGCAATCTGGGGGGAAGAATTGCATCGGATAACATTAAGATCCTATGGGATGCATCGGATAACAACCGCTAAAGCCTGTGTGGTTACAATGTATCTCTATGGATCCCATAGGATTTTAACATGCATCGGATAACACTAAAAATCGGATAACACCAAGACTTGGGGAACCAGGTTTTAACGTTATTCGAGGTTTTACTGTTAGTAGTAATAACTGTAAATATATTAGCAGGAAGAGAAAAACAGAGTGTAAAATCTACAGTATTTAAGCAACATAGTATCAAGACTTTTCCACTTAACAGTGAAAAACAGAGTGTAAAATCTACAGTATTTAAGCAACATAGTATCAAGACTTTTCCACTTAACAGTGAAAAACAGAGTGTAAAATCCACAATATTTAAGCAACATAGTATCAAGACTTTTGCACTTAACATCTAAATACAGTAATACTAATTCCAGGTGTGGCAAAAAAGCACCAGACACATTTGGGGGTGGTTCTCCTTTGGGATAATGCCTAACAGAGTAGCACTAAGAAGAGGTGACTAGGTGTCTAGGGTGAAGGTGCTAGAGAAGTGCCTTGCAGCCATGTGTGGAATGTGTGACTCACTAGGGAGGGAAAGAAGTCAAAAGTTGTACTTCCCTGGGGATGCCACACCATATGCTCCCCATCTTTGACATAAGCCTGTGTTGAGAAGCTAGCTGAAGCAGAATAGCCTACAGATGCCACATAAGTAGCAGAAATAGCACTTGCCCTGCTTTGTAAGTAACTTCTGCAAGCTGGCTATTTCCTGGACCATGGTCTGCTGCCAGATTACAGGCAAGGTCATTAGCAAATTTTTATTAGCTCCAACATTTGGAGTAGCTGCAGCTTGGACTATTGGGATGTGAAGAGCTATGCTCTCTCCCCAAAGGTTAAGTTAGTACAAAACATACACCTTTGCCTAACCATTGGGGACAAATAAAGTTGTATAAGAGGGTCAGAAAAACATGAGGAAGCTCCATGTGCTCCCCAGGCCTGAACCTGGTTCACTGCACCTTTGCAGCACAGCTGCCAGAACATATGGCCCTGGTGGCTAACCTTGGCACTCCAGCTGTTTTTGGACCTCAGTTACCAGAAGCCCAAGCCAGCACTCCTGCCAATCAGGGTTTCTGGGATTTGAAGTTCCAGAACAGCTGGAGTGCCAAGGTTAGCCATCACTGACTCTATGGCCTTCAGGATGTTGTTGGGACCCCATCCTCCTCCTCTTCCTTCTTCCTCTTGTCTAGGCCAGACATGAAACTGCCAAAATGAAGGCACCTTTTGGTGCATTCATTCTGTAGTGTTGAAACCCCTAATTCCTACAACCCAATTCCTACAGAATCAGTAATCAAGGATGAATAAAGCTGTGGACCAACATTTGAACACCTAAAGGTTCCCTTTCTTTAAAGCAGGAATTCTCAACATTTTTAAGCTGGGGACCAGGTCATGCTCCCTCAGACAGCTTCCAGGGCCAGACAGCCATTTTGTCCATATGGCACTTCCTGGTGTTACAAAGGGGGGCACATGAAATGCTGTGGGCCACATCCGGCCTGTGGGTCACAGGTTGATAATCCCTGCTCTGCAGGATACCATCCCATTGGAGGCTGATTGACTGAACACAATAAAGATAAGCACCCTGAAAGGCACAGAAGGTAGAAGAATATAAAGAAAGGATCAAGGTAAGGTCTCTCTGGTAATATAAGATCTGATGGTGCCGGAACAAGACAAGCACCGGGGGGGGGGGGGGAATAAACCTTACCCACCAAGGCCATTGACTGTGTGGACCACAACAAAATGTGGCAAGTAATTAAAGAGATGGGAATACCAGAACACCTTATATGCCTCATGAGAAATCTGTACACGAGGCAAGAAGCAACAGTTAGGACAGAATACTGAATGACAGAGTGGTTTGGAATAGGAAAAGGAGTAAGACAAGGCTGCATTTTATCACCCTGCTTATTCAACTTATACACAGAGCACATAATGTGCAGTGTAGGGATGGAGGAATCACAATTTGGAATCAAAATTGCTGGGCAAAACATCAACAATTTGAGATACACAGATGATACCACCCTAATGGCAGAAACTAAGGAAGACCTAAAGAAGCTGCTGCTTAGGTTGAAAGGAGAGAGTGAAAAAGCTGGCTTGAAACTCAACATCAAGAAAAACAAGATACAGTAATACCTCGGATAATGTTTACCTCGGATAACGCTAAAATCGCATAACGTTAAGTTATCTGGGGAGGAGAATTGGATCGAATAACGTTAAGGTCCTATGGGATGTATCGGATAACAACCACTAAAGCCTGTGCAGTTACAATGTATCTCTATGGAGCTTTAACGTTATCCAATACATCCCATAGGATTTTAACATGCATCGGATAACACTAAAAATCGGATAATACCAAGACTTGTGGAACCAAGTCTTAGAGTTATCCGAGGTATTAGTGTAATGGCAACAGCCCCTATCAGTCCCTGGAGAATAGATGGGGAAGAAGTAGAAACAGTGACAGATTTACTTTCCTAGGATCCAAGATCACGGAGATTGCAGCCATGAAATAAAAGGGTGACTGATTCTTGGAAGACAAGTGATGAGAAACTTGGGGAACATAGTAAAAAGTAGAGACATCACCTTGAAAACAAAAATTCACATAGTCAAAGCAATGATATTCCCGGTTGTAGTGTATGGTTGTGAGAGCTGGACCATTAGGAAAGCTGAGAGCAGAAGAATAGACACCTTTGAAATGTGGTGTTGGAGGAGTTTTGAGAGTCCCCTGGACAGCGAGGAGAACAAATAGGTCAATCTTAGAAGAAATTAACCCTGACTGCTCCTTATAAGGTCAAATAGTAAAGATGAAACTGAAGTACTTTGCACATCAAATGAGAAGAGAGGATTCACTTGAGAAAGCCTTGATGCTGGGAAGGGTGGAGGGCAAAAGAAGAAAGGGGCGGCCAAAAATGAGATGGCTATTGTAGACGCAATGGGCACAGAGCTGGGAGGTTTGAGGGGGATGGTGGAGGACAGAGATGCCTGGAGGGCAATGGTCCATGGAGTTGCAAAGGGTTGGAATCGACTGTGCGACTGAACAACAAAACCCACCTATAGTTTCGGAAAAACATTTTGGAGGAAATACATGACCAACATAAGAGCATAGCTTCAGGAGAACAGGCAAATGTTTCATGCCCCTACCCCAGGCAAGCTCCAGGCACACCCTCACCCCAGCCCCACCCAAAGGGCAATGCAGAGGCAAGGACTGGGTAAAGGTAATGGTTTCCCTTGCTTGAAAGCCAGTTGTATCCGACTCTAGGGGTCAGTGCTCATCTCTGTTTCAAAGCCGAAGAGCCAGCGCCGTCTGCTTCTGCAGACGTTTCCCTGGTCATGTGGCAGGCATGACTAGTCACTGGAGCGCACAGAACGCTGTTACCTTCCCACTGAAGTGCTCCCCATTCATCTACTTGCAATTTCTTGCTTTCGAACTGCTAGGAGCTGGGACAAAGACGGGGACTCATTCCGTCCTGCAGTACTCGGGAATCGAACTGCTGACCTTCCGCCTCCCAGTCAGTGGATGGTAATTCTCAGCAACAGGAAGCCGCCTTAAAGGAGGCAAAGCGGCCCGATCGGGAGTAGACAAAAATCCGTTTATTTCACGCCCGCTCCACTGACTCCGGAGTAACCGTCGCTTCCCAAAATAGAAGTTTTTTCGGGAGAGAGGCGGGAACAAGGAGAGGAACAAAGGGAGATCCCACCGCCCTCTCTCCCTGGAAATAGGCATCCTGACTCGTCGATGGACGGGAAGGGGAGGAGGGGGGGCCTGGCCCCCTTTCCTTTCAGAGGTGCGCTCCCCGTGTTACCTTGCGGAGGTAGCTGGCCACCACCTGCTCGAAGGGGTATTTGTACACCCTGTGCACGTCCACGTCCACCACCATGTCGGGAGCCGGGGGAGGCGGGGGGGGCGCCTTCTTAGCGGCCCTTGCAATCGGGCAAACTTGTTGGTCCGCGCCCCTCACCCTCACCCACCCTCACCCGCTTTGGGCCGCACAAACTCCCGCTGCTCCGCTACGTCAAGCCGTGACCCGGGGCTGGGGAAGAAACGCCTCCCTAGGTCACAATGGCCACATTGTGTGGGAGTGGCGTGCCTCGATCCCGGGGTGGAGGCCTTTCTTTCAAGGCAAGGGGAGTTGCTTGAGGCGGGGGGGGGGGGGGAGCCAGGGCCGTCAGGGACTTCATGAGCCTATATAAATGTTTATTTTGTAACACCTGAGGAAATAAGCCACACGTTTCGTTCCATTCCACAAACTTTTCTCTCTCCCTTTTCTACCAGCTAGCGAACAGAGAGCTCCAACAATGTCCCATTAGGCAAAGCCCCCCCCCCCGCCCGACAGGCCAAACAGGAACGGGGAGGGGCATCTTCCTCACCCTTCGCGCTGGGGGCTTATGGGTTTCCCAGTGGTTGCCAACGGTAGTATTACGCCAAGTATAGTCCGTGCATCCTCTTTCCCATGTGCATCGTGGGAAGCAGCAAGCCAGAGGAGACAAAGGTCCCTCCTGCAGGACAGGCTTCCCCCTACAACCTGAGAAACCCATTCACTTCAATGGCCCTTATTAGCCATAGCAATTACACTTATATGCCACCCCATAGGGCTTAGTGCACCCTTTAGTGCACTCCATCAGCCAGGGATGCTCGCCTCACGAGCACTAGGAAGAGAGCCTTCTCTGTGTTCGCCCCGGCCCTTTGGAACCTCCTCCCGACAGAGCTGCGCCTGCAGATGGGAGATCCTGCCCTTCCGAAAGGGCGTAAAGACCTGGGTGGCGGGTCAAGTGTGGGGACACAGTAACGCAGGTTCCCACCTAGGATGGCTGATTTAAGGGCAGCCATCCCTCCCCCCACCTGGCATCTGTATCTGTATTTGGATCTGTTTTTAGCTGTTTTATCTGTTTTATTGTCTTAATGTTTTAAATTTTTATGAATTGTTACGAACTTTTAAGGTTTTTATATACTGTTATGACCATTACCTATGACGATAATGTATGTTGTAAGCCGCCCAGAGTCGGGTCTTCCCGATTGGGGCGGGATACTAAATGCGAACAATAAATAAATAAATAAATAAATAAATAAATAAATAAATAAATTTAGGCCAGGGACTCTGAACCTGCAGCCCATGGGCCAGATGCAGCCGTAGCACCATTTCATGTGCCCCCCACTCACTGCCTCCACCACACCAGGAAGTGCCATGTGGTGGAGGAATGGCAAAATGGCTGTCCTGCCACCTGAAGCTGTCTGAGGGAGTCTGACCCAGCCCCTCCCCCTTTAAAAAAGTTGAGAACTGCTTTAGGCGGTGCACAAATTCATTAGCTTTTTGCGAGGGGGGAGGTCTCAACATGCCTCAATACCCGATGGGGTAAAAGAGGAAGCTAAGAAGAAGAAGCCCCCTGCCTAGAAGGATGGAAATTTTGGGTCAACCTGGAAATCCCACCAGGATCGAACACACAACATTTTGGCTGCAGCTCAGCTGTTTCGCCACTGCCACCAGGGCTCTTATTCCCTGATAAGTACATGCAACCTTAGACGGTGATTATAAACTGGGAGATACAGCAGGAAGAATGTAGTGGGCTTTAGTAAACAAAGCCAAAGTAGGGCTGTCCTACCTATTTTGACACCATTATCCTTTGTGAACCTACAGCATTGTTTATCTCTTTACATCTGTAGTTCACCTCTCTAGCAATGAGCTTATGGTTCTCTTCCAGTGATATTTTCACAATATCTCTGTAAAGTAGGGTTAAGCTGAGAGAGAATAGCTGGCTCCAAGGTCACTCTTCTGACACTCTCAGGGGAGAAATCTTCTGTCTGAATGAATTTTTTTTCACTGAATAAGAACATTTATCCCACAAGCATATCCTGCTTTATCCTGGAGGATGTGTTAGTATCTTTTTCTTGTGTTACACAGAAGGTAACATACAGTTTTGTTGTTGTTGTTCAGTCACACAGTCGATTCCAACCCCCTGCAACCCCCATGGACCATTGCCCTCCAGGCACCCCTGTCCTCCACCATCATCCTAAACCCGCCCAGCTCTGTGCCCATTGCGTCTACAATACCATCTAGCCATCTCATTTTGGCCACTCCCTTCTTCTTTTGCCTTCCACCTTTCCCAGCATCAAGGCTTTCTCAGGTGAATCCTCTCATCTCATTTGATATCCGAAGTACTTTAACTTCATTTTTACTATTTGACCTTCTAAGGGGCAGTCAGGGTTGATTTCTTCATAAAATTGACCTATTTGTTTTCCTCGCTGTCCAGAAGACTCTCAAAACTCTCCTCCAACACCACAATGTATGTTGGCAATGTGGCCTCTAGTTCCCCTGCCTCTTTGGAACCCAGCCTGGTAGTTCTCTCTCCACATGCTGCTGCAGTCTATCCTATATTATCTTGAGCATAAACTTGCTAGCATTTGGGATGAGCACAATTATAATAATTTGAACATTCTTTTGCATTACCCTATTTTGGGATTGGAATGTATACTGATCTTTTCCGATCCTGTGGCCACTGTTTTCTTTTCCAAATCTGGCATATATTATGTTTTTTTAAAAAAGACAGAAGTTGCAAAAGACTAACTGCTGTATTTTAATGTGAGCTTTTTGGATCAAGTACACTTCCTCAGACATGACAGTGAAACTATATAATTGTCAGATTTATACAAGACCTCATGACCAGATTAGGATTGCAGCACTGGTATATTCCTAGCTGTTTTTCCTTTCAGGTTTTGTTTTACGGTCGGTCCCTCCCCACCAACATATTCAAATAATTTCTGGGAAAACTGAAATTTATTTATTTATTTAGATTTATATTGCCGCCCACTTGCCGAGGCGACTCAGGGCGGCTTACAGTCAAAACAACAACACTACAATAAAAATTGTAAAATGCAACCACATAAAACAACCAAACCAGAACACAAACTAGATTTTTGTGTACTGTATTGCCATTCCTGATGGATTTACATACATCCATTAATTCTTTTATTCAGAGATTGTTCTTTTTGTCCCGTGTAGATTCCTGAAGGGTATTGTTGGCAAAGGATTGCATAGATAACATTAGCAGAGGAATAAGTAGTGAATAAGGACCTGGTGTTATATGTGGCATTGATGGGGCCTATAATTGGTTGCCAGGGTAGATGTGGGGTTAGAGCTGGTTTGTAGTAGGGTTTAGCATCCTTCTTCATATCATTGTTCTGTAGTCTGTTGTGTGTCAGTAGCAGCTTGTGTTTGGGAGGGGGGTGTTCTTATGCACATGTAAGCATGCCTACCAAGGCTTAGGAAAGTGAGGTATTCCTGTTAAGAATGGATTTAAGATCATTTTCGATGATATCAGGGAGGTCCTGATTGGGCTGCTGTTACCTTAGAAAGTTGCAGTGCCTCATACATAGCTAGATGCATTATGTTACTTAGTTTGAGGGAGGAGTTCATGTATCCAGATGCCCCAACAGTGATTGATCTGATGCTTGCTACAGTAGGCTTCTATATATGGTGCTGGCAAATCATCTTAAAGGGATGGGATCAGTGATGGGATGTAACAGGTTCTCATCAGTCTCTAGAACCGGTAGTAACTTTTCTCAGTGTCCCGGAGAACCGGTCACAGCTTTTGGGGGAACCACCTTCGGGGCTTACCTTTTCACTGGTTCCCCCACTGCACATGTGCGCCAAGCACTTGATGTGCATGCACACCCTCCTTGCTGTCCTTCCAAGCAGGGAGGAGGAGAAGCTGCTTGCCTGAAGCTCCCTATAGCCTGCTCCCCAGGGTAAGTGACTCACCTTTGGATGTGGTGTGTCTGTGTGTATTTTAATGTGTATTTAATACCTTTACCTATATTGACGTACTACCACAGTTCCTAAAAAGGCCTGGTGGCCTGGCTTGGGGTTTTTAAGCAAAGTCTTGGAGTTACCTCATCAATGAGCTACACCTGTGCTGTTCCAATTGCTGTTCCAATTAGAGAACCCTTAAGGAGGTACAGCTGTTTTACATTTACATTAAGGCATGTTATCCTAGAGAACTGGTTAGTTAACGACTTAGTACCTAATTTCTTTAACTGTTGAAAAGTGCCAAAATGAAGCCATCTTGTGGTGAGTTCATTCTGTAGATCCTTCCGACCTAGTATTTTATTTTTAATTATTTTTAATTATTTTTAATTTTCTTTGGCCCCGCCCACAACATCATGACATTATCTCCGCCCCCACTGTAATGACATCATTATTTATTATTATTTATTTTATTTATTTAGATTTATTATCCCGCCCTAATCAGGCGAACCTGACTCTAGGCGGCTTACAGAAAATTCATAAATTAAAACCTTGAGGGTTTACTGCACGTGGATTCACAAGAGACTTGGGGCTCTGGGAACTGACATCCAAGAACACCTGGCGTGCCAAAATTTGCCATTGCTGGCATAGGTCAGTGGTGGCAAACCTCGGCACTCCAGCAGTTCCTGGGCTTCAATCCCCAGAAGCCCAAGTCAGAGCAACCAATGATAAGGGCTTGTGAGAATTGAAGTCCAAGAACAGCTGGAGTGCCGAGGTTAGCCACCACTGGCACAGGCATTGGGAACAAGTGGCACCTTACCAGTCGCTCTATTGGTAGGGTGGGGTAGTAAAATTTTTGACATCCCATCATTGGATGGGATATCAATCAAGGGTTTTTAGGTCATTACTGAGCCATTAAAGGTGTGCAATGTTGGGACCCAACAGTTAATAGCACTGACTGATGCAGAGAAGTACTAAAGCGGGGTGTGGCCAAAAAAATTAAAAACCTGACATTCATTTTTTACAGGTAAGCTTCAGAAGTTAACTTTTGAACATGCTCAGGCAAATACAGGTGATAATGACTCTACAGATATCTATTCATCTCACAGAATTAATTACAGAGAGCTTTTCATAATGATAACAGGCTAGAGCTCAGGAGACATTGGTCCAATTCCTCGCTCTGCCATGAAAAAAAAAACACTGGGGAAATGTTACTGGTAAAACCACTCTTTCATCATCTCCTTACTAAGATCACTGTATGTTGTTCCCAACTTGATGGAACATAACACAAAGATTGGAAAGTCACCCACAAGACCTACTCTGTTTTCTGGCTAACAAACATTTTCTCTCAGTTGCCTACAACTGGGTTCTACACATGCCGCTGTGAACTCAGCCTTTGAAGCCAGAAGCCATAAAACCAGGAGAGTAGAAAGCAGATCTGACATTGCAATGCCTGGTCTTCCTTTCTCTGAGAAGCAATGCATGCAAGTTGACAGTGGTGAACTGCCAGAGCACATAATTTTGAACAGTTTGCCACTTGAATGAATGGAACTCTGCAAACCTGGGCCATTGGCATATTAATGCAGGGGTAAATGCACATTTGTTTCAGATTACATGCATTACCACTTCTACACTACAGTGTTTTGCATGCAGTTAACTGGAATAAACCTCACTACTATCCAAAATATTATTCCAGTATTTGGAGGTGAGTGGTGATCTTTATTAAGCCAAATCAGTAACAAATACACACACACAGAGAGAGAGAGAGAGAGGCAATATCAGCATGCTTAGGAAAAGCACAGAAATGTGTGTCAGGTGGAATTAAGAGAACAATCCCTCTCCTGAGATTTCTCCACTAGAACTGAGAATGAGCAGTGGTCACCGAATGGTAATTGCCTGCCTGCAGAATAAGAACAGAATGCTGCTTACTTAGAGTTCAGTTCTAGTAGAAAACAAAAGGTGCCCCAGTCTTGTCCTCATTCCATAGAAGGAAAGAGACAGATGGGATTGTAAGAGTATGACTACCGGACGTAAGATGAAGCTCTTGGGCTGATGGTAAGAACTTACTACTAATGTGTCTGTCACCACTGGGAGGAAGTCCTTTGTTTGACATCCAGGTGTTTGAGCCACTGCAGATATTAGAAGGGAAAGTATGGAGTATGTTATGTGCAGAGCCAGGGAGCAGGCTGTTTTTTTTTCTATCCAGTTTTGCTCATGGAAGCAGCCAACAACAAACTCATCGCTCCCCCCCCCCACCTTCAACATCGGCAGGGGAAGGGATGCAGCTGCAGCCACTGTCCTCGCCCTCCTGGCCTTGGAGGGTTGAAAAGATGCTACGGCTACCAGATTGAGGACCTCGTCGCTTCCCCACCCTCGCCCTCACCATCAGCAGGGGATGGGATATACCTATATGCTATTGTCTCCATTGACTGTATTGCTTGCTATTGTCTGTTTTTGTACACTGTTATATTTTTTATTGTATCATTGAAGGTCCTGGTCTTTTTCCCTAGTGGAATGGATGATCCCTCCACCCACACCGCTCCTGACTTCACTGATGGTAGGAAGGTTCAGGCCATTGAGATATGGCATTGCCGGGGTTGAGAACGTTGGGGCAAGATGTCATCTGCCACTTTCCTGCACTGTCTCCTACCTCACACCTCACTGCTGCCCCTTGTGATGTCTCCCCCAGCTCTTCTTAAGTGGTGGAAAAGAAACACTAGCTCAATCTTTACAGGATTTCCATTTCATCTGACACCCTGGGCAACTCAGTTACTTCTATTTCATGTCCAGTTCAAGCTTTAAACTGGCAAAATGAAGCCATCTTCTTGGCTTTGTCATTAGCCAAAATTAAATCCTCATTGGTGCATGCTTCCAGTAGTAATCAGCCTCCTCGAAAATTGTGGGTACATTTAACATTTTTGAACCATAATTGGGGATACCTCGAGCAATGACAACATATTCTTGCTGGCTAATCTTTCTCACACTAGATCAAACAAAAATTACTTCTATAGAAAGATATGTGAAAAATAAAATAAAAGACAGCCATCATATTACTTTCCTGCTAATGGAAAGCTGACATTTCTGCATCCATATTGGATTAATAATAATAATAATAATAATAATAATAATAATAATAATAATAATAATAATAATAATAATAATAATAATAATAATAATAATAATAATAATAATAATAATAACAACAACAACAACAACAACAACAACTATTATTATTATTATTATTATTATTATTATTATTATTATTATTATTATTATTATTATTATTATTATTATTGCTGTTGCTGCTGCTGCTGCTGCTCCTCCTCCTCCTTGCAAAGATGTGTTTGTGGTTTTTACAGTTAAACGCCATGCGTGTAAAAGGTAAAGTAAGCCTTAGTCTCAGAAGTGTAACCAACATTTACATACATCTCTTTTTATTTATGTATTTATGTAGCTGTGTGAAGATATTGCCATGATAATACTACTGCCGGCCTTGTGAAATTTATGCTGTTTTGCTGTCCTTGTTTTTAAAGATGTAAACCACCCAGAGTAGGATAAAATCCTAAATGAGCAGCATATAAACTCAATAAATAAGTAAGTAAATAAATAGTAATCCTAATGTGCATAGAAAATTACAAAGCAAATTACAAAGGTCTTAATACCTGTATAGATGGAAAAGTAACCTCTGAGGCATTCTCCATTTTCATGTACTAGCCATGCTTCCTTTACATTTCAATACATTTTTATGTTGTACAACTTTTAGAACTACAGAATACCATCTTGCTGTAGTTATACATTTATAAGACAATCTTCACAGTAGTATTTATGTCAACAAGAGACATCACTCTGGTGAATTTCAATATTATTGAATCCAAGCCGGTCTTAAAAATATGATGACATTAGAGCTACTAATACAGCTGTTTCAGATAAATTCTCGAAGATATTCATCCTAAAGAAGACACTTGGTCATAATTTACTCAGGCCTCTTTTGCAACTTCAGCAGATAAAATGTGTGAGAAATCTCTTACCGCATCAAGAGACTTAGATCTCCCGCACAAACAGAGGCAGCATTGACATTAGCATGGTTACAGTAACCGAAATCTACAAGCTTTGGGATAAAGTCTCCCTCTCCCATTTATCTCCTTATTTGTAACTGCTCTGCTGCTCTGAGTTGTAGTGTGCTAAGTATTCAGCGCTGCTTCTTCATTCTAGACTAATTAGGGTTTGCAGTTTAGAAATTACAACTGGGGATTTATTTTAAAGAACACAAGCTCCATTTGTTAACAGCTAAATCCTGGGAGAGGCAGAAGTCCCCCATTAACATCAGAGGTAGTATATTTGAATAAGGCCATAAAACAGAGATTTTTTTGTGAACTGTGCTGATGTTTTTATTTATTTTTTTATTTGTTACTTTTGCTTTCCCCTTTATAGTTAATTTTTAGAGCTGGGAAATGCTGCCTAAATCACACAACAAAAGAAAACAACATTCTGTAATAACACTCAATTTGAAATGAGCCAGATCTGCAGGAAAAAGCCCTGAACCACTGGAGGGAGAGATATGCAACTAATTGTAAAATGGTATGTAAATTGAACATGCCCATGAATGTTAAACATGACAGGAGGTTTTGCTAGACAGCTAAAACTGTAATCATGCATCATCTCACAATTCAATTCATGGGTTGAAATACAGTTTTGTCCATTGCCTTACAGCAGTGGTGCCAGTGATGGGATGTCCCCGGTTCCAGACGGTTCCCTGGAACCGGTAGGACCAATTCCGGAGGGTTCTCCGGGAGGGGAGTCCACTTTTGAGGCGTCCGGTTCCGGACGCCTCACCGAAAGAAATTTTTTTTAAAAAAAATTGGAGCTAAAATGGCTCCAATTGACTGTGCATGCGCATAAACTCAATCTGATGCATTGCGCATGCGTCAGATTGAGTTTCTGCGCATGCACAGTCAATTGGAGCCATTTTAGCTCCAATTTTAAAAAATAAATTGTTTTGAGCTTTCAGGGCGGCGGCAGCGGGATCAGCGGCACCAGCCCTCTGAGGAGGGCACCTCCCCTGCGGCACGTTGAGGGCTGCCTGGGCCGTCCGCTGCCGACAAGCCCCATGCCCTGGGGATGCGCGGCGCGGCGCACCGCTGATGCCTCCTCCTCCGCCGGGCGCTGGCTGCATCCCTGTGTGGCCTCCTCCTTGGGCCGGTCCCTTTTTAGCCCGGCTGCGGCGCCTCACAGAGGAGGAAGCTTCAGGCGGCGGCGGTGCGGCATGGGGATGGCCCAGGGAGGCTCGGCAGCCGCGGCTGGAGCCACCGCCAGAGCCACTGCTGCCCGCCGCCCCTGCCCGTGGCCGGAGCCGGGCTAAAAAGGTACCGGCCCGAGGAGGACACCACAGGGGTGCAGGCAGCTCCGGCGGTGGCTGTGGACGCAGTCAGGGTGCCGGGTCCCAAGAAAGGTAAGCGAGGGGTAATTTATTTGTGTTTTGGGTGGGTGGTTGTTTTTATTTTATTTATTTATTTATGTATTTGTGTCTGGGTGGGTGGGCTGAGAGGGAGGGGGGGTTTGTGTATATGTTTATTTTTATTTTTTATTTATTTTTATTTTTGGCCCCGCCCACAACGTCATGACGTCATGACGTCGGCTTCGGCCATGACGTCATGGCGTCATGACATTGGCCACGCCCATGACGTCCGTGACGTCATGGCGTGGTAGTAGAATTTTTGTCATCCCATCACTGAGTGGTGCCCAAACTTTTTTTTCCTGCAGGCCTGTCCTGCCCCTGACACACAACTGCGGGGGCTGGAGGCGGGCTGCCCCCACTGCTGACAGTTTTGATGTCAGCAGTGGTGGTGATGGAGGCAGCGACTGCGCTTCTTTCAGGCTGCTCTGAGCAGCCTCTCACTGATCGCTGCCTCAGGGGAATTTTCGGAGCCTCCTGCAAGTCAAAATTCACGGTGCTAAGAGAGCCCCCTGGCGTGCTCAGGATGACTTCATCCAAGCCAAATTAAGCCCCTTTGACAGAGCTACTTTGTTTTGCCCAAGTTAACTTAAACCTTACCCACTGAAATCAGAGAAGACCTAAGGTTGCTTTTGTTGGCTGAATCATAGTCCTCTATTAAGAAGGCTACACTTTTAATAGGATAGAATGGTTGTCCTATGTTAAAAGAGCTACCACATACCTTATGATTGTCATACCTTATTATGAAGCATAAAAGTGTAGCCTGAGTATGCAATATAGAGAGGTATAAAGACATATAAGACATGAAGATTATTTTCCTACAAGGAGGGGGGTGGGGAGAACCCAGCCAAAGTCATGAGAAAGCAAACAGTAGATGCAGTCATTGAACACAAGTCTGACAAGGTTGCTGGCCATTTTCATTGCAGGCAGGACATCTCAAAGCTCTGTAGGACTCTTTGAAGCGGTTCGCCAACATTGAAAACTTGCTTCCATGGCATATAGAGCAGGGTGCAGAGCCTGATCCCTTACACTGAGGGCAATTGTTCTTGTCATCTCCATTCTGAAACAGAATAAAGTGGTCAGAAGAAGTTGTCTGAATACTATTTCACACAAGCCTTTGGCCCAAGTTAAATCCAGCTGGCAGGATAAATTCTGTGCTACAACAGCAGCACCATGTTTTCCTAAATAGTAAGTGTTCTGTATTATCATTCTGCTCAAGGAAAGCAAAGTGAGATGGACCATGCTAGGAATCTCCTGGCCATTCACCTCTCTTAGAAGACAGTGCTCTGTGTGCCACAGAGCCTGTCCTGCATCACATAAAATAGCTTGCTGCCCTCAGTTATGGTACAGGATAGTATCTGTGACCAGGTTTCTGTACTGTCTTGACTACTATTTCAGCCAACAAAATGCTTTGGTTCATTCCTCATTGTGTAACATCCAAGCAGGAGATTTCTCCAATGTGTAGCAAGATCCACTATGTCACCATGATTTAAGCCTGTGAAAGAGGTTGGGTAGAATATTTACTTGACCATTTTTTTTCTTCTCTCAGGTGATGTGGAGCACAGGAGAGTTGGTCAAGAGCAGTTTCCTTTGGAAAGATGGAGGTAGGTCCATTAGACAAATAGGACACTACCCCACCTCAAACACAGGCCACCCTAATTAATCTATTCCTGCCTCCCTCCATGCCACCAGAGGGAAAAGCTCAAGATCCCGGCAATGTTCCCCTTCTCCTGTGTATATAGGTGAATTCTTGCTTCGTTGCTTCTGTATGTGCATGTGTAGCTATGAATATCAATTTTCCCATTGACACTATCTGTCTCCCATGGTGCTGTTACTCTTCCTTGACACCTCTCATTATTGGCTTCCCAGTCTTCTGTCCTACTAACCACAGAGGACTCTAAATACTATCTTCATAGGTTAGAATGCTGAGGATGAACAGTGTTTTTGCAATGATATTTTTTGTGAATAAATATACATGTTAAGTAGGAATGGTGGAGATGCAGCCAGATACAAAAGAGACAAACATCATACATGTTCAGCCCATATTACTTCAGGGCTGAAAAACGATCAGTCACTCTATGACCTGGGTAGTTCACACAAACTCTAGGCAAATATTTGGGACATTATTTTGCTTAAGTGCAAGTTCTTCATTGGCCTCAATGTTTTGGGAAACAGGTTTGAACATGTGGAGTTGTTTGGAAAGGACAGCTTTATTGGTAGGCACACCAAGGCAACTGTGCACAATGCTAGTTGGGCAGAGTGAGTTCACGGGAGCCCTCAAATGCATTGCATAAACAGGAAAAGGCAAAACGTTGTTTTGTTTTGTTTTAAAATTTGGCCTGTGTTTGTAAATGGCAGAGTCTTTGGGCTTGACAGCCTACTACTCCCTCCATACTTGAGGTGGGTAAGAGGGCAGTTTATTGCATGCTGGAGGAAGTGGAGAAGTTTATCCAGATTTATTCACTTAAGGGTGTGATTACTTGGTAATCTGTGGAAAAACACATTTACTGTTTGTGCATGGCTAACAGCCCACTGACAGCCACAAATAAAGCACTGCCCACTCACAACTGCAAGCCATTTCCTTTATCTCAGGAAGTAGCCAACCATGAATGATTACAGGTAGCTACTGTGACTAATTACATGCCACTCGAAAAGAAGGCACTGATTTGTATAATCAGTATTATCAGTACATTTACCAACTTTAAAAATGATGTATAAATTTTAGGCAGAATTGCAATACAGCTCACCGCAGTGGGAAAGATGATGAGTAGTGGCACGTGTACCTGCTGATGGAACATCAGGCATGGGCTGGGCCCGTTGTGCCCTCACCTCTGGCACACTGGGGCGCAAATAATAATTTTATTATTATTTTATCCACCCGGTGTGCTGCACTTTAGATTAAGCCATTGCTCCCTCCTTCAGCTTGGAGCAATGGTTTATTCTAAAGTGTCACATGTTGGGCAGAGCAAGCGAGGAGCAGCAACCAAGCGGTTCCCAGGGGCAGCCTTCTCCACCATCCCTTGTTCACTGCCCCTTGCCCCTGTCCAGTGCCCTCCCATGATGGCCAGCACACCCCTGTGTAACATTAAGGGAACCACTTCAAGGTTCTTTATATCTCTCTTTAATCAGATCTGAGTTAGAGGGCCCTTCACATAGACTAGTGCTGTCTCTTTAAAAGGATACTTGTCTTTTCTCCACAGAGTTAGAAGAAAAACAATGGCAGTCTACTGGAACAGAAATGTTCCTTCCTACTGCTCTGTTCAATAAACAAAGACATTTTCACAAAGAGGGTACTGCAATGCATGCTTCTCAATGAACTGGACATATGCTAGATCCTTGCTCAGAAAAGCCTCAATGTCCATCTCTTTTGAGCTAGCAAGAAAAACAACAGTGTTTGCTCTTAGGAGGTCTCTGGGTGCTGTCTCACTTTTAGCACATTGGCTTAGTAGTTAAGATGCTGAGCTTGAGCACTGGAAGGCTGGCAAGTCCACAGTTTGAGATCAAGTGCAGCATGATGGAATGAGCTCCGGTTGTCTGTCCCAGCTCCTGCTAACCTAGCACTTTGAAAGCAAGAAATTGCAAGTATAGTAGATAAATAGGTACTGCTTTGGTGGGAAAGGTAACAGTGTTCCATGCACTACAGTGTCTAGTTATGCCTGCCAAGTGACCAGACAGCACTAGCTCTTTGGCTGTAAATGGAGATGAGCCCCGTCCCCTAGAGTCAGATATGACTGGCGTTCGAGCAAGGGGAACCTTTACCTTTACTCTTAAAGGCTTTGTTCTGGCTGGCAAGGGACAGAATGAATGGCTGTGACATGTATATAAAAGAGTCCGTTGTCTTCTCATCAGTATGTACAGAAAAGGACCCATTTTGGCAGAGCTGCACATGGAATACCATGGTTTGAAAGGATATGACTAAGGATTATTAGACCTCTTCACTTCAGATGCTTGAAGATTATACATTCATCCATTGCTGCACAACCTGCACTAGCAAGTTCCTCTCATATATTTATAGATTTTACTAAAATATTTATCATTTGTTGTAAATGTATAGGACAAGTTGCTCCACTCTGAGGTGTCATTTATACTTTTATTAATTCTGATGAGGTGAGCCTCAGACAATGGTATGAGTAGAATTGCTTTTTTTCCCCTATAGACTTAACTGCTGTCAGCCTTCTATAAGACCTAGAATCTCTGTTTCTGGCCATTGGAGATATTTTTTAAACTTCATTTGCAAACATGTCTACTTTTATTTATCTAGGATTCTGCTGAGTATGTAGAAACTGCTACTGTATTTCTGATTGACCGTTTTCATTTCCCAAAATGTATGAACTACATCAGCCTGCTTCATTATTAGAGGGAACATTGTGCTTCAAACAGCATAGAGGGAAGTATTTCTCCTTACCTGCATTTGCTGGTTGGGCACAAGCTCATTTTCAGGATCCTTTATGTTCCCATTTCTTTGGTCACTACTATTTCCTCTTTCTTTGTGGCACATAAAGGAATAGTCATCAATGTTCTCATTCTGCATGATTTTTCTCACCAACTCTTTCTTAGTCATT
This sequence comes from Furcifer pardalis, assembly GCA_030440675.1. Lineage (NCBI taxonomy): Eukaryota > Metazoa > Chordata > Lepidosauria > Squamata > Chamaeleonidae > Furcifer > Furcifer pardalis. The sequence goes on along the minus strand of CP126893.1, from coordinate 81,899,099 downwards.
GGTGTTCGGATAATTTTCAGATTGCTTGTGTAGATTATGATCTTCCCAAAATCTAAAATAGGGGGGTGCTGATACAAAAAGCAGTTATATATCAAGTTTAAAATAATTGAAAAATCGATAACTGTCTTAGAAAGGCCAAGAAGCCTTTTTGCTGTTGTTCAACATGCATTTCTAAGATATGTACCTGGCAAAACAATGTGCCACACCTGATGCCTACCTGATGAAGAGGTTTTGGACCTCAATAGCTCATGTAATGTTTTAATTTTCGAGTGATCCTGTAAAGGTATCACCTTCCTTCTGCATTGTTTGCATTTTTTGTAATTTGAATATGGATCACATGGCTAATTTCCTTTGTTTGCCTATGGAACTGCTTGATACCGTGAATAGCCGCCTGGCATGGACTTTTTAACGTCGGAACAAGACCACAAATTCAAGACACACCGGATCACTAGGTAATATTTTAATTGGCTTTAATTGATTTTGATAATTGGCATGCCTAGTGTGTAAACCACATTGAAACTACTTCTCCCCAATTGAAAGCACATGGAGTTTTGAATTCCCTTTGTCTGGCCACAAAAGGAAGCTGATGCTTCAGTGGGGGCCATGTGGAGAGGAGCAAGTGCCTAGCTTCTGGTGGGAGTGGTGTGATAACACCAAGAAGTTTTTTTTTTTTTTTTTTTTTTTTTTGCTGTTCTTCAACATATATTTCTGAGATGTGTACCTGGCAAAACAACATGCCACACCTGGTGCCTGCCTGATGAAGAGGTTTTGGACCTCGAAAGCTTTTAATTTTAAAGTGACCCAATAAAGGTATTGCCTTCCTCCTGCATTTTTTGTCTTAGAAAAAACACAATTCAGTGTTCATTTCTGCCAAAATTAAATGGCTTTTTTAATGTACATTGTGTTCCTTAATCTTTAAAATTTCATATACTCAGTGGCTGCAATCTACTAGTAAGCCACAAGTATAGTAGGCCCATTGAATCAATAGAGATTTGGGGAGTAACTTCCTTTGTAAAGTGCCATTGATTCAATGGCCTACTCTAATTGTAACTTACATCTGAATTTCAACTGTTGTATAACATCTTATTTAATTCTGCTTCCACCTTTAATTTTCAAAGCCAAGTTAAAATATAACCTCAATAAAATAAAATAAAATAATAAAACTATTAAACCATATTCCAATAGTAAAAAGAAATTTGTGTGTGAAGTGTCTGGGAAAATTCTAAGCCTGCACTTGTGACTCAAAATGCCATCAACACACACACTCTAATGACAAGCACCTTTGTCCTTCTGTTGCATGAGCTCTGCCCTACTTAGCTGAAAAGATTTCCAGTAAACCCTGGGTAATCAATATGATAAACTAGAATCTTTAGTTACTGGCAGTCAGCAGCTGTAGCTGCTATGGTGCTTCCCATAGCAAGAGTCACTGAGCATGGGAAGGGGAAAATCAAAAAGAGACTTAAAACTAATTAATGTTATCATGAAAAGATCTTGGGTACATGAAAGGAGCCTCAAAATGATATAGCGCCCACATGGCAAGTTTCTCAGTATCATGTGGTTCTTGTGAAACAAAAACTTAACCCTACAAGTCAAGGATGGCAGCATTAGGCCTATTACATAAATGTTTCTGTATATGTAAATACATAGTAGCCTGCTTATGGCCTTCTGGATAATGTAGGATCACAATGCATATCATCATTGCTCATTGCTAATATCACTGACAAGGTCCAATGGGCTCTGAAAACAACAACACTTGAAAGGCCACAGACTGCATGACTTTGATGTAAATGTACATTAGAATATACCTTTGTTGTAGGGGAGAGAAGAAAAAAAATGTGGTATTACTAAATATTTCATTCATTTCCCCCCCAACACCAACAGACAAATATTTTACACCAATGAAGAGAAGCATTGTAGAACTTAAAAATAATTTCAGTCTTCTATTGGTTTTCACTTTCCACTGCTAGCAATAAAGTTGAGTAAATTACTAAGAAAGACAACTTCCAAATGTTGTAGTCTCTCAACTTTCCCCTTCACTTGGATCATCAGGAATTATGTATTCTTGTATCCTTTCCTTCTCATTTGTTGTATACCTTAATTCTAGTTTGTGCATGTTGAAGAAAACAGACTCAATTTATTTATTTATTTATTATTTATTTATTGAATTTACTACCCCGCCCCACTCGGGAGAACCCGACTCTGGGCGGCTTACATCATGATAAAATAAAGGTAAAAGATAAAAACATATAAAATCGTAAAAGTTTAAAAGTTATCTAAAGTTAAAAACAGTACAAAACTGCACGCCAGTATTCCCATAGTTCAGACCCAGAATGGCACTCCTTAAATAAGCCACTTAGTATGGGAACCCATGTTCCCTGGTCCCCAAATATGTCCTGCCAGCCAGGTTTTCAAGCCCTTCCGGAAGGGCAAGAGCTCCGTCTGCAGGTGCAGTTTGGTGGGCAGGAGGTTCCAGAGGGTCGGGGCGGACACGGAGAAGGCTCTCCTCCTAGTACAGGCGAGATGCGCCTCTCTCGTTGAAGGAACAACAAGGGAGCCTCTCCGATCCGCCCTGGTGGGCCGGACAGATGTTCTTGGGGTGACACGGTCTCTTAGGTATCCTGGCCCACTACCATATAGGGCTTTAAAGGTAATAACCAGCACCTTGAATTGCACCCGGAGACATACTGGCAACCAATGCAGTTCCCGGAGTAGCGGCGAAGCACGAGCATAACGCCCACACCCCACCACTACCCGGGCCGCCACATTTTGTACCAGCTGGAGTCTCCGGATGGTCATCAGGGGCAGCCCCATGTAGAGCGCATTACAGTAATCAAGTCTGGAGGTGACCAAGGCATGTGTGACCATGAGCAAGGAGTCCCAGTCTAGGAGGGGGCGTAACTGGTGTATTACACGAAGTTGTGCAAAAGCCCTCCTGGCCACGGCTGCCACCTGCTCTTCGAACAGTAGCCGTGAGTCCAGGAGAACCCCCAGATTACGCACCAGCACCAAAGGTGGCAACTCCTGTGTTAACACAGGACCCCGTACCCACAGCCACTCAGTCTTGCCGGGATTCAGCTGTAGCCTGTTGTCCCCCATCCAGACCTTAACAGCCTTCAGGCACCTGGAAAGGACTTCCACCGCACCGCTTGGGTCCCCACGGGCAGAGATGTATAACTGGGTATCATCTGCATATTGATGATACCTAACCCCGTGGGAACGGATGATCTCACCCAGCGGCTTCATATAGATGTTGAATAGGAGAGGAGAGAGTACCGAGCCCTGAGGCACCCCATATTGCAGGGGCCTAGGGCTGGACTTCTCCTTCTCCAGGCACACCGACTGGGTCCTGCCCCTCAGGAATGAGGAGAACCAGGACAACACAGTGCCCTGGATCCCCAGACCCTGGAGCCTTCCCAGAAGGATGCCATGATCGACAGTGTCAAAAGCCGCTGAGAGATCGAGAAGAGCAAGGACAGACGGTTCCCCTCTGTCCCGTTCTCTCCAGAGATCATCCACCAAAGCCACTAGTGCAGTTTCGTTACCATATCCGGGCCTGAATCCTGACTGAAACGGGTCCAGATAATCCGCTTCATCCAGGACTTCCTGTAACTGCAGTGCCACAGCCTTTTCCAAAACCTTACCTAAAAAAGGTAGGTTGGACACTGGACGGTAGTTGGAAATTACCGTGGGATCGAGGGACGGCTTCTTCAAAAGGGGGCGCACTAAAGCGTGTTTGAAAGGTGCTGGAAAATGCCCCTCTTTTAACGAAGCATTGATAATCGCCTCGATCCAGCCAGCTGCCACGGTCTTGGAAGCTTTAATTAACCAGGCAGGGCAAGGGTCCAGTGCACAGGTCGTGGCGCGAACAGATACAAGAAGCCTGTCCACTTCCTCAGGGCCAACAGGGTTGAACCGATCCCAGATAACATGGCTAGACTGTGCCATGGTCAACCCCAGCTCCGTACGTTCCACGCCGGGATTCAGCTTCGAGCGGATCTGAGCGATTTTCTCCGCCAGATAATCAGCAAAATCCTCAGCCGATCCCTGCCATCCAGGGCCTGGGCCCCCTCTACCGAGGAGGGACCTGGTCACCCGGAACAAGGCCGCTGGGCGATTATCTGCGGAGGCAATAATGGTGAAGTATTGGCGCTTCACCACCCTCATCGCCACTAGGTAGTCTTTAATAGCAGCTCTAACCAGTGATCGGTCAGACTCGCTTCGAGTCTTCACCCAGCGGCGCTCTCGGCGTCTCTTAGCCCATTTCAGCTCCCTTAGTTCTTCAGAAAACCAAGGGGTAGATCGATCTCCACGGACTCGGAGAGCCTGTAGTGGCGCGATTGTGTCCAAGGCTGCCGTCGCTCTCTTATCCCACGCGGCGACAAGAGCCTCAGAAGAATCGCTTTGTAGGTCAAGAGGACAATCCCCCAGTTCCCTCTGGAATCCTTCCGGATCCATTAGCCGCCGGGGGCGGGCCCACTTAATCGGCCCTGCCTCCCTGTGGTGGAGTCCAGCCCCTAGGAAGTCTAGAGCCACCAGATAGTGATCTGACCATGGCACTGGGGTGGTATCTAATTTTTGTAAAAACAGATCACTCTGCCACAGCTCCGACAAAAAGATTAAATCCGGGGTGTGGCCACTGCTCCTGGTAGGACCCTGAATTACCTGAGTCAGGCCCACGGCTGCCATGGAAGCCATGAACTCCCGAGCCACCTCTGAGCCGGTCCCCAATGACGGCAGATTGAAGTCCCCCAGGACCATCAGCCTGGGGGTCTCCAACGCCAGCATGGAGACCGCCTCGAGGAGCTCAGGCAGGGAATCTGCTACTCTGCAGGGAGGCAGGTACATGAGCAGGACTCTCAACTGACCCTTAGGGCCCACACGCAAGAACAAGGCCTCACAACCCGGAATTTGTGGCGCCGTGGCCCTGGTGACTCCCAGAGACTCCCTAGCTATCACGGCGACTCCACCGCCCCTTCCCCTCTCCCTAGGCTGGTGCCAAATACCGAAACCGGCTGGGCATAGTTCCGACAGAGGGACACCATCCTCTGGCACCAGCCAAGTTTCGGTGATGCATGCCAGATCAGCCCGCTCCCCTAAAATGGTATCTGCGAGCAAAGGGGCCTTGTTGCAGACTGATCTGGCATTCACCAGCAGCAGTCTAAGGGAGGGGTCACTCTTGACCTTCTGCTCAGGGCCTAGAGGTGTAGCTGGGGGGCCAGAACACGGGACAGCAACCAAGCATCTGACCCGTGTTTTCCGAGTGCGGCCCGCCCCTCGGCTCCCGACGTAACGCCCCATGCCCGTTACCACACCAATATGGGCCCCATGGAAACCCCCAGCCCCAGCAGACAGAGCCCAATCCCCACCCTCTGGCTGGCAGACTTTCCCTTGTGACCCCTCATTTACATTCTCCCAAACCCGCTCCAGGGGCTGTCCATCCGCCGTAACTCCTGGCGGCAATGATAATGGTGGGGCCAGGGAAACCTGATTTGCGGACAGGTGCTGGTAGTGGCCATAGTAGCAACCGTAGCGACAGCCGGGAAGGTTTCTCCCCCCGCCGCTGGTGTTGCTCGAGGCGGCGGGGGAGGCGGCGAAGCTGGACCGAAGCTGTTTCCTCCATAAGAAGTGTCTTGTGGGACATTTAAAAAATAGTTTCTTGGCCAGCATGAGGTCTATAGGCTGTTTCTGTCTGTCACAACTATTATTTTAAACTTGTTTTCATTTCCATGATGAGTCAATTGTATACAGCAGGTTAGCACAGCTTGTGACTCATCAGGGAGAATACAGGCCAGCAACCTTGGAATGCAGCTTTCTAAGAGATTCATGGTCACCATCCCAGTTTGGCCACCTGCGTGTGGGAAGATTATGAAACTACAAATGACCCACCATATTTGACAAATGGGTTCTGTGTGACCTGAAGGGCATCTGATACATGCTTAGATACTGAACCTGAATTTATTTGTTTGTTGGATTCATTTCCAACCTTCCTCCCAAAAATGGTGAACATGGCAGCTCATAGTCATATTAAATAAAAGATATATGCATTGAAAACACAAAACATGATCAATTTTGGGGGGGAAGATAAAAATGTAAAACCCTGTTAAAAATAAACTTTAAAAACACATCCCTAAGAAAAGTCTAGTGTACAGCTGGTAACCAGTTCAACCTATAGCAGCCTGTCTTCTACATAAATCTGCCTTCTTATGAGTAGAAAGCAATAGGGAGGGAGCTAGCTTACATTCCTTAGGTAGGGAGTTCTAGAGCCAAAGAATGAGCACTGAAAAATCCCCCTTCAAATTTGTATGAAGATTCATACACATACATAAACACATATAAGCACACACACACATACACTTTGAGCATTCAGAATGATCTAAGTGAACTTGCAAGGCTCTTTAGATGTTAGCCACCCCACTTTTAAATCCCATTTGGTGTACACCTTTTCTAAAGATTCATCTACTTGGTAACAAGAACATGCAAAACTGCTTTGTACCTGCTCAGGCTATTTGTTTGGTTTTACCTCTTCTGAATTGTTTATTCTGGCTGTCGGCAGCTATCCAGAGTAGGCAAACATCTTACTTGTAATAAAGACAGTGGGAAAAGCATGCATCTGATTGTACTTGAAAGGTTGCTTTACTAGGAATCATCTTCCTTTCTATCCATTAGAGAATTGCTCCAGCCCAGACTAAACAGCAGCACCCCTACAGCTAAATTTACATGGATTACAATTACATAGACATTAATGGAGGTTGGGCTGATTATTGGGAAATAGATCATACCATATCATTCCAATACATTATCTATTTCCCTGTGGGATCACATACATAGTTTCCCATCACCTCCTATTCCATTGTCTTTGGAACTAGTTCTATTTCCGAACTATGGCCCTTCCCCAAAATAATATATATTACGCTTATTTTGTTGTCAAGATTGTTCCTACAAGGTTGCTTGGAAGTACTCGGGGTTGTTTGTATTATAGGCAATTTGGAAACATTTCTATATGCTACCTAGCAAATGTGATCTAAATAAAGAATTAAAGCTACCTGGTTGGACCTAAAAGAAACATGGAATCCACTTTTTCAAAATTGGTACTGTATTTGAATATATTGAATTATCAGAACCAAAAATAAGCATTACTTACCATGCAGCTATCCTCAGGTGGATAATCATTCAGGAGGGAAGTATTACTTGCGAGAGTGTATTTGTCTCCCTCTCTGACCACGTTGATCCTCTGTGCATTCAGTTTAGCTGGTGGATAAAATCTGGATTCCACAGCTTCACCAATCTCAAAGAAATGGCCTCTGGGTTCAGATTTCCAGTGCCGAAAACTGTGAGGATATTCTACTTGGGGGATTTGAAGTTCCTGCCCATCTTCATAGACCTGCTTTAAAACTCGACCACTGTATGCTGAGGATATTTTGAATCTAACTTTTCGAGATCTTGCATCATGCCTCTGGCTCAGTTTCTTCTGAAGTTCATCCATAGATCTGGAGATGTTTTGCAGTGCTTCCCAGAAACTAGTTCAGCAAAGATAGCTTTGGTCATACCTTAAAGGTCTCACAGTCAACTAAGCAATGTATAATTTACATGTTCTGCTAGTCCATCTCAGGTTACAGTTTAAGAGAATACCTGGATATTAAACATTGATGCAACTTCACAAGAAGAAGCAACTGCTGTGGTGAAGCATTAAGGAGAAATTTGTTGTATTATATTTAACAGCAATATTTGAAAGTAATTTGTAGCAGAAGAAACGGAAATACTCCTACAGCTAAGTATATGTTTCACAGTGACAGGAACAATTTTAAACATTTAGTCATTATTTGGCAGCTAAGGCGTATCATTTTATCTTAAACAAATTAAAAGATCAAGTGGCAGATTATAAAAGAAAAAATCTGTAGTGAACTATAGGACTGCTTGATCTTATGTTGAAAATGATTATAGCTGCAGTCCTATGATTGATTGATTGATTGATTGATTGATTGATTTAATATAGTTCTATACCACCTATCTGGGAGAGATTCCCACGCTGGACATTTTACATTTCAAAAATGAGATATGTAGCAAATAAATAATCAATCATAAGTATAAAATAACAATACAAAAAATTGCCAGCAGGATGGAGTTGTAAAAAAAATTCTCACCCTCCACTAGTGAGGATTGTGGCTGAGAATGAAGGGAAAAAATGGAAACAAATTGAAATAATTGAAGCTAGATTGCTGAAGGGAGAAGGTCTTGAAATGGCTCCCTAGACAGAATTATTTTGAGTTGGGTTTTTTTAAAAAAAAATCTATCCAGGGAAGAGGCCAGGTGTAGCTTCATTGGTAAGATGTCCTATAGTGTAAGTGTTGCCACTGAGAAAGTTCATCTTGTTGAAGCCTTATTTGTTAGTCTTGGTATCAGCACCTTAAACTGCAGCAGTGTTTCCCAAATGCTGGTTTTTGGACTTCAATTCCCAAAAGCCTAAGTCATTTCCCCAAAGCACTGATCAGCCAATGTACTGACTTAGGCTTCTGGGAATTGAAGTCCACTAGTGGGCTGTGTACCCCTTGTTGGGAACCACTGGGTTAGGCAATTCAGACATACAACTTTTGGGAGAACAGGGCCTGACAAATGCCATGCCACAAAAAATTGGACTTTCATTGATGATTTCCCTACCTTTGCCTGAAGAAGTGATCTTGAGTCATGAAAGCTTGCAATGATTTTTTTTTTATTTTTGTAATCCAAAAAAGGTATCACTGTCTTCTTCTAATTTGTTCTGAATATGGATCACACAGCTGATTTGTTTGTTTTATGGAACTTTTAGGAGAGACGTTCAACAAGATAACAAGGTCTTAAAGTATTCAGCACTTTGTATGTTAATTTTAACATCTTGTGCCTGATACAGAAGGGAATGTGGGGGGAGGGGGGAACCAGTTTGGGGTGATATGATCAAATTTCTTCATCCAGGAGATCAGCCAACATTTTTGATTCATTGTAGTTTCTGTATCAAGAACACGGCAGCCCCATTGCTGTAGTTAGGCCTTTGAGACTATCAATGTGTGGACCAGAATTGTCAAGGATTGCATGTTCACGTAGGGGTGCAGCTAGACAATCTGGCATATGGATTTGTTCCAGTTTGTTATTCTAGGCTGAGAGCCAAAACTAAGGTGATGAGATGCCTGAAACCTATTGAACATAGTAGAATCTGCCTTCTCCATACTCATCTATGGGAAATAACAATAAATGCAGGTGCCATTTCCAGTAGGGAGCAATTGTCATGGAAGGAGATACAAGGATATGGCAGCCCTGCTCCAGAGTTTCCTACCAGCAACTCTTCTGTAGATTGGAGAAACTGAGGTGGACACTGAGGTGGCTGGAGCACTTGAAGTGTCAGCGGTGGGAGGAATGCAGTGAGGGGGGAGCATGATTTGGAGATGAATGTTTGGGAAGGAGGGAGGACAATGACAGTGGAGAAATTAGAAAAAGGGATAGCCAATGTGGCAATAGAGGAGAAAGAAGGGGAAGAGATAATAGAGAAGAAAAAGAGAAGGGGCTAGAAGGAAAAGATGAAAGAGTGGGAAGGGAAGGAGGAAAACCTGCTACCTGGTTGGGCCTGGAGGGGAGAGTGGGTCTGGTTATGAGACCCACCAGAGGTTGCAGAGTAGCAGACCAGGGAACAGGTCCCTCACAAGCTGTATATTGGGAAGAACATGAGAGATGAGGGTGGTATAGGAGAAGAGGAAAGGAGAATAGAGACCAGCTTCGGGCAGAAAAACAGAAACTGCTATGTCCATCCACTTGACCACATTGTCATAGATATGTACATTGGTACTGAAGAAGGTTGAGGTTTGGTTACAATGGTGGATGTAGAGACTATGCCATTTCCCATGGGGCAGTGAGACTGGGTTGATGTTCCAAAACATTTAAGACATTTGGTGGTACTGTATGTGACAATGAAAAATAAAAGTTCCCATTGTTTGGCATTAAAGAGTGATTACTTATTTGCTTGAAGATATGAAAAAGAGAAGGCATGTTGGCCCCAACTACTTGTAGACAGATTTAACAATATAAGAAGAGTGATCAAAGGATCATCCAATCCCACACTTTCTTCACAGAATAACCAACCACTTGGCTGTGGGAAACCTGCAAGGAGGACATAAGTACTACTAAACTCCTCAATCCACTCATGTTCCACAGCAATGGGCAGACAGAGGCACATCACCTCTCATACTGGAATAAATATGTAGCCACTAACTGTGCTCTTCTCCATGAACCTGGCCGTTTAAGTTGCCCAGGTGGCATCTATCTTGTTGCGGTAGCTAATTTATTAGTGTGCCATATGAATCTCTACCATTTAGCTTCTGTGAATGACATTGGTCTCATGTATGAGGGCTAAATAAGCCTACCCATTTTCTTCATGTCTTTTTTACTCGTCACTTTTTAAGATAATTAGTTCAGTGTTTCACAGAAAAGTGCTCACCAGTTTATTTTTCTCTAATATTACATTTGTTCTGCACGATATTTAATTCACTCTGATTGTTCATTTTAAAGTTCCTCAGGAAAAAAGGGAGAACTACTTCTTTCATGAACTTACTATTTAAAAGTTAGGTTACTAAAACATTAGCTAATTTGTCACCTAAGTAATTGAAATAAATGTTGCTGAATTTCAATGGATTATATTTTAGAATTATTTCATGGGAAGAGCAGATGGTGGTGTCCAATTAAATCTTCCTGCTGATGGAATACCTTCTGTCAGTGGAAAAGTAAAGAGAATGGTTCCTCCTATGCACACCCTCAAAATGTGTTCCCTAGAATTGTTAGCATGTGGCAAAGGCAAAAGAGGGTAAGATAAGAAAGTCCCCTTGCATTAAATAGAAATCCACTTATATGACTTTAGGTTTCATCCAGAATCTCTTGTCTAAAATTGGCAACTCATTCGTTTAGAAAACTTTTTGCTTACATTAACTCAGTCAGTAGAACATGGCTTTTTTGAGGCAACAGCTCTGGTGAAAATATATATTTTTAGTCTATTACTAACTTAATGCATCCATCTATTATCAGTCTCTCAACCACATTAAAGTGAGTACAGTACTACTATTCTTCCCATGCATGCTGCGTATTGTATCTTTTACTACTGGTAATTTATTTTAGCAGGAGGAGGAGTAGCCGTCCCTGTTGCTACAGCAACTGCTAGGAATCTCAAACTGCTTACTAGTATTGACCTCAGAAAAGTTACTCTCTCTTCTACCACTGTAGCTTATTAGAAAACAGAAATGCTTCTCTCTCTCTCTCTCCTTTTTCTTTTTCTTTTTTTGCCGTGCAGCAGTGCCATCACTGACACTGGCCATAGGGTGATATTGAGGCTACCAGTTCAGACAGGTTCAAATGTCATGGGATCTAAAAAGATTCCTAGTTCTGGCTGTCTTCACCCCTCAGTCTACGCAAAGGTATGAAGTTTCAGATAACTTGGGAGAAAGCATGTGATGATGACCACCTTGGCATGGGAAAAACCATGGCACATGAATATTGTACTACTGTATAAAACCTCATCTCATGGCCCCAATGGATTTCACATTCTGAATAGAATCCAAAGGGAGCCTCAAGACAAGGAAAGGGGCTTGGGAATTTTAAATTTCTGAAAAATTGTTATAGGTGATGACACCATGAGCCTTATGTAGTGTAACCTTTGGCAAAAGGATTTCAGCCTCTAAGTCAGATATTAAAGTACAGTAGAACTAAACTCATGGTATTACAATACAGTGGTACCTCGCTTAAAGAACATAATGTGTTACACGGGATTGCTCTTTAAGCGAGTTTGCTCTTTAAGCAGAAACACCATTGTAAGTGATCAAATGTGACTTTGGGGCGGGTGCAAACCCCAATTTAGTTGTTAAGCAAGTTTTTGGTTAGTTTTAGTTGTTAAGCAAGATGACCATTCAGAGAAAATTCTGCCTTTTAAGCGAGTTAGTCTCTAAGTGAGACACTCTTTATGTGAGGTTTTACTGTACTATTCAAATTAAGACACTTTCAAATATCTTAATTAAAATGCTAGAAATAGCTTGCCTAAAGAGAGAGAGAGAGAGAACCAGCACATTGGCTAAAATAATGAAGTCTGATGCTATTGGTGCCTTGGATGCCTTCAAGTTGTTATTCAGCAAGGAGTCCACACATTGGTAGACATCCACGCAAGCAAATGGACTTCAGAAATTACGTCATTTGCATGTGAATTTTTAGCCATTTGGATATTGCATCACCCACTGGCTAGGTGGACCATGTTGTGTGCCCTTCGCTTTCACCTTGCCCAAGGGTTCCAATGGAGGACACTTTGGTGAGTTTTAGTCCTGGCCTGACATCATTGACAAGAGATGGGCAACATTGCCTAGTTAGACTGCTCAAGCTCCCACACCCTGACAAGGCTCTCACCTATTGGTGCAGGCCTAAGTAAACAAAAGGGTATGTGCTTGCCCAGTGGGGAACAGCAGGCAGGGGACAAACCTAGTTTTTTCTTAGCACATAGTTTAAGAATGGCCAAAGAAAAGGCTCTGTCTAATGTCCCCCACCAAATGAGCTCTGGTGAAACATGAGCCTTTCCAATAGTTCTCAAACTTGAGCCAGGCTCATATGGAAAAATACAGTCTTTCAGGTAGCTTGGATGTAAAAGGTCTTTATAGGTCTGTGATGGTGAACCTTGGCACTCCAGATGTTCTTGGACTCCAATTCCTAGAAGCCCAAGTGCCCTGTGAATCCACACGCATGGGTTTACTGTGATTCATCCGGCCCATGCTGCCCACATCGCTCCCGGAAGCGGAAGTAAAATGTGCTCAGATGGTTATAGGTCATAACCAGCACTTTGAATGGTGCCTGGACCCAGACTGGAAGCAAGTGAAGCTCTTGCAGGGAAAGAGATATGTATTCCTTAAAACTAGCCTTGGTCAGTAGTCTGGCTACACTGCTTCAGACCAATTAAAGTTTCTGAACATTCTTTCAAAGCAGCACCATGTAGATCTTCTTATAGTAATCCAGTCAGGACATAACTAAGGCATGTGTTACTTTGCCAAGTCAGCCATCTCTGGGAATGGGTGGAACTGGCACAGTAACTTTAACTGCTGCATAGATACACCACCAAGTTCTAATAATCCAGGCACCCTTATATTCATTTGTTCTGTTCTTCTGGCCATATATTTGTGTGCATCACTGAGGCTTTAGATAACGCTTTGTAAGATTGGCTCCCTAAGGGTGGTTACCAGAACAGGCAAAGCACAACACAAAAGCAAATACTGTATGCAAAAAGCAATCTATTTGCACATCTATATATCCAGATCAGTTCCCCTTATTATTAGAAGTGTCAAAAACTCAGGTGGGCAGACTACTTGCATCACTGATTTTTATGCATCTGGTTTATAGCCTATTGCAGGAAATTATGAGAAGCTGCATAACAAGTTTCCTTATGTGACATTCATAACAGTTCGATTGATATAACACTTTTTCCTTTGGTAGTTCTTCCCATTTCAGAAGTGGCAGTTATTCTCTCCAGATATTCTAAATCAGGTCATCTTGCTGCCAGTCATATGTTGCTCTCTGAATTAAATTAGTACTGTAATATAATTGCATGCCATCACATCAATTCTGACTTATAGTAACTTTTCTCAGGGTTGATGAGGTAGAGAATATACAGATGTGGTTTACCATCTCTTATTTGGGGGGTGCCCTCAGATTGTGCAGATTGTCCAAGGCTATACAGACTGGCTCTTCTCTTAGGAAACACCGTGGGGAAACAAATTCACAGCTTCTGTTTTAACAATCAGATACTTAAACTACTGAACTATCCAGGCACTATGCCCAAAACACTGTTGAGCTGTTGCACAAACAGGGTAACTTTGGGAATTGACTTGTCATAAATTAAGAGAGTTATGTGGCCATTATATGTTTCCTATGGGGTTATGTGACTCACTGGGCAACAGGTAAGGTCTACAGATTTTTTTAATTACAACAAATTGTCACTAAAGGTTATGTCACCTGCTTAAGTGTAAACAGGATTTCAGCCAACAAGTGATATTTAAGGCTAGATTAAGCTAATGTTGTTCATATTTGAGGTTAAAATTAGAATAGGGGGAAATGCAATCCTCCCATGTGCCCAGACATTGTATATTGTCATTGGCAGTGTTCAAAACAATATATTGTGTGTTTTGCCTAGGACTGAGGAAATGGGTCAGCTTTACTTCCTCTTGCATTTGACCTCTTTGAATCCCAAATATGTGGCTTGAGAACTTTAATAAAGTCTTCAGAGATGGATTGGAATGACATGTTCCTCCATCAAACACAGGCCAAAATTAATAGCTACATCCTCTTCCAATAGGGAAAAGGGGATTTTACATTTGCTTAGTGCAAATGTGTTACAAATGAGAAACCTATCAGGAAAAAATGGTAAATGTAATTCACAACTAACATGGTTGAATACACAGGGATTCAAAACCCATAGTCCTGATGGAAGAATCTTGTTCTTTTTCTATATTTAACTTTGTAAACTCTCAAGGTCTTTCCTTTTCAAACATGAAGCAATTAGAAAATTTGGGGAAATTTTTATTTTAAAAAAGGAAAGAAAATGCTAACCTAGCTCTAATTTTGAAGAGAATGAACTAATATTCAGAATCTGATATTTTATGTAACCAGGAAAATTTCCAGTGGCTGAGATAATCTGACACTTTGTATTAATATTTTGGAAATAAAACATTCTCTTGTCTCCAGCACAACTTCTGTCCAGTTGAAGTCCTACAGCATTTATGGGGCTTAGGGTGTGTATCGCTCAGTGAGATGTCTGCTGGAAGCAACAACAGCAAAAACAAAAGCAGGTCATGTCACGTGGTCTTGGTTTGAATTTGCAATGCCCTTAAGAAGAAAATTAGTTAAAATAATAAAATGTTTTGCAAAAAGTCAAAATGCCAGGAAGTCAGAGGAAAAGAAAAGGTTTCCTTTTTTTTTCCTGCTTAGATGGCAGAATTAAACCATCATTGTAGGGGAGAGAGAAGAATGTTTGACATACTCATGTTGTTACTAAAGGTAAAGGTCACCCTTGCTTGAAAGCCAGTCGTATCTGACTATAGGGTTCAGTGTTCATCTCTCTTTATAACCAAAGAGCCAGCACTGTATGCATTTTTGCAGATGTTTCTGTTGGCATGTGGCAGGCATGACTAGACACCAGAGTGCACATAATGCAGTTTACCTCCCCCCTGAAGTGGTACCTATTTATCTACTTGCAATTTGTTGCTTTCAAACTGCTAGGTTGGCAGAAGCTGGGACAGACGGGTGCTCACTCTGTCATGCAGTACTCGGGTCTCAAACTGCTGACCTGCCAATCATCCAGTCATCAAGTTCAGCCTCTTAATGGCTAATCTTGAACTGAGCAAAAGGGAATGCAAGTTACGAATAAAGGGAATGCAAGTTATGAATAAAGGACAGCAGTCAGGTGTCTGGTTGGCACAGCAATTAATAACCATTGTTACCTTTAAGTAGCAAACATAAGAAAAAAGTTAAAGGTCACCATTTCTCAAAAGCCAGTTGTATCCAACTCTAGGGTTCAGTGCTCATCTATGTTTATAGCTGGAGAGCCTGTAGTCGAGTATTAAATTTGCTACATTTCTCTCCCCCCCCCCCCCCAGTGAACTCAAGATTTGCTTAATGGCTTGTCCACACTAGGCAGGTCAGGCTGAGGCAATGTGACTGGCTGAAAGTCATCCCCTGAATTATCATGGCAGAATAGGACTTCAGAGTAGCTTTCCTCAGTTTGGATGGAAATAAAAACAACATGGAGACTTTTGTGCATCTGAAGCATTGCTTGGGTACACAGAACTGCAACTACAGCAGTCACTTAGGAAAAAAAGAAAAAAAATCAAATGCCCAATAAAACAGACTGAAAAGTAAAAATTAACTCACATGTTTTTCTCATCTTTAGTGACAAACGGTGTCTGAATACATGGAGGAACCTTGCTGAAAAAAACTGTCAACTTCCACCAGAGTTTTCTCTCCTGGATGTTAGTAAAAGGTTGAGCTTATGTATCTTTGTCAGCATTTGTGTGGAGAGGGGGAGCCCTGTATGCTTCATGCAGATGTATGTGTGTTTGTGTGTGTGCCCTATTAGAATATAAACTTTTTTCTAATTTCCTCTGCTCCTCCATGGAGAAGCAGAGGAAGTGACTCTCTTCTTCAGCCACTTTATGATTTGGCAAATTGATGACTAGCTGAGCTGGTTCAGATAGCATTGCTTGAGATCCAGTATGCCATTTGGATGTCAGGATCATACCAAATGTCATATTGGACCTCTACCTGACCCCAAGTAATCCTATGTAGTCCACAGCAGCATGCACCAGCACATTCCAAAAGATGTTATGTAGACAAGTTCTCAGCTGCAAGATTTCTTTATAGGCAGAGTAGTCCATATGGTTTCCACATGTATAAAGCAGAATGAAGATCTGCCTTCTTCCCATATGGTTCTGCTGTTCTGTCTCCAGGTGTTTGCTTCCAGAGAGCAGCTGTTTCATAAATGTATCAAGCCTTGAAGCCATCCTTATGATTCAGCACATGTACTTTCTATGAGCCAAACATGTCTAGCCTCTGATCAGTGTGCCAACATCCTAGCTGATAGATGCACTAAATAGAAGTGGACAAAGAAGAATTCTAGGTTGTCCTTTCAAATGATAAGCTTGCATGGCATAGTGTTCCCTATACACTCTGGACACTCTATCCAAGACCTGAAAGTTACAATTCTGGAACAGAGAAATTACAAGACTAGGATCCAAAGAGAGACAGCAGAAATCAAATACATCTATCTGTTGGACAGCCATCACAGAAGCTTAAATATTAGCCAAGGGTTTCTGGGACATTACCAAATTTGATACACAGATTCCCATATGCTGCTAGATATTTTATATACTATATTTTGGTGTATTATACCACCTTCACTAACCTTCCTGCAAATTCTCTCTTGCAACATGAACACAATAGGATGTGCCCACACAAGTAAGAGGTCAACCAGTAAGAGGTCAACTAATAAGAGGTCAACCAGAAAGAGTTTAAACTCATTAGCATATGCTTTGCTTAGCAACTTCACACTTTTGAGATTGAAAGGGGGACATTTAAAACTAATCTGAATAATCTATTGTTACTGCTAGCTGTAGGAGGCTGTATTGATATGTGTGCTTGTCTGTCATTCTGCTTAATTACTCATTGCTTTGTGATCCTTTTTTCCTTGTGACATCTTGACCCCTGCATCTGGTATATATAAACCATGCCTGGAGGTTTTACTCCTTGTCTGAAGAAGTGGACTTGATCCACGAAAACTAACAATAAAAATATAGCAGTTAGTTATTAAAGTGCTGCAGTCTCTTTTAAAAAAAATTTTTTAATTTTTATTTTGTTTTCTGATATGCCTGTTCCTTATACTGTACAGTATTTCAAATTATTTTGTGGACATATCATGGGGTTGGTGTAGATGTACTCTAAGATGTTCTATTATTCCTAGCTTCTCATTTTCAGCCATAAAAAATCACCCAAATTATAACCATCAAGTGTTATGAATAATTTCTCAGGTAGATCAATATGATTCAATTCTCCTCTACTGAACTTGGAAGTCTGAAGACAAAAGTAAGTGAACATCTTGTTTCCTGCCTTGGGGCAGGGGAGGACTGAAGTCAGGTTTTTCTGGCATAGACAGTCTTCCGAAAGAGGAGAACAGCCAGAGAGCCAAGGAACATCTGAAAGTTCCTTAATCTTTGCCATAATCTTTTTAATGACAGATCTAGCTTTGAGGCACCGTAAGGTATGTGTGAAAAGCCTGGGGAAGTCAGTTATTTCAATGTATAAATGAATCCATGGACAGAGGGCGGATCTTAGTGCTATGTAAACAATCAAAGGGCAGGATATAAGTGTATGAATGTGTAATAAAGACAGGTCTCTGATGTACTTATTATGTTTGCCCAGGAACATATATCATAATCTATACAGTTAACTCATGTCTCATGCAGTGTGAGAACAGGGGCTTCTCTGCCAAAGGCATCTTGCACAATAAGCCATTTCGCACTTCAGTTGTTATATGAAAATGAGTAAACACAAAGGGGTAGACTCTGCAAAGTTGGGTGGATAGCTTAGTGCAGTGGTTCCCAACAAGGGGTACACAGCCCACTAGTGGACTTCAATTCCGAGAAGCCTCAGTCAGTACATTGGCTGATCAGTGCTTTGGGGAAATGACTTAGGGTTCTGGGAATTGAGTCCAAAAACCAGCATTTGGGAAACACTGGCTTAGTGAGATATTTGTCTAGAGAGCCAGAGGTTAGGGCTTCAGTTCTGCACTGTGCTTTCCAGGGGAAAAACCAGCCTATATAGCCTTAGGTAAATTAGATAGTCCCAATGAAACCTTCCAAAGAAGGGAATAGTTCTGAGTACTCTACAGCTAGAAAACCCTGGCAAGTAGACCTGACCTAATGACTGTTCTTGTTGTTAAAAAAAACCCCGTGGAGTAACAATTCCTACTAAAATATGGAAATTCCTTGCCTTATAACATAGAGACATGTAAAGTGTTACACAAAAAAATGCAGAATTATAAGATAATATACACAGTCTTTGTGCTAATAACAAAAGTCTTTTAAATATCAACCTTTCTCTTTTGCAGAATGATCTCCTTTTCTTTACGTCACTTGTTGGGTGCTATTAGACATTACACGTAGCCAATAGATGGATAGTTCAGTAAGTTAGGTTTCTGTCTGTAGAGCCAGAGGTTGGGAGTTCAATTCCTAACTGAGCCTCTTAGGCACTGGTGGGATGTCAAAAATTTTACTACCCACTGTGATGTTATCACAGTGTGGGCGAAGCTAATGTCATGATGTCATGGGCGGAGCCAACATCATGACATGATGATGTGGGTAGGGCCAAAGAAAAAAATAAAAAATAATAAAAACATAAAATAAAAATAAGCACACAAACACACCCCTCAGAACCACCCACCCACCCACAACACAAACCCGTAAATAAAATGAATAAATGAAATAAAAAGTACATTAAAATACACCCACCAACCCCAAACACAAATCAACCAGAGCTTTTAAACCAGAGATTAAAGCTTATTTTGGCTAATCTTTCTCACACTAGGTGAGATGGAAGGACCTACAGAATGAACTCACCACAAAATGGCTTCATTTTGGCACTTTTCAACTTTTCAACAGTTAAAGAAGTTAGGTACTAAGTCTTTGCCTAACCAGTTCTCTAGGATAATATGCCTTAATGTAAATGTAAAACAGCTGTACCTCCTTAAGGGTTCTCCAATTGGAACAGCAGTTGGAACAACACAGGTGTAGCTTATTGATGAGGTAACTCCAATACTTTGCTTAAAAAACCCAAGCCAGGCTGCCAGGCCTGCCAGCAGCCAGACCTTTTTAGGAACTGTGGTAGTACATCAATATAGGTAAAGGTATTAAATACACATTAAAATACACACAGACACACCACATCCAAAGGTGAGTCACTTACCCTGGGGAGCAGGCTATAGGGAGCTTCAGCCTAGCAGCTTCTCTTCCTCCTCCCTGCTTGGGAGGACAGCAAGGAGGCCATGCATACGTGCCAAGCACTGTAGGCGTGCATGCACACCAAGTGCTTGACGCGCATGCACAGTGGGGAACCAGTGAAAAGGAATCTCCGAAGGTGGTTCCCCCCAAAAGCTGCTACCGGTTCTCCGGGACACTGGGAAAAGATACTGCTGGTTCTGGCGAACTGGTGCAAACCTGTTACATCCCATCACTGTTCTTAGGGGAAGTGTCAGCTGTGTGGCCATAGGCTCAGTCCTTGGACTTCCCTAGAAGAAGAGAATGGGAAGCCATTTCTGCTGTTCTCTATCTAGGAAACCCTGGAAAGGGCTTCCATGTGTCAGAATTGGTTTGACAGCATGGGAAAAAATGTACAAT
Source organism: Furcifer pardalis (assembly GCA_030440675.1). Taxonomy (NCBI): domain Eukaryota; kingdom Metazoa; phylum Chordata; class Lepidosauria; order Squamata; family Chamaeleonidae; genus Furcifer; species Furcifer pardalis. The sequence goes on along the minus strand of CP126893.1, from coordinate 81,879,174 downwards.
CTCCCCACAAGCACAAGACCTAAATCCAAATATTAATCCCAAATGAAGTTAAACCCATGGAATCTAATGCGGAATGGCAAGTCAACAGTCACATAAATTGAGTCAAGGGGTTTTAAATTTTTAAAAAGCAGTTTTAATTGACAGTTATTAATTTTAGTAATGTTTTCTGTAGCATTTTGAACTGTGATTACTGTATAGTTTCAGCGATTTGCAAACTGCTTTGGGTCCCCTGTGAAGAAAAATGTAGCATATACATAACATTAAAAAACACAGACATGCATGGATATATACTGTAGTTTGATTCAAGGCCAGACATTTGCTTCTTTCCAGCAGATGTTCAGGTGTTTTTTATGTATAACAAAAAATGAAAAGAAAGCAAAAATAAAAACAAAAGTGTTGTGATACCTTTAAAATAAAATGTTTGAGCGTCTCATTTATATGCAGCTTTAGTATAATAATGTGCACAGTATTTTCAGTTTATTGCTTTTCTTGCAAACCTTAATTATCGTTCACTTTCTCAAGTGCCTTGGGATGCCCCTCAGGTAGGCTTCCTCAAAAACACTCAGACTGGAAAAGAAATCCTGTTCATCTTTAAAATGCCAAAATACTTTTTTTTTGTATTTTGTTTTTGAAAACAGAGAAACAGACAATGAGTATGTTTCTCCTAACAACTTGATTTCCATAAAATCAGTCGTGGCAAGAGTTCAAAAAATACAAACAGCAGAACTCTTTCTACCCGCTTATTTCCTATACACTGATTTTGACTGCCGACATTTTGATTCTGATGTTATGTGAGGTGAAGAGAGTCAAACAAAAGGCATCTTGACTCTGAAATCTCAGTTTGTCTGACTAAAAGGAATACGGTAAGTAACAAGTTAGTGAAGCCGCACTAGCTCAGTAAAAGAAGCCATAGGTTTCTGTTTATAAGAGCTGAAGGCAGGGCATATTGGATATCACTTATTCATAGGGTCACTGTATGTCAGAGGCATTTTGTGGCACATAACAACAGTGTTGTTAGCTGGAAGGTTGGCAGGTCAGTAGTTCAAGACCCGAGTACTGCAGGACACAGTGAGCTCCCATCTCTGTCCCCGCTCCTGCCAGCCTAGCAGTTTGAAAGTAAGACATAGCAAATAGATAAATATCCCTAGATGGGGAAAAGATCTTGGGGACATGAAAGGAGCCTCATTTGGGCATCTCCTGAGTGGAGTTCCTCCAGCAAAAATCCTTTCAACCCAGAAAGCACCTTTGTGTGCTTCTGACACGATTACATTTTTTTGGGGAAAAAACTCTTTGAAGTCGCAACCAGCCTATTACATGGGCATTTATAGGAGATAACAGGAAGTGTGTGACCCATGCATTATCCAACAGACACAGTGTTTGTACTAGTTTACACAGTGCACTATGCACAAAAATTAAATTAACACACCACTATGCAGTTTTGCCCCCAACCCTGGAAGAATTATCTTGGACCATAATACTCAATGGTCTGAGACATTAAAACACTGCAGATGGCCTCCTCCATATGATACCATTAACAATGCAGTTTACATAATCTCTAGAAAAAAACCAGAATTCCATAGATTTTTTTTAAAAAGGTATCCAACATTCATGTTAAAATGTCAATATGGTGATTCTGAACTCAAAGAGCATCAGATCAGTTTTCCTTTTGTGGCTCTGTAACCGATTGTAGTGTTCCTTTTTTTCTAACCAGGGATAGCTCTACCTTTCAGAGGAGTAAGGTAGTCACCTTAATGACAGGCCATAAAGACTAGCAATTTTTACTATTCCTTCCACATGGAAGATTCTCTAATGTTGCTAGATCCCCTTCCCTTCCCAGCTTCCCCTTGTTGCTACATGCCCCCTCTACCTCTCCAGCTTGTTTACTTGCATATTCATATGGGTCTTCCATGTGAGTGCCTACATATGATCCACCTTCCCTCTAACACCAGAGACTCAAAGCAGCCAGTATAACTTTATTGAGAGATAGCCGGACTATACCACCACTGCTTTCTATGCAGGCTAGGAGGTGAGGAGAAAGAATGTGGCACTGATGGAGGTGACAGTATAGGAATCACAGGCATTGTGACAGCAATGCAGCCACTAAAAGCATGATATGGTGAGGTTCCCTCAAGTGGTAGAAAACCTTGGGCTACAGCTGCCTCTAGTAAAAGAGCTTAGCAAATGCCTTCTTTCAGGACCATCCTTCCTCATCTTGCAGACTTCCAGATATATTAGTACAGTGGTGCCTCACTTAAAGAGCATAATGCGTTCCACAGGATTGCTCTTTAAGTGAGTTTGCTCTTTAAGCGAAACACCATTGTAAATGACCAATTGTAGGGGGATTGCGAACCCTGATTTATTTGTTAAGCGAGTTTTTGGTTGGTTTTATTTGTTAAGCGAAGCGAACATTCAGAGAAAATGCTGCTCTTTAAGTGAGTTACTCTTTAAGCGAAATGCTCTTTATGCAAGGTTTGACTGTACATAATTCTCATCATTCCTAGTTAAGGGGGTAGAGTTAGGGAACACACAGTCCATTCCAACATGCCTGGAGGCTCTGAAATGCCCAGCATACACCAGCCTACGCAAGTCCTACTTTACTGAGTCTAATGTTGGAGGCAATTCAATGCCCCTATTCCCGCTGCCTGAATGAAGGTATTCCTGGTGTGGATACCAATGCAAAGCAAGCTTGCCTCAGACCTCCTGTCACTCTGGAACACAAACTGATGTTTCACTTGCAATTATCGTTCATAGTACAGAAAACTGGTCTGCTGCCCAGGAAGTACACAAGTTGTCTAGAAGTGGTGTGCTAATATCTCTCTCCTAGTCAACAGGAGATAAAGTTTGGCCAGAGCCATGCTGACTAAGACTAATAAGAGTTGCCAACCAGTAGAAGTGAGTCCTTTGCTTTTGTGTGCTAATGCAATGGAGTTTATCCTTCTCTCCCTCTTAAGCACTTCCTCCCCAGCTGAATATCTGCTCAGAATGTAGCCTTCCTGGTGAAGGAAGGGGATCAGTAATCGATATCCCTTCTACTTCCATTTACAGAATTGCAGAAGATTACAGTGGAATCCCAGCCAGTGCTTTTGATTTTTTACCCCTCCTTGAATGGCAAGCCATCTTTGAGAGAGTTTTAGACAGAGGGAACTGGGGGAGGCTGATTTTGAAAGGCAGTGCAGAGCAGAGAGGTACTCCAAACACTGTCATGTATGTGTGCACAAGCCTATGAACAGATCTGAAGAAGCTTTTTGAAATATTTATAAACTATGTAATATGCAATAAAATAATTAGCACCTAATGTGGCATCAGATTCAAGGTTAATTTTTTATAGATCATCAGTGAAAGTTTCACTGAAAAATGTGCCAAGTTATAGATGAAATGTAGCAATATCTCTTTTTAAATCCCTAGAAATGTAGAGCAAAGCAGACTTGTAGAGCTGCTGACTTCAACATGCAAGAGTAACATGCAGAAACAGCTACTGCATGATCAAGCTTGCCCTGCTCTTCATGGTCATATTTTAAAAAACCTCTACCATGAATACACTCAGCATTTATTCAGTTAAACCCTTCATTAAGGGACTGTAAATCAGTCAGTCAGTCAATCAACCAGCGGCAGCATCCTGATTAGCAGACTTGCACAATTCACATTTTTTGCAAACAGGTATTTTGGATGATAATGTTTATGGCGCTGTTACATGGTTTTCTAACAGTTCTCTGGTACCAGGAGCTGAAACAGCTCCAACCAGGGTAGCATTCAGACCTTGCAACTGGTATTTTTCTAGACTACAAGTCCCAGAATCTCTCCCCAGCCAGCATGAACACTTTTCCAATGTCTCATTTTGTCTATGTTTTGGTGTGTTTCACTCCTTGCACCTTCAAACCATGCATGATCCATCTATATCAGGGATTCTCAATCTGTGGCCTGTGGGCCAAATGCAGCCTATAGTGCCATTTCATGTGGCCCCCTACTGCCTCCACCACACCAGGAAGTGTCATGTGGTGGAGGAAGGGCAAAATTGCTGTCTGGCCCCTGAAGCTGTCAGAGGGACTGTGACCCGCAAACCCCCCCCCAGCTTAAAAAGGTTGAGAACTCCTGATCTATATGAACCATATGATTCTCTACTTCCCCCCTCCCCAGATCTCTCAGGAATGCATTGGCAACATTTGCACTCAACCTATTTTTTAACAGTGTACTTGTCAAATAATTTAGGAGGGATACCAAAAAATATGCACACTGCTAAAGTAGCTCTGAATCTAATTTACAGGTATTTCCCACTCTGCTTTTGTGCCTCTCAGCAAGTCTAATAGAATAAGCACAACTGTGTCATTAGCTCTCCATCCATTCTTTGAAGAAATGTTCACGTTATGTAAAACAAACTTATTTGCATTTGATAGATGTTAGAAAGTTAGAACAACATAATCTGTGTGGCTAATCTAATTTGTAAGGGAGAAAGAGGCTCTACTGTGTCTATGAATTGCCTTGTCTCACATTTGGTATCTCAGGACGAAACTGTCACCTGTTGATTCCTAGCCCTTCCCTTGAATTTCCACCAGCCCTGGAAAACATTGTTCTTTAACTCAGGAGAAGGCCCTAAAATGAAAGTTCATGTTCAAGCAGCCTCACCCCAAACTTTCTATCCCCTACTTATTTAGACAGTATTGTTGCCATGGTGGGTAGGGATCTGGGCAGACTTTGGAGGATGGCAGAAGATGGAGGAACTTGACTGTAGTCCATGGAGTTACAAAGGGTCAGACTTGACTGTTGGGGGGGGGGGGGATCTAATTTCTAATACAGTAATACCTCATATAACATTAGTATCGAATAACACGAAAATCGCATAACATCAAGGAATCTGGGGGGAAGAATTGCATCAGATAACATTAAGATCCTATGGGATGCTTCAGATAACAACCGCGAAAGCCTGTGTGGTTACAATGTATCTCTATGGATCCCATAGAGGATCAGATAACACTAAAAATCATATAACACGAAGACTTGTGGAACCAGGTTTTAGTGTTATATGAGGTTTTACTGTACTATCATTGTTTACCTAAAGCAGTTCTGCTGATGGCCACCAACCACCCTTGGCTTTAGATTGTGTAAAGCTCTTCTCTTCCTCTTTAATATTACAACTCGTGTTTCATTTTACCTTCAGTAAACCCCATTGTTTTTGTGGGGAAGCTGACTCCTAGGGAAGGGGGCCTAGGGCTGCAGCCTTAATTCCTCAACCTTACTGGTCTTTTTGATGCCTTTATATACAGATAGGCATAATGTGAGTTTCTGGAGTTTTTCCTTCTTATCATTTTACACTCCTCCTCTGTTCCTAAAATAGTATCCGTTTCATCAAAAATCATTTGCCAAGTCAAAGTATCGATTTGAGTTGCTCTGGTAGAAAGCCAGAAAAAATCTACACACACACATCCTCCTCCTCCTGGTTTGTAATCACACCTCCACCCCTCTCCCTTGCCCAAAATATGTGTAGGAGTCACAGCTTGGCAGCCAATGAGTTAACAAGGCAGCGTGAGTTAAGTTGAGCTAAGTGAGTAATCCAGCTAGTTAAAGTTTTCAATGCAGCTGCAATTCGTAGAGTGTGAGAAAGGGGAAAAGCAAGCTCAGAAGCTGTTATTTCACCAGCTGAACTATTTCTGAAGAGGTCACCAACACAAGGTCAGTGGCATTCTGCAAAAATTAGCAACTGCTTCTGTTTCTTTTCCTCAGTTTGCTCTTTCAGACAGGAGAATCACCCAGTGAGAAGCTTCTACTCCCCAAGCATATGACCCTTCCTCAGTGGTGTGAAATTGGTTCAGTGGGTAATGATTTGTAATGTACATCAAACTAGATTTTCCATGGTTCTGAAGGAGGGGGGATGTGGAGTTAACAACATTTAACAATAAGGATCTAGGAAGAATCCATTTAGTCGCAATAATACACATTCACCTTTCTGTGCTGTGTGATGTTTTTGTTTTTGCAGGCCATGACATGAATTCAGGATTAAGTATCTGCTTCACTTCAGTTTAACATGCCACTGTGAAAGGTGTTAAACAGGTTAAGTTACTTCATGCAGTGGGAGGAATAATTCCCCCCCCCCTTCCTGGGGCTGTTTTTGGGCTATCGAGTTAGTTCAGGAAAAAAGTAGCTGAGAAACTGTCAGTTTCTCAAGAAAGGCTATTTTAGTTCCCAGATTCGCTGACATAAGGGCTTGCCATCAGAGTACCTTGCATACAAGAAAATATAGGAAAAACTAAGAAATGCTTGATAAAGATAACATGAAGCTGGGCAGGTGGTTCCTAGATCATGTGTGTAAGTACTATCCTGTTTAGAAAAGGGGAAAGGAGAGGCAGGAGTCCTTTGGCTCTGTATTTTAGCAGGACACCATCTGTCTTTATCTGGTATGTTCATTTTACTGTTTTCACAATTTACTTATTGTGGGGTAGGTGGTTGTTAACTTGATTTTTAAAGGGACTGATTGTTCCACAATGCCTTCAGAAAGAAAAGCATTGCCTTGGCATAATCATCTTGTTTTAAATCAGTGCATTTCTGTATTACTGAATGGAACACAGATTTCTCCTAACTTGATCATTTGGTATGATTCCGCTTTACCAGTACTTATTCACAAGTGACTCATGCCAAACTTGAGTTGTAGGGGGTGGAAAACACACCACACAGACTGGCTGACGAAATGTGGCTTTGAAATGTAGGTGGCTTACATCTCATAATATCAAACTGGTCAGGTTTTGCAAACTCCCCTCTTCTGTTCTTTTCTTTCCCCAGGATTCTGGATTGCAGGTTCTAAAATTGCAAGTATCCTTTACGCTGGATATTCCTGAATAACCCATTTGTTCTTCTAAAGATCATGTGGGCTTTTCCAACTTTCCTTGGGATTGGAGATTTTTATTAGAGCAAGAACAAACACAACATGGGTGATTTAGCATTATTTGATATGTTAGAGTGTCCGATGTGCCTAGAGAAGCTGGATGTCTCAGCCAAGGTGCTCCCTTGCCAGCACACTTTCTGCAAACCCTGCCTCCAGAGAATCTTGAAATCACACAAGGAATTGAGGTGCCCTGAATGTCAAACCCTGGTTCTCTGCAGCATTGAAGAACTTCCTGCCAACTTGTTTTTGATCCGCCTCTTGGATGGAATCAGGTTTGGACCCAATCTGGTGAAGTTTGGCTCTCTCCAAAGATCTGGGGTCCTCTGTTCTCCTGCCTCCATTAGAAGGGTCCGGGGAGAGCCGAAAGCTCTGCGACTCCATCATTATGGGGTGACTTCCAGTCCCAGGATCCCTATGGAAGAGGTAAGGATGTTCCATTTCTTTCTTTTATTCACTTGATTAGCAGGACACTTTGAGGCCACTTTTAATTTGAAAGTGGAATGGTTGAGTTAATTGCATAGTTGGCTGATTTGTCTTCATGCTATCGAGCTGTTTTAACTGTATTTGTTCCGCAACTTTCTCTTTAAGTTCAAATTTACTCTCGGAATTACAGTATTTGGCAGTGAATAAGATGCATCAGAGTATAAGACACAGCCCGTTATTAACAAAATAGCCCACCATAGGCCACTATATACAGTACAAGACACACTCCATTTTCCACTGTATTTTAAGAGGGGGAGTGGGTTTTATACACCAGCAAATACAGTATATCAAGAATTTTGCTCCTGAGTTTTCAAGGAATTGCCATCTCCAGCTGAGCCCCCAATTATTCAGAGATGTTTCAAGTGGCATTACAGTTACTTCTATTTCCAATCATAGATTAAATCAGGGAATGGAGAATTCACACCTGTGGCAGAGGAAAATGAGTTTCACACTTATTGAGAACTGAGGAATGTTTGATTTTCACAGAACTTGGAGGGAAGGGTGGAATAAAGATTTGTTGGATGCTGTTACAACCTGGGCAAGAGAATTAAGTTATTTGATGTTATTTAAAAGATGTGACTGGATCTTAATATGGATAAAAAGTAAGTCACTTCTGTCCTTGACTCTCTGATTCTAGTCATACCAGTCTTTCTGTTCTCAAGGGCCTTTCATTAAAAAGAAAAACCAGTATGAATTCCTTCTTTTCCTATGTTTGGCTTCACCCATGTGTAAATTTGCTGAGTATGTAGTGCCAGGATCTCAGTGAAAGGAGGAGCTTCTGTGGGAGAATTGCTTTCTTAGTTCTTACTGTGTAAGCATCTTAGGGTTGGTGATAATATGTCTTTGTGGGGAAACCACTGACACACCACATGCCCTAGCTAGGTATCATCTTAACAAAGGAATATACCTATTTTGTGAAGTCCTACTGTAGACCTCCCTTTTCAGTGGTCATTTAGGGGGGCAGAAAGTTCTACATAGAAGTTCATTGCAAAGAAACCTCAATCATTTTTAAGGAGACCAAAATAATCTCAAATTAGGCTGGTTCATTCTCTCTTAATTCTGTGAGAAATCTATTTTATCAGAGCAAGATAAGCAGTTACAGTAAGTCTCAATGGGTGAAAGCAGCCAAATGTCTTCTTCTCAGTGGTGGGATGTCAAAGTTTTTACTACCCCACCATGATGTCATCACAGTGTGGGCAGAGCCAATGTCATGACATCATGATGTGGGTGGGGCCAAATAAAAAATAATAAATAATAAATAAATAAAATAAAAATAAGTGCACACACCCACCCCTCAACCCACCCACCCACAACACAAACCCATAAATTAAATAAATAAATAAATAAAAATACATTAAAATACACCCAACCAAACACCCACCCATCCCAAACACAAATCAACCAGAGCTTTTAAACCAGAGATTAAAGCTTATTTTGGCTAATCTTTCTCACACTAGGTGAGATGGAAGGACCTACAGAATGAACTCACCACAAAATGGCTTCATTTTGGCACTTTTCAACTTTTCAACAGTTAAAGAAGTTAGGTACTAAGTCTTTGCCTAGCCAGTTCTCTAGGATAATATGCCTTAATGTAAATGTAAAACAGCTGTACCTCCTTAAGGGTTCTCCAATTGGAACAGTTTATTGATGAGGTAACTCCAAGACTTTGCTTAAAAACCCCTAGCCAGGCCTGCCAGCCGCCAGGCCTTTTTAGGAACTGTGGTAGTACGTCAATATTGATAAAGGTATTAAATACACATTAAAATACACACAGACACACCTCATCCAAAGGTGAGTCACTTACCCTGGGGAGCAGGCTATAGGGAGCTTCAGCCTAGCAGCTTCTCTTCCTCCTCCTCCACAGCAAGGAGGCTGTGCATACGCGCCAAGCACTGTAGGCATGCATGCACATCAAGTGCTTGGTGCGCATGCGCAGTGGGGGAACCAGTGAAAAGGTGAGCCCCGAAGGTGATTCCCCCCCCCCCCAAAAAAAAAAAAAGCTGCTACCGGTTCTCCAGGACACTGGGGAACGTTACTACCGGTTCTGGAGAACTGGTGAGAACCTGTTACATCCCATCACTGCTTCTTCGTGTATGTGTCAAACTATCTGTAACATAGATCAATTGTATACTGTCTACCTATCAATCTAGTTTCAGTAAACATAGCACATTAATGTAACAAAAGCACCTGCAATACTCATTTTGATTGGGAAACATCTGCCACATGGTACTCATGGACAGGTCCCATGAAAATGAATGTAACAATGATTGGAAAACAGAAATACAATGGGAGAAGAATAAACGCTTGCATTAAAGTTTCATGTTAACTTGCAAATACTTAGAATAGTTAAAGAATGCCAGTGTTTTACTTCTAGACCAGTTTTTAGGTCAGTCATGTCATTTAGATAAAGCAATACGCAACACAAACTAACAATGTATGACACAACTAGATTCAGTAGAATATGTGCCATTCAAAATAGGGCCAGCCGGAGATGATGGCTGCAAATAGGCCATTATTTGACTAACTAGAGATGAGCCATGACAAAGTAACCAAGATTAAATGAAAGATACAAGGGTATAGACAACATCTCACCCCACAGTGCAAATGGACTATCTTTCAATACTAGCCCCAAAGACCTGTGGATCTAAAAAAAAAGGGTGTCAACTTTCATTTGAAGTCCTAACATCTTCTCACATAGGTAAATCCTATGCATGACAATTCAAGATTAAGTCCTAGAATGGAAATAGTAGCACGGACAAGAAACAAGTTAAGACATATATTGCTTTTGTGGTGCATTTTATTCAACAGTGAATGCACCATATGAATACACTGAGGAGCATGGAGAGAGCCCCTGAAAGTGGTGTCTAATATATGTTAACGGTTTTTAAAAAAAGAAAAAACAGACCACAATGTCTGGAAAATAAATACATGCAAGTACAGAAGTGTTAGTGAATGGGATCTTACATAATGTGAGACAGTAATGAGGTTTATCAATACTCTTGATAAAAATGGAAATCTATCTACGAACTGCTAGAAAGTACAATTGGTTGTTGATTTGTTACTATGCATATGAGTATCCATAATCCCTGTTTCCTTAGTTGTCACACTAGGCTAGGTGCACGAACACATGCTCACAAAAAATCATCATGCTAGAGCAGTGTTTCCCAACCTTTGGTTTTTGGACTTCAATTCCCAGAAGCCTAAGTCAATTCCCCAAAGCACTGATCAGCCAATGTACTGACTTAGGCTTCCGGGAATTGAAGTCCCCCTGTGGGGAATGGGCCCCAAATTGGGAATCACTGTGCTAAGTCATGAAAACATGAAGGCTTGAGTCTCTAACAGAGCAATTCTGTACTCAGAATAGGGGAAAATTTTCCAAGGTTGCTTGCAGGCACCTGTTGCTTCTAACTTGGCAGAACAGCCACTGCTTCTGGTGCAATCTGTACTGAATGGACGATGGCGGGAAAACATGCAAGTGGAAGATACTGTATATCAGTCATGGGGGAACAGCTAACATATGCCCATCATGTTGCCATTCCTCCATCATGCAATAAATATAGAGAACTGGGCAACAATTAACACACCAGCAACCAAGTTCCGGAAGCTGCCACTTTGAACCTCCTGAAAGACAAACCATTTGACTTTCCTCCATCCTCCCCTAGAAGAAAGCTATGTGGTCAGGGAGTGCTAGAGAACAAGAGAGGCTGGGTGTCAGATTGTGTCAGAGAGTTCCTTGCAAATTTTTGCCTCTTGTGTGTACTCAAATCTTCCTCGCCTTTCTGCCCCATTCATCCATTCCATCTTTACATCTGTGATGTTCTTCCAGGTGTTTTGTTTTGGTGGCCTATTTGTCACTCCATTGGCATTGCTGGATTTCTACTGAATCCCATATCTCTGATTCAGATGTACCTCAAGAACAGAATTGTCTTTTAAGTGACCCAAGATCATTAGCACATCTTTTCGATGTTCCATGTATTCTGCTCCTACCACTAGTCCTTGATTAGAAATGTGTGGGCACGAATATATATCAATAGTCTGTTGGCAAAGTCTAGAGGTTTTAGCAGACAGAAAGAGAAAGGGCCTCTTTAGATCATTTCACTTCTACAAACAGGCAATTAGTCATGGTGATTGCAAAGCCTGAGTGTAGGATGGCATGTGATAGAAGAGCAGTAGAGAATGGGCTGTGCATGGGCATAAATAGCCCTTTCACTGACATTGGGACCTGGGAGGGTGGAAGTTGCTGAAGTCCAATTCCATGTACACTAGATGTGAGGAGAAAACCTGCATGGAGAAAGGAAACTGTCATGGATACATTGAGTACATTTTTGATTCTTGGCAGTCTAGAAATGCCCAGATTCCTGGTTGAGTCTCCCTCACCAACAAACATTTCCCTGCCTCCATCCAGAATGGGATCCTTATTGCATATTTTACTCTCCCTGCCCCATCCCCATTTTTGTCTGGTTTTTGTAGAAGAAAGTACCAACTTCTGCACCATTTTTGTGTGAATCCTGCAAAAGATGGCACCCATCTAGGCCAAAACTGCAACAAGCCTGACACTGCTTCTGCCCTCTGCAGATGAATCCCACAAAAAAGATGCCATTCTATGTGGCAATTGAAATAAGTGTAGCCTAAAATGACCATAAAATGTCCAAGCAAACCCAGAAAAATGTGCATGGGCAGGAAGCCCTTGCTACAAATAGAAGATTGATTTCCCTACCTTGATTTTCCTTCAAATTCTGTGTCCCTAGTAAAAAGAAAAACCTAGGTGTGCAAACTGGCCTGCTACATATTAACCAGTGGAGAAGATTGGTAAAATAATCTGTAAAAAGTGTATTAGGAAATCAAAATTTTATTTTTTATGGTCTCATAAATACCAATGTCTGCCACTTGTTTTGGGAAAGTGTAAGGACTGGCCAGAAATCAAATACTGTAATGTATTTCCTGATGGAAATGATAAAGCAGCCTACATACTCACCATCACTGCAGTCAGAGGAAAATGGATAAAACATGGTTGCAAGTTCAGATGTTTATGGACTGCAACTCCCATCAGATTTGGCTAATATAACCAGTGGCAATGGATGGTGGGAACTGTAGTCTAACAGCATCTGGTGGACCACATATTTGCCACTTTGGTGGCAAAACCATCACTCAACTGCTCAGTGTGAAGTGCAGGCAAGCCCATTTTGTGACTCAAAGGTTGGGTCATTGAAGAGAGGAACTAAACTGGCCATGGAGTGTCAGAGTCCGGCCCCGACAATTGGTGTGAAAAAATTGAGACTGCAGTCTTGGATCTGGTGCTTAAAAATCAGTCTGACTCTCTCTGTGAATTTCTCTGCCTGCCATCAAGCAGGGCATCTATTCTGACTGAGCCACCAAAAAATGGGGGTTTGGTTACATCAGAAGAATGGGAGTGGTTAACATTGGAAGGGTGGGACACACCCATCTAATCATTACAAAACACATTTGTTTAACAGCGTTTCTGCCTTGGAATATATCTTGCAAGCTTAGTATTGTTCATTAGTTAGAAATTCAGCTAGAACGCTTATCATATTGTACACAGTTGCAAATAAGCCTCTTGTGGTCTGGACACATCCCATTATCACTAGTTTACATCCTGTATACGTCCTGATCAGCTATTTCTGTCACACAGTTACAAACAGCATTAGCAGAGCCTGACAATTGATACACAAGCACAAATAAGATACAATTAAATCTATAAACAGGTCTATGATCTATAACACAGTTACATATAAGGTACAATTACAATTAAGGCTACAAATGAATTTCCACAATGGATTACCTTGACTGATTGGAAAAGCATATTGGTGTGGGGACAGATGTTCTGGGCAGGAGATCCTCCTGGATTCGATTGTCATGGGGCCATACTGCTATGGAACCAACAGCCAAAGCAGGCCAAACATCACATATGTTAAGAAAAGAGGTAGGAAGAAAGATACTAGCTAGCCATTTTACCATTAAATGGCAAGTGAGGGTGGAATGATTTGCTCAGAGCCAGATCTATCATTAAGCAGACTGAAATGATCTCTTCAAGGCAGGAAGGGCTGTGGGTGGGGGCAACTCTCTGGCTGTCCCTCCTGGGCTCCCCAGCTGTTTCTCCCTGCTGCCACAGATTCTATCCATCTCCCTTGATAAGCCATCCTGCTGCCTCAGGTGTGGAGGCAGACACTGTCCCATTGTTGGCTTTTGTCTTTGGGAAGGAAAGGAGGTGCCACCTTCTTCTCAGAAAATAAAACCACTTGGGCTCATCCTGACCTGGCTTCATCTGCAGATCAAAGAGTAAGAGACTGAGCCTCCCTCTCTAGTGTTCTTTCATCATCAAGGCTGACAAGTCGCAAGACTAGAGGGCCACTGCTAATTCACAAATTCAAGTTACCTAATGCACACCATGTTCCTTCCCATAATAACTTTTTAAACCACATCAAAGGTCATTAACAGCCATCATTATTACTATATATTCTGTAGAAAGGAGTCTTTTGAAATACCAACTATGGCTGCCTAGAGTGACATGAAGCTTTTTCTTCAGACTTTTCAGAAGCTCTGCAGTAACTTTCCTCCATCGTTTTAAGGTTATGAAAACATCCTCATTTTGTGATTGTTTGATTACAAATAATCCACACAAACCCTTAGGACAGTGATGGCAGACCTTGGCACTCCAGATGTTTTTGAACTTCAGTTCCCAGAAGTCCTGATCCTCAGAAGTGTTGACTTGGGCTTCTAGTAATTGAAGTCCAAGAATACCTGAAGTGCCAAGGTTCTCCATCAGTGCCTTAGGAGAAGAAAGACAACAATTTAAGTGATACTCTTTGTTTATTCTATAGCTGCTTTCCAATGTAATCTGCTACAATCATATTTTGCCAACATTGTCAACATGACAGATAAATTGCTATAACACGTTAAAAATTATAGACCATGTATTGGAGATCTGAGTAGTTTTCTTACACTTGTTGAATTTTTCTGCTTATTCTTGCCCTTGTCTATTTCCAGTTGTGTGCCGTCTAGTTAATTGTGAGTTTTGGTGACCCTTTTTAGGGTTTTTAAGGTAGAAAGTACTCTGAGGTACTTTACCATTACTCTCTTCTGGGGGCCCCAGGGGGCTGCACAGCTTGTCCATGGCTACACAGGTTCGCCTCAGGAGGCACAGAGGGATCAGTGGGGTTAAATTAACCTCCCAGCCTTCCACTCTGCATCCAGATACAGTAAAACCTCAGATAACACTAAAAATTGGTTCCACAAGTCTTAGTGTTACCCGATTTGTAATGTTATCTGACGAATGCATCGGATAACATTAAAATCCGATGGGATGAATCACATAACATTAAAACTCCATAGAGATACATTGTACACTGGCACAGGTTTTAGCAAACATTATCTGATGCATCCCATAGGATTGTAACGTTATATGATGCAATTCCCCCCCCCCCAGATAGTTTAACGTTATGCGGTTTTAGCGTTATCTGATGCAAACATCTGAGGTATTACTGTACCTAACTCTAAAGGTATTTTAAGGAATGGAATGCTCCACTTTGCTCTCTTGCTTTTTCTCCTTCACTATCTCTGATTCTTCTGTGGGAGACTGGCTCTACCCACAACAAACTCTCTGTTCCCTGCTGCTGATCCAAATTCCATTTCACAAAGCAGCCTCTTGGCACCATGTACTCCCAACACATTCCTGCATCCATGAAGCAGCTTCCTCCCTCCATCTCTGCAGGCAATTTCTTTTACAGGCCAGAGCTGCAAAAGCTACTTTGTGGAAAGCAACACCAGGGGAAACTGAGCCCTTCACAGTTGTGGCAGTGGTGCAAAAGTACACAGAACAAAGTTGGCGCCATGCTCAATTCGCACCATGCTGATTCCTTCCAAGGCAATTCTCTGTAAAGAGTGAGGCTCGCCTGTGCTCTAGTTCCATGTTTCAGAGCCTCAAGGAATTGCAGAGGCTGCAAAAGCATCAGATTCGTAGGTGTGGGACTTAAAGCACTAGCTATATCTGATACCAAACCCACTCAGGCTGACAGAAATAAATAGAAGTGTAGCGACCTAAGTAGAAATGAAGAAATAGAACTTGTTTCTAGTTTATAGCAACAAAGAACTCAGATATGTCCTCTGCGTTTTTTTAAAGGATCCATTTTGTGTGGACTGCAAAGAGCTGAAATTTTGGATGTATGCATGTAAATAAGGAAATATGGACTGCACCAAAAGTCTCTTTCCAATCTTGTCCAACCATAGTAACTTTGATACTGTGTGTCTTTATTTATTTATTTTCATGTTGGTGCTGTTCTGGCCCTTTCCTCTGGTTAGTGTTGCTTATTCCCACCCTGGCAGTTATTGCTGTTCATTGAATTCTTCACATCATTGCTCATAGCCAATCATGAAGTAAATTGTAAATGAGATGACACCTTAATCATCTTTCAGTAAAACTGAAGCAGTCACACAAAACCCCACAATTTGATAACTTAAAGGAGAGTGAAAGTGGTTGTTTTTGCATTCTGCACATACATAAGAGGAATTAATTAGGAAACAGACAAAATGTGATTTAATTGACAAAATCCTGTTGCTTAGTGTAATAAACTGCACTAAGTAGGCCAGTTGATTCAATGGGGATTTGTTGAGTTTCTCAGTAAGTTCCATTAATTTAAATGTGCCTCCTTTTACTTCAACCTACAATGCTAAAGTATGCCTTTCCCGTCTGGCTCCAGTTGAATCCGTGGAATTTACAGAGAAGTTGACTCAACACACCCCCAATGATTCAGTTGATCTATTCTAGTGTCATTTACTACACTTAGCAACAGGATTTTAGTTTATGATGTTTTTTCTTTTTCTTTCTTTTTTCTTTTCTTTCCTTTTTTGCCATTTGATTGACCAGATTTAAAAAACTCAATTAACCCAAATAGTTTCAAGTTCAAATCTACCACAGTTAGTATTTCTGAATTAACCAGAATAGTTCACAAATCTTTTAAAGTATTTCACAAATTGCTACAATGCATTATTTAATATTTGTCTTATTTTTTCATCTAATTTTCTCTGCTTCATCTAACTATGCTGCTCTGTTTGGTTGGACTGCTGCTGTTCTGATTGGCTTCATCTCCTTTTTCATTATGTCTTTGATTAAAAAAAAGAAAATATCAGTATGCAGATTTGTGTTTTGATGCTGTAGAATCCAGAATTCACTGTAAGAATACTGCTATCTTGGAAATTCAGGGACAGATAACCCAAAAACACAAATCTGCATTTTTAAAAAATATACGGCCAGTTCATAGTGTGAATGAATACACTGGTGTCACCATGCAACTTCTTCTTTCATTTCCCTATCAAGCCCTAGACTGCCAAAATGAAGCCACTTTCTTGGCTTTGCATTGGCCAAACTTAAGTCCTCATCGGTGCATGTTTCTGGCATTAATTGGCATACTAGTAGGTGAGCTGGAATCTGAATCTAACCATGCATCAGCAGCCCATGTGAAAAACTACATGGCTGAAAATTCCCTAAGGTTCTCTGGAGAGTCTGAGACAATGTTTAGAAATTATCAAAAAGCACCTCTACCCTGAATAACTAGCAATTGTCACAGTTGTCATAAGAAGCAGCTTCTACAAGCAGAAGCAAGAGAAAACAATCCCCTTTCCCTCGTGAAGATCTACTAAAAAGCAAAAAAAAAAAAAAACCCTGCCCTGAAGGCCTGGGATGCTACCCAGATGACAAAGAGAGCTATGGAAGCGGGATATTCCAAAATCCAAACGTTTGCTGTGAATACTTGTGTCAGAATTAGGCCTTTGTTTTTACCTTAATGATTGAGCATCTACCGTATTTCCCCGAATATAAGACACTGTCTTATATTTTTGAAAACTCCAAAATATGCACAAGGTCTTATTTTCAGGGAATGTCTTATTTTTCCATGACGACGAAGAATACAGTACATATTTATTGTTGATACAGTGGATCACCAGGGCAAGATTTAGGTGAGTGCCTTATTTTCGGGGAGGTCGTTATATTTCCGAAGTGGGGGAAAATAGGGGGTGCTTTACTATACGAGGAGGTCCTATATTTGGGGAAACAGGGTAGTTGGCTATTATCCTGTTTCCCCGAAAATAGGACCTCCTCCTATAGTAAGGCACCCCCTATTTTCCCCCACCTCGGAAATATAAGCCCCCCCTGAAAAGAAGGCACTCCCCTAAATCTTGCCCTGGCCATCCGCTGTATCAGCAATAAATGTGTACTGTATTCTTCTTCATCATGGAAAAAATAAGACATCCCCTGAAAATAAGACCTTGTGCATATTTTGGAGTTTTTAAAAATATAAGACAGTGTCTTATTTTCGGGGAAACACGGTAGTTATGTGTCATCAAGTCAAAACTGACTTACAGAGACCCTAGTAGGCCTTTCAAGGTAAGTGGGATGCTTTGTGTGTGCTTTTACCAGTTGTACCTCTCCAATGAGCTTCCATGTCCAAGAGGGGATTTGAAACCTGGTCTCCGGAGCTCTAGTATGTCACTCTCTCCACTACACCACACTGAGTAGCAGTTGAGTATTACAGGTATTATTTATGGGAGTTGGCAAGCTACATGCATCACCAAATCCCAGATTGATTGATCGATTTACTTAATTTGTATCCCACCATAATTAGTGTCCACACTACTCTAGGAAGCTCATGATAAATATATAATATATTTCAAAAACTTCAAATAAATATATAAAAATCAGAACATGCAAACATACATAAAAATAACAAAACAAACAAATAAAATAATACCAAAAATGCATAACCATATAAACAAAAGATTTTAACCTCGGCTGTAGCACCACCTCCCTAATCATGTTTGTTATTATTGAAAAGTAAGTATAATTGTGGTTTGGAATAGGAAAAGGAGTAAGACAAGGCTGCATTTTGTCACCCTGCTTATTCAACTTATACACAGAACACATAATGTGCAATGCAGGGATGGAGGAATCACAATTTGGGATCAAAATTGCTGGAAGAAACATCAACAATTTGAGATATGCAGATGATACCACCCTAATGGCAGAAAATGAGGAGGACCTAAAGAAGCTCCTGATTAGGTTGAAAGAAGAAAGTGCAAAAGCTGGTTTGAGACTCAATATCAAGAAAACCAAGATAATGGCAACAGGCCCTATCAGTCCCTGGAAAATAGATGGGGAAGAAGTAGAAGCAGTGACAGATTTTACTTTCTTAGGATCAAAGCTCACTGCAGATGGTGATTGCAGCCATGAAATAAAAAGG
Source organism: Furcifer pardalis (assembly GCA_030440675.1). Lineage (NCBI taxonomy): Eukaryota > Metazoa > Chordata > Lepidosauria > Squamata > Chamaeleonidae > Furcifer > Furcifer pardalis. The sequence goes on along the minus strand of CP126893.1, from coordinate 81,860,571 downwards.
CGACTTATTCTTGGGAGACAAGCAATGAGAAACCTGGGGAGCATAGTGAAAAGTAGAGACATCACATTGAAAACAAAAATTCGCATAGTCAAAGCAATGGTATTCCCTGTGGCAATGTATGGTTGTGAGAACTGGACCATCAGGAAAGCTGAGCGCAGAAGAATAGACGCCTTTGAGATGTGGTGTTGGAGGAGAGTTTTGAGAGTCCCATGGACAGCGAGGAGAACAAATAGGTCAATCTTAGAAGAAATCAACCCTGACTGCTCCTTAGAAGGTCAAATAATAAAGATGAAGCTAAAGTACTTTGGATATCAAATGAGAAGAGAGGATTCACTTGAGAAAGCCTTGATGCTTGGAAGGGTTGAGGGCAAAAGAAGAAGGGGACGGCCCAAGATGAGATGGCTAGATGGTATTGTAGAGACAATGGACACAGAGCTGAGCGAGTTGAGGGGGATGGTGGCGGACAGGAGTGCCTGGTGGGCAGTGGTCCATGGGGTCACAGAGGGTCGGAATCGACTGTGTGACTGAACAACAACAAAAGTATAATTGTATCTTGAACAGCTATATGATTGCAGCCTGCCTAGCATATGGAAAGTGACAGTTTCTCAAACTCAGTCACTATCACCCATCCTCAGCATACTAATGTGCAGCACCTTGAAACATCACGATGTTTGATCGTATTGACACAGAAGAAGGGCTCTGTCTGGTTTCTTCCAGTGGAAATAATGTTTGCAACTTTATATTCTGAAACAGAGTCACCTGAGAAATATCTGGCCTTTCCTGTAAGTTTCCCTTGTTTGTTTGTTTTGCATCTCTGATATGCACACTCCTTTCATGTAGGTGCAGTCGGCTACCTCCAAATGGAAGGCAGTGATTCTTTAATAATGTACTGTACAATGTCAGTCCTGCTCAGTCCTGAGGACAGAAGGAATTTTGACACGCACAAAAACTGGGGCAATCATTGTTATTTTTTTAACGCCCCCAACTTTTCTTTAGATCTTTAATGCCCAAGCAGAAAAAAGCAGACTTTACTTTTTTTAAAAGGTTTTAAGAAGAAAACCTTTCCTCTACACACAAGTAAATTGCAGGGAACTCCATTTATCTAGCCAAGATGAATAAAGGGTTTGGAAAGAGCAGAACACAAGGGGGTTTAAATAATTTAAAAGATGATGCTTCCCAACCATTATACTTATTCTTTCCCCACACACAGTATATAGAGAGAGTAACATTCAAAGGCAGAAAAGCAGCCTTGAAGCAAAGGAAAGGAGGAAGAAAGAATACAGGGCTTCTTCTTGTTGTTCTCCTGACATATTTGAATCTGAATATTGGTGATCCTCATGGTGATCAGCCATGAAAACTGTCCTGAGAATATAACGCAGTGGCCTTTCATCTATGTTCCACATTGAAGCATGACACGGTTGACACCCATACCATTGACCACTCCCTTTTTGCATATAAAGTCCTCATTGGCCCCAGGCCAATATTGATGGAGTTGCTGCTCAGGGCTGGTGCAATTTAATGACACCCATAGATAAATGCTGCTAGATAAGGGTCCCAAACCTGCACACAAACTGCCTCAGTGGATATAGCATGATTTATTTGGGGGGGCCCTTTCCAGCCATAATTCTGGTTTATAAATTAGAAATAACTGCTCTGACTTTTTATAGATACCATTCTTTAATGTCTTGTTTGACCTCCAATCACATTTGTTGAGTAATATTTTATATTATATTCTGGAAGCGGAAACAGACACATTTATGACAGCCATAAAATGCACCCACACATGCATAAAAGTGCTTGTGCGTGCTGTAAACACTGCCATAAATGCACCTGTGGCTGTCGTAAATGTGTTTACGACAGCTGTGGATGCATTTTACAGCAGCATTTATGGCAGGAGGAACCATGTGACCAGCCCGCTCAGCTGTCCAGGGGACATGGTCCACCCTACAGCATGAAAAGGTTGTGAACCCCTGCTGTAAAGACATATAGCTCCACCATTTCCTACCCAAAATGTTTGAGTGAGGTGATCCAAAAAAGTAAATACAACTGACCATACCCAATGATTAATTTCAGTTAGAGTAAATCCATGTAACCAACTACTCAATAGAAAATCAACACTTACATAATATTGTTGATCAGGGCCATAGCTGGTGGGGAGGGGTTAAGAGGGGGAACCCTCCTGAGCTAACAGCCTGCCCCTCCAAAAAAAACCCATGCCAATGTTGTATATGTGTGTGTGACATTGTTGCCCCTCCTAACCCCCCCCCCCCAAAAAAAAATCTAGAATCCTGGCTACAGCCCTGCTGTTGATCCAATAGGTTTACTCTAGTTAGGAGAAGAAACCAGGCCAAGGATGGTGGATGACTGGGAAATAGTGTTTAAAAAAATCTGTCACTAGAAAATAAGGTAGAGTAGATCCTATAAACATCTAAACCAAGATTACCATTGTAACCACTAAGCATTGCTATATTTCTCACATACTAAGTGTTGAACCCTAGGTCAAAAAAGCAAACAAGGGAATAGTGTCCTCTCTCATACCTGAGGGAGAGACTATGGTATATATAGAACAATATCTCCCAAGCAAAGGGAATAGGTGGGAGTCTTTTTTAAAAAGTTGTTGTCACTGCCCCATAATATCTATTCCCAAGGTCTTCCCTAATGTCTGGACTCACATGCTCCCACCACTACCACCACCACCATTATTGTGCAACATTATTGTTCCACGGTTGCAGCAGAGCAGTAGAACAAGGCACACCCAGTAACGGTTTGGTACACATTACTAAAGTATCTTAATGACAAGAAAAACACATCTAATTTGACAAGTATTTTTCTGAACTTCAGCATCAGTCAAGTGTCACTGCACATCCTTGACACTGTTTGCTTTTTCATTCTTGCCATAATCCATTTTAGCATATTATTGCTACATGCTGTACTTAGGCAGCAATTTACAGAAACATAGAAAGACTGGTAGGCCAAGGATTGGAAAACTAGTTTATTGAGTTGAAGGGTACCACTCTCTTAAGGAAGACAATATTTGATGCTAAGTTTAATAGAAGTTTGAACAGCACATTGGGCTGAAATCCTGTGCACTACCACATAAAAGGTGCACCTTTTGTAGGCAAATTGTCTTAAATTAAGATCTCTCTGAAAACATCATCAATGGTGCAGCAAGTTGCATAATTCACTATGCAATAGGTAATATCAACCAGGATTTCTCAACTTGAGGCAATTTGTGTTCTGAAATTATGCCTCTTGCAAAGCCATTGTGGTAGTCTCTATTTCACAGCAGAGGGTAAAAGTGATTGGGCTGGATTATTCAGTGGGAGGATCATTGAAAGAAATGGGTTGAGAAGCCCCAAAACTTTATTCTAGATATGGTCATTTGATTTTGCAGCACTTTTCTTATTGATTAAAAATTAAAAGCTCAGCAATTGCATGAAGGAAAAGCCCTAAATTTGGCTTGTCCCTGTCTCCTCCATTTCTTTGGTGATTTCATTTTCACAGTCTCATGTCTGGTCTAGACACGGAAGAAAAAGGAGAATAATCATCAGTTTCCTGCTTTGGTTTGAAAGCCTGTCTGTTTTGCTTTGTCCAAGTGGCATGAAGTGACTTCTTCAGACATCAGCTCTCCTCCCACACCTGAGTGTGTGTATCTCCCTGCCCTCTTTTCTCTGCTTCACGCCTACTCTTGTGTTGACTCTTTCCTGAATCTAATTCCCAAAGCAACAACACTGCAGTAAGTCTTGCTTCAAGGATTAAAGCAGGGGTACCCAAACTATGGCCCATTGACTAGATCCAACTCCCAATGCCAATTCATCTGGCCTGCACCACCCTCGTCGCTCCTGGAAATGGAAGTAAAACATGCCCATACAGGGTGGTGTGGGCTGGATGAATTGGTGTTGGGGGCTGGATCTGGCCTACAGGCTATAGTTTGTGCACCTCTGGTTTAAGCAGAGAAAATGGCAGCCTAAAAAAATCTATCACATCCTGTTGCAAAACATATCTGTTAAAAAAACAGATTGTAAGGCACATTTTACTTCCACTTCTGGTGGGAGGAACCATGTGACCGGCCCACTGAACCAGGTGACCAGCCCATGGCCCAAAAAATTTGACCACCCTTGGATTAAAGTGCTGCACTGGGGGCCCTGCTTATTCAGAGTCTCACTTCTCCTCTCCCTCCCACATCAATAACCATGAATCAAGAGCTAGCAATAATGTGGTAGGGTGAACTATCAAAAATCCTCTTTTAAAAAATACTGTATTGGCAAAGTTAGGATCACAGGAAGGAAAGTCAAATGAGAACAGGCTCACAGAAAGGAAGGAAAGAAGGGAGTATGGGTTGGATTGGAATTCCAATTGCATTGATAGTATGGATTCTGAACTTTCAATTCAACCTACAAGTCCAATGTGAGGCTTCGTTCTGATTGCATTCATAATTGAGTCTGAGAATCAAACCTTTACTGAATTGGCCGTTCAGTGTAGTCATACCCTGCGTATATAACAGGAACTTTTCTCCTATCATAGTTTACTCCCCCCCCCCCCCCGATTCGTCTTGAGCACATATTTACTTTGAAATCCGAAAGCCAGATAACACATTTAGAGAAAAGTCTATTTTTTCTGCTTGCAATGTTATTCCTCCAAGTAGGAAAATCTTCCAGTGCTATCTCTCAACTGACCATCATAAAACAATAACAAGCTCATTTGTCAAATGCTGATTCAAGTCTTGTTATAGAATAGACAGTCTTTTACCTATTAAATCTTCCAAGAGACAGCTGTTTTTTCCCCACCTTGTATTTATTTAAGCAAACTTTTATGCAGCCCTCCTCAAAAAGACCCAGGGTGGCTACACAACTCTCAATACATAACTTAGTGTATAATTTTGTGTAAACAAAAACAGAAAACCAAAATCCTGTAGCATCTTAGAGCCTAACAAACTTATTTTGCTGTGAGTTTTGATGGATTACAATCCACTAACAATCCACTAACAAATAAGTTAGTTCTTACAGTGCCATAATACGTTTTGGATTTGTCTTTTGTTTTTTTACTTCTTAAGGATATACAGATTCCCCTCATATCCACAGGGGATTTGTTCTGAGACTTACCATGGTTACTTGAAACCACAGATAGCAGTGAACCCAATATTTAACACATATACTGTACCAGGGTCATAGAAGCAGAAGAAGAGTTTCAAATGCCTCTGTTGTTCTACAGGAGTTATCAATAGGTCTGCCTCCCTGGCTTGTAAACATTACATTGCAGGCAGTGGCCTCTAATGGACATCTCTGGTAATATACCATAGAAATACAGTACATATACTGTACAGTACTGTATATTATATGTTTCAGGGATTTTTAACTGAATGTATTTAAACTTTCTTCTTCTTCTTCTTCTTCTTCTTCTTCTTCTTCTTCTTCTTCTTCTTCTTCTTCTTCTTCTTCTTCTTCTTCTTCTTCTTCTTCTTCAAGTGCCATATCTGATTCCGAATATTGGCTATATTCCGATTCTATGGAACCGCCTGCCTCTGGAGCTGCACCTTCAGACGGGGTTATTGGCTTTCAGAAAGGGCCTGAAAACCTGGCTGGCAGGAATGGTGTGGGGTAATGAGGGTTTACTGACACCCCCCTTGCTGGCTTATTTAACATCTTGTATCTCCCTCCCCCCTCCTATTCCTACCCTCATTCCTATATTCGGTGGGTTAGTGTAGGGAATGAGAAGTTGTTTTTAAATGGATTTTAATTTTACTTTGTTCTTTTTGTGTTTTTAGGGGTTTATTTTATGTCTGTTGTGCTCTGCCCTGAGTCGCTTGTGCGACTAGGGTGGAATATAAATCTGATAAATAAATAAATAAATAATAAATAAGTATAATGCAGTACTTTTTCATTTACATTCTACATTGCAGCATTACACCCGTACCACTTATCCAGCTCCATGAGTCACTTTCTGGTCCTGAGCCCTTTCGGAACACAAAGTCCCCCTCAGCCCCAGGCCAGTATTGATGAAGCTGCTGCCCTCCATCAAGATGGATCCAAGTGGGATTTAATCCACTTGGGGAGCATCACCCTTCCCTGTGGACTTTGCCACCCAAGTTACCTGCACGTAACTGAAACCAAGACTACTGAACCCATGGGCATGGGGTCAGGGGCGACTTGTACTGCTTTTATGTCCAGAGTCAACTACTCACCTAGTTAAGCCCTGATTTCTGAAATTACCAAAGTCATGGTTCCTTCTGACAATAATATGCTTCCAGCTGTAATTATATGCCAGTGATGACGAACTTTTTAGAGACCAAATGGCCAAACTCAACTGGCTGCCATCCATGCCGCATAGGGGTGAGGCAAACTCTGTGCTGGGGAAAGGGAGAAAGTACTCCCATTGGGCTGCTGGGCAGAAGGGCAGGGTGAACTCTGTGCTGGGGGGAGGGAGGAAGTGTTCCCATTGGGCTGCTGGAAAAAGAGGTGGGGTGAATTCTGTGCTGGGTTGATGGTGCACATGATGGTGCACATGCCCACAGAGAGGGCTCTGTGTGCCCCCTCTGGCACATGTGCCATAGGTTCACCACCACTGTCATAGGCTGTATATAATGTACATTTCTTCTTTTGGGGGGAAGGGAAGAAAAAGACCATCACAGAAAAAGCAAGGAAAGTATCTAGAGATAGTAATATTTCACAAACAATTGACCTAGTTTTATAAAAGAAAGTGTTGACTTGCAAAAGACAAAAGTGTTCAGTTCATTGCCAAGGCAGTGACTCAGGCAAAAAGCCAGAAATGGGAGAGGATTAAGAGATGTGTGCTTTTAGGCTCACAATGCTGCTGGCAGTGAGTACAAAGAAGGTAGCAATCTTCCATTTTTTAATTTCATCCTCTGTCCTTGGTTCAAACCCCCTCATACCTGGTAGAATCAGTAATTGCCTATAAAGCATGTGTCTTCTCCAGATTCTTAAGATTGTATTTCAGCAGCATGGTGGAGCCGACAAAGGCACCTGTGTCTTCTGTCTTTAACTTGGAGGACCATTTTGAAGAATTAGAAGTGGGGCATAGCTCACTTCTGTGAAAAACAACACAGATTGCTTGCACTGGTTTTATTTGGATGAACATGAAATTGAATGTGCCCTGGCAGTTCTATGAAACTCAGAAAAAGTTTAGCTGGTAGCATTTTGCACCTGTATCAGTTGCCAGAGTATCCTTTCCGGTACATGTTTCCCTACCTCTCCCCATAGCCACAGTTTCAGTTGTGCATGGGTCTAAAAAATGCTCAATAAAAAATTCACAATGAACATTTCTGTGGTGCATTAGCAGAGCTGTCGAATAGGGGCCATTGTCGAATAGGGGCCATTGTCTGCAATGTAATGTTTACAAGCCAGGAGGGCAGACCTATTGATACCTTCTGTAGAACAGCTTCCATGACTGAGTAATATGTGTTAAATATAAGGTTCACTGTTATCCATGATTTAGATATTTGTAGAATGTCTTGGAATGTATTCTCTGTAGATTAACGGGGGAGGGGGGACGACAACAAAGTGTAGCTTTTCCCTTATGCTATGGTGCTACTTTTCCATACTATCTCTTTCGTATATTTCACTCATATAAAATGATTCAAAAGGCTACTTCATATGACACCCTTCAAAGCAACGGGTCTGATCTATACCCCTTAAGGCATTTAAGTTAATCAAATGCTCCTTGCTGTTTACATTCACGTCAAGCATGCATTATAATTACAGTACCTTTATATGCATACTTAAAACACAATGAATTAAGGCATCCTATTGCTTGTTGCACACAATGCATCCTAATTCTTACTGAATCAGTAAATTAATCAGTAAATCTCAAATTGACTAAATAGTTTTCTTAAGCACTAACACCAATATTTGATTTACCACCAGGAGTCACAAGTACAGTGAGTGGGTTTTGTTTTCTGATTTCTGTTTGGAAAGGCTACAGGCTTATATCCTGCCCTCCCAGTATTGGGGGGGGGGGACAAAATTAAAGAAGTTCCAAATACCTTGAATTCTCAGAACATAATTATAGGAAGCAATTGAAATGACAATTTCAATTTTTGACAGTATTGTTCTGTGTGACAAGATTGAAGTTTCTTCCCTAAAAAGCGGAGAAACAGAATTGAAATTATGGTGAAGCTATCATTAAAGTGGCACAATTCCTTCACACTAGAGATGAGGGCATGTGGCAAATTGATTACACAAAACTATGCAAATAACAACCACTCTTTTCATCATGAACATTGAATTTATGGGTCAGTTTCCAGCTGTGTGCAAAACTAATAGGGTGTTTCAGCACCTTAAAGACAAGCAAATTGACAATGACATATGCCTTAGTGGTGTTGATTGTACTTCTAAAAGATGATGGAATCAAATTATTGCATTCTGTATGCCAGCAGATTTGGAAAACACAACAATGGCTACAGGATTGGAAAAGATCAGTATATGTTCCAATCCCCAAAAAGGGTAATGCCAAAGAATGTTCAAATTATCGAACAATTGCGCTCATCCCACATGCTAGCATGGTGATGCTCAAGATAATACAGGATAGACTGCAGCTGCACGTGGAGAGAGAATTACCAGAAGTGCAGGCGGGGTTCAGAAGAGGCAGGGGGTCTAGAGACCACATTGCCAACATACGTTGGATCATGGAAAAAACAAAGGAATATCAGAAACAAGTCTACTTCTGTTTCATTGACTACACTAAGGCCTTTGACTGTGTGGACCACGACAAAATGTGCCAAGTAATTAAAGAGATGGGAATACCAGAGCACCTTATATGCCTCATGAGAAACCTGTACATTAATCAAGAAGCAACAGTTAGGACAGAATACGAAAGGACAGAGTGGTTTGGAATAGGAAAAGGAGTAAGACAAGGCTGCATTTTGTCACCCTGCTTATTCAACTTATACACAGAGCACATAATGTGCAATGTAGGGATGGAGGAATCACAATTTGGGATCAAAATTGCTGGGAGAAATATCAACAACTTGAGATATGCAGATGATACCACCCTAATGGCAGAAAGTGAGGAGGACTTAAAGAAGCTCTTGATTTGGTTGAAAGAAGAAAATGCAAAAGCTGGCTTGAGACTCAACATCAAGAAAACCAAGATAATGGTAACAGGCCCTATCATACCCTTGAAAATAGATGGGGAAGAAGTAGAAGTAGTGACAGATTTTACTTTGCTAGGATCAAAGCTCACTGCAGATGGTGATTGCAGCCATGAAATAAAAAGGCGACTAATTCTTGGGAGGCAAGCAATGAGAAACCTGGGGAACATAGTGAAAAGTAGAGACATCACATTGCAAACAAAAATTCATCTAGTCAAAGCAATGGTATTCCCGGTGGCAACGTATGGTTGTGAGAGCTGGACCATTAGGAAAGCTGAGCATAGAAAAATAGATGCCTTTGAGATGTGGTGTTGGAGGAGAGTTTTGAGAGTCGCCTGGACAGCGAGGAGAACAAATAGGTCAGTCTTAGAAGAAATTAACCCTAACTGCTCCTTAGAAGGTCAAATAGTAAAGTACTTTGGATATCAAATGAGAAGAGAGGATTCACTTGAGAAAGCCTTGATGCTGGGAAGGGTGGAGGTCAAAAGAAGAAGGGGGCGGCCAAAAATGAGATAGCTAGATAGTATTGTAGACCATCTGTTATTATCAAATGCAGGAAAAATCATCTTGATCCAAGGGAGTGTATGTGTTTAAGGGGAATTGCAAACATGGAAGTCGGGAACGATTACATTATTACTCATTTTGAGCATTCACAAAAGTTATGGCCAGTCTGATACAGACATTGTAGCACCGATTAATTAACACAGGGAGTGCAATTTTAGAAACACAAACACTGCACCCTTCCTTTTGATTCAAGCTAGTGTGCTTTAAAGGTAATAAGATACCGCTGATCTTCAAAAAACCACAAAGTTATCTCTTGATATGTTATCATTGTAATATAACATAGATATGTCTCAGTTATAGTAGGAAATACTTTAATTCCAAGTAACTCAGTATTTGTAACTGTTAGCAATTGGTGCCAGAAAAAATGACCAGGAAATGACCAGATTTATTGTGGCTAGCCACTCTGTTTAATCCTGGTGGCCTGGTTCCTCTAACTCTCTAGGATAGCTTCCAATCAGCATGGAAAAGAACAATCCAATCCAGACTACAGTACCTTGGCTTTTCCCAACCTCTCATATGGGCAGTAGTGGGATGTCAAATTTTTTACTATCCCACCGTGACATCATGGACGTCATGGGCGGGGCCAACATCATGACGTCATGATGTAGTGGGTGAAGCTGACATCATGACATTGTGGGCGGGGCCAAAGAAAAAAAATAAAAATCAACAAAATTCAACCCACCCACCCCAAACACTTCTGCGGCTTGATATACTTCAACTTCTGTTATTTTTGTTGTACTATGCTGGTCTTGAACCATAATAAAGATTGATTTGATTTGACCAGTCTTATTATGGGGAAGGAAGGGAATATAGTGTGGCTTTCTCTACATGCCAAAGGTGGCAGGATCAGACTGTCATCACCAACTTGATCAGATATCAAGCAGGTGATAGATTTGACCTCTTTGAGTTACTTGCAGACCTACTGACAGACAGACACTCTGCACTTTTCTGGCTCCTTAGAAGGGGCTTCTACTTTTTTTGGTGCAGGTAGATACACTCTAGGTTGGTCCATTTCCAGCATGTGTAACCACTGGGAACAGGTGAAAATAAAACCATGTGGCTGTCAAAGCTCTTTTTACTGTCAATATGCAAGCCACTTCAGAATAATAGCAAGTGGATCCTTTTTTTCCTGCTTCTCTGCTTATATGCTCTGAATCGCTTAGGGTAAATTGATATTATTTTTCTTTGCCTGGTGCCTAATGTTGTTTAAATAGGTTGCCATGAGGTCCACCTGTAATTTGGAATAAGATTTGCACAAAATGGCATATTGCTCCTCTCCCCAGCAATCTCAAACAACCCTATTTAGTGTACATCAACCGAAAGAGCCGGTGTAGTCACACCCTTAGTCTTTGCTTCTTCTGCCGTTCCTTTTGGTTGCATCCATCTCAATCAGGATCAAGATAGTAAATCAAGGACAATTAATCTGATTCTGGTGATGATGGCCTCTTGGATGATATGTTCAGCTTGTGCCTTATGTACCATACTAAAGTACTGTGGTGATGGTTGTTTGTTTGTTTCTCAGCATAATGACTCCCCAGCCGGAAATCTAATGACATGAGCTGGAAATGTCCTAATAATCTCATGTCAACAAAATAGGAAGTTAGAACTAGCTCATTAAGCATAATTATAGGATGTTTCTGTCAAAAGCTCTGCACTATTTTCTCTGTGTATTACGTTTCTTGCACCTTCCTTCTTCACCATGTATTTTATGTGGTGGGAAATTGAAGCATATTGGACTTCGACCATAACTTAACTTGAGAACAGAAGAGTATTTTTGTTTTTTCCTGAAAAATATTGGGCCAGGAAAACATTGCTGCAACTGCTTAAAATAATTTAGATCCAAATATTTACTAGATGGCATCTGAATATGCTACTATTCAGCAAATATGTATTTAGTAACAGCATTCATAATTCAATGAGACCTGGATCTTAATATTTAAATATTTATTCTAAATAGAAGAGCAGCAATATCTGATAGCAGACATGCAATAACATTTCCTTACTATTTGTCACTATTTCACAGTTGACATTTATCATATAGCATATCATATCATTATATCATTCACCTGGTAGATATATCACTCTGGGTGATTTACCCAGAAATACAAAGAAATACAAAGCAACAAGTGAAATAATATAACTACTACCACTGAAATAATAAACATTAAGCAACCTAATAAAACTAAACTGGAGTATGGCAGCAGTAGTGGTTCATAGCTTCAAAAGGAGGAGGGGGAGAGACCAAGCTTCATGGTTTTATTGTTAAAATAAGTTTTCCATAAGCTTTTCTGAATATCTTGGTTTTTAGAAGCTTTTTAAAAATCTGGATAGAGGAAGGCAAGTGTACCACTGCACAAGCAAATTCCATAGTGATGGAGCCACAGCTAAGATGGTCCTATTCCTACTAGTCAACTTTTTTTCCCTCCCTTGGTGTGAGCAAACAGAGATGCAGGTAGGGTTACCAGATGAAAAACCCAAAAGTCTGGAGAAAAGGCCTGATTTCCATTGAAAAATCCTGAGATTATTTACAGTTTGAGATTTTTTTCACAAACATACTTAACAATTTAAAAAAGTCATAATATTATCGTTTTTATACACTGCGGATCTCGCTCACGCATTGCAGATCGCACTCAGAGCACGGCACCCCCTCCCACTTCCCATGCACCGCCCTCTCATGGTGCAGTGGCGCTCACTCCGTCAATTCAACTTGCGCCACTGCGAATATTGGATGGCATCGCTTTGAGTGTTGCCACAGCCGGGCGAGCATTGGAATCGGATATCGGATACAAGTTGAAAATGTCTTCAAGTAATAAGCAACCATGATACAGCTGTACATTAACAGATGTTTTAAAAGAAAAAATTCCGATTATGAAAGTTGGTAGAGAACCTACCGAAGTGTTTTGTTCAATATGTAACAATTATTTTTCAATTAAGTTTAAGGGAGCTGCCGATATTGAAAAACATATCCTAACGGAAAAACATAAGAAAAATGCTTTAACTGTTTCAAGAACCACTAAAATTGACTCTTTATTTCAACCGCAAAGTTCTGGACTGACTGACAAAAAATCCACTGCTGAGGCCACTTTAGCTTTTCACACAGTGAAACATCACCAATCATTTAAATCTATGGATTGCACCAGCCAACTGGTGAAAGCTATTTTTGCCGATTCCAACACTGCGAATAGTATTTCTTGTGCAAGAACGAAGACTGAAGCTATTGTTACGGGTGTGATATCTCCGTGGGTAATTGAACAGGTAAAAGTCTCATTACAAAATGTCAACTACTTGGGCGTCTCCACAGATGCAAGTAATCATGGTGCAGAAAAAATATTTCCTATTATGATACAATTTTTTGACTGGCAAGAAGGCATTAAAACAAAACTGTTAGACGTGCTGAGCCCACCGGATGAAACTGCTGACACTATAACAGAGATAATTAAAACAAGCTTGCAAAACCACGAATTGTTGACAAAATGTGTATCATTTACGGCAGACAACGCTAATGTTAATTTTGGCAGAGTTAATCGGCAACCAGGACAAAATGTTTGGACTAATTTTAAAAACATACTAGAAAAAGATATCATAGGAGTTGGGTGCCCATCGCACATTCTACACAATTGTATTCAACACGGCACTGATATTCTTCACATTGATATAGAATCTGTAGTAATGAAGCTGTTTAATTATTTTTCCATATACACTGTATGCACGGAGGCATTGAAGGATATCAGCGAGTATATAGACGTTAATTATCAGAAACTTTTGTTTCATAGCAAGACACATTGGCTTAGTCTCTTTCCAGCGATCGAGAGAATATTGAAGATGTATGAGCCGTTGAAGCAGTACTTTTTGTCTACTCCTGGTGTACCAATTACTTTGAAGAATTTTTTTGAAAATGAACTCAGCGAAGTTTATTTATTTTTCGCTCACTCACTGATGTCAATCTTTCAGGCGAGAATCGAAGACATCAAAAAAGAAAGCAATTCTGTTCTACATATCAAAAGAATTCTCGAATCCACACACGAAATTTTAGTTGCACGAGCGAATGCAAACTTCATGTCACTAAACATGCGAGAATTACTGGCTAAGTGCACTGCGGAAAACCAAGAAGTTTTCAAGCAGGACCTTAAAAATATGTATAAGACTTGCATAGAATATCTGATCAAGTGGATGAAGCCTTTAGATGATTTCAAAGTCTTTAATTGGTTGATGCTGAAAAAGGGTGAAATGATAAACTTTGATCAGATTGCTTTGTCAATTCATTATCTGAATGGAAAAGGAGTACACATCGATGATGTGAAATTATTTGACGAAATTGCACCTCTGAATAGTTTTTTAACAAAACAAGAAGAAGCGTTTTTTGACGTAATGCTTCATGCGTTGTGGGCAACCATTTTCAAGAAAATAGGTATTTCATGATTACCAGAGATGTTGCGAATTGGTCAATATATTTTTGCAATTACAGCCCAAAATGCCAACGTAGAAAGAGTTTTTTCTATCATGGGGGCTCAATGGTCAAATGAAAGAAATCGACTAAAGGTGTCTTCAGTTCGAGCTATACCTTTAATTCAATATAATTTGAAGAGTGTAACATGTGGGGCATTTTATAAATCAATAATTAAAGAAAAAACCTTACTTAAACAGGTATCTTCACAAAATAAGTATGACAAAACTGATTAAGCACCGACTTAGATATATAAGGATTGATCTTAATTGTGCAATTATTACCAAAGGAAGATTATTTTTAGTTTGTTTAAATTTTTATTAAAGAGATCTTTAAAATATAAGCTGTTTTTTATTGAAAATTCTAAAAATCCTGAGATTTCATGAGATGTGCAAAATCCGGCCACAATCCTGAGGAGAGTCCAAAAATCCTGAAATCTCAGGACAAATCCTGAGATATGGTAACCCTAGATGCAGAGCCACAGAAGACCGTTCAGATTCTGGAAGAGGCACTCCGACAAAAAACAACATGCAATGGTGTTAACATTTTATCACGTCTGACTATTGACATTACATAGTATGTGGCAGTATTTCAATGTTTAATAAGTGTCACATAGATGGCAGTATTTTCACCTGCCAATGTATAATAAATAGTATGCTTTCTTATTTGTACTGGGCAGCTGACAGATTATACAGCCCATATTTGGCCCTTGCTAACACTAGTATAATTAAGGCATAATCATAAGTAATAATGATAATTTTGTGTCAGAAATTATTCTGGGTTGAAAGGACTTTTGTTGGATAAACTCCACTCAGGGGATGCCCGAATGAAGTTCTTTTCATGTCCCCAAAGTCTTTTCCCACCATAGTGGTCCCTATTTATCTATAGTAAAACCTCGCATAAAGAGCACCTCGCTTAGAGAGTAACTCGCTTAAAAAGCAGAATTTTCTCTGAATGGTCGCCTCGCTTAACAACTAAAACCAACCAAAAACTCACTTAAAAATTAAATCGGGGTTCACAATCCCCCTGCCAGAAGCCACAATTGGTCACTTACAATGGTGTTTCGCTTAAAGAGCAATCCAGTGGAATGCATTATGCTCTTTAAGCAAGGCACCACTGTACTTGAAATTTCTTGCTTTCTAGCTGCTAGGTTGGCAGGAGCTAGGTCAGTGACAGGCACTCATTCTGTCATTCAGTACCCAGGTCTTGAACTGCCAACTTACTGGCCTTCCAGCTAATAAGGGAAGCTTCTTAACCACTGAGCCACCACAGTCTCTATAATCATAAATGTAACAGTGTAATCCTATAGTTCTCTCTTCTTAAATATGCTCCATTCCATGGGAATTATTTCTGGGCAAAAGTGGATAAAAGATTGCAGCCTGAAGTATTCAAACTTAAAATGCTGTTATGAGATTTAAATTTGACTTTCTGACACACTTTGAATGATTGTGGAATTTTGTTTCTGTCCAAAATTGCATCAAATATCATGTGATACAACCCTACTAACATATGTGGTGATTACCTATTCTTTGTATGTCAGGTGGATGTACAATTGGTTACAGAATCCTACTCAGAGAGTACTTATCAACAGCTCCTCGTCAAACTGGGAGGGGGTACCAAATTGGGTTCCATAACTCTTAGTCCAGGATTCAGTGCTCTTCAACATTTTTATTAATGACTTGGAGGAGAGAGCGCAGAGAATAATTATCAGATTTACAGATGACACAAAGTTGGGTGGAATAGCTAATATATTGGAAGATAGGAACAGAATTAAAAAAAGATCTTGATAGGCTTGAGCACTTGGCTGAAAATAACAGAACAAATTTTAACAAGGATACATGCAAAGTTCTACACTTGGTATGTCTGCATGGAAGAAATGCACAGTTACCAAATATGGAATACTTGGCTCAGTAATATCTTAAGTCAGGGATGCCCAAACTATGGCCTGTGGGCTGGATCTGGCCCCTGGTGCCAATTCATCCTGCCCACACCACTGTCATTAGTCCCAGAAGTGGAACTAAAATGCACCTGTATGAGTTGGACTCATTGACTCCTTCAAGCTCAGTTATTCTATGATTCTATATGAAGAATATGGCATGAGAAAGTCTTGTCAGTTTCTGACGAGAGAGAGAGAGAGATGCTGTGTATGAAAGTAAGTGAATACCACTTGTTCAAAAAGTACTTCATGATGTCAAATCATTAACAATAATTCTGGCTGAGAGACATTTTCAT
This sequence comes from Furcifer pardalis, assembly GCA_030440675.1. Lineage (NCBI taxonomy): Eukaryota > Metazoa > Chordata > Lepidosauria > Squamata > Chamaeleonidae > Furcifer > Furcifer pardalis. The sequence continues at coordinate 81,844,225 of CP126893.1, read as the reverse complement.
AAAATGGAACCCATACAGGCTCGTTTTACTTCCGCTTCGATGAGGGTAGTATGGGCTGGATGAATTGGTGTTGGGGCGGTGCAGGCTGGATGAATTGGTGTTGGAGGCCAGATCTAGCCTGTAGATCATAGTTTGGGCACCCCTGGTTTAAGCAGAGAAAATGGCAGCCTAAAAAATCTATCTCATCCTGTTACAAAACATATCTGTTGCAAAATATATTGCAAGGTACATTTTACTTCCGCTTCCGGTGGGAGTAACCACATGACTGGCCCACTGAACCATGTGACCGGCCCATGGCCCAAAAAGTGTGGGCACCCCTATCTTAAGTGAGAAGGATCTTGGAATTGTTGTAGATCACAAGCTAAATATGACTCAACAATGCAATGTGTCTAAAAAAAAGGCCAATGCTATTTTAACCTTTATTAATAGAAGTATAGTCTTCAAAATCCATGAGGTACTAGTTCCCTTCTATTCAGCACTAGTTAGGTCTCATCTAGAATTTGGGACACCACATTTTAAGAAGGATGCCAGAAAAAAGGAGCAAGTTCATAGGAGGGCAACAAAGAGGATCAGGGAAATAGAAACATTATGCATTGCATAATGTTAAAATCCTATGGGATGCATCAGATAACATTCGGTAAAGCCTGTGCCAGTTACAATGTATCTCTATGGAGTTTTAACATTATCCGATGCATGCATTGGATAACATTAAAAATCAGATAACACTAAGACTTGTGGAACCAAGTTTTAGCTTTATCCGAGGTTTTACTGTACTTGAAAGACAGTCATAAAGAGGAGGGGAAGGATCTGCCCTGGATCATCCCATAGTGCATGACATATAATGGGCTGAAGGTAAAAGAAAATTATATAAGCAGAATTTCGGGAAAAACCTCTCAACTGATAACGCAGCATGACAATGGAACCAATTTCCTTGGGAGATGATGTGTTCTTCAATGCTAGAGACATTCAAAAGAAAATTTGGCAACCATCTGTCAGATCTACTTTGATGTAGATTTGTGTATGGAGAAGGGGGTTGGATTCATTGTCCCCTTCAAGCTCAGTTATTCTATGATTCTATATGAAGAATATGGCATGAGAAAGTCTTGTCAGTTTCTGACGAGAGAGAGAGAGAGAGAAAGAGAGAGATATGCTGTGTATGAAAGTACATAAGTGAATTCTCAGAGATTTTGCCAGTCTTGCCATGCCAAGACTCCAGACAGGTACTTCACCTGCATCAGCAGGGATTTTCAGCTTTCTAAAAAATCTGGAGCCCATTCAGTTTTTCCTTTCCTCACCCATCCATTTTTGGCTGTTGTGCTGTGAGGGAAACTGCCAAATTCTACACAGTTTAAGGTCCTTCTTGGTGAAGGAAAGAATTGTAGGAAAGAGCTGATTTTTCTTGTGCCCTTTCCAGGTGGGTCCCATGCAAAAAAAAAAAAAGATGACATTTTGTGCAGAGATGGTAATAATCCTGCAGAAATGGCTATGAAAATGTTTCTGAGAAATCAAAAAATCCCTACATGGGATGTCCTGGGGGGAACAAATCTCATGCAGAGAAATCTCACAATGATAGATTGCCAAACAAAACAAGATAACCTGCAAGGCACAGGAGATGAAAAATAATGAAACAGGCATTTTAAGAAGAAAAGTGTCATTCCCCAACCCTAGCTTCCTGATCACGGGAGGTCTGCATGCACATTCCAACGGAACACAGTGTGTCAGGCCTTGTCGCTTCAATTTTAATCTGCTGTCTTCTGTTTTCCTTGACTGTGCAGCCCTGCTTCAGTGTCCTCCTGGCATGAAGATGGATCAGAGGACAGTTAAGCTGCCCTGCTTGGCAGGGAATGTGGGCCAGAGAAAGCAGATGTACTTACGAAACACCACTAACAAGCTTCTTTGCACTTTTCATATACATAGCTTGGCTTACTATGGTGAGGCACAGGGAGAGACATATTTCACATGCCTGTACTGCCCATTAGAGCAAAATGATATATTGCCTTCTGTAGCCTGTAGAAGTAAACAGCAAAAAAATGTGCGAAGACTGCTTGATCAGCCTAATGTTTGTTAACACTTCTCACCCTGACTTGTAGACCACAGTGCTCGGTTAAAAACTTCCTCTGTGTAAGCAAACCTGGAGCTGACTTATCATTCTCTGGGAATCTGAGCAAATAGTCCAGCTTTGGGCAACACACAGTTATAGGCTTATCTTCTAACATTTGTTCTAATCATGTGAAGCTTGAGAATTCTAAGCTGACTGGAGATGAAGGGATGGGATTTAACAATGCATCTTCATGGACTGCCACAAATCATTGATCCTTTTCATAGTTTCAAGCATAAATGCTTGAAACGAGCTGGTGAAACAGATCTATGGGGCCACAAAACTTCCTGTTATGTGGAACATAATAAAAAGTAGAGACATCACCACCCTGACAACAAAAGTCCTTATAGTCAAAGCAATGGTCTTCCCAGTAGGAATGTATGGTTGTGAGAGCTGGACCATAAGAAAAGCTGAGTGCAGAAGAATAGATGCCTTTGAAATGTGGTGCTGGAGGAGAATTTTGAGAGTCCCCTGGACAGCAAGGAGAACAAATAAGTCAATCCTGAAGGAAATTAACCCTGACTGCTCCTTGGAAGGACAAATATTGAAGATGAAGCTAAAGTACTTTGGGCATCAGATAAGAAGAATTTTTATTTATTTATAAATTTCCTACTCTGAGTGGTGTACACACAATATCAGATAATACAAAAAAACACACACAACAATCAAAAGCAGAACCAAACAAATACATCCCTTGTGGAAGAAAAAAAAGGAGGTTTTTAATATAGTACTTTTGCAGAATTCCAGATATGCTGAAGGCCCTCAGGACTATGCAGAAGGCAATACAGTACTTCTCAGGAGGCTCAAGAAGCACACACTTCAGATTTTGTAATGGTTCCCCTTAAAGGCCAGTAGTATGCTAGTGTGGAGAATGAGGCAGAGAGAGCTGACTGGGGAACCCTTATTTAACAAATAATGTCTCACACATACACACACGCGTGCATGCACACACACACACACACACACACACACACACACACACACAGCCTTCATACCTGCCTGTCTGAGCTCGTCTCTGTAAGTTTTTTTCTGGCTTGAAATTGGTTTTCAGTGCATTCCTATGGAAAAATCATGCTTTGCACCCTCTGGTAGGCAAAAATTTTCCCCCACCAGGAAACGGCGTTGTCTGCTTTTAAGCTGCTGAAAACGGCAGCAAATTACATGGAGGGCTGGATGGAATTGTGTCAGGGGCCAGTTCTGGCCTGCAGGCCATAGGTTGTGAGTGCCTGGTCCATGGGGTCACAAAGGATCGGAATCAGCTGTGCAACTGAACAACAACAAAAATGAATTCAAAGCAGGATAGCTCAGTGGTTTAGGTTTTGGGTTGTGGAGCCAGAGGTAGGAAGTTCAATCCCAATGTGCCTCTGGCAAGTACAGCCAGCCTGTTTAGCCGTGGGCAAGCTGCATCATCCCTGGCCTCCCCCAAAGAATTATAAACCATTTCTGGGTATTTTGAAAAGGACAACCGTACAACATAATCACCGACACCGTTGCTGCCGCCACCATAGTTCAAAGAGTAAAATACTGCTGGAACTGCATGTTGAAGACACATTCTGTACTCATGTTGACAAATGTAGGTGCTTGGAACTTTATCTAGGCCAGCATTTAGGTTAAAGAAGAGAAATATAAATCAGACATGTCAGGTAGCTGATACAGAAAATCATTGAAAATACATGGCAGAATATACTTCTGCTAAAATACAGATGGAAGAAAGCATCCTATTTCAACAGGCTTTCCTAGACTTGGGGTGAGCAAACATGGCTCTCCAGCTGTTCTTGGACTTCAGTTACCAGAAGCCAAAGTCAGTACACCTGCTGATCAGGGCTTCTGGGAAATGAAGTTCAAGAACATCTGGAGAGCCACATTTGCTGCACCCTGTTCTAGAATAGAGAGCAAAAGAGCTTTCAAATGGAGAAACTGCACCTTTTATAAAATAATAATAAAAACTTCCTGTAAAGTGGCACCTCACTAACAGGCAGAGCCATTCCTGTGGAAATAAATTAAGTCATAAGGTTAACCATTTATCATGTGAAATAATCTATTGACTTCCTATTGTTTCTCCATTCCCACTGCTGACCCCTAAATGAGGGCTGGGTCAAGACATATTGCTGGCTGGCTCTACAGCTGGCATGTGTGGAATCCAGCTGGTCTGACAAGAGAATCTTGGAACATGAGGCTGACCTCAGGTTTTTGGACATACATGACACTATCCTCCAGCAGAGAAGGAATAGGCAAGAATCTGCCACTGCTGATCCACAACACTTGCTAGGTGAGTTTGAATCTCACTGTGTCTGATAGTTGACCCAAACTCTCATGTGGTAAGAGATGCAGTGGGGATGGGGAAGAAATCTTCCAAAGCATTCATAATATTTATAAGCCTCTATACTCTTAATTAAGTCTTCCTTTTCCACTCACCAAAAGTACAGAGAATTATTTCTCCTCAGGATATCATTAGATAGTCCCAAGGAAACCATATTCAATGCTGAATCTGCCAGACTTTTTAAGCAAATGCAACACCAGCATTGTCAAATATAATTTGTTCAAGAAAACCAATTCCACTATCAATTCCATTATCACAGCTGCATACTTATTGGGAAATCCACTCACACAGCCTTCACTAGATAACATAAAGATTCCTAATGATGAGCTTATAAAGTACTGTACACACAAATGCATACTGCCAGCTAGAAATTATTTGCTAGAACTCCCATTTTATGATAGTAGTTCTCTCTGATATATGTTTCTCTGCAAATTCCCCTTAGTGAAAGTTGGATCCTCCAGATGCATTTTACTCTATCTCCTGTCATCCCTGGCCAACATAGGTGATGGGATTTGTAGTCAGAAACACCTGGGAAGAACCAAGCTTCGAATGGCTGTTTTTTGAGGTTATACATAATTGGCTGTAGCAAAACTCTGCCAGCTGCTCTAAGGAACAGCAGCTTTCGGAGGAGCAATTTAGATTTGAAGAAATATACCTGGCCCATGATCACAATAAAAGATGGTAATGGTAATGATCATGTTTTGATGAGGAGTGCTTCACCTTTTCCTTCCTATACCTCACAAGCACAGCTGTTTACCTGCATAAATCTTGTCCCCAGGTCTCAGATTTGGGGGGTGAGAAAGAGAATCAGCTTGAGGAGGATGTGTTGTAATCTGAAAGTGGACAGGTGGGGAAGGGGTCCTGTCCCACCTCCCCCTGCTGCTGTTTACCAAGTCACAAAGCCACTTTTCTTTTGAATAGGGTTTTGTGACAGCTTTGTTACACACAAGACAGCAATGAATTGCAAAATTCTAATCAGTGCTGGAGAGGATGAGGCCTCCCTGTACTGGCAAGGGAAATTGAATTTAGGCTTCCCAGGATGTTTCAACAGCCCATCACATTCCTTTGCCTCCAGTCAATCCACTTCCCAGATTCTGCTACATAACTCTTGTATCATCTTGTAAATAAGAGCTGCATAGCTAGTTTATAGGGTGAGACAAAAGGACTATTCTAATGAACATAACAGAAAACAGTGGCAAGACTTTTTGGAAGACATCAAAAGAAGGTCTGAGGAGGGAAATGCTTTTAGAAGAGGGATGCCTGTGGTCTTCAGGTCCTGGGAGCATAGGCAGGCTTTGCCCATTGACTACTCCTAGGCAGTCCATGAAGCAGGAGGGCAGTGATGGTGAAACTTGGCACTCCAGATGTTCATGATCTTCAATTCCCAGAAGCCCTGATCAGCAGGAGTACTGACTTGGGCTTCTAGTAATTGAAGTCCAAGAACACCTGGAGTGATAAAGTTTGCCATCACTGCCAGGACAGCCTGGCTTATTGGCTGCTTCTCATCCCTCTGTGCTGAAACAGATGTTTATGTGTGCGCGCATATGCATATGAACTTAACATTCCTAAATTTTGGAGACAGGCTAGAGTTGTTGCTTTATTGCCTTATTGAAACCCAAATGGTCTGCCAATTGCTGCCAGAGGTGTGCACCGAGGAGGACTTGGGTTTGGGCAACAACAAAGTGAAGCAAGTGGCTTCATTTTGGCAGTTCAGGGTTTGGTCAGGACACAAAAGAATAATAATAATCAAAACCCAACGAAGACCCAGATGACCTGAATAGCTACTGACCAGTATCACTCCTTTGTCACCCTTATAAAGCACTGGAACAGATTATTCATAGTTGTGTTTCTGAAATTATTGATTGAAAGATCATGAAGGAGCAAGGAGACTTCAGGCAGGTGATATTATGATCAAATTCTTAACCTTACGCAAAACATTGAGGATGGCTTTGAAAGAAAACTAATCACAGGAATGGTTTTCATTGACTTAACTGCAGCTTATGATACTGTGATGTTCCATAAAATAAATAATCTTACCAGAGATAACAAGCTTACTAGGGTGATTGGCAGCTTTCTTGAGAACCGAAGATTCAATGTGACAATGAATAAAAAGAACAGCAGGTGGAGGTTGCAGAAGAATGGACTGCCCCAAGGAAGTGTATTGTCTCCAACACTATATATTATATATAAAAATCATCAACTAGTTCCTGACAATGTAAAATTGTTCATCTATGTCGGGGTTCCCAAACTTTTCATGCCACAGGCTGATCATGTGGTTCCTCCCGCTACAAATGCTGCTGTAAACTGCATCCACGGCTGTCATAAATGCATTTACAGCAGCATTTATGGCAGGTGACCTTGATACCATAGTTCTCGCAGTTCATCTGGAAGAGGTGTTCAGTGAGATACCTATCCATGCTTCCTGGGATCAGTTTTGGTTTGCATCTCTTGAGGAGATGGACAAGGCTCTTTCACGTTGTTACCCCATGACCTCGTGATTTGATCCTTGCCCATCCTGGCTTTTAAAGTCAGCTAAGGGAATAGGAGAGTGGCTATTAAACATCATTAATACCTCCTTGGTGGAGGGTGTGATGCCAATAAAGCTAAAGGAGACAATTATATGCCCTCTCCTGAAAAAACCAAACTTAGCCACAGATGTCTTGGATAATTATAGACTCATGGCAAACATCCCTTTTTGAGGAAGGTGATTGAGAGGGTAGTGGCAGATCAATTCCAGGAGCTCTTTGATGAAACCAAATGCCTAGATCCATTCCAGTCGGGCTTCAGGCCTCGTCACAGCACCAAAACTGCATTGGTAGCACTGCAGGATGATCTGCTCTGGAAGGCAGACCGGGGGGGGGGGGGCATTGTCCATCCTGGTATTTCTGGAACTCTCGATCATGGTATCCTTCTGAAGTGACTGTCTGAGCTAGGAGTTCGAGGCTCTGTATTACAGTGGTTCTGATCCTTCCTTGGTGACCGCCCTCATAGGGTCCAGCATGGGGAGAACTTGTCAGCCCTGCGGATGCTCCAATGGGGGCTTCCACAGGGTTTGATTATCTCCCTTATGCTACTTAACATATATGTGAAGCCGCTGGGAGAGATTTGGGGTGCGTTGTCATCAATATGTGGATGGCACACAACTCTATTTCTCCTTCACATCATCGGCAGTGGATGCGGCTTGGTGCTTGGATGATTGCCTGGCCACGGTGCCAGAGTGGACTAGAGCTAACAAGCTGTGACTGAACCCAGGTAAGATGGAGGTTCTGGTGTTGGAGGGTCCATCTGCCTGACTTGGATTTCATAACCCGATGATAGAAGGGACGGTATTATCGCCATGTAAACAGATACGCAACTTGGGGGTCATTTTTGATCATCATCTGACCCTTGAAACACAAATCACGGCTGTGTGAAAGGCTGCCTTTTCCCATCTGCATCAAATAGGGCAGTTGCATCCCTACTTGGACAGGTGGTCTCTTACAACACTGGTTATCTTCCTGGTAATCTCTTGTATAGATTACTGCAATGCTTTCTATGTGGGGCTTCCCCTGACCCCGGAAATTTCAACAGGTGCAAAATGCAGCAGCTAGGCTAATCACTGGAGTGAGGAAATTCAAACATATCTCACCAGCCCTGGCAGGGCTGCATTGGTTGCCCATTTCATTCCATATCAGGTTCAAGGTGTTAGTTTTAACTTTTAAAGCCCTAAATTGTTTGGGACCCCCTACTTGGTGGAGCAGCTCCCTCTTAGAACATTTTCCCGCATCACTCGATCTTCTCAGATGGGCCAGCTCTTGGTGCCAACGCCGAAATTGGCAAGGAAGACTACAACCAGGAGAAGAGCCTTTTAGGTAGTGGCACAATCCCTATGGAACTCCCTTCCAGTGGAATTGCGCCAGATCACTTCTTTGCTGGCATTCAGAAAACAGCTTAAAGTGCTTCTGTTTAGGGAGGCATTTGAATAGGGGTAATCATTAACTAGTGTTAGGCTTCTTATTCCGTATCCTGCTGTGAATTAGGTTTGATATTGTATTTGTATTTTATTATGTGATTTATTATGTGTTTTTAATGACATCCCTGTGAATAAATATGCGCCTCAAGTCCAGGAGGAGCTTTATGGCAAGTAAAAGGGTACGCAAAAGCAAATTAAAAGATGTAGGAAGGTACTCATTGGACAAAGAATAACATTAAAGGAGGATATAGGGGGGAAAACAAGACTGGCAAAGAAGGCTTTCAACAATAGGCAGTTAGAGTAAGACCAACATGCTCAAGTGGGGGCTGCTGGCGGACGAGAGCTGCAGAATCCAGCTCATTTATTGCCCTGGCAACTACTACCAGAAACATGTACCAAGATTTAATTTTGGCCAACAACAAAGCCAATAAAGTGACTTCATTTTGGCTATCCAAAGTTTGATTTGGACATGAAAGAAGAAGTATATGCATATAGACACATGTGCCTATTCAGTGTGGTCCACAGCCACCCCCACCTCCTCAACAGCACTGTATTGAGGTAGCCCTCAAGGAAGTCAATACCTTTCTGTATTCCTAGTGTAAAACAGGTGCATTTCTTAAAATGATGGATGGAGACAGTTCAGAATGGAAGATTATTCTTCTGAAATGGTTAAAAGAAAAGAGGGAGAAAGAATTAGGCACAAACAGAAATGCTGCTGGTTAAGAATGCAGAGCCTAGTTATTTTACAAATCCTTTGTGAATACATGAAATATAAATTTTGATCTAAAACCTCCAAGGGGCCAAAGGTATAAACTAGCAAAAACGTTTTCTCTCTGCACTTAGACAGAAACTCAAGCTTTTCCTGTACTCACCACAGCACAATCTAACATCTAATATTGCTTCAGGTCTGCCATTAATAAATACATCATTGTGATGGATTTCACTTAGTCATGTTTTAGTCTTTTCAATATCCTGATCAATGTGTCAGATAAGTTGTTTTAGGGTTTCTACATGACAGGTGGCTACAATTTGAAATCTTTACCAGTTCTAAACCATGAGGCTGTTCCTCTTGTAACTAAGCTCAACTCTTACTATCTGTGGTGGATGTGGCCAAAATAGCACCACGCAAAGCCTAGAATAGGGGTGAAGGACTTTATCAAATCCAAGAACCATTTATCTGTTCTGATATTCTCCCAGGAAGGCATGGGTCACGAAAAACACATGAAAGCAAAAAGATCAATACTGAAAATAACAGAATCTTTCTGTGTGTGCGTGCGTGCGTGCGCATGTGTTCTGGATGGTTGTAAACTCCCATTCTACTGCTTATACAGTGAACATTATGAGGGAAAGCATATAAGGTGAAATTGCCTGGTTAGTTTAGGTTATTGCTCATTTTTACTTGCATTTTTACCATTTATGTGGAGCATTTCATTTTTCAGTTGCTGTGCTTATGGTATATAGAATACAGTAATACCTCGGATGTAGTATTACCCATGCTAGGTGATAGAAGAATGGCAGATAACTGGGGTGGGGGGCAGGAAAGCACTTACTTTTACCAAGTAAACAGCCACTTTTAGAGGTTTCCTGGGATAGCTGTCTACAAACTTTTGCTCAAGAAAGCCTTTGTGAGAAAGAGGACCATAAACAGAGCTTTATAAAGAGAGACATTTCCAACCCCCAGTCACATTTTTCCACCCCTGCAGAAGAGGGAGGCCCCAGGATACCTAGGCGAAATCCCAGGTTTGCTGCAGTACCAACATTCTTGAGGGGGAGGGGGGAATCATAAAGATGGATTCTCTGAAAGAGTTCAACGATGAGTGAACATGTTCCATGGCCAAAAAGTACTGCCTGTCCCTTGGGTGGATGAGGGAATGGAATGGTGACAGCCTGGAGGACAAGCTCTACAGTTCATTACATGTCACATGCGGCCTCTCCTTCTCACATTTGTATGCCCAAGCAGAAGACTGTGCCAGAGTGGCCCAAAGGACATTAGTTCAGGCTCACCTGTTAGCCATGGAAGTGAAGTGAAGCATAGAAGATGCCACCCAAAATGAACTTTCTGCTAACCAAAATGAATTGAATGTGCAAGAGCTCAACATGTATGACATCCAAGTTAATGTATGTTGTGGTGAGCTGTAAGAAAAGGAAAAAGAATGCCTATCAAAGGATAGAACTAGTGTAGGCAAACTGAAACAATACTTACAGTACTTTAAAAACTCACCTTCACCAGACTATCCCAGCTGCATTTGTTCTTTGCCAGAGATGGGAAAATCTTCCCCATTTGATTGAAAATCCCAGACTATCCCAGGCCATTCAGGAAACTGTAGTCCCAAAATGGATTTCTCTCTCTCTCAAATGTTGTCTGTACTTGCTTTCTATTAAAACATATTAGGGATGGCTGGGAAATGAAAGGTCCATTTAAAGCAAAAAGAATAAGGGCTGTCCATGCCGTTAAGTTATAATTTTAATGTCTGGGGGTTGGGAGGGTATTTTTTAGTGGTTTTAATGGTTTTTAAAGTTTTAAGTTTTTTGTAATTCTATGCTGTGTATGTTTTATATTTGTGAGCCGCCCGGAGTCGCCTCAGCGAGTGGCCAGCAATATAAATTCAAACAAATAAATAATAATAAATAAATAAACCTGGTATATAGAAACTGTGGTCCCACCTCACACCCTTTCTAACGCCCAAATGCTCCCCAATGTCCCTCAGTAAAATGTGTGCTTAAAAAAATTGTTGTCCTGCTTTCCACTAAAATTTAGCAGCAAAATTGTGGTACTAAATTGAAACTGAAACTTCAGTAAGGTATTAAGCAAGTCTTTGTCCATATTATAAGGGAGAAGCCTCTAGGTCTAGGATAACTATTAAACCAGCAATGGGATGTAACAGGTTCTCACCAGTTCGCCAGAACTGGTAGTAACTTTTCCCAGTGTCCCGGAGAACCGGTAGCAGCTTTTGGGGGGAACCACCTTCGGGGCTTACCTTTTCACTTGGTGTGCAATGTGCATGCATGTCTACAGTGCTTGGCATGTATGCACGGTCTCATTGCTGTCCTCGTGTTGTGGGTGAGTGGGTTGGTTGAGGGGTGTGTGTGTGTGTGCTTATTTTTATTTTATTTTATTATTTATTCATTTTTCTTTGGCTCCGCCCATGTCATGACATTAGCTCCACCCACACTGTGATGACATCATGGTGAGGTAGTAAATTTTTTGACATCCCACCACTGTATTAACCCGAAACACACAAACACACAATAGCAAAATAGGCAGGTATCACTGTTTTATTTTTAAAAACAAAATGGGAACCAAATCTACTAGAAGTTTGAAGAAGAAGGAAATTCCAATATGCAGACTACTAAACGCTGCTGAAGTGGTAAGCTAGTTGTGTATCTGTGAAAGCATCCAATATCCAGCTTATCTGTGCCTCTCAGTGCAAATCATCTTGACTATTAATATACTCTGAGCAGGTGCCAAGAAATCTAAAATCAATCACCAAGATGAGCTGTCATCCAACTCTGTATTATCTCAGGCAATTAGCCACAAAGAAAACTTAAGAAATGCCGTGCCTACTGTATATTCTTTACTCATTTAAATAGTTTATTTGAACCAGCTTTTACCATGGTGCCCAACAAAAAGAATCATGGAAAGCCTCCCCAAGATTGGCTGCTCTTAGGTTCTTGCTTTTTCCCCACAGTTGGAAGACAGTATCACATCACCTGTGGTTTGCTTCTCCCCCATACCATGATGCCTCAAACATCTTCTTCAGGTGCCATATCCTTTTCAGGTAATGGCTATCATCATGGTGATAGTCTTCCTCTTCTTAATTCCTTGGAACAGTTCTTCCAAGAACATGCCATGCCTGTCTCTCAGGTTCTTCAGCCATGAAATCCATCTATTTCCAGGACCTATCTTTCCAGGGATCTTTCCTTGCAGAGCGAGTTCGAGTAGTCTATACTTTATGTTGTTCCTCATGATGTTGCCAAGGTATTGGATCTTTCTTTGCTTAATGGATTTAAAGAGTTCTTTTTCTTTATCCATCCAGCACAATACTTCTACATTAGTCACATGTTCAGCCCATGATATCCTTAGTATTTATTATTTATTCATTTGTCATATTTATATGCCACCGTATGTAGAACTACATTTCAAAAGCTTTTATTCTCTTTTCAGATGGTTTAGTCCAGAGGTGTCCAAACTACGGCCTGGGGCTGGATCCGGCCCCCAATGGCAATTCATCTGGCTCATGAGGCCCTCGTTGCTCTTGGAAGCAGAAATAAAACCCTCCCATATGGGTGTGTTTTACTTCCGCTTCCAGGAGCAATGAGGGCTTCGTGGGCCAGATGAATTGGTGTCGGGGGTTGGATCCAGTCCCTGGGCCATAGTGACTGACTCCCTGAGCCATGTGACCAGCCCATGGCCCAAAAAGTTTGGGCACCCCTGCTATAGTCAATGTCCAAGCTTCAATTCCATATAGCAACACTGGGAATACGTAACATCTCACTATTCAGATCTTTGTAGAAAGAGTTAGGTCTCAACTGGAGAAGGGCATGGGCCAGATTATCTGATGCCAGGGCTGGATGCAGCCTGTGGGCTGTAGGTTGAGGATCCATGTTTTAAATATACATGAGAAATCCTCTTACTTTTCAGAGCTCTCCCCCCCTCCATGTGTGAGTGTTTGTGTGTGTGTGTGTGTGTGTGTGTGTGTGTGTGTGTGTGTGTGTGTGTGTGTGTGTGTGTGTGTGTGAGAGAGAGAGAGAGAGAGAGAGAGAGAGAGAGAGAGAGAGATCTGCATGTGCACACATTAATTCAAGCCTCTGACAGGGAGGTACTAACCCTAGACATAAATGTCAATGGGAAGGGCCACTGCATTTTGCCCCAGAACAAAACAAGATTTAAAATAAACCACCATTAAAATAGGGACAAAAAGGCATGGAAAGATCGGTGCCATACTTTTTAAAAGACCAAATGCTCTGTCCAGATATGCCCTAAACTGTAATACATTTAGTACCGTTACTAGGGCATAGAATCAGACTGCATACTCAGTTCCTCCTGTCATCTTTTCTAAAGCATTTTATTTTCTTTGCAAACTTGTGTGGCTCTTGAGTAAGAATAGCAGCGGAGTCTTCAACATAAACAAGATGAGCAGTGTGAGTCACTTCACCATATTTTCAGGCATTGTTTTAGATTTTCTAGTGTTATATAAAATGAAGCTTCCCTGACAACCACTGTACAATATACTGAAAACAAGATTTGTCCCCTAGAGTTGCAAAAATATAAGAAAGGTGAAGGTCGAGCTCTCGGGCTTTGGAAACTAAACTTAAGCTATAAAAAGCACAAGACATCTGCATCTGCTGTCTTTGGCAACAACAGTTAATAACAATCTGGTGTTTGAAAGAAAGAAGGCGGAAAATTTGGCATGTGTGAAACAGACTAGTATATATTTAGTCTATGCTACTTATGGGCTGCAAATTACTGTTCAAGATATAGGCATATTACAAGCCTTACATTTTACTTCATAGTGGGGAAGTGTTGCAGATCTCCTTGGAAAACAAAGCAAGCTGGAACAGCCCACTTTATCTCTAGGTCCTTTACAATAATTATTCGTTGGTAAAGAAAGGAAGAAGTATACTTTGTCATTGCTGCTTACTTGGGCTGCTTTGGAATGAGATCTGTATCCACTCAGTCATTGCCTCCTCTCAAAGAATTAGGAGAAAGCCTAAGCGCCCAAGCCTTAGAAAACATTAAAACAAGGGCAGGGAACTTTGCAGCTATCATGGTGTTATTGGGTTGGAGTCAGTGGTGGGATTCAGCAGGTTCGCACCAGTTCACCAGAACCAGTAGCAGAAATTCTGGCTGGCCTTGCCCATCCAAGTTTTGAAATAAAGTAGTCCTAATTTGGGTGCAACACAGGGCTTTCCCCCGGCCATGCCCACCATACCACAACCACAGAGTAGGTAGTAAAATTTTTTGAACCCCACCACTGGTTGGAGTTCTCACCAAATATGTAGGGTGGAACATTTTCCATGCCAGACTAGACAGACAACATATAGGATGTGAACTTGTATAAGTTATTCTATTGAGACAAGGACTGACAATCATCCATGATCAGATGCCCCTGGGAACGGAAAACTAATATATGAAAACTTCTTGTTGTGCACAGTGCAGTTGGTTTCTGACTGAGTCTGAGTCAGACTTACTCATGGTGTATTTGTTCTCAAGAGACTGACAAATGAGCATACTGCTAAGCTTCTTTCCACAAAATGTCTTGCTTCTCAATCAGTTGCAACTACAGGTATTCAAGAACAAATGTGATAAGTTGCCCACTACCTCACTTTCATCCTGAAGTGAAACTGAATGTTCAACTAGTTATATGAGCCACATTTTTCTCTGCTTGAAATGGACCTGAAAAGTAGTGCAAAGAGTGAGTGATTGAATCTGATGGTGCTACAGTTATACCTCAGCAAAAGGGAGTTACAGTGTTGATACAAGATATATCAGGTACAGCTCTCTTTAAGTACAGTATGCATCCCATTTCTTGGGTGAGGCTCCCTCAATGCTTTCCCTTTGAAGGCCAAATAAATTTGATGCCAAGCTAGACATTAGAATAGATGGAAACACAGTATTAAGAACCAAGAACTCTGATAGTGAGTGGGTTGGCTCAGGTAAACTATATAGGAAAGGAATCAAAGAATATAGGGGCAGCTGCAATTAAGAACAACTAGATTGGAGGTGTCTATATGCATGCTATATACAGTACTGCCAAGTCAGAATGGACTTATAGTGACTCTTAATAAGGTTCTCAAGGTAAGAGATATTTAAGGAGAAGTTATACCAACACCACCCATATAGGAAGTATTCCTGGCCAAGTGGACATTTGAACTCAGTTCTCATGAGTCCTAGTCTGCACTCTGCTCACTACACCACAGTGGATATATCACAAAAGACAACTTCAGATCCTGAGGCTGAACTTGACACTTCTGTCAGATAGTCCCAGAAGGCAACAAGCCTGTCCTTTTAACACCACTATTTTAAACTTCCCAAGACAAGAAAAAGCAATCCAGAAAGCCTTGGAAAGAGTCACCATAAATCAGAATTGAGTTGATGGCACAATATTATGAGTTATCAACTTCTGTATGGTTCTTCCCTGTTCTAAAAGGCTAAATTAAATGTCCTAGAAACCTGCTGGTTTCATGCAGCATAAACCAGTAATCACTCAAGCGATGTGGTGTGGTTTTGCCAGTTATCTGTTGCTGGGAGCACAATGAGCTTTAACTAGAGGACTAGAGGGGCAAATAAAGGACCTCATTTTCAGTTTTGACATTGGCTGTGTGCCCATTTCTGTGCCAAGGCATGTGTCAAATGCCTGGCAAAATGTGAAAACTGTTTTTGCAGTCATCCTTCTCTGCAGCATTTAACAGTGCAATTCTGGCCCTACGGTTTCATTATTGGCAGTAAAAACTACAATATATTTGCATTTTCAGCCATAGACTGAGTACACAGTCATTTCACTCTCAAATTTGGAGGGAAGGTGTTTGTCAGGTTACAAACCACCAACACCTTTGGTCAGACTCATCAGTGGAATGTGATATGTGAACCACTAAGAGCGTCTGTGAAATGGAGTATCATTCATAGATTCAATGAAGTTTCACATCACTGAGTTACAGCCACAGGAATTGTCTACACTGGTCCTCCTGGGATTATGAAGTGTGACTTTTTAAAAGCTGCTTAAGGTTGGAGGGAGGAGCAAAATGTTGTTTGGTGCAATCTCTGTGTCTGGACAGCATTTCACTCTTCCAAAGGAACAAGCTTCTCAACTGATCAGGGGAACACTCCATCAATCATCTGAGAAGTGGGGGTTTTATGCTGCCACTAAGGCAATGCTCCTCCATCCCAGTATTCAGAAAGACTTTCTATGGAAAGAGTAGGTCTGCAGGTCAGCAGTTAGAGGTCCCAGTGCTGCATGATGGAGTGAGCTCCCGCCTCTGTCCCAGCCCCTGCCAACCGAGCAGTTCCAAAGCAAGAAATTGCAAGTAGATAAATAAGGACCACTTCGGTGGGAAGGTAAACAGTGTTCTGTGCATTCTGATGTCTAGTCATGCCTGCCACATATCCATGGAAATGTTTGCAAATGCAGACAACACTGGCACTTTGGCAATTAACAGAGATGAACACTGAAACCTAGAGTCGGATAAGACTGGCTTTTGAGCAAGGGCGGCCTTTACCTTTACCTATACATAATTTAGTTAAACCCTCTGATGGGGATCTCAAAATGGGGCAAGTTGAGGCAGACTGGTCCAATTGATGTGTGCACATGATCAGATCAACCCAACCCCAACTCACCCCAAGAACAGGTTATATACCTGTGTAGGCAGTCTCACAGGTCAAACAAGCAAGTTTCTTTTGGGAACTGTGAGCCAATGGCAGAGAAGGGCAAGTTTGCCCCTCCCAGAATTGTTCTTGATAAAATCTGAAAGTGGAAACAGGTCAAAGATGGAACCAGAATGGTTCCCCTCCTCTCTTAAACAGTGGGCACCAAATGTTGGTCTCCAGCTCACTTCCCCAACCAGCATGACCAATGATTGGGGTGAAGGACGATGTTTCCCATCCCAGAATGAATAAATGAGTCACATCCTTTTCATAGTCAGGATATTGTGCATGGTGGGGGGCATTATCGTCCTTGCAGCTTTTCCAACTTCATAGACTGTTTCTGTTTCAGTCAGCAGATGTATTACATAGATTTTATTTAGAGTGTATCATTCTGCTGTATAAGTCGAGCTGCAGTGTGTCCATTGATTTTCATGAGGAACGGCAGAAGGCTATGCATGCAGTCCAGTGTTTCCATCTGCCTGCATCATTCAGTGCCTTCTGGGCATTAGCAACCTCATTTTCCAAGTGGATGCAGTTCTTCTTGCTCCCGGCTTGAAGAGCCAAGGGAGGCCTTCCACTGGAACATTTCTCATCTCCTTATCTCTATTCTGCGCCTTTGCTGGATTGTCATCAACAGGGACAATGAACCCAGCTAAGGCTCTCTGGGTTTGCTCTGGCAATCTAAATGACCCGGTTTATCTGATATTAAATTGGAAGTTTTGGAGTGTATAAAATGGGATTCAGTTCAGTTATGTGGGGATTGTAACCTGACAGTTATCTTACTATGCAGACTGGGGGGGGGGGGGGGATAGCATCCTCACCCCCACCCGGGCACCAAAGAAGTGATCCTGCAACTCTCCTGATTTCTATAATGAAATTATTCACACTCTCTTTTAATAATGAATAACAGCAATACCCTTGCACAGTATGAAACACACTGTGATTACCTGATACAGTACATAAACCCATGTTTCCCTAAGAAATCATAAGGATATTCCATCCCATCTGATGTAACCTAGGCATCAAGAAGAAACATCATCTCCTGCCAGCACAGGCTAAAATAGACATTAGGAATAGATAGCATTATCACGAAATAGAGACAGCAGTGATTATTGCTGAAAATGCTTAGCATAGCAGAGAGGTAGTCCTTTGGGATTTGTGAAATCAGACTTCAAAAGAACACCATGCTTAAATCCTGAATATAAGTGAGTAGAAAAAGCAGAGAAACATCCACTGCTTATATTAGTTAGGGATTTTCTTCTTTTATTCACAGGCTGTCTTTAATGTCTATTTCTGGACCTGGTATGGCATTTTCTTTCTTTATTTGGAAGGCTGTAGTAGAACATTGTTCTGACCAGTCCAAGATAGGTTGATACCCAGCTGTATATCTCGGCCCGTGGGGACCCAAGCGATGCAGTGAAAGTCATTTCCAGGTGCCTGGAGGCTGTTAGGGTCTGAATGGGGGACAACGGGCTACAACTGAATCCCGACAAGACTGAGTGGTTGTGGGTCAGGGCCCCTGCATTAACTCGGGAGCTACCATCTTTGGTTCTGGATGGGGCAGTCTTGCCCCAAACAGACCCGGTGCGTAATCTGGGGGTCCTCTTGGACTCATGACTACTGCTGGAAGAGCAGGTGGCAGTCGTGGCCAGGAGGGCTTTTACACAACTTCGTTGGGGAGCCAGGAGGTACAATGGCAAGGGAAGTAAGACATAGAGTACAATATGCCGGAAACAGGAATGGTGCATAGTCTTCAACAAAATGAGTCGAGTACCTTAGCTTTTTGTTACAGAAACTTTTTTGTATTATGTACAAAAGATATGACAGTGGGTTGAATCAAACAAAACAGTTAGGATGCTAATAAAAGCTGATAGTAATTCTGAGCAGACAAATCCCATATTTACCTCCCAGTGACCATTTATAAAGCAAAGAAAGCTAACCTGCAGAATAGTGGAGCGAGGAAAGCACCAGCTATGACAAACTACTCTTCTATCACATATCTGTACAGTGAAGTCAATGTTTGGTTAAAAATATGAATTCATGAGACTAGAAGCTGTAGTTTTAAAAAGTATATGTCTAATTCAAATTCTAATAGCAGTGAAAAACAACTTTTCAAATTAAAGAGCAGAAATCTGAACACAGAAATATTGTTATCATTAAAGTACCATTGAAATCCTAAAAGAGATTTAAGTTCCATCAAAGAAGAATACAAATTACTTATTGGAAACTCTTGCATTTGTGCTGAATATAAATTCAGAATTATCACCTAAGGTCATCTTAAAGATACTGAGAAATTGTTTTAGTTTTCATAATGCTAGTTGCGGTCATGAAATAATTTAAAGTGCCCCAAAGCACACATAGTTCACCTCTTGTGTCAGCTGATCATAAGCCAACACAATTCTTTGTTCTTTTAATTGAAGGTTCCCCGGGCCAGAGCCTTGTTCAGCTACAGAGGACAGAACCCTGGAGAACTGAAGTTCAACAAAGGAGACATCATCATATTACATCGTCAGCTGGATGAAGACTGGTTCCTAGGAGAGGTCAACCGGGTCAGCGGAGTTTTCCCAATCAACTCTGTGCAAGTTATCAAGCAGTTGCCACAACCCCTGCCCCTGTGCAGGGCACTTTATAACTTTAATCTGAAGTCCCGAAATGCAAACAAAAAAACAGACTGCCTGCAATTTCAAAAGGTAAACTTGGTGTTTTCCATCTAATGATGGAGATTACCTTTAAGCATTACCAGTCCAGATGATGATAAAGTATGATTCATCCACTAGTAGTTTATGTATCATCAGTGCTCTAAATGTGAGACTTGTGGAAGGAGGGGGGCCACGTGCTTTCCCTGGAACCTTAATGGTTTATTTCTGCTTTGAAATTCTTGCTGATCTTTTTATGAACTGTATCCTGTATGCTACAATGCTTTCAATATAATTCTTGAAGAAACTTGGAGTGGTTATTTGGCCTAATGCTACCTTTTCTACACCTATCCAAGGCCTGGGTTGTCAAGCCAGGGAGCTGCAACACAGAAGAACATTGGGGCCTATCCGAGAGGCAGGTCCCTTCTGTTACATGGGTAATACAGCATATTTGCTCAATTGGTTGATCGCTCTCACTCATACCAACCACTGTGTAGATTACTACAATGTAAAGCAATGGGGATGACCAACCTTTTGTAGCAGATGTGTTAGGAAGTCAGTTCATGGTAGGTAGTTTTAATACTCTCTACTGCAGGACTACTGAATTCCAGCATCAAACTAGAAAAAGTCCATGAAACAAGGAAGAATTGCTTGCTGGGAAGGACTTTCTGAAATTTGCTGCCAAGTTTCAATGGTTCTATATTGGAGTATCTTGGGCGTGAAAAATGGCTATGGGGAATTGTGGTTTTGCCTCAAAACTACTCAGCCGAGGAAGAGGCATCAGAGCAACACTGAGTCCTGATTCTTGCTCAGTGACATGCACTGAAGATTCACAGTCCCTATTCCCCTTGCAGCACTATACTCATCCTTTCATATTCATAATATATAATAATGGCCAAAATACTCTTGTGTAGCTGCACAAATGATATAACTTGTAGAAGCAAATAATCCCAAATTAAGACATCTCTGTAGACCCGGGATTCTCAACCTGCAGCCCACAGGCTAGATGTAGCCTGTGGCACCATTTTATGTAGCCCCCTGTCACAATCCACTTACTCCCAAGTAGGACTCTGACTTCCTCTGGCCTCCTGGCAATGGGATTGCGCCTGATCCTGCTTCTCTGGTCCAGTTCAGGCTATTCCTAAAAGTGTGCCCAGTCACCCCTGACTGAAATCCAGGTCATGAACAAAGGATGCTCATGAAATTAGTGTAGATTCAGGTAACGTGAGTCAAGTAATCACTCCAGATCTCTTCAGGTATTTTAGAAGTACCATATATACTCAAGTATAAGTCGGGATTTTTAACCTCCAAAATGAGTTCCAAAAATGGGACTCGACTCATACTCGGGTCAAAGTAAACAATCAAAAACATACCCACAGTGTCTAAATTAATTAATTTTACTGTATTTTCATGTATTTTAATTATTGAAACTCACTAGCAGCTGCTGCACTTTCCACCCCTGAATTATACTTGGGTCAATCTATTTTCCTAGTTTTAGAGGTCCAAATTAGGTACCTCGACTTATATTCGGGACAACTTATAGTTGAGTATACACAGTATATTAACATCAAAGTAAGGCACAGAATAAAGTCCAGCAACAGCTCATAAAGCATTTCAAAATAAAGAAATAAAGAAATAAAGAAAGCTGCTTATTAAAGGGAAAGCCATGGTCCCCCTTCTCTCCAAAGCACCTATATTTTTGCATTTAAGATCCAAAAGAGTCTCTCTCCTTGGCCCCCCTTTCTGGGTTATATCTCCTCCCTCAGCGTCCACCTTCTGGCCCTCCCCCTAAGGGATTCAAACTAATGATCTTACAGGATGATATGTCCATCATATATTAGGTTTATTTCTCTCAACCCAAGAGGCCAACATTGTTTACATTCCAAACCTGGCATGAAGAGACTCCTCCATGTTAAAATCTCCATCTTGGATGAGGCTAAAGCACAGGGCATATATCATTTCATTACACCCCTCACTGCCTCCACCACACAAGGAAGTGTCATGTGATGGAGGAACGGCAAAATGGCCATCTGGCACCTAAAGCTGTCTGAGGGAGCATGACCCGGGCCCTGGCTTAAAAAGGTTGAGAACTCCTGCTGTAGACATTATCAGCTGCAGATTCAGTCATGCAACTCAGTGTGTAATTGATAATGTTTATACAGTAATACCTCGGATAACGCTAAAACTTGGTTCCACAAGTCTTGGTGTTATCTGATTTTTAGTGTTATCCAATGCATGTTAAAATCCTATAGGATGGATCGGATAACGTTAAAGCTCCATAGAGATACATTGTAACCACACAGGCGTTCGCGGTTGTTATCCGATCCATCCCATAGGACCTTAACGTTATTTGATCCAATTCTCCTCCCCAGATTACTTAACGTTATGTGATTTTAGCGTTATCCGAGGTAAATGTTATCCGAGGTATTACTGTACTGCTTTCTTAACTTTGGTCAATTTGCTTCCAAAAGTTAACTCCATTTGTGCTATGCCAACTTAATTAAATCAGAGGGTCACTTCTTCTAAACCATCACATCTGTAACTTGACAATATCAGAGTTATTTTATCATTCTTTGTTCAGACAGATTTTGGTTTATGTATAATAACATTTCTTTCAATATCTCAAAGCAGGCATGAAAAGCAACATATCTTTTCCCTCTCTGGGATTTTCTCAGAAACATATGCCTCAGCTACCCAATTTACAAATTAAGCCTAGGTTTACCCTCTGATAACTAATTGTAAAACAAAGCAAGCTGAATACAAGGTAGATAGGTGAGATGTAGCTCTAATTTCCCAGTCACAAATATTTATTTGAATTGTGTGTCTGGGCCACTAATGAGATTTCAGCTCTAATGACAGCAGCTAATCAGAAGCAGCCATTTCACCTTCTACAATGCTCTGTTTTACTCTGGATATTTTCCATATTTTCCACTGCTCATGCTTAGGACACTCTCAGTAAGGGGTGCTTTTGGATTATTTCCATTCACACATGCCCATCAGCATCTAGAAGATGGCAACAAGGCTATCTTGCAGGGTAGGTGAGCAACCAGCTCATTGAGTAATAATGAGCAAGTGACTTATTTCTGATTCATGGCAATGGTACCGCAAGCTGAACAATGAGGCTAAATCACATTTACAGAATGTTTCTGCCCAGTATTGAGATCAGAGCTGGTATGTCAGTGAGCTGCAGGAGGCTGGTTCTGATATTGAACAGCCAGTTATTATCGCAGCCTGGAATGAGGCAGAACCAGCTGTGAGTGCCAGTTTTCAATGTGGCATCTGCTGATGCTCATTTCAGCAACAGCAACACTTGTAAAAGTCACTTTCCACATCACTGGCAAGAACACAGGGGACCGAAAAAAGAGACAATTTCTTCTGGTTGCTGCAGACACTGTTTTCCCCCATGCCATCTGCCTATGTTTTGTTTTGTTCTTTCCTTTTTTGTGTGTGCCTTTATTTTGGTGGTTACTCATTCTGCTTAATTGTGGCAGTAGATAGAGCTCACTGCCACTTCTACAGCACAATGATAATACTGGTGTTTATACATTCATGCCAAATAAACAGCCACCATTTCAGCAAGGAAAGAGGAATGTAGTGACATACTACATCATGAGGGCAGTGTCACAGATTTTGAGTAAGGAAATTCAACCATTTCCTCTCTGACTCCTGCTTGAAAAGTCTCAGTACTAAGGAACTCCACATTCTTCTCACAACAGAACAGTCACAAAACCATACTTGCCAAATGATATAATTTTTGGAGTAACAATTACTAGTGCTCGTTATTTTAATTCAATACCAACCATTTTTAGTAACTGGTTTTCAAGATTAATAATTTAACTAAAAATGAATGTTGTGCTTCTTTTTTTTTTAGTAATGTTTAATGTGAAACCTTCATTGTTGATCCTAATGCTTTCAATATCACTTACTAAATATCACAGTACAGTGGAGACTAGAATCTGGATCTTTCCAGTCTAAAGACCGCTTGAGCACCTTTCTGTCTCTCTACCTCATAGTGAACTCAAGCTTCCATTTTCCTATTGAGGACTTGGATAAAAAGGAGGGGATTTTAGGAATTTGATTATTCCTTTAGTTAGCAAGTAAAAGCCGGGGGGGGGGGGGGACAGAAGACTAAAAGATGGAGAGATCAGCCCAGGCTTACACACAAAGCTAGTACTTTTATAGCAAAAATCACTCTAGAAGCATTTAAAGTAGAAAAAAAGATGTACAGTAAAACCTCAGATAACACTAAAACCTGGTTCCACAAGTCTTGGTGTTATACGATTTTTAGTGTTATCCGATGCATGTTAAAATCCTATGGGATCCATAGAGATACATTGTAACCACACAGGCTTTAGCGGTTGTTATCTGATGCATCCCATAGGATCTTAATGTTATTCGATGCAATTCTTCCCCCCAGATTGCTTAATGTTATGCGATTTTAGTGTTATTCAATACTAATGTTATCTGAGGTATTACTGTATTTGTTTATAATTATCATCTGTAGTTATAGTCAGTGCAAAAAAGGGGGGGAGTATATCCTACAGCATGCATGAGGCCCTGCATGCTTGCTGCTTGGAGGATGGTCAGAGGAGTAAGAGGGACCATCAATAAACAATGGGTGCAAAAACAAATAGGAAGAGAATATGGGGTTGCATCAAATGCCAGAGGTCGAAAAATAACTTTACTAATCAAGTTAATGGTAAAGAACAATCACATTAATACTGTAAAGCCCTCATAGTGTTGGGAGCATGTAAAATTACTATTATCCCAACACTTCCAATAACAAATTAAAAACAAATGCAAAACTAGCCAAATTAATTTTTAACCTATTGTTTTATTCCCCATTATGCTGAAAAGGTTAGAGAAAAAATAAACAAGTGCCTTGTTTAGTTTTATAAATATCACTGTATGGGACATTGTCTCCTGTTTTAATCATGCAAAAGCCAAGGTTAGCTAAGTTTATCTTCCAGTATTGTATAAGAGACAACCTCACCTTGATATCTATACACAGATTTGGTCCAGTTAGTGCCCAAAGGAGAGTTGAATCCTGATTAAGACAGGAACCCATGTATGTCTTGACAGGTATATTGTATAAATGGCTGACATTGAAACAGCATAATACAATCAAGCAAAAAGAAACATGCTGGTGCGATCACATTCTGGAGAGATCCTTGGATCCTTTTGTGTATAATCTCTACTGCAGCATGACACTTAATAGGCAGGTAGAGTGGTAACTGTGAATTTTGTCTTTCAGGGTGACATAATCACTGTAATCAGCAGAGTGGATGAGAACTGGGCAGAAGGCAGGATAGGTGACAGAATTGGAATTTTCCCCATCTTGTTTGTGGAGGTGAGAACAATACATTGAATATACTGTACCATCAGAAATAACTGCTTGAATCCCAGGATCTGAACAATGGCTATGAAGCATCAATGCAAGAAGAAGGAAACTTCTACTAGAAGCGATCTCAGTTCTTTAAGACCATCCAACACATCAATCCAGAGCTTTTAAAGTAATGTGTTTGCATTATTCATTATGACATTTAAGAAGTGATTCATTTCTTGCACTTGTCACTCATTACGTTGTTACTTTTTCTCTTCTCACAATTACTCTTCTTCTACTTTTCACTCCTTTGGATTGATAAGAGGATGACATAGAACTTAAAAAAAATCTCTGTCAAAGTTCCTATATATTCCCCAAAATGCGCTTCAAAATAATGTCAAAAAATAACAAGAAAACATTGAGTTGACATCACTTCTACTTGTTATATTATTTTTTAAATGTAACTTCCTTTCACTCTTGTATCCCCATGATTATTTATATTCCTTGAAACTATACTACTTGAAGATTGGAGACATGGGAATAGTTACCTTGAAAAAAAATTCTTTTTTACAATTCTGGGGTTCCTAGTTTAAACAATAATAATGCTTCCAGTCTCTGGTAAATGGTTGCTTCCAAATTGTATATCCATTCTTTGGAAGAGAAAAGGAAATAGCCAGAAGAGAGTGGCTGACTGAGGCCCCTATTAGACAAACACCAGAGTGGTTGGGACTAGTTGATAGGAGGCAGTGGTGGTTATGACCTTGAAAACTCTATAAAGCTTAAAGGTAAAGGTGTTCCTTGCTTAAAAGTCAGTTGTGTCTGACTCTGAGGTCAATTTACAGCCAAAGAGCCAGTGCTGTCTGCATCTGCAGACATTTCTGTGGTCATGTGGCAGGGATGACTAGATGACAAAGCACTTGGAACACTGTTACCTTTCCTGCGGAAGCAGTACATATTTATCTACTTGCAATGTCTTGCTTTTGAACTGCTAGGTTGGCTGGAGCTGGGAAGGACAACGAGCACTCACTCTATTGCACAGCACCCGGGCCGGGTCTTGAACTGCTGACCTGCCAGCCTTCTGCTCATCAAGCTCAGTGTCTTAATCACTATGCCATCATGACCCCTCCTGTACAGCTTTCACCCAGGCTCTTTGAAGAAGTATATTTTTCTAAATGAATTTGCCAAATTCTGTGGTTTTGAAAGAGGTCCTTCTCTTAGTTCTGCCTCCTTTGCTGGCATGCTTGGTTTGAATACCAGAGAAACACTTCTTAGAGGCTGTTCCAAGGGTGCAGAACTCCCTGTCAAGGCAGTTAAGGAAGCCCCTTCTTTGTCGTTCTTCCCATTGGAAAGCAAATGCCTTTTCCTCCAGAAACTGGTTGGCATGGTTTGGTGCTATAATTTTAAGAATGTGCTTCTAAAGCATTTTCAAAGTTAGCCATGTTCAATAATGTAGTTTTTATGTTTCAGTATTATACCCTCTTGGTTTTTAAAATCTATTTTATCTCTTTCTATCGGTATCTGTCTTAATGTTGTTATAAGCTACCTTCAATTCTAGTCTTGGAAGAGCAGACCCCCTGAATGAGTGGGATTTGTTAAGTCAATCCAAATTTATGTCCTAATGATTCAGTGGGCTTACTCTAGTTGGGCCTAACAGCTGGATTTAGCCTTTGGAGTTCTTAGGCACCATTGCTTCCATTACCTTTTTTGCCTCTTCCAGCCAAATACAACAGCAGGACAACTCCTGCACAGGAGCAAAAATCACCAGTCTTCCCAGCTGAAATGCACGTCACCTTTACAGAAATCTTTGCCCAGATCAAAGGGTGTGGAGTCCGACTCTAGAAGAAAGAGCATGAAGCAATTCTCTATCACAACAGCCTTAAATACACTCAACAGGATGGTCCACTCACCCACAAGACGGCAGAGTCTGGATATCAGCTCCCCTGTGCTCATCAGTTCTAGCAACCCTTCTGTCACCACTCAGAACTATGAGAAAATAGAATTCCCATTCAGCACTCCTGAACAGGTAAACACGTTTTTCCCTCTTTGGTGCTGCTTTAATCCAAGGATACTGGGAGCACTGAGCAAACAATAGGCTTAAGAGGAATATTCTGAACAGAGCTGTTTTTGCTTGGCAAGTAGCGGCTTGAATAGCGGACCTTATCTACCACTGAAGCATTCCTCTAAAGACTGCTTTTTCTTCTGGTCAAAATTCTATGCTGCAATTTAAATTTTCTTTGGCAAACTTACTGGGCCATCTTAAAGGAGACAAAAGATAGCATTAGTTCTTTCACACAGTTTTCCTTATCCCTCAGAAAGCATCTTAATTTTTTTTGTTTATTTCTTCAATGTCTGCATGTTCTTTCCTTGTTAACGTGTGCAAGGAAGTGAACAAAAAAGCCATGAATATTAAGACTTAAAGTCAAACTTTTTTTAAAAAAAATGGAGGGAATTGCCCTGCTGCTGCATGCTCCACAGTAGCGGGGTGTTTGGGAAGGGGGAAACTTTCCTGTACCCTTCACTAATGCCCCGCACACACACACGCATCAGCAGGGTGCTTGCAAAGGGTACCAGAAAGGTCCCCCCACCATTCGCAAGCGCCCCGCTGCTGCAGAGCACTTGCTAAGGGTGGGGGGAGCTTTCCAGTACCCTTTGCAAGCGCTCCGCTGACAGCGCATGCCTGCGGGGCATTTGGGAAGGGTAAGGGAAAGGTCCCCCCACCCTTCCCAAATGCCCCACTGCTGCAAAGTGCGCGTCAGCAGGGCGCTTGCTAAGGGTGGGAGGACCTTTCCACTACCCTTCGCAAGTGCCCCGCTGATGCGCAGATGCATGCGGGCCGTTTGGGAAGGGTACAGGTACAGTCCCCCCACCTTTTCCAAACGCTCTGCTGCTGCAGAGTGCGCATCAGCGAGGCATTTGGGAAGGGTGGGGGGGACCTTCCTCGTACTCTTCCCAAATGACGCGTGTGCATGCAGGGCATTTGAGAAGGGTACGCGGAAGATCCTTGCTGATGTAGTGAAGCGAAGCACATTTCCCTATGGTAAATGTGTTTCGCTGAACGAGTAACTCGCATAAAGAGTAACTGCGTGGAACGCATTTTGCTCGTTATGCGAGGTATTACTTGTACCTGAATCCAAAATGAGCTATGAAGCGTCTGTTGAGATATTTCTTTTGCCCTATAGATGAACAGTGGCTCTTCATTCTACCTTGTAGCAATCACCCTACCCCCCAGAATTGCAAAAACACTCCAGGTTTCTCTATTTTTCCACATTTGTCCAAAGACAGTGCAGATACCTGTCATTTATCACCAATTAAACTATTGCCACCTATTTTTGGGTTGTTTTTTTTCCTTTTCCTCTATCACTGACTTTTAAAATACAGTATATACAGTTCAATTTCCCCAGCTAGTTGGATAGCTTGACCCCCAGTATGTCCAAGTTATAATACCTAGTTTTTAATTAAGTTTTTAAGCTTTTTAAAGTTTATAATTTTTTAAGTGTTTTTTAACTCTCTGTGCGTGTGCGTGTGCATGTGTGTGTATAATTTATGATATTCACCAACCAAAGTGACATTTAAGTCAGATGTGTGGTATAGAAATGAAATGAATGAATATGCATATTAGGCCGCCAGAATATTCCTTCTAGTATTGAATTACAAGTGTTACTACTGTAACCATCCTCTCATTAGTCACCCCAACTGCTCATTTATTAAAAGGCTACCTACATCTCATGGCACAATGTTTAAAGTGCTGTGCTGCAGCCAAAACTCTGTTCTTGAACTAAGTTTGATCCTGACAGGGCTCAAGGTTGACTCAGCCTTCCATCTTTCTGAGGTCAGTCAAATGAATATCCAATATGCTAATTACCTTGAGAACTGCTCAGAGAGTACACTAAGCACTATGGGCAGCATATAAATATAATTGTTTTTGCTATAAAATAGAATCTGAGATGCTGAGGGGGAAATGAAAAAAGGAAAAAAATCCAGCAAGAATAAATCTTTACTTGTATATAAAGATTTGTCATGTGAAAAAAAGGGTAAACATGACTAACTTTGAAAGCACCAAGCCTTTCTGTGTGAGATGGAGCCCACCAAAATTAAACGTAAAGAAACCACTGGTTGGATGATGGCAAACCACTCAAAATATATAGTTGAACAAAGATCCCTCAGCCCTTTAGATGTGTTCAGACTCCAACTCCCATCATTCATGATGGCTTGAATTAATGGGATTTGGGATCCAACAACACCTAGAAGGTCAAAAGTTGCCCCCCAAAAGAACATTATAAATCAGTTCACAAAAGGTGAGGGCACTGTGCTCAATTGGGACAACTGGATGTAGTTTTCACTAACAGAGTCAAATTATCACTCTAACACTTTCTGACTGAGACAACTGCTCAGAGATAGCACAGGCTTCTTGAGTTTGTTATCTTGGGAGTCCTTAAACAAAAGGCTCAATAGATGGCATTAATTTACCCCACCTGAGACCCAGTTTGGAAAGATTGGATTACATGTTACCAAGGTTACCGTATATTCATTTTCACTGCCGAAGGCCCTAAGCCATCTGGATCCCCTCCAACTCTTAAGTCTTCCATGAAAATGAGGTGCATTGAAATCAAGAGTACTTACTAATTATTAATTTTTTATTTGAAACTTTTTAAAAACAAAAATAATACTTCTACTTATTCTCCGCAGTATCTCCCTTCCCTATCCTGCTTCATAATGCACAACTATGACTATTTCTACGACATACAGGCTATTTATGCTTACAACCAGATAACAACAGACAGGACAAAACATAGCAGACAAGTACAGAGAAGGGGGAGTAAAATAAACATAGGGAGAAACAAGGAAGGTGACATCAACCTAGGCCAGTGTTTCCCAACCCTTGGTTTTTGGACTTCAGTACCCAGAAGCCTAAGTCAATTCCCCAAATAACTGATCATCCAATGTACTGAAGTCCCCCTGTGGAGCCTGGGCCCCACATTGGGAACCACTGATCTAGAAGCTTTCATAGTCTCGTGTCTCTCTAGGTCAGTCACTGAACAAGTCTTAAAAAGTGGTCCATGTACATTGCATACAGTATACTAAACTATAACTATATTTAAAAAGTAGGTTCAAACTTTCCACCTTCAAGTGTACTTTGCCCAATTTATAGTCATCCAGGCCTGATAACAGAGTCAAGAAAGGGGGGAGAAAGTGGCCCAAGGGGACAAACTTAGAACAAAACATAACACGAATGAAGGGGTGGATAAGAATTGATTCTGTAGTTCCTTTTGCCTGACCTGGTGTGAGAAAGATTAGCCAGCACAAGAAGGTTGCCATTGCCCTGGGTATGCCTGATAGTAGTTCAAATTAAAGGTACAGAAATAGTATGAAAGGACCTAGGATCAGCACTATGATTTGACCACTATACATATGGAGACCTCACACTATGGGGCAAACATAAAATGGTCAGTCTCCACCATTAAAAAAGGAGATAGATCAATAATGTGGTATTAATGGGTTAACATTGGATAAAATGGGAATTGATGCTTTATTTATTTATTTATTTATTTATTTATTTATTTTATTTTATTTTATTTTATTTATTTATTCGAATTTCTATTCCGCCCTACTCATCAGGGCAACTCAGGGTGGATTACAAACACATCATATAAAAGCATATAAAATCACAAATTCAATACAATTTTAAAAACTAAAAACAATTTAAAACCACTAGTCCTTCATAAAATAGAGAGAAGGTGGCTATACGATATTAAATGTTTTAGCACAACTTCTGTGGGGTAGTTACTTACTGTCAAGCAAAATAGTACATGATGCCTCCCGGCAGAACCAGCTCAATCTGTCTAGGTACCTCAGCATAATATTTTGCTGACTAAGAGCAGCATCATTAACCAACACAAGGCCTTAGTCATGCTTCTATATCCATGCTGATTTTTCATTCTTAAAGCCATTAGGACAAGAATAATAAAGAATAAAGACTCCACTTAAGAAATATGTGTCACACAATGGAGAGGAGGATCAGGAGATAAATCACGAGATTTAACCATACCCACAGGAGAATTCACCATCTAAAAAAGTGAGGCAATTTTTAAAAGTTCTCCTTGAAATTGAAAGTTCTGCTTTGTGAGTCACTCAGGCCATCACTGACTCATGAAGAAGTAGCTGAAATGAAGAGCTAATGCACTTTACCTATTTGTGTTTGAATCTGTCATTTTACAAGACTAAAAAAATGGAGCAAGGAAAGAGTGACATAAGATAAGTCCATTATGACTAGAAAGGTCTGTTACAGGAGTTTTCAACTTTTTTAAACCAGGGGCCATTGGGTCACATTCCCTCAGACAGCGTCGGGGGCAAGACGGCCATTTTTGCCCTTCCTACACCACACAGCACTTTCCGGTGTAGTGGAGAAGGCACATGAAATGGTGCTGTGGGCCGCATCCAGCCCATGGGCCACAGGTTGAGAACCCCTGGTTTATTCTCTGCATTTCTAATATACCTAAATAGGAAGAGGTGGCCAGCTTCATAGGACCAGCTCCTGAGTGAAAAGGAATCTATAGAGGCTTGAGCATTAGGCAGAGGTTGGGAATTTTAATTTTGAACTACAGTTTCCAGAATCCTGCACCTAGGATGGAGTTGTTGTTGTCGTTGCTGGTCCTGCTGGTCCTGCTGCTATGAATTGACTTATAGCAACCCTAAAAGAGTTTTCAAGGCAAGCAAGATATTGAGTAAGTGGTTTTACCAGTTCCACCCCTCACCTACCCCCATTAGTGTCCATGGCAGAGCCGGGAATTGAACCCACGTACTCTGAGTTCTACTCTATTACTATATCCAATATACTACACTGAGAACTCTATTCTGGAAATAATAGGGAGGGAGCATATTATTACCAGTTTCTAGACTTATGAAACTTCCATAATATAAATTTGTTGTGGAAGAAAGTACAGAACAAGGAGGCACAGAAGCTTGAACTGTTTAACCTAAAGCAGCAGCAGCAGCCTCCCACCCCCCACCTCAAAACCAGCGATGGGATGTAACAGGTTCTCACCAGTTCTCCAGAACCGGTAGTAACTTTTCCCAGTGTCCCAGAGAACCGGTTGCAGCTTTTGGGGGGAACCACCTTCGGGGCTTACCTTTTCAGTGGTGCATGCATGCCAAGCACTTGGTGTGCATGCACACCTACAGTGCTTGGCACGTATACACGGCCTCCTTGCTGTCCTCCTAAGTGTGGAGGAGGAAGAGAAGCTGCTAGCCTGAAGCTCCCTATAGCCTGCTCCCCTAGATATCCTAGAGAACTGGTTAGGCAAAGACTTAGTACCTAACTTCTTTAACTGTTGAAAAGTTGAAAAGTGCCAAAATGAAGCCATCTTGTGGTGAGTTCATTCTGTAGTTCCTTCCATCTGACCTAGTGTGAGAAAGATTAGCCAGAATAAGCTTTAAGCTCTGGTTTAAAAGCTCTGGTTTATTTGTGTTTGGGGTGTGTGTGTGGGGGGGGTGTATTTTAATGTTTTTTTGGGGGGTGAGTGTGTGTGCGTGCATGCGCGTGTGTGTGCTTATTTTTATTTTTTTATATATTTTTTATATTTTTTCTTTGGGCCCGCCCACAACATCATGATGTCATGATGTTAGCTCCGCCCTCACTGTGATGACATCATGGTGGGGTAGTAAAAATTTTGACATCCCACCATTGCTCAAAACCCACAGCACCATCTGGGTACCACTTTTATTTCTCTTCCTAATCAAATCCAAAGCTGGCTCCCACAACTCGCATTGGTTTAAACTACAAATTCTTTTTTCTTCCATCCATACAGCTGACTATAGCATCTCTCATTGGCCTTGATTGTTCCTAACTGAGTATTCATTGTGTTACAGTCAAGCTCTGCTCAACTTAAAGTGGATTTGATCCTCAAAAGCTAACAGTAAAATACAGAAGTTCATCTTTAAAGTGCCACAGTGCTTTTTGTCTTTTTGTTTTCTTTTCTTTTGTTTACTCTCTGTCTCTGATCAAGTTAAAGAGAGTCTTTGAATTTGAATTGCAATGTGAAGGCAACTCCCCAGCCCACACCCAGATTTCAGTGGAGAGTCTGTTTAATGATCGACAGAGGTGAAAGGGCTAGGAAAGTTGGCTCCCTCCTTTCTGACCAGGCTGGCATGAGTATGTGTGAAAGTGGTTACAAATAGCTTTCCTTAATTAAACAGTGATTTGCATTAGGTTGGGCTGGTTAGCCTTTAAATAAATGTTAAAATACATATAAACAAATTGAGAACATGAATATATATATATGGATGTGTTTGCCTTACTCATCTTTACTATTTGACCTTCTAAGAAGCAGTCAGGGTTAATTTCCTCTAAGATTGACCTATTTGTTCTCCTCGCTGTCCAGGGGACTCTCAAAACTCTCCTCCAACACCACATCTCAAAGGCATCTATTCTTCTGCACTCAGCTTTCCTAATGGTCCAGCTCTCACAACCATACATTGCCACCGGAAATACCATTGCTTTGACTATACAAATTTTTGTTTGCAATGTGATGTCTCTACTTTTCACTATGTTCCCCAGGTTTCTCATCACTTGCCTCCCAAGAATTAGTCGCCTTTTTATTTCATGGTTGCAATCACCATCTGCAGTGAGCTTTGATCCTAAGAAAGTAAAATCTGTCACTGCTTCTACTTCTTCCCCATCTATTTTCCAGGGAGTGATAGGGCCTGTTACCATTATCTTGGTTTTCTTGATGTTGAGTCTCAAGCCAGCTTTTGCACTTTCATCTTTCAACCTAATCAGGAGCTTTTTTAAGTCCTCCTCACTTTCTTCCATTAGGGTGGTATCATCTGCATATCTCAAATTGTTGATGTTTCTCCCAGAAATTTTGATCCAAAATTGTGATTCCTCCATCCCTGCATTGCACATTATGTGCTCTGTGTATAAGTTGAATAAGCAGGGTGACAAAATGCAGCCTTGTCTTACTCCTTTTCCTATTCCAAACCACTCAGTCCTTCCATATTCTGTCCTAACTGTTGCTTCTTTATTCATGTACAGATTTCTCATGAGGCATATAAGGTGCTCTGGTATTCCCATCTCTTTAATTATTTGCCACATTTTGTTGTGGTCCACACAGTCAAAGGCCTTAGTGTAGTCAGTGAAACAGAAGTAGACTTGTTTCTGATATTCCTTTGTTTTTTCCATGATCCAACATATGTTGGCAATGTGGTCTCTAGTCCCCCTGCCTCTTTTTTAAAAAAAATACTGAGCTGAATTTGATATCTTTACCATGTAAAGGTAAAGTAAAGGTCGCTCTTGCTCGAAAGCCAGTCATATCCAACTCTGGGGTTCATTGCTCATCTCTGTTTATAGCCAAAGAGCCAGGACTGTCTACATTTGCAGACATTTTCGGGGACATGTGGCAGGCATGGCTAGACACTGGAGTGCATGGAACACTGTTTACTTTCCCACCAAAGTATTTATCTACTTGCAATTTCTTGCTTTCAAACTGCTAGATTGGCAGGAGCTGGGACAGATGACAGGAGCTCACTCCGTCATGCAGTACTCAGGTGTCAAACTCCAAACTTCCAGTCTTCAAGTTCAGTGTCTTAACCACTAAACTACTGTAGTCCCTGTAAACCATCACAGTCCCTATGCTGGCTTTAGGGATGGCAAATTTCAATCCAGAGATTCTGATTTTATCTCAGAATGGGCTCCTGAATCATAGTCCTACAGGTATCCAGTTCTTTTGTTCTACAGATGAAAAGGGGTTTTGATCCAGCACAAGTTTCCATGAGCAGAAGGAGGGGGAGAGAGATGCTATTTTCTTTGATCCTCTCTTTCCTATACAGCCCCCATTCAGATCCACTCCAGAGAGTTGAAAGAGCCTTTGGAAGGTCATGGGTTGCAAGGGAGCATGAAGAGCTGTAAAATAAAGAGGAAACATGGGCAAATAGATTTTCCACATTTCTAATCATGCATAGTTATGATACATTAAAGACTCTTGGATCAGCAGTGCAAGCTTTTGTTGTTGTCACTGTCAACGACCATGACAGTTTTCAACTGTGCAACTGAACAAAAAAAAAAGAATCATCATTTCATTGTTCATGATTTTAGGTATGTAGGTGGAAATGATGGAACCATAAATAAAACAGATATAACCAGCACAGTGGGGCCAGGGGCCACAGGTACTATAAGATCATCCATCCTCTCAGCTTCCCTTTTCCTTTTGCACTCGGCTTCAGTCCTCATAGTCGTGGAACGAGAAATGAATTTTTCCTAAGAACAGATATCTTTGCAAGCTCTCCCTGATGTAATCCAAAATATTTGAGAGTGAATGGTCTTGAATGGGCAGTTAAGGGTCATTAAATTTATAAAAGACCTGCCTCCTTATTTGTCTATGTGTAGACCAATCCATTTGCCTGCATTTTGGATTCCCCTTATGTGGGGGTGGAGGAAGAGGTGGAGGTAGAAGTAGAGGTGTCTTTGGGGACTGTCTAGTGATGGGCAGCAACAGGTTCTCACCAGTTCACCAGAACCAATAGTAACTTTTCCTGGTGTCCCGGAGAACTGGTAGCGGCTTTTGGGGGGAAACCCCTCAGGGGCTTACCTTTTCACCAGTTCCCTCACTACACATGCGCACCAAGCACTTGGTGTGCATGCATGCCTACAGCCCTTGGCGCGCATGCGCAGCCTCCTTGCTGTCCTCCCAAGCAGGGAGGAGGAAGAGAAGCTGCTAGCGTGAAGCTCCCTATAGCTTGCTCTCCAGGGTAAGTGACTCACCTTTGGGTGTGGGGTGGATGGGTGTATTTTAATGTGTATTTAATGTGTATTTATTTTTAATGTGTATTTTTATGTGTTTTATGTGTATTTAATTTGTATTTTATGTGTTTATGTCTATTTAATTTGTATTTTATGTGTTTATGTCTATTTAATGTGTATTTATTTTAATGTGTATTTTATGTGTTTTTATGTGTATTTTTATGTATTTTTATGTCTATTTAATTTGTATTTTTATGTGTATTTATTTTTATGGGTTTTTTACATTGGCTCCGTCCACATCATTGGCTCCACCCACGACATCATGATGTTGGCTCCACCCAAACTGTCATGATGTTGGCTCCGCCCACAGTGTGGTAGTAAAAATTTTGGCTGCCCACCATTGGGACTGTCACAATCAGGTCCTTACTGATACAATGCTGAGAAGAAGAATGAGGGTTCTTTCTCCCTCTGAATTTAAATTCAGTAAAAGCTGTAGAAGTAAATAGAGGTAAATAATACAAAGGAATAATCTGGCACCATTGCCTGGAAACCAGAGATTAAACAGTTGACAAATCAGATGAAGAAGTAATGCTTTCTAATCTTAGGTAAATGACTTTATTGGGTCAATTGTCCTGTACCAGAAAGGCTCTTTTCTTATGCCTAGAAGCTTTTTGTTTGTTGCAGTCTTTTACTTTTTCCTATTTGTATTCGCAAATATGAGTAGAAAATATGAATAGAAAAGGCGAGATACATCTTCTTAAAAATGCGACATTTGTTATGCAGTAGATAACTAACTCTTGCTATAAATATCTTAATAGTGAGATGTTACATATTCCCAGTGTTGCTATATGGAGTTGAAGCTTGGATATTAACTAAAGCAGGGGTTCCCAACCTATGGCCCGTGGGCCAGCCTCGGCCCGTGGCACCATTTCATGTGGCCCACTGCTGCTGATGTCACACCCAGAAGTCACGTCAGCATGAAACATGATGGTGCATTGTACTGAATGCGCACATAGCATGAAATGCATATTTGTTGAACCTGTTCTCCAGCTGCATTTACCAATTTTTACCCATTTAGATAAATCATCTTCATTATAAATATAGCAACAGCAATTACACTTATAAAGGCCTCTGTTGCTTGTAAGCCAGTTGTATCTGACTCTAGGGTTCAGTGCTCATCTCTGTTTCAAAGTTGAAGAGCCAGGGCTGTCTGCTTCTGAAGATGTTTTTGTGGTCATGTGGCAGGCATGGCTAGACACCGGAGTTCATGGAACGCTGTTAATCTTCCCAACAAAGTAGTCCCTATTTATCTACTTGCAATTCCTTGCTTTTGAACTGCTAGGTTGGCACTGTACCGTATCACTTAATGCACTCTTTGGGTGGTTCACAAGTTCATTAGCATTTTACCCCTAACATGCTGGATTTTACCAACCTCGGAAGGATGAAAGGCTAAGTAAACTTTCATTCCCTGTCAGGATCAAACTCACAATGTTTTGGTACAGCAGTCTAACCACGGCACCACCAGGGCCCATTTGCATGGAAACCAATATATACTTCTTACACAAGTTTTGGCACCATAGCTCAGTGGTTTAGATGGGAAGTTGAGTTCCCCACTGTGCCTCCAGAGAGAAGAGTCAGCCTATATTGCCTTGAGCAGACTGCACAGTCCCAAAGTGTCCCCAGAAGAAGGGAAGGGAAAAGTGTATCTGTGTATTTCCTACTTTAAAAACTATGGAAAGGATCACCATAACTGACTTGATGGCACATATTATTACACAGAAGGTTTAGAGTACAGGTATAGACCTTATGGCCTTCTAGGCATTATTGGATGTCAGCCTATGGCAACCTGGCCAGCAGTGAGAAAAGATAGGAGTGTTTATCATCATAGGGAGGGCCACAGGTTTCCCCAAACCCATTTTAACAGAAAGAAAATGAATGATGGGAAACAGTTATTGTCCAAATCATTTCTAGGCATGGAGATACAGAATATATAGAATGTGATATTGAGGTGTTCTAATAAATTTTTGTACATTTTAAAAAACTCAACCACTCCAACACAAAACAACAGTCTGTCTGTGTCAAGGGCTAGGCTTCTATCATTTATAGTAGATGAAGTTGAGCAGTGTTTCTAAGGGGAACCGTGAATAAATGAATGCAGGTTGTGCAGTTCCCCCACATAAATAATTCTCAGTTAGAGATTATTGTCCTTCCTAGCAGATCTATTTGAAAATCCTTATTATTTCCCTCTATGCCTGGGTAAGAGCCCTAAATACCAATTAGCCATCCATAATGCAAAGAACATAAACAACAGTTTAGGAGGTTTCCTTGTGTTTGTTACTAAAGCATGTGTGAGCTGGGGTAGCCCAAGGCTCTGTGCTGAGAGAATACCAACAACAGGAGCCACGTTCAGATGGCTGCTTAAATTCTGAATGGGTTACAAGCAATCTCTTGTAAGAAGATTCCACTGATTTGCTGGCAGGGCTTCTGAAGTTTTAATGTATTCAAAAGGGTCAGAGATTCAAGCAGGGCAGGCCCATGCTCCAAAGGGTTTGATGCGTAGAAGAAAAAGGCTAGAAAGCTGCACAGCAACTGTCATGTTTCTGTATTTGGATGAGCAACTTATGACCATGCAGAAGATGTTGGTGGCCGGATAGGGCTGCCGATTGGAGTTTGAAATATCCCCAAGCTGCTCAGCCACTGTCTAAATATTTGCTGATTATTCCAGCGGCCTCAGACAGAGATTAATAAGAAAACTCACCGCTTGGAGGCACACAAGAGGTGCTTGGGCTTCAGTGCATTCCTAAGATTTGGGTGTGGACTGAGTAAATTGTTTTCACATTCTCAGAGGAGTAAAAGAGCCGGCCAGTTTCCCCAGCAGTACAGCTTGAGCCTGACCTCGTCTAGGGCGGCTGTGCCGAAAAGTCTCTTTGAGATCTTCTGAAAGGTTAGTTGTTGTTTTTGGTTTTGGTTTGAATAACCAATTTTTGGTTTGAATCATAAACATTTGCTTTTTGCTTTGAAAAGGTGTTTGGGATGTTGCTTTTGTTGTTTTGTTTTGTTTTTGTTCCTAACATTGTGTCACTTTTGTGTGCAGATAGGAATGAGAAAGATATAGTTTCAAGTGAAATGAGAACACTGTTTTCAAAGCTCTGATCTGTTTTAAAAGAATATGCATTCGTTTGCCTAGGGGCTGAAGAATAAGGGCTGATTGGCATCAGTACCTTGTTATGTTCTCTTCAAATCACTGTGGATTAAACAATGAGAGTTTCCCCTCTCGTCCTTGCCTGGTTGCTGGAACTGCATTTGTTTTAAGTCTGTAGAATTGGCAAGTGCCCTGTTGACTTCTAATGAGGAAGAAGCCATTGTATGCTGAGATGCACAAAAGCAAAACTCATTGTGTGGCAGCAGTATGGGACCATTGTTGTTTGCACTATCAAACGAGGCTACAGATTAGCTGGCAAAGGAACAGAGGCATGTGGCACCTTGAAGACTAATACATTTATTATAATATGCATTTTTGTGGATACATAACCTATTTGCTCATATGGGTCCACACCTGTTCAAGCTGAGTATATATGGTTGGCATGATAAATAAGTTCCTGAAATTTGCAGTGAAGCAGAGCAAAAGTAATGTGGGTCACCTTGGTTATCAATAGTTGATTTGTAGGTCACACCCAGAAGCAAAGGTGTGAAAGCAAATCCTCACCATGCAAGATGCAAGCTCTGGTCAGACTAGACTTTATAAGACAAGACTCCTTCCTAAAGGGGATAAAGATAGATGGAAGACTGACAAGGGGTACTTTAACCATGTGTGAACTCATCAGTTTTAACTTTTACTAGTCCCCTCCATACAGTTTTTGCTCTATAATTGAGTATGTAGAGGAGTTCAGGATGGAAATATCTGCTATGGAGTAGTTGAGTATGGTTTGGCTGATTATGGCTGGTGACTGACTTCCACCCCACTCTGTCTTGTGCTTAAAATCTATAAGATTGGACCTCTTATTTGCTAAGATAGGTTCTCAGAACTTTTGGGGTGCAGCTGCATCTCTTGCCAGATATTTTGGGCAAAAATGTGCACTACAAATACCCAGATAGCTCCACCCCATTCCATGTTTTCAGGAAATGATGATGTGGCAGTCTGATATTTTTTTTCCATGTGGCAATACAGACTAGTTGCCATATGTGCAATAGCATAAGTCCTTCATATGCACAGTGGTGAGATTCAAAAAAAAAATTACTACCTACTCTGTGGCCATGGTATGGTGGGTGTGGTCAGGGGGAAAGCCCTGCATTATTTCAAAACTTGGATTGGCGGGGTCAACCAGAATTTCTGCTACCGGTTCTGGCAAACTGGGGCAAACCTGCTGAATCCCACCACTGCATATGCACTTCTATGCACACAGGAATTTCTGTCTCTCAGAACACATTAGGGGGCTTTGGGACTTTCTCTTCATTCAATTCAAATTTAGAGACCACTGTTCATTTCAGCCGCAATATAGACCATCGTACACCATCTCTTGTGTTAACTTAAGCTCGTTTCTTTTGAATGAGTGGATTCAAAGTTGAATGAGGAGAAGAATACAAACCACAATACAGTAAAATGTTCTGGTGTCACACAAGGCCTAGTCAATGCCTGAATCATCAACATGTTTACATATTTCTATGCAAGAGTTTCTAGCATTCCATAGATAAGAGCAGAGAGGACACCTCACACAGAAATAAAGGGGAGGCAATTCCCCCCTCCCTTTCTTGGTCCATGAACTACCCATGGTAAGGGTGAGATATTGAAAGTGTCATTGAGTATATTTTCCACAGAGAGGGGATTTGGTGCAAGTAAAGCTAACACTGCCAATGCTTCTTATATTAGCATAGTCACCCTGTCAAAATACTATTGTTAAAAATTTGCTTTCTTTCATCACTTGCTGAAATTTAACCACCTAGCTCTCATGGACCACTTCAGTGGGAAAAGATCTTGGGGACATGAAAGGAGCCTCATTTGGGTGTCCCATGAGTGGAGTTTCTCCAGCAAAAATCCTTTCAACCCAGAATAATTTCTGACATGAAATTATTATTATGGTTGCAGAGAAAGGCATGAAGAAGCTAAGAGAACATGCACGTTAACATTTCATTCCTTTGATCTGAAGCTCCTGCTTTCAAGAGGAGGGGGAGTTTTCTCATAATTTCTTAATCTTTGGCCTTGGCAGTCCATTTGTTTAATTAACACAAGCTGTGACTCCATTATCTCTGCCTTTGGTTCAAAATCCCAAGGGTGGTCCTTTGAAAACAACTATTTGTTTCTTGATTAGAATTCTCCACACAGTTCAGCCAGCTGTCACATCATGTTCTCCCAGCTGTACTGGGCAAAGAAGACAGAAGAATATGCCATGAAATTATCACTGGACACCCTGTTGCAAACTTCCAACCATCACAAAGGGACTTTAAAATACTCTCCCATCTCACTAGCAGGAACCAATTAGTCCATTATATTCCATCTGGCTAGAACCAAGATTATCTGCCACACACTGCTATCTTATTAAACATGACAGCTTAGAAAGCTCAGTAATACTGGTGCTGTTCCTAAACTATGGGATGCCTGCCTGCCACCACTTTTATGTCAATGGAACAGCAAAACATCTTATCCACACAATCCAAGACACATATGAATAGATGCCACCAGTCTTTATCTTATTTGCTGCTACCCAAAGTCTGTTGTTGTTTGTTGTTTGTTGTTGTTGTTGTTGTTGTTGTTGTTTGCTGTCAACTCACCACCAGCATATGTCAACCCTAGTAGGGTGCTGGAGATGTGAAAAATGTTCATGGGTGATTTAACATTGCTACCATCTAGTGAGTTTCCACAGCAAAGGAGCCACTTAAACCTAGGTCTCCAGAGTTCTAACCCACTATACTGCTCTGACTCTCCCCAAAAGACTTAGGGCTAGTTTACCAGCGATAAGGTTGGCAGGTGTAAAAAGCACATATTTGCACTGTGAGTGAAGATCACTGTGAAGTAAGATCACCCAGAACTTTAGTACTTCAGAGGTCATCATTACAAATTATGTCTGCCTCTTTTAAACCCAGGTCACCTAAGGATACCCATGAGGGCAAAAGGATATGAGTGAACATAATATGCATCCAGGTGCTCGACAGTACACATTAACACTGGCCCATTCTTTTCCCATGCATCTGTGCATTGTTACTATTATACCCTCGCTTGTCCTTACAGAAGTCCAGGAAGTTTATATAGGTATAATTATTGCCTTTTAATCCTACTTTTGCTTCAAGGGAAGGAGGGATTCCAGACAATCTCGCACTGAGGCATGGATCTGATGCAGAACTGCTTTGTTTCACCAAGGCTGCTGCATCACAATGCATTCAGATCATGGCCTAGGTCAAAACTTATTGCTTTTTCTCAAGATACCTAATGAAATGGACTGATGTTTCCTACTGGGTAGATGAACATGTGGTGCAATGCATCTACATATTTACAATTATCTGGCTACTCTTTTTAGGAAGACCCAATAAACCCTTAGCAAGATTGAAGATTTATATGCCCTTCAATAGTAAATTTAAAAAATGTATAAAACGACAGTAAAAAATGATGTACTTCAAAGGTCAGCTTTCTCTAGCTGGACTGTGGATTCTCCTCCCAGGCACACAGAAGACATGTACCTGTTTTGGCCTTATCAATTGTACAGGTTACAAGGAGATAGTACCACACTAATTTGGTTTTTTAGAAAGGAGCGTAATAATCCAAAGTTTGTTGCTACAGTCTAAGTTTTCAATTTATTTCTCCAGAGAATTGCAGAAGGTGTATGTTTCACTGGAGGGAGATAGATTAAGGAGAAAAATCATCCCAGAGCCAAAGGTGTGGCCAACAGCGTTACAATCACCATATGTGCCATATGGCACTATCTCCTTGTAACCTGTACAATTGATAAGGCCAAAACAGGTACATGTCTTCTGTGTGCCTGGGAGGAGAATCCACACTCCAGTTAGAGAAAGCTGACCTTTGAAGTACTAAATTTCTGGATGAGCTTCCTGCCTCGGGGTCCCCATCTCAAAAGAGGGCAGTTTGTTCCCCTGCTTGACAGCAACTTCCCATGTTGGCCAGGCCTACAAGTCTTTTGCTCCCTCTGGTTTTCTCAATACTGGCTCCGTGCTTACCTCTCTGCATTGGGTTGCTGTGAAAAATATTATAGTGTGGAGTTTTTGCCTTATCTCCTCCCTTTGAAGCAAAGGTCACATTTAATTATTCTGTATAAAAGACAGAAGAACAAAAAAACCAAATTAAATTTATTTCATGGGAGGGGAGACAAAAGGTAACTGTAGGTATTTTGGTTAAAATAATTTAAGAGGTACATGTGGGGGTGGACCTAAGAAGAGGGGAAGGAAGTGATCATTGTTATCATTAACAGACAAGAGGGAAATATGCTATTATTACATTGCATGCCATCCAACTTTTCAAAGATGAAAATAGCAACAGTTGCGTAAACATATGGTTCAAAATAAGTTAGTGTCCGAGAGCCCAGTTTGATTGGTGACAAAGGGATTGATACAATCCATACTGTCCAATGGAAAGTACCACAGACTGGTTCAGATATTACCTTCATGAATAGCCTCATCAAGTTTCAAATGAAGCATTCTAGCCCTTTCCTCTCAATCATTGCTTTCTAAATATGGACAACTGAAGTTCTTGCTTGCTTGTAGAGTCTACATCCAAGCAGAAACCTTTCCTGTTACAGACATGTCCAGTGGTGGGCTGGCTCATTGGACAACCAGGACTCAGCCCGGGGCACCCCCCAGGCCCTCAATACCATGGTGCCCCCCTTGGGTGCCAATCCAAAGAGCTGAGGCGAGCTGCGATGCCTGGAACGATCAAGCAAATGAGCAGGGCTTTGTGTTCCTTTGCCTACCTTCCT
This sequence comes from Furcifer pardalis, assembly GCA_030440675.1. Classification (NCBI taxonomy): domain Eukaryota; kingdom Metazoa; phylum Chordata; class Lepidosauria; order Squamata; family Chamaeleonidae; genus Furcifer; species Furcifer pardalis. The sequence goes on along the minus strand of CP126893.1, from coordinate 81,800,880 downwards.
CCTCCTCCTGTTGCCACCAAAGATAAGGTTACAAATCAGCTCCATTGACAGTGGAGCCGCTGTGGCTTACAGATTGAATTTTGCCTTGTAAGCATGAGGTTATTGTTTCAAATCCCCAGAGGGGAGTGGAAATTAGAAGGCGAGTTGGAATGTATATATTTTGTTAGGGTTAGATGCCCTCATCACTCCCTGTCCAGCACCCTTGTTAACATAACCGGCATGCCCCTGGACGTGTCACTTTCCACATTAAAAAATTGAAGACAGAGTTGGAGGAAAATTAGGCAGTTTCCTCAAATGTTGACAAAACGACCTGTTCACGATGCCAAAGGTACAGCAGATTAGGAGGGAAATAATACAACAGTTAATGTGTTTTATTTGCATAATGTGAAAAATCTATATCCATTGGAATAATTGAATGCCTGCATCTACGCCAAAAGAGTGTACCCAATTTGCATAATATGCAAATCAAGGCATTTGGGTTTGGAGAGTTGGACTATGGCAAGCCTCTGTTGTAGGTGTTGGAGTTGTGTTGAGCCTATTTTGCTCTCCTTGTATAAGGCTAAACCAAGGGTATACCTCATTTCCTATCACTGGGGAAAGTTGTGGATACCAGCAGGGATAGTCCTTCCCCTATATGAACATACAGTACTTTTGTTTTGAGTCCAGGATTAATCTTGGAAATCCTAGAAGCCATAAATCAACCAGAATATGTGGCTGACGCATTCTGCATTATTTTCTAATAACTCAACCACACTGTAGCTCCAATAAAGATTCTTAAATATTCTCTGAAGAGAAAATATAGGACAGGCTGCCTGATCATGCCCTGCTCTAAGTTCAAGAAGAATGTGAAATGAGATTCATTGTTTTATATTTTGTTACTCCACTCAAGCAGCAGGTAAAGAAGCTGTAAGAGTTGTGATTGAATAATAAGCAGTTGCTCCAAATGCCAACAAGGTATAAGTATATTGGCATGATAATTAAGGCTCACTTTTTGAAAGAAATGGGAGGCAAAGGGCCAAAAATCCAGCTGCCTTGGCATTACACAGAGATGGAGAGGTAGAGAATGTATGCAAAATATTAACTCTGGCACCATGGTTAAATTCCACTATAATTGCTCCCACTGCTTTTATTTTAATTTTAATTTTTTGCTTCCCAGACATTCTTTGGTGTTTTTCATTACTGGCAATGTCTCTTTGTTCACCTATCCACCCACCCCAGCCCCTCACCTTCTGAAAACAGTTCAGCTGGTACAAGGTACTGCAATAGGTCATGTTGAAGTAATGAAAACCTAGGGCTAATACAAAGTGATCTGGTATTGCCAGTGGTGTAACACTGTGTATCATCAAATGGAATGAGAAAATATGATTAACTTTGTGGGCACAAGGGAAGCCTTAGGGTGGAGGAAGAGCAAGCTGGCCATAACAAGGAGAGGGCAGAGGAAGAATGGTATCACCTTCATTAGCAGCATTCTTGCTTTCAGACAAAGCAGTCCTTACACCTGGGAGTGGGGCCACCAGGTACGTGACATTAACAACAAGGAGTCTTGTGGGGCTTTAAAGACTAATGAGTTTTATTTGACCTCTGCTTTCATGAAATGCAGCTCACTCCTTCAAATGCATAGAGTTATGCCTCAGCAGCTAGGCATACATAGAGACATTGGACTGATGAGGGGATAAAAAGGGGTCTTAAGTTGTCATAACATTTTAGATTCATTTTTACGTTTGTCCCTCAGAAGCATTGATACGGCATTGACAATTGTATAAGGGTCTTGATATCTTTCCCGCCTCACTCTCTCACATGCTTATTTTTATTTTTATATATTTATCCACCACCACCCTCACCAAGATGACTCAGGGTGGTTTACAGATCATAAAAGTACCACAATAAAACATAAAACATTTTTTAAAACATTCCTAAAAACCCTCAAATTTAAACTGTTAAAGATTAAAATTTAAGATCTAAAAAAATTAAAAGAATGCCAAATTACTACATCTTGAGGGAGAGAAGGGGCTTAAATAATCCAGCGGGCTGGGGTCATTATACCTCCTGCACCCCATACCTGCCCTGCCAGCCATGTTTTTATATTCTTCCTAAAGGGCAGCAACTCCATCTGGAGATGTAGCTTGGTTGGCAGGAGCTCCATAGGGCCGGAGCGGACACAGAGAAGCCCCTCCACCTGGTGCCAGAGAGATGCGCCTCTCTGGCCAGTGGAACAACTAGAGAGCCTCTCTGATCTGTTATGGTGGGACGGGCAGATGTTCTTGGGGTGAAGCAGTCTCTTAAGTATCCTGGCCCACTACCATGTAAGACTTTAAACATGATAACCAGCACCTTGAATTGCACCCGGAGACATACTGGCAACCAGTGCAGCTCCCGGAGCAGCAGTAAGGCATGTGCATAGCACCCACACCCCATCACCACCCAGGCAACCACATTCTTTACCAGTTGAAGCCACCGAATGGTCATCAAGGGCAGCCCCATGTAGAGCTTGCCATTCAGTACATACTCACTCCCTAGTAACAGTTAACACAGAAAATATTTTATACAGGAACTACTTATTCATATGACACATCCTTACTCACAAACCAACCACAAATGGTCTGACAGCTGGCAAGCACTTGGGCAGCCATACCTATTCTCTGTGTTGGCAACCCTTCTCCTATCAACAGCATATACAGTACCTGCATTTGGGGCAAAAATACTTATTAGCTTGTGAACCTAGGACTGCGATGGCTCAGTTGTTAAGAAGCTCACCTTGTTAGCTGGAAGACTAGCAAGTCAGAAGTTCAAGACCCAAGTCCTGCATGATGGAATGAACGCCCGTCTCTATCTCAGTTCCTGCCAACCTAGCAATTCGAAGGAAAGAAATTGCAAGTAGATCAATAGGGGCCACTTTGGTGGGAAAAAAATCTTGGGGACATGAAAGGTGCCTCATTCAGGCATCCCCTGAGTGGAGTTCTTCCAGGAAAAATCCTTTCAACCCAGAAAGCACCTTTGTGTGCTTCTGACACCATTAAAAAAAATACCTTGTGAACCACCCAGAGAGTGATCAAACCACTATAGTATAATTGCTATTGCTGTTGCTATTAGGCGTCATGTACTAATTATACTTTAATATTTCATTTGATTAGTTGAAATTCTTGTGAATATTCCACAGCATCTCACTAAATCAAGCAAATGGCTCAGTTCATGCAGCTGCATATAATAACACCCTGACTTTTTTCACTAACTACAAAATACCTGGGAGGAAAAATAGCTGCCAAGGAGTGGGTTAAACCTTCTTTCACCTGCCTCATTTTCCCTTTAAGAGGAATGTTTCCTGGGGCTGCTTTCCATCAGCCAGAAGTCATTTAAGTAGATGGTGGTTCAGTTTATCTGATCTGAAGTGCAAGTAAACAAAAAATAGTTTTTGGCTACAAACCCTGTCGTGTACATCCCATTGATTCAGTGAGTCTACACTAGTTGGATCTAACAATTGAAGTTACCCCAATTTTATGAGACCAATATATGCTTTATACAATCCTTATGTAAAATATTACTTTGCTGGTATAATTCTATTTGTATCACATTTCACCACCCAGTGAATATCAGGTGGTACATGCCTAATCCACAAAACAGGATAGATCTAGGAACTAAAATGAGGGGTAGTACAGGCGTTTCTTCTCATTTTTGTTGTTGTTCAATCACATAGTTGAGTCCAACGCTTGAGTTGAGTCCAACCACTGCACGCCAGGCACCCCACCATCCTCCACCATCCTCCGCAGCCTGCTTAGCTCTACCCCCATTGTGTCAACAATGCCATCTAACCATCTCATCCTCTGCCGCTCCCTTCTCCTTTTGCCTTTGATCTTTCCCATCATCAGGGCCTTCTCCAGCCTCTTCTCATTTGGTGTCCAAAATACTTTAGCTTCATCTTCAATATTTGTCCTTCCAAGGAACAGTCAGGGTTGATTTTCTCCAGGATTGACTTATTTGGACAGTTGGCTCACATCACCCTCTGAACAGAATCATTTTGCTTTGGGGCAGAGATTATTGTTGTCTTTCCATAATTTATACAGTTTAAGCTTCCCTAAAGCTTGTCTGCCCAAAACAAATGAGCGCAGGTGCTGGTTGTCTGCTGAAGGGCAACAGTCGTGAGTATCCTTTATGGCTTTAGACAACCTACTTTCCAGTGGCATTTTCTTGGAAATTTTTATTTTGACTTAGCTTCATCTTCGAGACTTAAACTCGCCTGTGCCTTCTCTGATAAGTTAACTGTGCTGTTCAGTAACCATTCTTCTCTCAGGGCAAGCAAACAACATCAGTTATCTGCTACAAAGCAATAGATGTACTGGCTGGTTTAGCAGAGTTTGCTAGCACTTGGGTAAATAGAGATAAGAAAAGGAATGGCATGGCCTCTTCTACTGAAGATCCCTCTCTTTTACTTGTGTGAAAAGAATGAGTGTAACATTTTGACTGGGTTAGAGTTTCTCTTTCTTTCTTTCTTTCTTTCTTTCTTTCTTTCTTTCTTTCTTTCTTTCTTTCTTTCTTTCTTTCTTTCTTTCTCTTTCTTTGCTTAGGTCTCAAGAAATTTGAGAAGCCTCAGCGACCTCATGAGAAACTGGTAGTTTAATGGCTGCAGCCATAATAGAAGAACTCATATTCTATCCCAATCATATATTTTTTGCTCAAGGAAGTAAAATGTTGATGTACACAATGCAAGATGTGAGGCAGGACTTAGATATTGATCATGGCAACTTCAGAAGGACAGCCAGCTGTAACCACAGTATAATTTATATTTCAATTCCATCTTCCATTTCATCTTCTATTCTTATCCTTTTTACTAATTTCTCCACTACCCTTTGCCATTGTTTGATATTATTATATCATCGCTGAATGCCACCTACAGAGATGCCCCTGTAAAACCCATGTCCACATGGGAAAAATCATTGTCCCATCGCTCTAACCTGGAATAGTAGAAGCCCTCCAGCACAGCTGAAGATAGTTACTTTGGGAAGGGAAAACAGTGAGTGAAGTTGAATCACAATTTGTGTCATGTGGGGAGCAAACAAAAAAAGAACCAATTTCACCCAGTTGTATAAGAGGAGCAAGTCCCAAGTTTTTGGATTGGGTAATCAGCTGCTACAATTAATGCACTGTATTTAATTTGCACAATATGAAAATTTACATGATACACTAAAAACTCACCTGATTTTGGTTAATATGTCAAGTATGTCCCCCAGATTTGGAGAAGTGGAAATAGGGCAACTCTCCTTACTAGTTATTCCTTCCCCCAAGGAAGTCAGGCAAGCTTACTGAGAACACAGCACAGCTCTTTATATATGTTTCTATCTATAGTCTTTTCCTAGATGCAATGCTCTACTAAACTATGATGGCAACATGTGAGAAAGAACTGGGATTGACACTAAGTCTAGTTTTTGTCTAGATTGGAGTTAGCTACAGTAATAGCTAACAGTAACATTAAATAAGAAGTGGGGTTCAGGGTTTCTGTAGAAGAAGCATGTTTGAAAATGCATTATATGCAGTAGATCTCTGGTCCCATCTAGTTGTTTAGTATATTCTAGTTTTTTTGACAGGAATTCTTTAGGGAACTCTCCCAGATGACCCCTGCTGGCTGTAATCCTTGATCTTGAGATGCCAGTGATAAAACTGTTGCTTTTTACATCAGAAGTGTGATGTGTTAAGGCATTGTGTAATGTCCCATCACAGCATTTGGTCACTGCAGCTTCTGTCACTCTAAATTCTGTTGTATGGGGGGGGGGGAGACTCAGCTGTTGGGGTCATATAGGGCCACATTTTTATTAACTATTTACAGACTCTGCATAAGAAAATTTAGGCTGTAGAGTTCTGTGGGCTGGTTTGCAGAACCCGCACAGCATGTCTTAAGGCACAAATATTTTGTGCTTCACGTGAATGTGGAGAGTAAAAAAAAATCCATTAGGAAGAGAGGAAGAGAGAATAACCCAAGTTGTTTTTTCCTTAGCCTTGGTTACAAAACCTGGTTTGGACTTTATCTTAATGTACTCTTGAATTTCAAAATAGGAGTATAAAAAAAAGAAATTAAGAAGAAAGGCATTTACTCAGGATAAAAAGGCAGTTGTGTTCATAGACACAGTATCTCAGCCATGAAATAAATATCCTCTTCTTGGTGATTCCTGTTAGACTGTAGAGAACTTCCTTCCTTCAAAAAAATGTGTTCAGAAATGTGTGATTTGTCTACCATTGTCATAAAGATACTGAGAATCAGGCACTTCTTTTGGGGTATTTTAGAGAGAGTCAGGGTCTTGCTTGCAGTATTTGGACTGTGGTTGTTCCCTTTTGAGTCAGAGCCAAAGCTATCCTTGATTTCTGAGCACTATGTTTAGTTACTAGTCTTGCGTGGGGGGGGGGGGCAGGGGCAGCAGGATTGCAGACTTAAACAGAAAAATGTGTTAGTTATCTCTTTCCTGGGCAAAAGCACTCATACCTGAACACCTAACCTTGTGAAGGGTTATGGAATGTAGCTATTTCCTTTTTAGTGCAGAGAAAGGCATGGAGAGATCTACTCAGTCTCTCTCCTTTCTTTGGAAATGGAGAAATGATCAGTCTAGTTGCTTCTTGGGTGAAAGAAATGAAAGAAACATTTTACTTATAGTTCATGGCTTTGCTCTTTTATGCATAGAGTGTAGACCTACATCTCCACATGTCTATCTTTGAAGAGGAAAAATGGGGCGGAAAGAGGAAGAGTGGCCAGCAAAGGAAGCAACATGAAGAAAGGGGTAGTCTCAAAGACTCCTAGGTGTAGAAAAACCATAGATGTTGAGTAGCAGATATTGAATATGCTCCCCCACAGACCTCCAGTATTAAAGAAGAATTATGCAAAGTTGCATTTGTTGTAAAGCTTGCAGGCAAGAACCCCAACATCCCATTTTCACTTGCAGGTTTCCAGACTGATCCTTCAAAAACAGTTTGGCCAGGATATGTGTGATGCTATCTGTGTTAGGACAATGAATCGTTTGGATAAACTTATTCTTAATCATCACAAATAAAGTGGCACCTTATGCCAATATGTTTCATGTGTGCATTCCTCTTCTTACTTTAGTCAGTTAACTTCCAATTTATCTAGATTTTGGTTGTTGTTTCTTTTTATTTGTTTCTCCTTGTTTGCTATTGATTTCATCAGACAGTAATAGATTTAAAGTTTAAACCCTTATGAATTTTGGATTATTGGATGATTGGGACGATGTCTTAGACCTCTGATGATCCATGAGGAGTTATTGTTACTAGTAGCAGCCTGTGAGTACTGAGATCATTGTTCTGCTGGGGAACCTGACTATACCGTGTTAGATTTCAACCTGGTTGTGAAGCTGGAAAGTTTCAACCCATAGGTTGCAGAGTCCCTGAACAGCTTGCTGTCATGACTTCTGAAATGCAGATATTCTGAACAGCAAATCTCCCTTTGGGTCCATGCAGCAAGTGTGATTGGGTCCAGAGCTCTTTTAATATGTGGAAATCGATTAGTTCTCTCTAGGGTTGTAACATTGGCCATTACTGAGAAAAGCCATTAAACCGTTAACAAGAACTGAAAATTTGTTTCAGATTAGCACAGGGTATGGATTGTATGAAAATGACGGAGTATGGATGGAAATGAGTGGTTTGTGAATGAATTCTGTTTGTGAAGACTATGGAAGAATAGTGAATGGTGTAGAGTTTGGAGCAGAAAGATTTTTAAGAAGGCTTTGGGGCTACTAAAATGGATATGAGAACATAGAGAGGGTTAGATAATGATTGATTATGGAGACTCTGAGTGGTTGTTGGATGAAGGAAGGAAGATGGAAGGTGGAGATATTTGGGATATAGTGATTGAAAGAGAGAGCAATATCCAGGAATGATACATGGAGGATTTCTGTTGTATATTATGGTTTGCTGGAATGAGATGGTTGGCTGTGTTGAAGAGTGCAGAGTGGTTACCCATTGCCATGCTTCACCAATGTCAGTCTATTGCAAAGATTAGAACAGATCAAGCTGATGCACAATCGTGATCAGCAAATATTGTCTCGAATTGATGGATTTTTTTGATAGGTTTTGGTTGAGATTTTAGATTGTTATAAGTGTATGGGTGTGGATAATTCTGGATGCTTATAGATATTTTTAGAGTGTGATGAATTTACTGTTGATTTTATATGTCAAAGATGGTGTGTGAGAATATACAAATAGGAAGTGGACGTGTGAAATTTCTTGTGCTGTATGTGATTTCATAGGGTGTACAAAATTGGATGTAGTTTTATTGGGTGTACTGTGGGAAGAATGACAGGACACCAAGATCTTCATGCAAGCGTTCTGATTTTATTCTTCCTCACAACCCTTTCTATATAGGAATACAAAAGCTTACCCAAGCATTTTGCTTACGTGGTGTTTTTTCCCAAAGACGTTTATGCCTTCCTGTTTTGTCCCATGCCAGTGTGAGAACCATGCTTGTGGAAACTTCACTTTTAGACCTATCTCCCAGGACCAGATGCCAGAGACAGGATGTTTATACGTGTATGACGTATTTGTTTTTAGGCAAACAGAGAATGAGGGAATAAGCAATAATTCTTCCACATGGTCAGCCAATATTTCAGAATATGCAATTCCCTTCATCTCCCCCTGTTCTTTTAATGCCTGATATTTAAAATATATGCGCCGCTCTTTAGCACGAACGCTTTTGTATGTGGCCTGATCAATGGTATGCTGACACACTTGGCACAAAGAGGGAAGACATTGCATGAAACAACAGGCACAGAGGAGTACCATAAAGGCAATCAAGCAATATTGTACAATGGTACGGATCCATCCAACAGGCAACCGAATATGGGCATAGTTGAATGAGACTTTCTCATAGGAAGAGCATTTCCACTTAGGGGTTCCAAAATCCACCAAGCCCCTTTTTATCTTGGTGGCAGTGCCATTGACTATTAAGGCACAAGTGTTATTCACAGCATTGACTACATTGGGCGTATAAAGGGAGATGGCTCCCTGATCCAAGGTCTTGCTAATCCGGCCCCAGGAGGGCATCTTAGCATACCTCATTTCAGAAGCAGTGAAAAAATCAACAAGACTACTTTCATAGTGGATCAGATCTGGGGATTTGCAGACAGGCACCAGGCAGGTACTCAGAAGGCCATGCAAATCCGGAGCCTGATCCATACAGAAAGTGGAGACATTTACTTCTTGAGCCAAGCGGGCCCAAAGGTTAAATTGCATTTTGTCATTAAGTGACTTAGCTTGCCCCAAAGTAGGGCTACATAAAAGGCAAAGACACAATATAATCATAGAGTTCATGTTAATGCAAGCAATGATGGCAGCAAAGAAAGCTTCCGGTGTTGGTTCAGTCTTCTGGCCCTCCAGCAGATTCTGTGCATCCCGGCTCAGGTTTTTCACTGCCCCCCAAGTTACCTTGTTCGCTGGAGACATCCCTCGCTTCCGATCCTTGGTCACTGCTGTTGGTGCTGTGAGGTGTAGGGTCTGGTTGAACTGCGGTAGCGGGTTGCTCAGACCTTGATGCCATGCCATGGTAAGGTCGGACGCACTTTGCAGGAACCCACACTGGGCCAGAAGGTTCAGATATAGCAGCAAAGCCACGGCCCCAGACCAGAAGAGGGCGTGGACCCCGCCACTGCAAATCAGGTAACTTCCGATACAAGACCAAGGGCCGGGCTGGTGGGGGAGCAGTACTGCCAAAATGCTGCTGAGCACGGGTGCGAAGACCTGGAGGCAAAGAAAAATAAGTTAAATTGAGGTAGTTGATGGTGAAAAGAGCAGAAGCACAACACGCTTCATGGTCAGTGAGTGTGTTCGGCCCCCATGGTCAGTGAGTGTGTTCGGCCCCTGGGGGGCGTAGTCCCCCTTTTCTTTTAAATGAGAGAGAGTTGTTTTGACGGTACGGTTTGTGCGTTCCGCGATGGCTTGACCCGTGGAATTGTATGGAATGCCAAATGTATGATGGATGTCCCACCGCTTGCAGAAGAGAGCGAACTGCTCAGAGCAATAGGCAGGACCATTATCTGTTTTTAGAGCTGCAGGCTTTCCCATGACAGAGATAGCTCGCGTCAAATGGGAAACCACATGCTTTGCCTTTTCCCCTCTCTGTGGGGTGGCATGAACAAACCCAGAGAACGTATCGACGCAGACATGAAGATACTTCCAAGGCGAGAAGGGAGGGAACTGGGTGACATCCATCTGCCACAAGGCATTAGCCTGTAGCCCACGTGGATTAACCCCTTCCCTGGGATGATTCATAGTTGAACTACAGTGAGAACACTGGGTAACTATGGCACGAGCCTCCGAGAGGGGCAGGCCAAACTCTTTAACCAAAGCCTGTGCATTTTGATGATGCACTTGATGACTTTCCACAGCTGTATACATCTGCATAGGCTGAAGCAGGGAATCGGCATACTCATTTCCTGCCGTGAGTGCACCAGGGAGATTCTGGTGACTTCGGATGTGGGCAACATAGACAAGGGACGTGCGGGCCTGAAGAAGACCCTGCAACTCCTGCAGGAGATGCAAGATCTCTCGCGTGGCATGTGGGGAAATGTAGGAAAAGTCAATCTGAGACAACAAATTAACAACATACAAACTATCTACAATGAGATTAAGGCGCCGATCAGGGAAGGTGGCAAAAGCAAGGACTACAGCAGCTAGTTCAGCGCGCTGTGTGGTGGTTTGTATCTCAGTATACTTGCTCTGCCAGCCCCCATCACGATCTTGCCAAGCAATGACCCCTCGGGTCATGGAGCATGCGCCATTTGCCTGACTTCTTCTTAATTACAAATACAGGTGTATTATATGGACTAACAAAGGGTTCTAAATGACCTTGTTGCAATTGTACTGCAATTATCTCTTCAAGGGCATCTAACTTCTCTTTGGTCATTGGCCATTGCTCCACCCAAACAGGTGTCTCCGTCAGCCAGGAGAGTGCGATGGCGCGTGGTTTCTCAACCTCACTCATCACAAAGGATGGTGGTCCCTACTTGCTGCAAGATGTCCCGACCCCACAGATTCACACCAATATCAATAACAGTGGGTTGTATGGAACCAAGCAATTTACCTGAATCCGGGTGGAAGACCCGGAGCCTTCGTGCACTTACCTCCGCCTGGGTGATGCCACCTACCCCGTATACTGGTGGAGCAGGTACCTTTGGCCAGCTCGGATCCCAACTTTGCTCTCGAATCAAAGAAATGTCTGCACCGGAATCAATCAAAGCAGTGAGGACCTTGTTTTCCACCCGGAGTGTGCGGGTGGGCTTCTTTTCCGCTATACGAGTAATGAACAAAACCTGACAATAAGACTGTTCAGTGGTTATCTTGCATGGCTTATCAGCTTGGTACTCCAAAGTCAATGGTATGCCAGGCTCAAGGTGTGCAATGCCTATGGGCACCTTGACCTTCTGCTTTTGTGCAGTCAAAGAGGGCACTATAATACCTGATGTTCTTTCTTTGACAGGAATTTTAGGTAAGGCTGACACATAGACAGCCTCATGTGGTGTGATTTGTGAGACTTCTTGTGTAGCATGCAGATACACAGCCAATGGAATGGACATGTCAGGTGGATCCTGTTGATTGTGGGGGTCGGACCACACACCCCTTCCTAGTTTCCCGACTGAGATCCAGTGGGATTTCCTGACTGAGATCCAGAGGGGGGGTTGGAACGGCACTGATTGGCCCAATGATAGCCTTTCTGGCAACGTGGGCACTTCTTTGAGGGCTTTTTCTGTTGGCCATTAGACCCCTTATAGGCTCCGCCGCCCGGTGCCCTGCATTCAGACTTAAAGTGGCCAGGCTTGTTACAATTAAAGCAGTTGCCTTTCTTGGCCATTCCTGTGTGAAGGGCAGCGGCCAGCAGTGCCATTTCATGTGTCTTGCTACCCACATCAGCACATGCCCGTAACATGTCTGCTAAGGTATAGCCTTCTCTACTAATAATCCCAACCAGTGCCTTTCTACAATCTGTGCTGGCGTTCTCATATGCTAACTTCAGTAGCAACTCCTCCTGTGCTTCTGGATTATCCAACTGCCTACCTATAGCTTGTTTCAATTTATCCACGAAGGCAGTGTATGGCTCATTAGCTCCTTGTTTCACTGCTGTGAAAGATTTGCCAGAGGCTGACCTACCAGGGACCCTCTTTAATGCGCGTGTAATACACACGCCTGTTGCCCTTAGGTGGTCATCTGTAAGCTCCATTTGTGCCCTAGCATCAGAGAATTGACCAGAGCCATACACCTGTTCAGCCGTGATCTGGGCAGTTTGCCCCCGAAGGGCAGCTTGCCGGAATTCGCTGTCAAAAACAACGTACTGGGCGGGCGTTAGGACCATGCGGAAAAGGTTTTTCCAATCTAAGGGCAGCATAGTATAGGCCTGCATTAACCCTTCGAGTACTCCTTGGAAATAGGAACTTTGAACGCCGTCCTCCCGTGCTGATTTATTGCATTCACGGAGGACAGAGAAAGGAAGGGGTTTATACTCCAGGTTTACAATAGGGTTTCCATGCCCATCAAAATTGTCAGTCTCCGTGCGTGTTAAGGGAAACAGACTCGGTACACCACCACCCCATTCCTCAGTCATGTTGATGTCACCGGCCATCCAGGCACGGCGTAGACTATCTTCCACCACACCTCCCTTAGGAGGAGGCGTGGGGTGAATTGGTGGTGGCGCTGGCGGGGGGCCCAGAGGAGCATTAGGTGGTGGGGCAGAGGGAGGAATCAATTTGTATGATGGCCCTTTCTTGAGTTCTGTGTCCATGTCGGCCGTAGCAACAGCTTGGAACAGAACATTATCGGGTATGGTAAGCTTGCTGAGAGCTTTTAAGATCTTCGTGCAGGTCAGAATATGGCCAATGGCTGCACGAGGTTCTTGTTGTAACTCTTTGGCTACTTTCTGCCATGACTCAATTCTTAAAGTCCCATGAAGAGGGAACCAGGGGCAAGAAGACGCTATCTCCTGCAGAAGATCGCAAGCTTCCTGCACCCCTACTGGGTCACCCCATGTCCCTGTCACCTTCGCTAATTCCTTTGCATGTTCCTTTACTTCTTGGGATGCATAGGACCCCATACTGACCCAAAGGGAGGCTTACCTGTGTGCACGGACTGTTCCTAGTCGAGGGTCGTAGGGCTGATCGCTTCTCTTTTTCACGAATCACGTCGGGCTCACCAAAGATGTGGGAAGAATGACAGGACACCAAGATCTTCATGCAAGCGTTCTGATTTTATTCTTCCTCACAACCCTTTCTATATAGGAATACAAAAGCTTACCCAAGCATTTTGCTTACGTGGTGTTTTTTCCCAAAGACGTTTATGCCTTCCTGTTTTGTCCCATGCCAGTGTGAGAACCATGCTTGTGGAAACTTCACTTTTAGACCTATCTCCCAGGACCAGATGCCAGAGACAGGATGTTTATACGTGTATGACGTATTTGTTTTTAGGCAAACAGAGAATGAGGGAATAAGCAATAATTCTTCCACATGGTCAGCCAATATTTCAGAATATGCAATTCCCTTCAGTGTACAAAATTGGATGTGGTTTAAGTGATTAATTGGATGAGTTTGTTTATTTATTGTGTTACAGATGAATGATTGTCATGTAAATGAGAATGGATTTATTTTATAGATTTTATGGATTGGGGTTTGAGAAGTGTGATCAGATAACTGTGCTAATGGAAATTCATTATTAGATTGGGGTGGTTCTTTTGGATTCTATGATGTCCAGAGCTTGACTGTTGACATTTGTTAACTGGTTAACTTTATTAATATTCATTTTGATATTATTATCTTATACTTGTTTTTATCCTTGTGGTATTTCAGGATTTATTGATTTGTGGAGCTAAGTAATATATTTTGGGTACTATTGATCTTGGAATTTGCTGGTGTTAATTTGTTTTATTTTAGAGGTTCAATTAGTTAATTATTACTTGGCTTGTTCTTATTGGTTTTTCTTATTTACTGGGTTGTTCCTCTACAGTTTTTTAATGGTTTCTATTTGGGAATTGGATAGAGTATTTCTGGTTGGTTAGTTGGTTGGTTGGTTGGTAGGAGGTATGGTTTAATTTCAGTCTAATTTGGGTTGGCTGGCTTTTGGGTCGGGGTGTAGTTTGCATTGATGACATTGAGTTTATGGGGACTGGAATTCCAGTGCTCACAGAAATGGGAAGACAGGGATCAGGGTAGAACATGCATCTGGAGCAGCTTCAGAATTCATGGAAACCATGAAACTGATGGGGCTGTCCTAACATGTCATCAGCCCTATGTATACTGTAGGACCTTGTTTTCTCCACAGCATAGTGGTGGTGGTGGTGGGGGGGTCATTACCACCCCTTTGTCTTGGTCAGATCACTATCTGCTACAATTCTGGGTGGAGTTGACACCCCACCCTTGTGGGAAGAATGACCTTATTATCATGATCTGCCCTCCCAGGCTGATGGATCCTATTGGTTTCCCGAAGTCCTTGGGAGGGTTTCTGACCATATTAGCTGGAGATGCTGTCTCTGCCCTGGTAGATAATTGGTACAAAGAGACTACCAAGGCTGTTCTCTCTCTCCTAATTCAACTCAGAGTTCCTCCTGCTACATGGTTTAATGATAATTTGAGAGCTCTGAAGTGCCGTAGGAGGAAGCTAGAGAACAAGTGAGGAAAGCTCCTACTGATGACAACTGCAGTTAAAACGTGCTCCACAAATTATGCTAATGCTCTGAAACTGGCAAGGAGGCACGACAATATAGACTGTATTGCTAGTTCCAATACACAACAATGGGAGCTTTTTAGAGTTGCCAGGGAGCTTTTTGGAACTTCATCCAAAATTAGAACTGCTCCTACTCTATTAGTTTGATGGGAAATGTTGAAAACCTTCTCATTTACAGAGGCATTTCCAAAATAAATCTACCCATAGCAAATATTGATACTGGGAAGCTACTATGACTTTCTAATTTAATTAATTCTTGTGATTTATTGTTATAGATATTGGTGCCATTGGGATTTGTATTTTTATAGGGTTAGTTTGATTTTCTGGATTACATTATTTGATTGTATTTGTTATTATTTTGTTCAATGTCTGTATTGTTGATGTTTTTCTGTTTTATTGTAAGCTGCCTAGAGTAGTGTCTAGCATTAATTATTGGCAGGATACAAATTAAATAAATAAATACTTTGTGACAGTTTGATACAGCTCTGGTCATATTCCATTATCTGGATTTAGGTCTCTTCATCTGTCCCAAAAAAATTCTACATGCTTCTTCTGAAGCAATATACCCTTGTTTCTGTGGAAGACAGAGCTACAACATTTTGTTTATGCCATGCCCACGAGATTGGTTCATCTCCATACATGAATTAGGGCCCATGCATGGACTTGTCATCAATGCATCTTGCCATCTCCAAAAAATATTTGGGTGGTTGTTGTTTTTTCAGCTGTTCCCTTCTTCTCAGAAGTTCTCTGCCTCACTACTCCATTCAAAAAATTCTGTTCCTCCAGAGAGGATTGTGTATGGTACAAGATATATTCACTACCATTGTCATTTGGAAAAGCTTTCTTTTAAATTTGTTGGTCAACATGTACTGTACTTCTGGAACACCCTGTGCAATTTGCTCTGCTTCCCCAGTAGATAGTTTAACACATTTCCTTGAGAAATCAACTACACAGATTAGTATATATCTGTTTTTCTCTAGTGATGGCATGTTCACTGGCCCACATAGGTCACTGTGTATTAGATCTAGCATCCTGCTGCTTCTTCTCTCAGTTCTTAATGGGAATGAAACTATAACACCTTTCTTTTGATGTAACATACACATCTCTTTCTGCTGTTTGCATTATGTGGGTTTACTTTGATGCCTGTAGCAATATTCTGGATCTTTTTTTAAAAAAAAATTAATGTAGTTTGAAGAAACAGAAAACAACCAAGAAGGCAATGCAATTAAACAAGATACACAATGCCCTCAGTAACCCAAAAGGAGGTGGGGGAAGGAAAAGGAAAAATAAAATACTTAAATATTTCTGTAAAATGCTTCCAGATATCCAAATATTATCCATACATACTTGTAGTCACACATTCATATGTCAGAAATGTTGTAAGCTTATCTATCCAATTGAGTTATTCTGGTTCTTCAGATGAAGGATCACCCTCTGTATCATGATGTCTGAGATATCTGTGTCATATTTCAAGGCTATATTTCTCTTTCTGGGCTCCTGCTACAGTTGCATGATGAGTTAAAATGCTCAGTTTATGATGTAGTAGCCATTTTAGTCCGTGCAAGAATATCAGGCTCAAAAAAGAGACAAAAATATTGCAGCATCTTTAAGACTAGCTATTTTATTTTAATATAACCTTTCATCTGAGGAAGTGATCCATGAAAGCTCACTTTAAAATATAACAGTGGTTAAGGTTCCATAATCTCTCTCTCTCTCATCTGATATTAAATGTATTAGTACCATGATATAGCCTTGGAACTATAATTTTTTGACTTTGCTTTTTATGTACTTTCCATTTTGAAAGTAGATTGCAAAACTAAAGCTGAGACACACTTGTCATATTGCTGTTCAGATCTGGTACATCATTTACTGTGATGACACTAATTCCATGCAGCAAATTATATTTACAAATTCCACATCGTATTCCTAGTACTCATGGGATCGTTGACTGCAACTCGTATCTGGGAATGTATTTTTTTCCCTGAAGCAGGAAAAATGTCACTGGTGTGAATTTGTTTAAGGTGGATCCCATCTTGCCACGAAGTGACCCACACACTGTGATCTCAGAGCCATCACCCACGGCACTCATGGGATAGCCATTCATTATCTAGATTTTTCAACCAACAGTTATTTCCATGTTATTAAAAAATTCCTTCAAATGAGATACTGTGAGTGTTGTACCCACTATCAACAATCCAGTCATTTGACATGTTTATAATCACTAGCCATGCAAGCTTTATGCTTTGGAGTCTCACTGGTTTTTAGTACTGGTGGCCTCGGCTTAAAATCAGCCATTGGGCACTCCTTTGTTCTTTAGGTCAAAACTTATACAGCTCCCATTGATTAAACAGTCTTTGTGACAAACTGGCTAGTTGTAGCAGCAACAATATTGGCTTTGAAGATTGGTTATCTTCTTGTAATCCCTTCCATTTGTTAAGTATTTCATCCAACTGCATCTAGATTTTTCACAAGTAAACATCTGTGATATATTCCTTTCTCAAGGTGCTTAATGCATTGTTGAAATTCATCTCCTTTCCCCCCTAGAAGAAAGAAATTTAAAAGTAATTTCTCTTAGTGTTCCCATTTTAAAAAGCCCAGGTTTTGCTGAATGCCCAGATTGAGCCCAGCCAGTTTCAAATTGTTGTATGGTATATACTAACCAAAGCAGGCATATATTTCTCACATTTTTTCTTTGCAACAAGGCTTAAATTTACAAGTTCCCTTATCCAAACTGCCTTGTGTTTTGAAACTGGCAAATCCATAGGTGCTTTCTAAAACATACAGCATCTCTTTTGCAGTTTGGCAAGGGCCCCCTCCCCCAAAAAATAAATGGCCATCAGCTAGAATTTCAAATATTATTGCTTAAAAATTATATTTTTTTTCCATTCCCCACTCTCTGGTTTTCCTTCTAGGTTTGACTGTTCAATACAGGGGAAAGTGTCTGAGGCTTCAAGAAAAATCCTCGGTTTCCACTAGGGGTGGAAACATTGTTTAACCTTGGAAGTTTCTGGCAAAAGTCTCTAGATTTTCATAATTTAATGAGTACACCAAGGCTCTAGGGCAGTGGTTCCCAACCATTATTTGGCCATGCCCCATCTAAGTTACATCTCTAAAATCCTGATTTCCCCTCCCCATGACATATAATTTCTATTACTCAAAAAGTGAACTCCTATTAACATGGAGGAAGCCTAAAAGGCCATTAGCTTGGTCTAAACATGCTACCAAAGAAATTCACTGTTAATAACTCTTTCTTGCATTGCCCCCTTAAATGTCAAAAGTCCCCCTTATGATACATGTTCCCCACGTTGGGAACCATGACTCTAAGGGCAAAGGCCATATCAATGTTTTTTGGCACTGGTCCAGTATAGGATTCTTCTGGTTTGTCTGAGACATCTCCCAAATGCTAGAAAAGGTTTAGGATTCAACTCAAGTATCATACTTCCAAATGTATTCCCTTTCAACAATAGGTTGTCAGTTCTAGTTTTAGCTCAGAGGTTAAAAAAAAAGACAGCCTACATTTCATCCAGCTTTTCAAGCGCCACCATACAGAATCATTGGTCTGCATCTTCACAAGGACCAATTTGCACTCCAATTCTATTGCAGATTTGAAGCCCCTTTTAAATGTCAAATGAACATGCATATTGGGCTAAGGCAAGCTTTCCGCTATGTCCAGTGTAGACTTTGAAAAAAGGCAATGTAAAGTGTTTTCAGCAGGAATAAACTCCATGGGTGAGGGGGGGAGGATGTGTTGATAATTGCTATAGAACTTTTGAACAGTTGAAACTAAAAATGTTTTGTTGCCTTAGGTGTTTAGAATTACAAACTATGGCAACATACTGGAGATTCTCAGTTGTGTACTACATGAATATAGTATCTCCAGTGGCTGTGTGTATCCAGCATAGGTGACATGTACCAACCTAGAGGGATGCTGTATTTCAAGTCCTTCAGGGAAAACCAATAATCACCCCTTCTCATCATTGTAATAACAAGCAAACCATTTTAAATATTTGACCACATTAAAAACAGCCAAGTGAATCAGTTCTGCTAATGAGGTAAATAAGGCATCAATTAACACCATACTCTGCTGAGCTTTGGTGTCAGCTCCTTGTGGGTTTTTGTTCAGGCACATTTCCTTTGAAGGCAAATATAATGACAGGCTTTTGAATTATGTCCTTCTCTCCTATAGGTCAATACTTCCTGTTACTCGACTCTTGGATCCATGGGGCACTCTACTGCCATTGCCACTCATCCTCATTTACAGAAGCACCTTGCAGTGAATATGTACGTAAGCCAAGTCCTTATTGTGTGAGGAGGGACTTTTGCTGGGACTAAAGATGCTGTTTCCTAGCAACAAAAGCCTGTGATGCTATTTTCCCTTGGACTGTGTCTGGGCCAAATGAAAGGGTAGTATCTGCAGAAAATGGAATGAAAACCCTAATAGGTTCCTCCATGACAGATAATGCATAGCAAACGCTGGGACTGCCCTCTTAATGGAGTCACTTCATTTGGATCAACTGGCTTTGTGAAATATGATACAATAAAATTTCATATTGTTCAACAAGAGACAAATTCACTTGAATTCAACTTCTAGAATGTTTAGATGATGATGGGTCAAAAATGTGTAATGTGGTGCTACCAAATTGTGACATGATGATGATGATGATGATGATGATGATGATGATGATGATGATGATGATGATGATGATGATGATGATGATGATGATGATGATGATGATGTGCCATCAAGTCAATTCTGACTTGGGATGATTCTTTGCTTACTTTTCTCTTCTGAGGGTGTCTTAGGACTATGCAGTTTGCCCAGGGCTACATAGGCTGGTGCCTCTGGGAAGTACAATAGGAAACTGAACTCCCAGCCTCTAAGTATGCAGTCCGATACCTAACTCACTGAGCTATCCAGACAGCTTACTTATAATTACAGTGACACTGATAAATATGCCTGATGACCAAAATTACTGCTGCTGAAGTTTAAGTTGGCATCTCCTACAAGTTTTGGGAGAAAATGTTGTTCATTTCATTTATTACCTTTATATCCTGCTTTTATAACTCAAGGGTTTTCTTCTCCTCCTCCTTTGAGATATGCTAGGTTCTGAACTACTGAAGTTCCATAACTCAGGAACCTTAATAGCCAAGGTAGCATTTGAAGACAGGACCCTCAAGTCTTAATTAAAAATTATGCATTATACTACACTGGTTCTCATATGCACTTCTTCTCTGTGATTCATGTTGATTTGAGGTATTAGTTTCCCCCTCCTCAATCTAAGACCCTGATGCATTTCTGAATCTCGAAATTAATAACTTGGTATTATATATCATCCCAAATGGAAGTGCCAGTTTACCTTCCTAATGAGTTGCACATTTCTTAATCTGATTCAGTGAACACAAACCATTCCCACATTAGGGAGTTAATAAAACAAAAAGACAAAAACATTGTGTCATCTTAAAGACTAACTGCTATATTTTAATGTTAGCTTTCGTGGATCAAGTCCACTTCATCAGACCCACATTGTGTGACAGAAAAATTATTTGAAGAGGCATCAAGACATACTGCTGTAGTTCAGCAGAAATCACAACAAGAGATTCCAGGAACATTTTAGAGGACATTATTGTGTCATATCCCAATTGTGTTGCATAAATGGAGCTGCCTCTTTGAAGTACCGAGTATTGCTCTTTCTTTCCTTGTGTTTCATCAGGTGTGTTGCTCTGCACTCCTACACAGCTCATGGTCCAGATGAACTAGAATTGCAAAAAGGAGACGGGATTCGTGTTTTGGGAAAGCACCAAGATGGATGGCTAAAAGGAATGTCCTTGGTTACAGGAAAATTTGGAGTCTTCCCAAGTAACTACGTTGCTCCACTTTTCAGGTTGGACTAGTGGATTTTATATACAGAGAAAGAGAGAGAAACAGTTGCAGATAACACCATGTGCAGTGAGGATGTTTCCTCAGTTCAGATTAGGCTTTACTTAGTTTACCAGAAATAGATAATGATTAGGTAACAGAATGATTGGTAAACATTTTCCAAATGCTAACATTTTTTGTAGATACTCATAGTGGAGAGAGTGATGAACCAGGACTCAAGAGGCCTAAGTTCAAATCTCCACTTAGCCAAGGAATCCAAGAGTTGTGAAACTGTTAAAACCACTCCTTAAATACAGTATCTCACTTACCTTGAAAGCTCTATTAAGATCTTTATGTGATTTCTGACAACAACGTATAACATGTCTGTTTATGCAAGATGCTTCTTTGCAAATAAATGGTATCCATGAGTCTTTGATACTCAGTATGGTATAGTGGAGAAAATGACAGACTAGGACTCAGGAGGGTTAGTTTCAAATCCCTATTCAACCATGAAAGCTCACTGGGGGTAAAGCCATTCCTTAAATTTCTCACTGACTTTGAAACCTCTGTTAGGGTCTCTATAAGTAGATTTAGACTTGACTAAAATTTGATTCTGACTTGATGACATATAACAACAATAGCAAACCTCTTGCTCCCATAATAGCATCCCATGGTGAGGCTTTTTCTTCTTCTGAAGACAGAGCTTGGAAGAGCTAGTTTTCTGGACTACAACTGTCCAAATCCCCAAGGCAACCCAGCTAGTAACTGGGGTGACTAGGAGATACTTGGGCTGTGACACATTAGAACAAAAAAAAAAAGGATTCTAGACCATATGAAATCTAAATTTTCACTAAAAAATAAAATGGCCAAACTAAAACTATCATACTTTGGCTGTATTGTAATAAGACAAGAACACCTTAGCAAGAGCTATAACGCTAGGAAAAACAGAAGGGGGTAGAAAAATAGGAAGACCTGACATGAGATGGGTTGATCCAATAAAAGAAGTGTCAGACTTTAATTTGTAAACCTGAGCAAGGCTATTAATGGTAAGGCCATCTGGACGTCATTAATCCTTAGGTCTCATTAAGTCAGAAAAGGGTTGACGATACATAACAACGGCAATCCCAAAAAAAGGAACTTTACTTACCACTGGAGAAAGTTTATTTCTAACAACCGTGTGCTACACTTTTTTGTACCCTGGAATAAAGATGGGTCCAAAGCTCCTAAAAATAATACACTATTATTTAGTTATGCCACAGCTGAAGCATAAGGTGTGAAATAACATGGAAGCCACAGACCTAGTTGTTTCTGCAGTCACAGTACCATGACAAATAATTTAAAACCAGGCCTCTTTGTTCTGTGCTCAAGAAAGAATAACATTCCCCACCACCACCAATGAATGGCCACCAGCCAGCTGGAACTACATAAGAACCCAGAGGAATCACATAAACTTGATTAATAGCAACAAAAGGTGTGGGGAGAAATAATTAAGTTTGTAATTTAATTCACATTTCCAGAAGTAGTGCAGAAACAGTTCATTGTTTACACTTTCTGAATTTTGTACTCTGCAGTTCCCCAATTAAAATAGCTATAGATGAAATGTGTTTATTAGGCAGACTGGCGCATGGTGTTGTTTAGGAGAGTTTTTGCTTCAGAAAGGGAAGCTTTTTTTCTCCCACTAAGAATATTAGTCAGAAGAGAAAATAATTTCTTCTATTTTGGAGGATAAGATCTGTAAGGTGATTTCTTTGATAACGAGTAGGGAAGATATGACACTAGAGAGGCAGCTGGCCATTCCAGGAGAGCTTGCTGGGGATGTATCATATTTATTTCTAGTTCTTCCTCCAACCATCATGTGCAAGGTAACTAGCTTGGTCAATCCTTCTGCTGCTGAACAACAGATTGGTACAAAAAAATTGTTGTTCAGTCGCACAGTCGAGTCCGATCCTTTGCGACCCCATGGACCACTGCACGCTAGGCTCCTCTGTCCTCCGCCATCCTTCATAGCCCAACCAGATCTTCACCCATCACATCAACAATTCCATCCATCCACCTCATCCTCTGCTGCCCTTTCTCCTTTTGCCTTCAATCTTTCCCAGTATCAAGGCCTTATCAAGTGAGTCTCTTCTCATTTGGTGGCCAAAGTACTTGAGCTTCATCTTCAGTATTTGTCCTTCCAATGAGCAGTCAGGGTTGATTTCCTTCAGGATTGGCAGGATTGGTAAAAAATAAATCCCAGCTAATGTGTGATCTAATTGTGGATGAAGGAGCCCACCTGGCATGTATTACCCACACATGGATGGACTCTGATAAAGGAATTCTGCTTTTCCAGATTTGCCCACCTGAGTATTCCATCCAGCATCCAGGCAAATTGGAGGGGTTGGGTGGGGGTGTTGCTATCATCCATAAGGATTCGGTCAAGGTTAGCAGAATCTCCATCTTGTTATGCTGGGTCCTCAAAGGCCTCCACCTGCCTATGGGTCACAAGGATAGAATATGGATAGAATATGGATAGCACTGGTATACACCTCTCCCCACAACCCAACACTCTCCCTTCTGATATTTATAGTCTGCACTGTTGAGGTCTCCCAGACCACTGCTTCTTGGTGACTTCAACATCTATAGGGAGGTAGTGGTTTCAAGGGTGGCCTTCAAATGCATGCAGCACATAATATCCCTGAATCTATCCCAACATATGAGTGGCCCATTCATGTGGCATGCGATAGATATTACCTGCCTTCCTTGATAGACTGGGGAAAGTATGACCTGAGGGTGACTGATCTCTCAGCAGTTACCTTGACATGGTCAGATCATTACCTGCTAACATTTGGATTGACATTAGCAAGCCTTTTTCACAGGGAGGCAGGGCCTATTAAAATTTTCTGCACATCAAGGATCTAGTTGACTTCCAGGATGCCTTAGGTAAGTTTCTGACTGACTTGGTTGGTGTTCTTGTTGAAGCCCAGTTTGCCAAGTGACATATTAAGGCAACCTGGATCATTGACATAATCACTCCCAAACACCTTCTCCACTCCAGAACTTGGCTCTCTCCATGGTTCATAGATGACTTTTGAGCCATGGAGCAAAGTAGAAGGCTTAGACAGCAAATGGAGACAAGTTCCCTTGGAGTACAATTTGGCTTCAGTCAAGTAAATGTCCAGTAAGTATATCTGTGCTGTAAAAACTGTGAATATAACTTATAATATCAGGTGAATATATTTTTCCATAGCCTCCCTTGTATCGAATAGTCAATGGGACATTGACCAAATGCAATCACTTATAATCATTTTTGCAGCACACTTTCTATGGAAGATTGAAGTCCTCCAGTGAGGCTTTGGATCCTTTAGTACTATAGTAGTCTTATCCCATGTTATTAGATCCATTTTGATTTGTAATATTTGATGAAGTTAATAAGGCACTTACATGTAGTAAAGCCACAACCTCTATTTGAACATTGCTTACTCCAACTTTTAAAATCTGACAAAGAGATAATCGTGGAATGGGCCACACATATAATCAGTTAATCACTGCAGGAGAGGCTAATACCATCTTGCCTCAATAAAACAATTGTTCAGTCTATTCTTTAAAAAATCTAATTTGGCAATGGATAATTTAAACAACTATAGACCTGTCACATATATCCATTTATGGGCAAGTTGATTGAGAGGGTTGTGGCAAATAAGCTATAGGTGTTTTTGGAGGAAACTGACAGCCTAGATCAGTGGTGGCAAACCTTTTAGAGATCGAGTGCCAAAGAGAGGAGTGGTGCTGGGGGGAGGAAACGCTCCCATTGGGCTGCTGGGTAGAGGGGTGGGGTGAACTCTGTGCCTGGGGGGAGAGAGGAAGTAATTCCCTTGGGCTGCTGGGCAGAGGAGCAGGGAGAATTTGGTGCTGAGGTGAGGGCAGAATGCCCACAGAGCGGGTTCTGACTGCACCCTCTGTCACGCGTGCCATAGGTTCACCACCACAGGTCTAGATCCATTCTATTTGGAGATCAGACCAAGGTATGGTACTGAGATTGTACTGATCACACTACACAATTACGGTACCTTTTAAGGGAGGCTAATTGGAAAAGGCATAACAATCCTGGTGTTCCTGGATCATTCAGCAGATTTTGATACCATTGCCCATTGTATCCTCTTGGATAGACTATTGAGGTTAAGGATCTGAGGCCTGGTATTGCACTGACTGATCATTCCTTGATGGTTGTTCTGAGAGGTTCAACTTGGGTTTTGCAATACAGGTTTTGCAATGTCCCACAGAGGTCAATCATCTCTCCAATGCTGTTCAACATCTATTTGAAGTCATTGGGAAGGGCCATCAGGATATTTGGAGTTTGTTGTTATCAGTATGCAGATGACACACAGCACTATCTCTCCTTCACATCTTCTGCAGTGAATGCGGTCCAGGACCTTGAACACTATCTGGATTTGATAAAGGATAGGACAAAGGCAAATTAAATGAAGTTGAAGCCAGACAAGATAGAGATCCTGGTTTTGTATGGCTCTTCTGACCAGTTTTTTTTTTTGTTTTTTTTTTTTTTTTTGGGGGGGGGGATGACCCTAGCCTGGTTGGGCTCTTGCTCCCTCTTAGAGACCAAGTGAACAATTTGGGACCCCTGCACTCAACACGCTCAGTGGAAAAGCAAATAGAAGCTGTAATTAGATCCAACTTTTTCCAACTTTGGCAAATTCCCCATCTGTGCCCCTACATGGATAGGAGGTCTCTGACAATGCTGCTTCATATAATGGTAATCTTGAGTAATTAGTGTGATATTTGCTACGTGGGGGTGCACTTGAAACTGGTATGGAAGCTTCAATAGCTTGACAATGCAGTGGCCAGGCTGATTGCTGGAGCAAGGAAATTTGATCATATCTCTCTGATCCTCTTTTAATTGCACTAGTTCCCAGTTGTTTTCTATGCCAGATTAAAGGTACTGTATTTGTTTTAGCATATAAAGCCCTTAACTATGTGAGTCCTTGTTACCTACTGGAGCTTCTCTCCCAAAGTTTGTCTAACCATGTCTCACAGTCTACAAGATCTTGTGGCTATAGTTGCCTTTGCCAAAAAAGGCAAAGAAGGCTGTTACCAGGAATTGGGCCTTCTCAGTGACAGTCCCACCACTATCGAACAATCTTTAATTGGAGGTCTGCCAGAATCCTCCACTCAAATTTTTAAGAAACAGTTAAAAACCAAACTTTTAAAAGAAGCCTTTAGAGATACTATTGCCTCTTAAGGCAATCCACTATCTTATTCATTTCATGGTTTATTGGTTTGTTTGCTCTATTTTGATTTACATCTTGATGTGTTTTGTGTATGTGTAAACCAGATAGAGTAGTGGATCTTTTCACTAGGTGGGTGATATATAAATGTAATTAATTAATTACAAAGCACAGAAACAGCTTAAATTAGGTAATCTCTC
Organism: Furcifer pardalis; assembly: GCA_030440675.1. Classification (NCBI taxonomy): domain Eukaryota; kingdom Metazoa; phylum Chordata; class Lepidosauria; order Squamata; family Chamaeleonidae; genus Furcifer; species Furcifer pardalis. Next base: position 81,774,910 of record CP126893.1, on the reverse strand, counting down.
TGCAAGAATGTGTATATTTAAAAAATTAATAAAATGCATCTATTAGGAGAAATGCTATGAAAATATTGTGCAAGGTTTTTCTTACATCAAAAGGGAGAATGATATACTGTGCAGAGAACAAACTGATTGATTCATCTGTCCCAAACAAAAGCTGAACTGATTGCATGCATTTTTGCAGTGCCTCACAAATGGGCCACAACTTGGTAGGGTTGAGTGTCTAGCAAAGCAGTCAGACACAAAATGTGTAGCTGAGCAAGAGAGAAATGTGTGGTTGGAAACTGATATATGTGCAGCTGAAAGATTTAGCCAAAACAAATCAAATATGTTATGTGTAGCTGCTTATTAAGAACTTAAACAGGCTATATCATTTGGTTTCCATATCTAAATCAACATTTCCAAACCAGCCAGGAGTAATTTTATTTGTGGAAGTGATTTGTGTGCAGCCATTGATCCATACAATACTCCTTATTTCATATGTTTTGCAGGCTTTATATTCAGATTTTAAAAGCTAGTATCTTAAACGCAGAGTGGAAGGACAATTGTGTAAGTGTCCCACACCTACAGCTCCAGGAGACTCCACAATGTGTTTCCATTCTCCCAGTGGTTACAAGACCAGTTGCACAATGGGAAGCCTGCCAGAGAAGAGGGAGGAACACTTACGCAATTGCTCTTCTAGTCCATGTTTAGTCAATAGACTAATGGCCTTACACAGTTGATACAGCATAAGCTTTTCTGAACTAGCATCCACTTCATCAGATGCAGGATTGTCGTGTGTGTGTGTGCGCACGCGCATGCATGCATGCGTGCGTGTGCGTGTGTGCATGTAAAGGTAAAAATAACAATAGCTTCAAAGTACTTGCTGCCAGTGGTTCCCTTATATTTGCCTTATGAGGTAGGTTAGTTCCATCCCTAATCATAACAAAAGCCATTTCATAACATTTTAAGCTGACCAGTCTTGTAAGAGTATAATTTATCAACTGCTTAGCCCACTCAGAAACACTGAGCCATTATATATATAACACCAATAAGACAAAGTAGGATCAGATTAAGGAAGTCTAACCAATGGAATTCACTGCCACAGGAAGTGGCAAAAGACACTGTCATACATAGCTTCAAAATAAGGTTAGACAGATTGATGGTAGAGCTGTATAATATCCTCATAGCTGCAGACTCCTTGCAATGTATTTTTTTAGATGTCTGACTACAGAGGGCTTCAATAGAAAGACAAGAGAAAAGAGGATCAAAGTAAAGAAAGGAAAATAGGAGAGTGAAAGAAGGAAGGAAAATCTTATGTTAAAAATTAGAAAAAATAAACCTTGTGTTATTTTTATTAAGGAAAAATATGCAAGAAATAAGTGTGAATCTACACTTCATAGTCAAATCAACTTTATTGCATCTTAAATGCCATGGGTCCATCTTGTGAATCCTGGGATCTGTGGTTTAATGGGATGCTTGACATTCTCAGCTATAGATCAAAGGGAAGTCTCCTACTAGATTTCCTACTAGAAATATCTAGTAGGAAACTCTAAGGGCCTGACCAAACTCCAGATGCCAGGATTTCAGAGGGCAGAGCCATATTGGTTAACATGTAATCCAGCTGCTAGAAAACTGTTTAATGTCTATGTATCCCAGATGTATCAGTGGCTACTATCTAAAAAGAACAACCACACTCAGAATGAGTTTCAGCACTGAATATCAGATGCAAGGAGGGAGTGTCTCACATTAGAGTGTCGTAACTTCTACCCAGTTTACAGACTTCATAAGGGGATCTGAGTCAGCACTGCTGGATGGGGTTTAAGGGATTACATTACATACGACTACACATTTATATACTTCAAAATACCACTCAGATTGTATCAGACTTTGCAAAGTTCCAATTGATTTTTTTAAAAAACTATATGACATAAAGCAAAGAGTGAAGGACACCATTGTCTTTTTTTTTTTTGGCCAACATTTGTTTCTTTTTGAACACTCATCAATAAGTTGTTTATTATGTACTGTTTTTCAGTGTGGTCCTTTTTTTATCCATTTGTACGTGTGTGGTTGGTGAAGTCAATGTTTTGTTTCTTTATGTTCGTGTGTGAGGGAGACAGCCTGGCACCTTCTTTGTTTTAAAATATGCCTTTGAAACTGTGGCAGGAAGGGCTGGATTATTCTTTGTTTATTTCCTTCAAAACAGGACAATTCTGGGCTTGTCCAGGGGTAATTTGACACCGATGCCTTAAGTGGGGTGCCATATACTATTATAGCTTTATAATACTCCTCAGAATGCCTGTTGCCATTCCTCCAAACCATTTTCTCCCCCCAACCCCAGGCATTGTTGTTGTTGTTCAGTCACACAGTCGATTCCAACCATTTGCAACCCCATGGACCACTGTCCCTTTAGGTGGCTCTTAACCTTAGCACTGTGCTAGATAAGGGAAGCAGAGCTGCATTGTTTTAACCCCCCCCCCCTTTCAGTCACTGTTTCACCAGATCTTTCATTAGCATAACTGGTGCTACAACTATGTTTACCTCCCTAATACAAAGATAATACAGGATAGACTGCAACAGCATGTGGAGAGAGAATTACCAGAAGTGCAGGCAGGGTTCAGAAGAGGCAGGGGGGACTAGAGACCACATCGTCAACATAAGATGAATCATGGAAAAAACAAAGGAATATCAGAAACAAGTCTACTTCTGTTTTATTGATTACACTAAGGCCTTTGACTGTGTGGACCACAACAAAATGTGGCAAGTAATTAAAGATATGGGAATACCAGAACACCTTATATGCCTCATGAGAAATCTGTACATGAATCAAGAAGCAACAGTTAGGACTGAATATGGAATGACGGAGTGGTTTGGAATAGGAAAAGGAGTGAGACACGGCTGCATTTTGTCACCCTGGAGGAATCACAAATTGGGATCAAAATTGCTGGGAGAAACATTAACAAATTGAGATATGCAGATGATACCACCCTAATGGCAGAAAGTGAGGAGGACCTAAAGAAGCTCCTGATTAGGTTGAAAGAAGAGAGTGAAAAAGCTGGCTTGAGACTCAATATAAAGAAAACCAAGATCATGGCAACAGGCCCTATCAGTCCCTGGAAAATAGATGGGAAAGAAGTAGAAGCAGTGACAGATTTTACTTTCTTAGGATCAAAGCTCACTGCAGATGGTGATTGCAGCCATGAAATAAAAAGGTGACTGATTCTTGGGAGGCAAGCAATGAGAACACTGGGGAGCATAGTGAAAAGTAGAGACATCAAATTGCAAACAAAAATTCGTATAGTCAAAGCAATGGTATTCCCTGTGGCAATGTATGGTTGTGAGAGCTGGAACATTAGGAAAGCTGAGCGCCTTTGAGATGTGGTGTTGGAGGAGAGTTTTGAGAGTCCCCTGGACAGCGAGGAGAACAAATAGGTCAATCTTAGAAGGAATCAACCCTGACTGCTCCTTAGAAGGTCAAATTGTAAAGATGAAGCTAAAGTACTTTGGACATCAAATGAGAAGAGAAAATTCACTTGAGAAGGCCTTGATGCTGGGAAGGGTGGAGGGCAAAAGAAGAAGGGGGCGGCCAAAAATGAGATGGCTAGATGGTATTGTGGACTCAATGGGCACAGAGCTGAGCGAGTTGAGGAGGATGGTGGAGGACAGAAGTGCCTGGCGGACAGTGGTCTATGGGGTTGCAGAGGGTCGGAATCGACTGTGCGACTGAACAACAAAACAACTTTCTATTTTTAAGAGCAAAGTCCCTATTTTGGCTTTATCTTGATATCCCTTTTAGGTTAGCGCTACTCCCGCTGGAGGGTGGGTTTCAACTGCTGGGAAAGAAACATTTTCCTGACCACCCTGATGACTAATAGCCTTGGGTGTCAAAGTCCACAGGGAAGGGTGATGGTCCCCAAATGGATTAAATCCCACTTGAATCCATCTTGATGGAGAGTAGCAGCTTCATCAATACTGGCCTGGGGCCGATGAGGACTTTGTGTGCCAAAAGGGCTCAGGACCAGAAAGTGACTCACAGAATTGGATCAGTGTTATGGGTGTCATGCTGCAATGCAGAAGGCAGACAAAAGGCCACTGCGTTATGTTCTCAGGACAGTCTTCATGGCTGATCGCCATGAGGATCGTCAATATTTGGATTTGGATACTGCAGAAGAAGAAGAAAAGGGAAAGAGGAAGAAAAGGGTGGTACTAACAGGTGGTAACAGGGTCACTCCAACCCAGGCATTTCTGTTATCAGTGTGAACTACTGAGGTGTTTTCAGTGGTAGAAAAAAAACTTGATAGTTTAAATCTTGCTTTAAATCTCTGAGACAAACAGTGTGATGTTTTTGCAATCTAGTCATGGCCTGTTTTGTTGTTCAGTCGTACAGTCGATTCCGACCCTTTGCGACCGCAGGGACCACTGTCCGCCAGGCACCTCTGTCCTCCACCATCCTCCTCAACCCACTCAGCTTTGTGCCCATTGTGTCTACAATACCATCTAGCCATCTCATTTTTGGCCACCCCCTTCTTCTTTCGCCCTTTACCCTTCCCAGCATCAAGGCTTTCTCAAGCGAATCTTCTCTCCTCATTTGATGTCCAAAGTACTTTAGCTTCATCTTTACTATTTGACCTTCTAAGGAGCAGTCAGGGTTAATTTCTTCTAAGACTTACCTATTTGTTCTCCTTGCTGTCCAGGGGACTCTCAAAACTCTCTTCCAACACCACATCTCAAAGGCATCTATTCTTCTGCGCTCAGCTTTCCTTAATGGTCCAGCTCTCACAACCATACATTGCCACCGGGAATACCATTGCTTTGACTATACAAATTTTGTTTGCAATGTGATGTCTCTACTTTTCATTATGTTCCCCAGGTTTCTCATAGCTTGCCTCCCAAGAATCAATTGCCTTTTTATTTCATGGCTACAATCACCATCTGCAGTGAGCTTGGTTCCTAGAAAAGTAAAATCTGTCACTGCTTCTACTTCTTCCCTGACTTAGGGACAAATTTCTACCACCAATCTCCCCTTCCAAAGAAATTGAAATAAGTGGCAGGTCACTTCTGGGTTTCAACATATATTTTGGAAGATGGAGGAAGCACACTTTGTTTTACAGAATTATGCAATTTTCTTGCTTTTTGCAAACAAACAAATATAAGATCTATGAAAGGGACCACTTGCTTCAGAAATGGAATATGGCACATAGCCCATGATCCACATTATACACCCTTCTAGACTTAAGGATTCTTTGTATGATTCAAAATGACTCTTGTGACCCTATTATTAGAAACCAAATGTGAAAAATATTTTTCTAAACCAATGTTTCCCAACCTTTGGTATTTGGACTTCAATTCCCTAAAGCACTGATCAGCCAATGTACTGACTTGAGCTTCTGGGAATTGAACTTCCCCTGTGGGGTGTGGGGCCCATGTTGAGAAACACTGTTCTAAACCATTTTGGTTGAACTAAAACAAAAGAATTCAGATAAAAGTTATGATCACTAAATCCTCAAATTAGATGGGGTGATGGTGAGTAGTAGAAACAATTATATTGTTTCATTTCCCACAATGGAAAGGCAGTTCCAATACCTAATACTGATAGGATAGGACAGTCTCTTTCTCAACAGAGAAGTATTCTGAAAAAACAGATTTAATGGATTGATGTTCCTGCCAGTAGCATTCATTACAGGTTAGACTGTTAGATGGATATATAGCAGATATGGCTAGCATATTGTTCAGAGAAGGCCAGTTGAAGGTCTGTTGTGAGATTAACTCCCTAGATCAGCTAGCTCTGGTTTCCTATGCAGTCATAACAAACGATAGATATTTCTCTCACACATGGGTGCAGCAAACTCTTATTTTGAAAATACCTAGATATCAGTAATGTCACAGTAAAAATGAATTGCTGATGATAATCTGGAGAAGAAAGAGGATGACATATAGCAGACACTTGACAATGTAAAATATGAATGAAGGATAAAATCCAGCGAAGTATGTGACCACACTGGCTCTTTTGATGTGGGCCAGTGAGGTCTAAACTGAGTCACTTAAGGGCAAGAGGGAGAAGCAATATGTCATTTAGTATGATTTTCACATCCAAATCACATATTGACTGCAAGCAGTCCTGTTTCTGGTATCATGAAGTGGCTTACTAAGCAAACCAGGAAATTGACAAAATGACCACTTCCGCTCAGTGGTGGAGTTCAAATATTTTTACTACCTATCTGTGGGCGTGATATGGTGGGCATGGCCAAGGGGAAAGCCCTCTGTTGCACCCAAATTAGGACTACTTTATTTCAAAACTTGGATGGATGGGGCCAGCCAGAATCTCTGCTACCAGTTCTGGCGAACTGGTGCGAGCCGGCTGAATTCCACCACTGCTTCCGCTCCTCCTCTGCAGAGGGGCAGGGGAAGTGAAATTATTATTTTTTAAAACCAGCTCGAGTCCAGGGCTCAGCAAACCTGGCTCTCCAGATGTTCTTGGACTTCGATTCCCAGAAGCCCTGCTCAGCAGGAGTGCTGACTTGGGCTTTTGATAATTGAAGTCCAAGAACACCTGGAGAGCCAAGTTTACTGAGCCCTGGGCTAGATTGTTGCTGATGTGCTACCACTCAAATCCTTTTTCCAATTCCATGTTCTGTCATCCTTCTGTTTTACTGAACTATTTATTCATGATTGGCTGTCCATAGAGACACTTGCTTCATTGCTGGAGTACAGGACAGCTGCTTACACAGTCATCCAAAGGGCATCATCACCCAAAACTTGGGAATGAGTTTGCATAAAACTTGATATGTTTATTTATATGTACAGATGGCAAATTAGAAAGGATTTTTCAAATTTAAACAGAATTACAGTTCAGTGGTGTGAATTGCCAAGCATGCATAGCGTCCTATCCAGGTGTTAAGCATGGATGGCCAACTTCCAAGCTTTCTCTACATATAATTCTGGGGCTAGGATCATGTTTCCTAAATGTGGAACAGAAGAGAAACTGCTGAAGCATTCTACTGCTCCCATCACATGGCCATTCTCTCACTCGTTGTGAAATCAGTTGTGCAATTGGTCCCACACCAGATAGCATGCAGGAGCAAGGAGATATATATTTGTTTGTTTGTTTATACATAACCTGCCCTTTTGATGCAAGCACCAAGCAAGGTAGCTTACAATATGTATAACATATAATGCAATATTATAAAATATGTATACAAAATCAAAATAATAATCATCCAAAAATAACCCAAAGAGACAAAACCAGAAAGCATCAGATAACCATAAGGATATTCGTAGTAAACAATATCAGCAGCAGTAAGAGAAAGTAATACGGTGGTGCCACTGGATTGCTTTTTAAGCGAGTTGCTCTTTAAGTGAAACATTTGGAAAAAGTGCCATCACTGCCATTGTAAGTGACTGATTGTGACTTCTGGCTGGGGGGGGGGGATTGCAAACCCCAATGTAGATGTTCAGCGAGTTTTTGGTTGCTTTTAGTTGTTAAGCGAGGGCGACCCTTCAGAGAAAATTCTGCTCTTTACGCAAATTAGTCTGTAAGTGAGGCACTCTTTATGTGAGGTTTTACTGTAACAATAAAACAAATGAAGGGCCAACACTACACAGTTCTAATGATTTTATAAACCTTGAAAAATTGCTAACACAGGTAAGTCTGTAGTGACTTACAAAATGTTAATAATGTAGGAGCTGTTCTAATCTCTGCTGGCAATTCATTCCAGAGATTGGAAGCTATGGAGGAGAAAGCTCTTGATGTGGTTATTGCTTTTTCTTTTTTGTCTCTCTAGGTGTAACCACTTGGAGCTTACATACCTGGGTGCTTCAGGTATAACTCCTAAGAGGCACTTCCTCAGATAGCTTGGTCTCAAACAGTTCAAGGCTTTATAAATCAATGCCAACACCTTGAATCTGGCACAGAGCACCACAGGCAACCATTTCAAATTAACCAACATTGGTGTGATATGGTCAAACTGACCAATACCTACAACCATTGCTATGGTGAGAGGTGTGGTCATATAAATCTAAATAAATGAATAAATAATAAACTAGCCTGGCCACCACATTATGAATTTATTAAATTTCCATCTGCTCCACATGAAGCATCAGGATACTGCCCCATGTATTTGCATCAGATTTGGCCTGAGCAACCTCCCAAATAGAAGCTAAGTTCCAATGAAGATTGTCCGTGGACATCTTTCAAATAGAGGAACATCCTCAGTAAAAGAGGATATGCATCCACCTTGATTGGAATGTCAGTCATTTAACTCCTCCTTGGACTAAATTTACAGAAAGAAATACAAAAGCCAGCAATTTTGTGGGCTAGGTAAAGAAATGTGCAGTTTCACAGAGCAATAAATAAAAACAAGCACCACCTTTTCAGATTGATGTAAGAAAGAAAATTGAGATAATTTCAAACACAACATAGTGTTCGTACATCTAACACATCTACAATCCTTCTTAATATGAACTGATGGGGAAATGAGGGAAGAGGGACAGGTTTTAGTCTGCTGTCATAGATGCAGAGTGCTCTAGCAGAAACTTAACTATCCATGTTATTGCTTTTCCTGAAGATATACTTTACATCTATCTCCCCTTGCATTCATTTTATCAAGTTAAATGGCATAACATAAACTAGAGACACCACAGCCACTTTGGGGCCACAGTTATTCCATCTGATATCCACTAAACACCCTTGCATTAAGGAGAACCAATGATTGTTCATCTCTGCGGCTCATTTCCCTAGGATTTGGGCTGTAATAACATTGTGTGTCCCCCACCTCGCCAATAAACCGGCAATCAAAAGCGTAGCCCAGAGACATTGGTAGTAGCTTCATGAAATACTTCGGTCATGAATGCCAGTCTTAAGGCTTTCTGTTGTGTGCTTTCCTTTGGCTATCACTCCATAATAAATGGATGCCTTGCTTATATTCGATGCATCTCTGCCCCATTATTAAATCATAGATCCCTCTTCAAAGCCCAAAACTGACACAGGAAGATAACAAAACAGCACCAAGAGTTGTTAGTCTCCCTTCCCCATTTCTCAGAGGAGTCGGCACAGTCACTTCTTGGTGGCTCTGGTTCTGAGCAAATTAGGAGCACTTAGGAAGGTTATTTAAGCACAGTGTTCATGTGGAAGATCGATGGCCTTCTCTGCAATTTAACAGATTTAGGTGAAGGAGCTCTGTGGGCCTCTGAGCCTTGTCAGGGAAAGTAGATGAGGAAACAAATAATCAGATGTGACAGAAATGGGCTTTGGGGTTGGGGGCAGCAGCAGCAGGGGAAATGGATTTACAAGCAGCAAAGAGTACAAAAACTCCCTCACATTTTCCCTCCAAGATTGCTGGCTTCCTTGGTGTCCCATTAAGCTTGCTGAGAGAATCAAAAGGGCAGCAGAGACCCACGGTTTGGACAACAGTGGCAGGGCTTGTTTTCTAACCACCCTGACATTTTTAACAATAAAAGCAAAGAAGAGCAGTTTTATAAACTAAAGCAAGATTAATCAATTAGTTTAGTCCTCTTTGATTCCAGAAGGAAAGAGGAGATGGAAGACAGAAACCTACGCAGCTTATTCTTGCTGTGGATCATATAGCCAGAAAGGCTGGAAGTATGGCATATATAGCCCTTTGCAGTGCTTGTCCTGTTGTATGTTTTACCAGATTAATAATATTGCTGCTGATGCCTGTTAGATTGTTTTTATCTTTATTGACCTGATATTTCTATACTGGGTTTTATGTGATTTGATATTTTGGCTTTGTGGTTAAGACACTGAACTTGACAACTGGAAGGTTAGCCTGTCAGCAGTTTAAGACCCGAGTGCTGCACAACGGAGTGAGCTCCCATCTATGTCCCTGCTCCTGCCAACCTAGCAGTACAAAAGCAAGAAATTGCAAGTAGATAAATAGGTATCACTTCGGCTGGAATGGTAACAGCATTCCATGCACTCCTGTCTCTAGTCATGCCTGCCACATGTCCACAGAAACATCTGCAGACACAGACAGCACTAGCTCTTCGGCTGTAAGTGGAGATGGGCACCAAACCCTAGAGTCAGATACAACTGGCTTTCGAGCAAGCCAACCTTTACCTTTACCTAAGCAACCCAGAGTGGTGTTCTACCGGTACCAGATGGACAGAGTATAAATAAATAAATAGGTTTTACACACAAGCAAATGGGCTTAGGGAATTGATACATTTGTATTTATTAGGAACTCAAGACTGGCAAAGTTACTTTTTTGGACTACAGCTCCCATAATTCCCCATAACAATGTTGCCTAGGGGATTCTATATGTTGCATTTCTTTAAAAAGTAACTTTCCCAGGAATTTTTTGGGCATCTTGTACTCCACAGAAGCTCACAGCAGAGAAACAAAATAGCAGTTGTATGGTATGGGGATATGGAAAAGATTTGTTTCAGCCAAAATTGAAGCAAGTATTTTTTTTTAAGAGGGGAGGACTTTGTCCACATAGACTTGACAGTGACAATGAAATACTGTATAAGTATTTATTACACTAAGAAACATCTTTCAGTTTTTTCAGAGGAGTAACTATGTTGGTTAGAAAATAGGAAAAATGGAGTCTCCAACAATGGAATGAACCACGCCTATTGCTTCAATGGAGAATAGAGAAAGAAGAGTTATCATGAAAAACTATGGAATTAAGAAGATAAACAGGAAGAGGGGGAAGGAACTAGCTTCAAATGTCAGAGGCAGGAAAAGAACTTTACCAAGCAAGTTACTGGCAAAGGACAATCACATTAGGCAGTAAAAACCTCTCTCACCGCTACCCAGTGTTAGTATATGCAAGATTGCTCTTATCCCAACAAACTCTTCCAGCCACATTGATCATGGTTATCCTGAAGATCAGCTCCAACCCATATATTCTTTCAGAGAGTCATTCTCCCAAAGGTGAATAGCCATCATCTGCAGCTGGATGTCTGATGCAGCCAATTCAAGGTAGAGCATCCTACTGTATACTCACTTCCTTACTAAATGAACTAGGGCAGTGATGTCAAACCTTGGCACTCCAGATGTTCTTGAACTTCAATTCCCAGAAGCCCTGATCTGACTTGGGCTTCTGGGAATTGAAGTTCAAGAACACCTGGAGTGCCAAGGTTTGACATCATGGAACTAGGGGATGCGAAGGCAACCAACCAAATCTGATGCCACTGCATTTCTTTCTCCCCAGAAGATACAATTGCTGTTGACTCACACACTTAGAGGCACTGGATGTCTCCAAAATGTGCAGCCTTTCTCCCAGCCATCTCTTGCAGTTTGTTTTTCCTCTTTCTTTCTTATGTAACGCCTATAAAAGCATAAGTGCTCTCTGTCCCTACTTTTTCTGTTCCTAGTACATAATGCTTCTCTTAAGTGATGCAACCTCCTCTTGGTGCTAAGAAGAGGGAGCAGCTTTTTCTCTAGACTTTATTATATTCTCTGAGCACTAATCTTGCAGTTGTTTTTCCATTCAGCACTTCCTGTAAAGTAGAAAACACGCAATTAGCTCTAGATATGTTTGCACATGCTTATTATCTTCACTACGTTCCCTCTTCCCCAGTTTTTATTTCCAAGTTATTTACTTTGATTCTGAATTATCTGAAGAGAAAATAAGCTTGTTGACTGAATTTGTTCTCCAACCCAAATTTAATCTAGCATTTTCCAACTGTCAGTTAAATAATTGCCATAATAGAGAGCTGGGTTGAGGGGTCTCACGGTGCTGGCTGAAATCTCAGGAAATTATTGTGCTTTCTCAAGGAGGGGACAAATTCAGGGTGAGAAATGCCAGAAGGAGAGAAAATCTGATTTGACTGTCTGGGGGGGGGGGTAGCTTTATTCCTGGATGCATCTCTCTTCCCCACTCCTAACTGGCCCTGGAACCAATTGACTCAGCACAAAGGTATTTGCACATGTGTTATACACAAACCATTTGTTTAGGACAGGGTTCGGCAACCTTTTTAGATCGGGGGCCAAGTCATGCTCCCTCAGACAGTTGAGGGGGCCGGACTGCTGTAAACGCTGCCGTAAATGCATCCGCGGTTGTCGTAAACTTGTTTACAGCTGTTGTAAATGTATCCATTTCCAGTGACGGCAGCGGCTGGAGCGAGGGTGTGGGCTAGATGGTTTGGTGCCATGGGCCAGATCCAGCCCATGAGCCATAGGTTGCCAACCCCTGGCTTAGGAGATACTGCAGGAAGTGCTTGATGCTTGTCACAGTCTCTCTCATTCATAGATGCACGTGAACACACTTTATGCTGCAATTGTTGCACAAGGGTTCACCTCACAGTCTTAGGTTTTTGACCCAAAATTCTCAAGGAGTGCAAAACTTCTGATGTGGCAACATCCATTAAGCAAACAGGCCCAACTACCATTTCCAGAACCTGGAAAAAAAGTCACCATTTAAAACTGCAGTCACAGGAGCTGCCATCGGGAAAAGTCATTGTTCCAAGTTCTAGCTGCCCTCTCCCAAACTTTCACTCACATGCCTGCTAGGCATTAAAGCCCAGTAGCCCTGTTTCTTTTGCTACAGTAGAGATCAGAGCTCCCGCCTAGGGCAGCACGGCTGATGAAAGGAAACAGCTGAATATCCCCTTGAAAATCTGGTGATTCATCCAGAACAGAAGAGCTGTCTGTCATGGGTTTGCTCATCGTGCAGAAACATTTGTACTATTCATGTGAACCAAAGTGATAAATAATTCTGAAGGACATGCTTGAACTCTTAATGTTCTGATTTGAAATACAAATACCCACTTGTTATGTAGGCAACTTATAATAACAGACCTACTTTGCATAGCCTATGCATAATGATATGAATATTGTTTCATTCTGCAGGAATACAGACTCTTTTATTAATACTACTATCGTGGAAGCACAGCATAGCAATGGGGAAAGCAATTCCGAAGTTTGATCAGTAGTGTAGGGAAAGAAAGATTGAAGTACAAGACTGAAATAAATGATCAGGATTTCTTATTTTGTTGCAGGCAGATTCTTGCTGATACGATTCCACATTTTAGATAATAAAACTCCTGGGTCTGAAGGGTGCAGCTTCATTTGTTCTGTAATAATCTGAAATTAGATTGTCACTTGTTTCTCTAAACCCCCCCCCCCTTCCTTCTCTCTTCCTTGTCTCTCTCATAAACCACCAGGAAGTCCTCCAGCTTGCCTGATTCAAGAATGCCTTCACTCTATGCGACTTGGACATTATCCACTGCCTCCGTTTCCTCCCAGGGAAGCATCTCAGAGAAAGGTCCAAGGCAAAGCAGACCTTTGAAATCTACCTTAATGCCCTCAGCTTTGGCCTCACCTGTGAGGAACCTCTCTGCACCAAGCTCCTCCAGGCAGACAACATCACAGAGGAGAGGAAGTGGCAGCAATCGGAAGAGTAAGTCCTGGGTAGAGAAACTCAAACCCATTCCCCAATGGCAGAACAATGACTAGAAGCCATTAATTAGCAGCCTGAAACTCAAGGCTTCTGCAATAATCATAAAATGTAGGTGAAGACTCCTGAAGAGCTGTTAGCCTGACTGCGTGCTGGCTACTGCTGGGTTGGAAAGCTGCCCTGTCAAAGGCACAGATGGTGCTTGCTGCGGCTTGAGACGACACTGCAGAATCAGTGGTTCATCCTGTGATCTGCTGATAGATCTCCATGAGCAGAGAAATCTAAGTTAAAAATTCAGTGCCTCTGTGGCATTTTCAGGGTCTTTGTACCTCACATGAAACTGAAACTGGAGATATTTTCTTAAAAATCAGCATTGGAAACAACATTAGAAATGCAGTTTTATGTTGTTACTTGCCATTTATCAAGGTTTCAACAAAGTAGTATTTCTCCTGTTGAGGTTCATAATAATATAGTGAGGAGTTTGGCACAGAACAATTTGATAACATGCAAGTGTGCTTGGATTTATTTATTTATCTGATTCCTAAATACTAAAAATTAAGGCCATCATAATTTAAAAAAAAACACTAATCATCTGAAAATGTATGCATACATAAACTACATACAGTAATACCTCATATAACATTAGTATCGAATAACACTAAAATCGCATAACATTAAGGAATCTGGGGGGAAGAATTGCATCAGATAACATTAAGATCCTATGGGATGCTTCAGATAACAACCGCTAAAGCCTGTGTGGTTACAATGTATCTCTATGGATCCCATAGGATTTTAACATGCATCAGATAACACTAAAAATCATATAACACCAAGACTTGTGGAACCAGGTTTTAGTGTTATATGAGGTTTTACTGTATTTACATTTCTAGTTTTCCAATATTCAGCAGTTTGAAACATTTGCTTCAAAAAAAATCCCTCAATATTGCCCCATTCAGACAAGAAACCACAAATTAGCAGATGTTCAAAGTCTTGTCTCTCACCACATTCACATTGTTCACCATCGTCAACGTGGCCCCACCTCTTTAGGTTTGTTTTGCATCGTGTCACCCCAGTTCTCAGACTATTCACCCTCTTCCATGGCCCATATTAGAGATGGTAACCTGCTGTTGGTTTCTCCTTCGCACCCCATAACCTGCCAGGTGATAATGAGTTTAGATGACAGGAGGAATTAGCATAGTAATTTACAGAGCAACTGAACTGTGCATTCATTCTGGAACTGAATGGGGCCAATTGGTTCAAATTTGTACTCTTTCTGAAATAAACATAGAAAGGTGCAAATGGGACTCCCATTCACACCCATTTGTACTTTGGAATGAGGGCTACCTAACACATATCAAGGTCAATAATAGTAGCAGCAGCATCTGTGTTCAGAGTGACCACTCTTACACACGCACACACAAATGAAAGCTTTATTTTTCATTTCCAGTGACCCATTACAATACAACATAGGGTAGCAAATGTACAGCCAGCTTAAATAAAATGAAAGTGAGGTGATACACAGTCCTTTCAAAAAGTACAATAAGTAGCTATACATCCTGTCCCAGATAGTAATTCAAATCTCACCTGATGAGATCAATGGGTAGTCCATTTCTGTTGTGGAAAGTAATACAATGGCAACCACCAGGAACAGTTACTGAAACCAGTTCTATCGCAGCTCTTGCAACCAGCAGCAATCCAAAGAAGAAGAAAGCACCACCAACAATTAATAATGAAACAAATGTGTTTTTTATGCATAGGTAATGAAATAGGTGGTATGTTTAATAACAGAAACAAACTAAGTAATGAAACTAAATTAAACGCTGTGTATACAGCCCTACTGAGCAACACATCTACATTTAAGCAAGAGACAACATGGGAAGGATAAGAAATGGCCTGGAAGGTTTATTAGATGACTGTAAGTAAAAGCAAAAACACATACTTTAGCTTTCTTTCAGCTGGAGACTTAAGGAAATAATTTAAAGCAAAGACTATACTGTAAAGATAAATTCTGAGACAATTTTGAAGAGAGGTAGCATCACGTGTGTGTTAGGAAGCTGCCCCATGCTAAGTCACACCACTCATCTGTTGAGGACAATAAGTACGAGCAGAATCCAGAATATTACTCTCCAGACGTAGCCTGGTATGGTACTCCTTTCCTGCCTCAGGGTAACTCAGCACTTACCAGAATTATATCGAGTTGACAGAACCATGTAACTGGTATGCCCGATTGTTCCAGGAGTCTGTCACACTCTCAGTCATACCTAGATCAAGCACTTGGCTGCATCCTTGCATTGCTGCCCAGGCACACAGCAGATAAATAGGAAACTGTGAAAACTGCTTATGCCATTTCCGTTCAAACACATGGTACTGTATTTCACATTAGGATTCTGTCCACCTCGTACCATTGAGTGAGTTTGGGAAACAACTGTTTGCATTGTTGTTACGTTGCCTTGTCATTGAGGACAAAGCACAGGGATGCTTTCAGCATTCCAACTAGTGTGGGTAGCTGCCTTTTGCATTGCCTGAGTAGGATAGTTGCTGAGAAAGGAAGAGACAGCATCTTCTGCTGCTCTGAGTGGGGCAAGGCCCTTATTTTCATGTTAAAAGTAGAACGCACACAGCCTGCCTACCTTAAATAATGAAAAGAGATGCCAAGGGTTCAAGATGGGAGGGAGCAGTGGAGGGCTCAAAAAAATTTACTACCACACTGTGGGCATGGTATGGTGGGCATGGCCAGGGGAAAGCCCTGTGTTGCACCCAAATTAGGACTACTTTATTTCAAAACTCGGATGGGCAAAGGGGCCAGCCAGAATTTCTTGTGAAGTGGTGTGAACCTGTTGATGCCCACCACTGGGAGGGAGGTAGTGTACACAAACCCTGTGGCCTTCCTCATATGCTACAGTTCTTAGAGCAAAGTACCAGGAATAAGAGGCAGAAAGGGAAAGGGGGCAAACTTAAGGGACGTTAAGGGGAGACTCGGTGAAAATTAGCCTTATTAAGGGTAACAATGAAGAGAAAGGGGGAAAACAATGTGCTGGGTTACACAACTCTGAAAGTAAAGGTAGTGCAGAACAAATATTTTGCCATGTTTTTTCCTGGCCCCAATCCACTTACTTTAACTGCATCAAGCTCCTAAGGCCACTATCCCCTTAATTCTGACCATATGTGATGCATATGGTTTCTTCTTGCCATTTGGAGAGGGGAGAATGCAGTATTCCTTTCTACAAAGAGAAAGACCCTTTCCTGTGTGAGTCAGCAACTGAGCAGAACACACAGGGCAGCTACACCCATGGATCAATTCCACTCCACATTTGATAACCAGACCCTGCACCCTAAGAAGTGTAACAGATGGGAATGTTTCCAGAGAAAGAGATTAAAACGGTGATGAGAGTGGAGTGGGAGAGTCATTTGACACATTTCACTGTGTCCAGAAGGCACTGGAATGAAGGATAGAAAAGTGTGGTTAAATTTACCCCAATTTGCAATTCTTTATTTCCTGGAGCTCAAGACAACAAAAGCAAGGCTCCAAAATGCACTCTCTCATTCAGTACAGATCAGCCGTCAAATCTCTAGATGGCTTAGTCCACAGCATCATTTCATGTAGCCCACCACTACCTCCACAACACCAGGAAGTGCCTGTCTGAGGGAGTGTGACCAGGCCCCTGACTTAAAAAGGTTGAGAACTCCTGGTTTAGACTATCATTCCCAATGTTATCCCTTACCGTTGGCCATTCTGGCAGAGCCACAGTGCCAAATTTTACCCACTCCTGTTGTAACTAGAGATACAAGGTGAGGAACCAAGAATCTTTTCCATGCAAAGCAGCTGTGTTGTACCTCACTTGCAATTTCCTTGACATTCATTTCTCCCTCAATTCTGTTTCTCCAGATGGAACATTACCGAAACCTTTGCAACCTGGAGTTCTTATTCCATTTGTCAACTCCCTTCGGCGAATTCCTGCCAACCAATCACGATCCCAGCAGTCTCCGGTGTACCAACCTATCTCCACCATGTCTCGAGGAGGTGGAACAATTGACATGGCAGTCCGGCTGAACTTCCCCTATGACTCTTCAATACCATTGGTGCCCCAAAGTAGGAGCAGCAGAGCTCCTTCTGTGTGCAGCTCAATCATGCTGGATAACAAAAGCGAGTTGTCTCTAAAGCCACCTGCATCTGCTCCACCCTCTATTCTGGTGAAACCAGATACCTCCAGAAACACCACCGAAAAGGTAACAATGTAATCGATTCCTCTAGTTTTAAACAGAGCTGAGAAAGGTAATTCGAAGAACAATGCATGTACAGTAATGATACGCAGATGCCATCCTTAATAGAGATGTGGGAGGGGGTTATGACCTGGGGGCCAGCACACTAGCAAGTTGATCCTCAGTTATTGATGGGTTTAGAATATCATTGTATTTATCCATTTAAAAATTGACTTTCCAAACTTTGGCACTACTTATCCTGACTTGGTCCTTGCTCGCAAACCCGGGTTCCAGGCCGTCCTCCTCCTCCCAATCCTCACACATCGGCAGTATTTCTGAAAAAAGAAAATTAGTACCGGGCCAAGCCTCTCCCAGCCGGGAAACAGCCTGGACCGCCCCCTCTACAATGTCTTCCACCCCACTCCGGCCCACTTCATCACCCCCCACGCAGAACTACCACGCGTGGCCGAAAACTCCACGGCCTAGGAAATAACCGCCATTCCAACCCTCCAAAACCTATCCCATCCAACCCAGTCCAGTGGACCGCACAGTCGGAGAGTCCGATGCGACTCCCCCAGCAAGATAGGGTGGCCCACTCCGCTGCCCCAGCTACATGTCGATCCCCCATGATCCAAACGTCGCCCCGCCACGGTGGTCTCCAACCTGTAAAACATAAACTCATAACAACATCAATAACTTAACACTCCCCCGGCAGGTCCCGGACATACGACCTGAACCTGGCCAAGGTCCATCTCCCTGCTTTCTTTATATCCTCCACCCTATAACCCAAGGCCGCCAACGTGGAAGCCGCTCCAATCCTAAAAGAGTGCGAAGCAAAGTTCCAGCCCACTATCCCCGCCGCCACCAATGCCCTATTAGTGACTGCCTTAAACTGGAACATGGTTAAAGGAGCTCCCCCCTCATGCACAAAGAAAAAACCACCACCAGCCCCTCGCAGTGCCAAGTACTCCCTAGCCCTTTGCACCGGACACAACTCCCTAATGTGACAAGTCCCCAGCACCAAGCACTTACCCAATCCTCCTTGGTCCGTCTTAGAGCAACGTACAAAGATATACACCCTACCGTTCGCTACCACCACGTCCTCCACGCCCAGAGCTCTGCCTGAACTGTCCTCCCTAGAACGCGCTACTAGCTCGCTAATCCGCAACGCTCCGAAAAAAGCGAACAAAGCCGCCGCCTTGAATAAAGCCGTTTCAAAACCATCAACGCACACAGTCCCCCACACCCCGTCAAGCCGAATTAGGATGCCCGGGGAAAAGGGTGTGCGCTTATCCCCCCCCTCCCCGCCATCCTTTCCCACCCCTCTAGGACCTTCTTAACCCTAAAATCTCCGGAATCATCCCTAAACCCTCGCGACTTGGCATAAAACGCCACCGCCGCCAGCTTTCCCCTAATAGTATTGGAAGCCAATCCCTTGTTGTGTAGCCACACACAAAACTGAAGAGTGTGCTCCACCGGGACCGGCCAAACCTCCCCCAACCCCCCCCCCTCCGAAACTCACAGAAATCCTTACACGCCGCCGCGTAGGACCTTTGCGTGCTCTCGGCAATGGACCCTCTGAGAGCCTCCGCTACTTGCACTCTCCAAGAGCCCACACCTCGTCCGGCAACCACCTGGGCCGAGGAACCGCCGAAGGCACCAACTCCCGAAACTTGTCCAATTGCTGCCGGGATAAAGCATCCACAATGCAATTGTCAACCCCCGGGATGTGCCGCGCGACAAACAGCATATTCAACTCTAAACATCTCTTCGTCAATGCCCTGACTAAAAACATCACTCGTTTTGACTTGGAAGTAAGGCTGTTTATCACTGTCACTACCGCCATATTATCACACCAGAATATCACCGTCCTGTTCTTCCACCTGTGACCCCAAATCCACACTGCCCCCACTATAGGGAAAAGCTCCAAAAACGTTAAGTCCCTGGTCACTCCCGTCTCCACCCACCTAGGGGGCCACGTCCCACAACACCATTCACCCCGAAAAAACATTCCAAAACCTAACGCCCCTGACGCGTCCGTCTGCACCTGAAGTTCCTTCCTGAGCAACAACCTATCCCTCCAGAAAGACACCCCATTAAAACTAACTAAAAACTCCTCCCAAACCCCTAAATCAGCTCTGATCCCTTGTGTTAAACGAAGCCTATGATGCGGTTTCTTTAACCCCACCATGGCATCACACAGCCTCCTCAAGAATGCCCTGCCCGGGGCTACCACCCTGCAAGCAAAGTTAAGGTGACCCACCAAAACTTGCAACTCCTGCAGCGACACCTTTCTTCTACTCTTCATCACCTTGATTCTGTCCCTCAAGTCCCTCAACTTATCCTCCGGCAACCGGGAGCATTGCTGCTCCACGTCTAACTCTACCCCCAAAAATGAAAGCTTACGCGCCGGCCCTTCCGTTTTTTCATGCGCCAGCGGTACCCCCAACTCTTCGCATACCTCCTGAAACAACTTCAGCTGCCCCAAACAATGCTCCTCCCCTTTTCCAGAACATATCAAAAAATCATCCAAATAATGAGTAATAAACCCCCCCCCGCCCTAGTTGAGTATACCCACTGTATGAACGTACTAAACTTCTCGAACAACGAACAAGAAATCGAACAGCCCATCGGCAAGGCCTTATCCACATAAAAAACCCCTTCAAAAACAAAACCTAGTAATCTGAAATCCTCAGGATGAATAGGCAACAGTCTAAACGCCGCTTTCACATCACATTTCGCAAGAAACGCCCCCTTTCCCGCTTTCCTGATCATAGCCACCGCCTCGCCTAAAGAAGCATATTTCACAGAACTCAGTTCCACGGGAATGGCATCATTCACTGACCCCCCTTCAGGGTAGGATAAGTGATGAATGAGCCGGTATTCCCCCGGCACCTTCTTCGGCACAAACCCCAAAGGCGAAATGTGCAGTCCGTCCAAAGGGCATGATCGGAAGGGCCCCACTATCCTGCCCAAAACCATTTCCTTCCTGATCTTTTCCCTCACTTGTTCCTCGTTACCCTTAACCGACTTCAGATTCTTCTCTGCCGATGGGCCCTTCACCCCCCCAACCACCGGAATACGAAAACCAAAACGAAAACCGTTTGCTAAAAGCTCCGCGTCCTGCCTCCTAGGGTAAGATGCCAGCCAATGGTCCAAGCTCTCTAAATTAATTGGGCTGGGGTAAATTGAACCCAGGAGGTCCTTGCCCCCCAGGCCTACCCTGGTTTTGTGCCCCCCTCGTCGGCCCTCCTCTCCCCCGGCCACAAGCTGTGACCGGATGCGTGCCGCCACACTGCGAACACCCATGCTTGAACCTACACTGCTTGCGGGCACAATATCCATGCGAGTTAAACTCCCAGCAGACCAGCCTGGGTTGAACCAGCTGCCCCCCAGAAACCCGGGGGGGCGTCAAAGGAGGTCCACGTAACACCATATGCCCACTATCATGCCTCTCACCCAACAGTGGCCTGGCCGGAGCCAGATATTGCAACCAAAGCATGGAATGAGGCTCATCCCACCTAATGTCCGGCTCCTGCTGAGCCAAAGATCTAAAGAATTCATCATATTTCATCCATGACCCCCCCGCAAAATCCGTGTATGCCCTGTACACTATATCCAAATATTTCAACAACGAAAGCGCCCTATCCGGCCTTTCATAAATAATGACCCCCATGTAAATCAAATAAGCCGGCAGCCAGCTCCCCCAATTCCTAATAGGTTTCTTTTTCTTCACCAACTCCTTTTCCCTCTCATCCAACTTCTCCGCTTCCTTCACATCCACCTCCCGGTTAAGCAAAGAAAACAAATCCATGTATTCCCCTTTCAAAATCTTGTCTTTGGTCACTTGAGACAAATGATCACCAAACGGGCAGCGCCTCTTGCGCGCAGGCGCGCCCGACCCCACATCTCCTCCCGCCAAAACCTTCCCGCCCAAAGACACCAAACCCCCCCCCCCATTCTTCTCGGCTGCCGAAACTACTGGGGTCTCCACCCCCTTACCGCCGGCACCACTCTCCTGTCCCCCAACCGCCACGGGTCCGGGACCCCGGGTCCCTTCCCCCTTGTCCTGCTTCTCAAGAGTAGCCGGCCCATTCTTATCAGTTCCCGACTGTCTCGCACCCGCCCCCCACGGAGGCACCGAACCCATCCCCCGTTCCCCTGATGTCCTACTCACCCCCTCCCTAGCCCCACAACTCTGAGGGCCACACGGGCAGCCCCATGGCCACCCCCAATCACTCTGAGTCGCTCTAGAAGTTCCCGAGCCCCCAGACTCACCAAGTCCCCGAACCGACACCGATTGACTCTGCGCCAAAGCGCTCACGTCTGCCGTCTCGGCCGAACTTGTCGCGCCGCCTCCCAAATCACTCGACGTTTCCGCCGAGGAATCTCTCAGGCCCGCCTCGCCGCGGCTTGAAACCACTGGGCCCACCGACCCACCGGCCTCCGCTTCCATTTCCACAGTCGAAGGCCCCAGCAACTCCTGCGACTGAGGAGCCTCCCCTTTCTTTCCCTCGAGCAGCAAAAGCCTTTCTTCAAGCTGCCTGATGGCCTCCCGCCACGAACCTTTCCCCTTTCTACCTCCTCGTCGGGTGCTTGAACTCTGCGTACGGGGAACCTCCATTCCACCCCCCGCCGCCTCCTCTAGGGCCCTCACCCTGTCGTCAAAGGACCCTAATTCGTACTCCTCCTCAGACGATTCCTCCACCGCCTCCCTGGCCCCCTTTGGCTGGGAAGCCAACTCTTCAGAGCTGACCGCCGATTGCCCTCTCTTTCTAGACATGGCCTACAAAGATTCCCCGAGACAAAAGCACGTCCGCACCCGACCAAATCCCAACCCACAAGAATTCTCCAGAACACCACACCCTCTCTTCCATTCAAACTCCTCCCCCCAAATACAAAATCACCAATCCCCATCTTCCACACTGTTGTCTTCTGACCTGACCACCAGGGAGGGGCGGGGCGGCAAAGACCCTTCTCGAACAGTAGCCACTGCCTCGAAGGTACCCTTCTGGTGAAACCAGATACCTCCAGAAACACCACCGAAAAGGTAACAATGTAATCGATTCCTCTAGTTTTAAACAGAGCTGAGAAAGGTAATTCGAAGAACAATGCATGTACAGTAATGATACGCAGATGCCATCCTTAATAGAGATGTGGGAGGGGGTTATGACCTGGGGGCCAGCACACTAGCAAGTTGATCCTCAGTTATTGATGGGTTTAGAATATCATTGTATTTATCCATTTAAAAATTGACTTTCCAAACTTTGGCACTACTTAAGAAGTCTACAAGGATTTATGTTCACATCCCCTTTCTGCAATTAGTACTGTGCAAGTCATGGTTCCCACTCATATGGAGCCTGCTACTTGCTCACAAGCAAACACTCTGCAGAAGCTTCCTGCAGAGTTCCCAGCTCAGTTTTATCCCCTTCAAACTGTGAAGCTACTATTCATGGATAGTAACCTACACAACAGAAGTGTTTACATTCTAGACAGGAGTGCAGCACTGGAGACAAGTTGTTAGGAAAACTCTCCAACTACCATGTGAAAATTTGAAAGTTGGCTTAAATGGCCAAGGAAGGGGCTGGGCCCCTCCTCCTTATTTTTTGGGCTGCAACAGGGCTCTTCCCCCCACCTATGCACAGTGTGCACTTTGTTGTATTTTGTTGTGCACTTGCCTCATCCAGTCCCACCGCCCCCACTTGCCAGTCCATGGAAAGGTTGTTTGGCATGAAGCCCATACGTGGTGCAGGAAAGTTTGGGGACCCCTGTTCTAGTACATTGCTGGAGAAATTTTAACACTAAATTAAATTTTCTGTGTCAGTTCCCTGGTCTTTTTCTGGAAAGAGTAACTTCCTGATTTCTATTACATTTCAGCAAGTGAAAACAGTGAGGTTCCAGAACTACAGCCCACCACCATCCAAGAGACATGGTTCTCTATCTTCACTCATTAGTAAAGCTGAGCAAGAAGAGATTACAGAAGCAATGCAGCCAGAAATGGCTGCTTTCTACTCTCACCGGATTATCTCAACTCCAGGTAATCAAAAAAGGATGCCACATCCCAAACCTTCATCACTGGACCTTCCTTGCCAGGTGGGCCACATGACCTTCCCAACCAAAAAGAACTATATTACCATCCTTGAAAACTGAAAAGCTGAGTCCTATTTAAATTGCATCACTTTGGACAATTGGTGTCATTGTTTCTTTGTAAACAAACAACAACCAGACAACATAGATCTCAGGTACAATCTCAGTATTTTGTTTTTGTTTTTTAAGTTCAAATCTCACAGGAAAGCTAGGCCTCTTTAAGGAATCTACACTATAACTGATTATTCCTGGGCACAAGATATCCCATATTCTCTTGAGTCATATTTTCTATGAACTTGATCTACAGCTCAAACTGCAAATATATGTTTTGCACAAGTATTTCTTTCCAGGCACAAAGACGACCACAACCACAATGTAACGTTAATTCCCTTGCAGAGATAAAGAAGATAAGAGATTATTAGTGTGGAGAGCTATTCAAATGTCAAATTCCTGTAAATTCTGGTACTAGACAAAATATTTGGAACTGAGAAACATACACCAGAAAAAGGCATAATTCTTTTGTCTTCTTTGTACTGCTCTGTTTTATAGTTGGATGAAACAGTACATTATCAAATGGCCCTTAACTTCTCTATTTGCATTTACAGACTTTGGAGTTAATGTATAATTTAGATTGGAATCCCAACTTTTTAAAAAAATATTCCACTGAAACTATGACATGTAACTCAACTATATCCCCAGATATTTAATTTTGATCTTCTTTCATGTCCATTAGTTGAATGAAACAATTATGGCAGGTGATAGACCAAGCGTTTATAGCAATCATGAGAATCCTTGCCAGGAACACCAACAGCAGTAGAATCCGCAGCTGTCACAGTCATGCAAGATTTTGTAACTTGTGCACATGTCAGCCTTATGCAAGTGGAGATCTTCATTATGAAGCGGTCAAGGTGTATAAGCTCCATACAGCTATGGTTGTTGCTTGTGCAGTCTGCACTTTAAGAAAGATGGCAACAAACTAGATCACATTCAGAGGGAGGGCAACAAGGATGGTCAAAGAACTGGTTCACAGCATTGAAAAGAAAGAAAAAACCAAGGGTCATGGTTTTATTGGTGGAGTAGCTCTCTATAATCTTCTCTGAATAGCTCAGTTTTTATGAGCTTGTCAAAAGTCTGGAAGGAGGGTCCATGCATAGCACCTGTGCAAATGAATTCCATAGTGATGGGGTCACAGCCAAGAAGACCCTATATGTGAACAACCAGGGATGCAGGTCAATGGAGGACAGAGCAGAGTGAGCAGTAAAATGCTGGAGGAGGCACTCCAACAAATCAAGTCATGCAATGGCATTAATATTGTACAGTCTGTGGCAGTTGATACTGAATTGTATTTGGCAGTATTTCATTGTTTAATAAATATCACATAGATTTAAAGTCATAGATGGCAGTCTTTGCGCTTGCCAGTGTTTAATAAACAACGTGCATTCTTATTCATATTGGGCAGTTGAAAGATTATTTAGTTAATATTTGGCCTTTGCAAATACCAAGGCATAATCACAAATGTAACACTGTAATCCTATAGTTGTCTCTTCATAAATATGTTCCTTTCCATTAAATGGAAATTATTTCCAAGTAAATTGATAAAAGATTGCAGTCTGAAGTATTCAAACTTAAAATGCGGTTATGAGATTTAAATTTGACATTCTGACACACTTTGGATAATTGTAGACCTTTATTTCACATCAAATGCTATGTGATACAGCTCTACTAACATGTGGTGATTACCAAGCATACATATGTCAGGTGGATGTACAGTTGGTTACAGAATTGTACTCAGAAAGTGATTATCAATAGCTCCTTGTCAAACTGAGAGGGAGTAACAAGCAGGGTACCACAAGGCTCAGTCCTAGGCTTGGTGCTCTTTAACATTTTCTTTAATGACTTGGATAAGGTAATGCAAGAAATACTTCACAAATTTGCAGATGACACAAAAATGGGTGGAATAGGTAATATTTTGAAAGATAGGAACAAAATTCAGAAAGTCCTTCATAGGTTTGAACATTGGGCTGAAAACAACAGAATGAAACTCAATAGGGATAAGTGCAAAGTTTTACATCGGTGGGGGGGGGGGGAACCAAGTGAACAGTTAAAAGATGGGGGATACTTGGCAATACTATGCGCAAGAAGGATCTTGTAATTGTTGTTGACCACAAGCTGAATATGAGTCAACAGTCCTCAAATATTGTGGTATTTTTGAACCACAATCAAGTATACCATGGTATCAACAACTCAATTATTCTAATATTCTGGTGTATTTCTTTAAGCATTGACTGTATTTGAGGACAAGAAAAACTTCTCATCACTCCTGACCCCTCCCTCCCAAATAATCATTGGCATACTTGGACAATTTCACAATCCTAAACACTCTTTCTTGGCAACAAGTTTCAAAGAGCACATGCTTGTGAGGAAACGTGTACTAGATGGGGTTCTATTCTTTGTCCCTTGTATATTTCCCACCAAAGTTGGCTGGAGACCACTGTGTCCATCCAGTTTTCATCTATAACCTGTCAAATTGTAGCTGTTCTCCTTCCTTTGCTTAGTCTCCCAACACAGTAAGCAGCATGACCAGTCAGTCTCACCTGAAGAAGGTATTTCCTTTCTTCCATCTTACCTGCTTATCTTCAGCAGCCCCCAATTGCTTGCTTACACAAGACACGTTTGGTCCTAAAAGCTGTCTCTCAAACTCTCTGGCAACTTAGCCTCAGCAAGAAGCAAAATCAGAATGCTATATCCTATCAGCCCAGCTGTGACTGATGCTTACAATAGTGCTATGCGATGAGTTTTATTTATTTTTGTTTCCATAGCTGGTTCAAAGGCCAATCATTCCAGCTAGAGTAAAGTTGGGGAGGGGGTGGTCATGAGATTCTGTCTTGGATCCTGCTGTGTCCTTTTAACATGCGTTCAGAGCTAACATTTTTTATGATTGCACAAAGCCAGCGGAACTGACACTGTGGATGTTAATATACGGAAGCTAGAGAGCCCCCAAAGAAAACATTTTCCTTCAAATCAAGGACAAACAATGGATACAATGGTCTATTGGGTCACACCAGTCACAGTTTCATTGTGATTTGCAGCAAAATGTACATTTTGTTCATTTTAATTACCTAACTTTGGAGCCTAAATTAATCCCTATATTTTATGCAAAAACCAGTTTTATTCTCTGGCTTTCACAGAATTGTGCTCTTACATTCCCATCTTAGTGTCGTGAAATCATGCATGCAGAAATTTCCCAAGTACATAAAGAGCGATGAGAAACCTGGGGAACACAGTGAAACGTAGAGACATCATATTGCAAACAAAAATTCGTATAGTCAAAGCAACGGTATTACCGGTGGCAATGTATGGTTGTGAGAGCTGGACCATTAGGAAAGCTGAGCGCAGAAGAATAGATGTCTTTGAAATGTGGTGTTGGAGGAGAGTTTTGAGAGTCCCCTGGACAGTGAGGAGAACAAATAGGTCAATCTTAGAAGAAATTAGCCCTGACTGCGCCTTAGAAGGTCAAATAGTAAAGATGAAGCTAAAGTACTTTGGACATCAAATGAGAAGAGAGAATTCGCTTGAGAAAACCTTGATGCTGGGAAGGGTGGAGGACAAAAAAAGAAAGGGCGGAGAAAAATGAGATGGGAAACATTTGAAGTTTATTTTATTTATTACAATATTTACATTTTCATACCAGCCGACTAGTGACAAATTACTACACTGGGTGGTGTAAATATTTAAAAACACATATTACAAGTAGCTTCACCCCAACCACCAACTTTCACCCACAATTACGGTGACACCTCCTACTCCCCCCCCCCCAACAGAGAAGGTTACTGGGATTACAAATCATTAGGATCCTCTTGCTGGGAATATACCTTTCAAACTCATCCTTCAGCTGTTCTTTAAATACCTCAAGAGATGAACTTCATACACTTGTGCTGGCAATTTATTCCAGAGAAAGGGTGCCACTACTAAGAAGACTCAATTTCTTGTTGTAACATTTCTTACTTCTCTCCACATGGCTACTCCCAGCATAGAGGCCTGCAAGGAATTAAATATATGGATAAATTTGGGGGAGACACTCTGACAAGTAGTGTGGTCCCAAACAATTAAGGGACATGTAGGTAAGATCCAATATCTTAAATTGGGTATGATAGCCAAAAGGAGTGAGTGCAGATCAGCTAAGGCTGGAGAGATGCATTCAGATCTACTTCACATACAAATTAACCTTGCTGCTGCATTCTGGAACTGTTGTAGCTTCTGTACCATCATCAAGGATAGTCCTGCATAGAAACTATTACAGTAAGCAATCCTTGAAATTGCCAGTGCATGAACCAACATTGTTGCAGACCTCTGTCAGACAACTAGACAATCAAATGAAGTTGAAAGAAAGCACTCCTGGCCACAGCAAATATTTCTTGTTCCATCCTAGATATGAAGTCAAGAAGGACTCCCAAATTGTAGACACAGTCTTTCAGGGGGGATGTTATTCCATCCAGACTAAATTGCAACCCTCCCAACTGGACTGGAAGACTTCTCTGTTTTGTCTGGATTTGGTTCCAATTTATTAGCCCTCATCAGTCCATTATCGAGGTCAGACAGTGGTGAAGCATCCTCTGCAGACAAAGAAAAAGAGTTTTTTGCTTATTTATACCTTACCCTTCTGCCTGTACATACAGATTCATGAGAGTCACTTAAGCCAAAAATATCCCTTGCTCGAGCATAAAATATGCAGATGGAGTCACTGGCAAATGTTACATTCACAGCAAAGAGAAATGGGTAGATGGATGCCAGCTGAGAAAAGAGACAGAACAGATACAGAAAAGCAGAGCTGCATTTGAGAGACTTTGAGACTCCATCTGCATTAACACACTTGTTTTGGAAGCCAAAGATGGCTGGCTGTCTAGATGAGGACTGGTCTTGTGGAGCTAGAGGGTTATTTTTATTTAATTTTTTTCTACCTTCAGTGAGGGCCCACAGGCCAAAAACTTGACAGCCATAATGCAAAATCCGTGGCCACCTTATGATGGCTTGCCTTTAAGCAACAGAAGCTTTGGCACCTTACTCTATGCGATGGTACTGTAATTATGCGCCTGGAGGAGTTATCTCAAAACAAAGAAAAATCTTTCCAGTCCAACAGAAGCAGCTGTTCCATGCTGGGCTGTGGCAGACAGGAAAACAAAAAACACAATGCCTTCCCAAACCCAGCATCCCCCTGAGGGGAGAGATGAGTACATTAAGCCAAAGGATGAAGAAATCTGGAACTGCTTACCTGTTGTTTATTTTTATTTTTGAACAGCACTGGCCATTTGAGCAGCACTTTATACCTCTCTCCAGTCTTGGAAAACCTATTTCCCGGACTCTGTCATTCAGACAACACTGCCTGTGGTAACATGGGCTGTGGTATTCCAATCTTGGAGTTATAATTATCAAAAACAGCAACATCTGAGCTTTATTATCTCCCCTTTACAAGCAAAGAGGTAGCTAAGCATTCTTTCCATTTTGTAAAAGATCTGACAGAAACTTATCTTTGAGACATCACTTTGTATGTGAAGACAGAAATTTTTCAGTGCATAAACCATGAACCTGTAGCTAATAAGAGCATTGCTTCTGTTTTTCCAAGGACTGAATAACTGCCCAGAGCAGAGTTACAGGTGACACAGAGGAAGGGAGGAAGAAGAAATTAATTTAGGCTATTGATTGTGTATCATTAGGATTATTATTTATATCAGTAATGATGTGTGTAAAACACAAGCGGGAGAAAGATGTTAATTGTCCACATTAGCTATGGTAGAATGCCTGGTCTTTTATTGGTGAAATACAAACTATAACTAGGCCCATCCTGCTACACATCTTGGTCCAATATCAGCAAGTGATGCTTCTCAAGGCCAAGGGGTTGATATAATCTCATTCTAACTGCTGCAGTGCATACCAGCATGAAAGGGACAGTAACATTACCTTGAAGAGGTGGCAACTCTGCTGTAGCCACCAGCAGCACTGCCATCATTTTCTTATTTGTGGGATGAAGATAAGTGGTGGTGGAGGCAATTTACACACAGACCATTCAAACTGAAGTGAAAGATGGATTCCAGGCAGTGGTGGGATTCAGCAGGTTTGCACCAGTTCACCAGAACCAGTTGCAGACATTCTGGCTGGCCCCTCTGCCCATCCAAGTTTTGAAATAAAGTAGTCCTAATTTGGGTGCAATGCAGGGCTTTCTCCCTGGCCATGCCCTCCATACCACACCCACAGAGTAGGTAGTAAAAAAATTTGAATCCCGCCACTAATTCCAGGCCTGAGTAAAGCAGAAGAGTAAAACTAGAGTGTGCAAGGATATGTGATTATGCCTACACAGAAGGCAAGGGATCCTAAAAGCAAGTGGAGTGCACTGTGAGGATGGTAGACTAGCTGGCACCAGAGGAAGAAGGGGGAAAGGAAGATCTTACACTTGAAGGATGCTGGACCATTTCCACAGCAAGAGGTTGGGTTTGTTTTTATTTTTGCTTTGTTTTGTTTCATATTTCAGGGCCAGACTTTCTCTGCTTCAGGATGAACCATGAGAATGTTACCTGAAATCCTGGGGTTTCTGTGGAGGCCCATGGGGGGTATCACCTTTATTACCTCAATACCCAAAGTTTTGCAGTGACCCAAAGTAAGGGGGTGTGTTGTATAAAATACATCAGAAAAGAACATTCCAATAAAAGTTGCATTTATTTAAAAGTAGGATCTAGCTGGCAGAGGACTGAATGGAACCTTATGAAGAATAAATGAGAAATGCAAAGAGTTTCAAAGAGTAAGGACATTGAGAAGACAGGATAGGGGGAAACTATTATAATCAGCAATACAGAGAAACTTGAATGAACAACATAACATGATATAATAATATGGAAATATTGTGGGTCCTGGGCCCCAGGCCACACAAGGAGCCCCACTGTGTGGCAGGAGTCAAGCCCCAGGGCTGCTGGCTGTTCCTAGCCAAAACTAGCAGCCCCCAAGATTTGAAAAACCTATCCTTTTATACATGAATCAACCAAAAGTCCAGGCAGCTCCCAGATTGGCTCAAGAGGGATCATATGGGAAATTATTGGTGGACATGCCCCCTCCTCCCATGAGAAGTAAGATGGCCAAAATACAGTTGTACCTCGCTTAAAGAGCGTAATGTGTTCCACAGGATTGCTCTTTAAGCGAGTTTGCTCTTTAAGCGAAACACCATTGTAAATGACCAGTTGTGGGGAGGATTGCGAACCCTGAGTTGTTAAGCGAGTTTTTGATTGGTTTTATTTGTTAAGCGAAGCGACCATTCAGAGAAAATTCTGCTCTTTAAGCGAGTTACTATTTAAGCGAAACGCTCTTTATGCGAGGTTTGACTGTAGCACGTACACAATGGAGAAAACCCAATTGCATAGCCATAAATCTAACACTAAAACCTTCAACCAAAGTCCCTCCCAGGCAGCCTATTTTATGAGACAGAAATACGCATCCTAAGAAAGGCCTAGGAAGAATCTACATCCCAATCTAGCCCACTACCAGCATTGTAGAATACTGTGTTTGTATTGAAATTCACAATTAGCTCCATTGGAAATCACACCTTAACTAGGGGTATCATTTCCTTTACATATGAATGAATTATGTACCAGTAGGAACAACTGGGATCCTATCCTTTGATCTGCGAAGGGGAGAGCAATGGCAAACTTCCCCACTATCTGGTAGGCAGAGACAGCCAATGCTTTACTCTTTTCTTGAAAACAGAAATATTAAAAGATAGACCTCCAGAAATAAGCTTACAAGAAGAAGTGATAGTTGAAGGCAGAAAGTAGTACTTGAATGAAACCACAAGGCATTTGGGGCTTTTCAAGTAGAGTGATATTTCCTGCCCTATCATTTAGGCCAGAGATTCTCAACCTGTGGGCCGGATGCAGCCCATGGCACCACTCCATGTGGCCCCCAACTTCTCCACAACACCAGGAAGTGCCATGTGGTGGAGGAAGGGTAAAATGTTCAACTTATACACAGAACACATAATGCGCAATGCAGGGATGGAGGAATCACAAATTGGGATCAAAATTGCTGGGAGAAACATCAACAATTTGAGATATGCAGATGATACCACCCTAATGGCAGAAAGTGAGGAGGACCTAAAGAAGCTCCTGATTAAGTTGAAAGAAGAAAGTGAAAAATCTGGCTTGAGACTCAATATAAAGAAAACAAAGATCATGGCAACGGACCAGTGGTGGGATGTCAAAAAATTTACTACCCCACCGTGAAATCATCAGTGTGGGCGGAGCTAACATCATGATGTCATGATGTTGTGGGTGGAGCCAAATAAAAAATTAAAAAAATACAAAATAATAATATAATAAAATAAAAATAACCACACACACATATATACACACACACACCTCAACCCACCCATAACACAAACCTGTAAATAAATTAAATAAATAAATACATTAAAATACACCCACCCAGTGGTGGAACCAGTGAAAAGGTAAGCTCCGAAGGTGGTTCCCCACAAAAGCTGCTACCGGTTCTCCGGGACACTGGGGAAAGTTACTACCGTTTCTGGCGAACTGGTGAGAACCTGTTACATCCCATCACTGCAACGGACCCTATCAGTCCCTAGAAAATAGATGGGGAAGAAGCAGTGACAGATTTTACTTTCTTAGGATCTAAGCTTACTGCAGATGGTGATTGCAGCCATGAAAAAAAAAGGCGACTGATTCTTGGGAGGCAAGCAATGAGAAACCTGGGGAGCATAATGAAAAGTAGAGATATCATATTGCAAACAAAAATTTGCATAGTCAAAGCAATGGTATTCTCTATGGCAATGTATGGTTGTGAGAGCTGGACCATAAGGAAAGCTGAGTGCAGAAGAATAGATGCCTTTGAGATGTGGTGTTGGAGGAGAGTTTTGAGAGTCCCCTGGACAGCAAGGAGAACAAATAGCTCAATCTTAGAAGAAATTAACCCTGACTGCTCCTTAGAAGGTCAAATAGTAAATATGAAGCTAAAGTACTTTGGACATCAAATGAGAAGAGAAGATTCACTTGAGAAAGCCTTGATGCTAGGAAAGGTCGAAGGCAAAAGAAGGGGGCAGCCAAAAATGAGATGGCTAGATGGCATTGTAGACACAATGGGCACAGAGCTGAGCGAGTTGAGGAGAATGGTGGAGGACAGAAGTGTCTGGCAGACAGTGGTCCATGGGGTCGCAAAGGGTTGGAATCGACTGTGCGACTGAACAACAAAAATCATTTAGGCCAGAGATTCTCAACCTGTGGGCCGGATGCAGCCCATGGTACCACTCCATGTGGCCCCCAACTTCTCCACTACACCAGGAAGTGCCATGTGGTGGAGGAAGGGTAAAATGCCTGTCCAGCCCCCAAAGTTGTATGAGGGGACGTGACCAGGTCCCCAGCTTTAAAAGGTTGAGAACTCCTGATTTAGGCAGAGGAAGGCAACATCTCAAATGATAAATATTTGGAGGATGGGGCAATAATAACAGCCTCCCAAATTTTCTTCCTAGATGCTACATCTGTTCTCCTCAGGTACACAATTTGTCCTTGGGTCTCCTCAACTACTCTAATGCTTCAGGTATATCGAAAAACTCTCTTCCATACTCTGTGTTGAATCTTAAATGCCAGAATAGTCAGCATCTGTAAATGGTATGGGGAGGGGGCACCATCTAATTCTTTGGCCTCAGGCAGTAAAACGTCTTAGGCTGGACTTCAGAGACGACTGTTATCTCAGACCTTCTAGGAAGATGATTGTGGGTTTTGTTGCACCACTGTTGTAGCAAAATAAATGAGACGGGACAGCAATTCCAGGTCGTACAGATTTCAGGGTCTTTTATTGCGCAGTGGTTCACAGATAGTATCACTACTCAAATCTGAGAACCTCGAAGGGTTCAAGAAACAGAATTTATATACACAGTAGTAAATGCATGGCCCTTCCACCATGTGGTGGGCTTAGAATTTTAACACCTTGGTATTGGTTCAAGGGACAAAGGAATTCAAATAAAACACTTGTATTGGCTAATGGCCAAAATTCACACTTACCTATCCTCTACTATTGGGTAACTTTATAAGACCTCTATTCTAATGAGGAAGGGTCTATTATTGCATCAGCCTGGACAATAGGCAGGCAAGTTTTAGCTGAATCACTGTCATTCCATTTGTAGGTTATTGAGAGGGCAAAGATGGAGTCCCTTTTGTTTTATATTATTTTATATCCACAACCAGGAAACTGACCCCCAATATCTTCAAACACAGTAGTAAATAATAAATAAACAAATAAACAAATAAAAGTGATAATTGGTGGAAATTAGCCTGTCCTGATAACAGATTTGCCATCCAGGAGAGAAAAAACAGACTGGAAAAGATATTGGAAATCACTGCAGTCAAGAGAGTTAAAATGAGATCACTAAATAAAAATATATATTAAGTTTCCTCTTATATCCTCAGTTTAAGCAGTCTTGCTGAGGTGTTTCAAAGAAGCCCTATTTCCAAATATGGTGGGAATGTGAATATATATTAAAATTTGACCAGTTCGTTTTTAAAGAAATAAATGAAATAGTTAAGATAAAAGCAGGCTTTTGTCTCCAAAGAACCTTTTTATCAATTCTTGATAAGGAAAAATAGAATTGGACAACAAGTGAATTAATCTCAAATGTATTAACAGCAGCAAGATTATTGATAGCGAGGAATTGGAAAGATATGATTTTTCAATTAAAGGGATGGTATAAAGAAATTTGGAATGTAGCTATTAATGACAAACTGTCATGCAATTTTAAAATTTGACAAGAATAATTTTACAGACATAACTTTATTGAATATGTGTTAAAAATGGGGAACCAAGACAATTTTGGAAGTTGAATGGGGCTTTGTAAAAGAGAGGTAAAACTGGTTATATCTCCAAACAGTCCCAAGGAGGAAGCATGTTTTTGTATATTTGTTTTATCTTTATTTGTGTTGTTTGTGTATGGTTTTTGGTTTGATCATTCAATAAAAATGATTATTTCTTTAAAGCCACAGAGAACTTGACTTTCAGAAGTGTGGAGAGATTTCTGAGCTTTGAAGATTGCAGGGGACCAACGCTCCTAAAATAAAGATTGAATTACAAAAACAAAACATAGCCAGGAAAGACAACAACTCCCCCCCCCCCCCCGCCACCAATACTTCACAACCACTAGTTTCATGTTATGCCTCTTTTCTGTTAGGTAGGGCTACAAAAAGCCACATAGCTCTTGGGCCAAATATTCAGACCTCAAGTAGGGACAGGGAATGCATGGACTTCCAGGTGCTGCAGAACATCTGCTCCCATCATTATTGAATATAGCAGCAAGGCAAGGAGTGATGCAAATCAAATCCAAGAACATCCAGATGGCCCCACACTTCCCCTGCTTCTGCTATAAACCTGCCTATCAAAGTGCAATCTGATAAAGAGAAATTAACAAGGCCTCTTCCAGATGGAACATTTATCCCACCTTTTTCTTCAAGACTCAGCACTGATCTTATCAGAAGTTTCCCTGCCATCCAAATGATGTTCTCTTATATCACTTTGCAGTAGTTTTTGCCTGTGTTCTCCAGCATTTTTCACCTTTCCAAAGCCCCTGGTATATTTTTATTTTCTTTGACTTTATTTTATTTTTTGTACTGGAGCAGAGTTTAATGCTATGGTGCTTCCTAAGGATTAATGCCCAGTGAGCTAAAGAAGTAACAACCCACAACATAAGGAAGCATGCATTAACTGTCTTGCAACAACAGGGAGCATTTTTAACACCACCAAGTGGAAGTTAAGCAGAGATAAAGTGCTGAACCAAAGAAGCTGCTTGGTATTAGACCAGCCACCATCAATGGCCTGGCGCCTGATGAATCCCTTGAATTTCCATTACCAAGTGATTGAAACAAAACACAGATGGTGTGCCTGTTCCATCCAGAAAAGTTCTAAGTGGAAATTTCCACTTGTTCAGATCTCATGTTGAGGATACAAAAGCAATTGTGCTACTACTTCAATCAACAGAGAAGAAATTCCCTTTCAAGTAGAAACTATGTGATTGGCAACATTCTCAGGCAGATTTCCCTCCCTCTACCTCTGTAATGATGTCGCATTCAGCTACAATACAGAATATAATACAATACAGAAACAGGTTGCTCTGCTGAAAATACGAGTCAAGTCCATAAGTGAAGTTGATTTGACTGCTGCAACTGTGAACATCATCAGAGTGCCACTTACACAGAACTTTGCTTTGTAAGTTTGTCTTAGCATGGCCTTTGCCGTACCTGCGACCGCAAGAATTGTAGATTGCGTTAGCAAAAGAGGCACTTTGAAATTAAGCTAGGTATGGTTGATCTGAGGAGTACAATCTTCCACTCCTTATTGGGAGCCACCAAAGAAATGCTCTCTAAGATCAGAGTTTGAAACTTGCTTTTAGGAAGAAAGTTAATGACATGTTGAAGTCAGCCATAACTACTGAGCAATGGCAGGATACATTTTGAAAGCTGTAGGGTCTTCCTACCATGGTCCAGTTATGATGGCTTCTGACATTTATTATGTTTGTTCTTCAGGGTAACTTCCTTGGTTCTCTAGAGATGAGGTGACTTTCATGGGTTAATTGCCAAAAGTAGTTTGCAACTAAGCAGCTTATAAATTAAAAAAATAAATAAAACGAATAAACAAATGCCAGTGTTTATAATTTAAAACTCAAATGGGTGTCAAAATGTTGATGAATGCACTCCAGCTGCAAACTCTGTGTCCTAGGACCGGCTCTTACCTGCTTCAGGTGGTGGGATCAGGCGGGGGGGGGGGATGAATAGATTTGCTTGCTGGAATCACATGAATGTAAGAACAGCAAAAGAGGAAAGGAGACCATGATGAATGTGGTGCTTTTTGCTGAGCTATTTTGAGCCAGGGCAGGAAATATCTAAAGCACGTTGGTTGTAGAGGCTGCTACAGTGCTGTGATGCCATGGTGATGGGTTCCTTAGAAACCCCAAAAAAGAGCAAGATGGATGAGAGGAGTTCACAACGGGGGTGGAAATGTGTAACAGTGATGGATCTTTTTTAAAGACTGCAAAATACACCCAATTTCCTGTTTGATGACAGTCTTCTCTAACAGAGATGGCAAAGGAGCAGTAATAAAATGCCTGATGCACCTATGGTAGAAAAGAATGGTAATATGGTAAAAGTATACACACTACTCATTTGAAAGGGGCAGAAGGGCAGGAGAGGTGGGGGTCTTAAAAAAGAACTCTGATCTCTTATGCCTTCCTACCTGTATCAAACCTATTATTATTATTATTATTATTATTATTATTATTATTATTATTATTATTATTATTATTATTATTATTATTATTATTATTATTATTATTATTTATTTATTTATTTATTTATTTATTTATTTATTTATTTATTTATTTATATACCATCCTCCTCACCAAGGCGACCCAGGGTGGTTTGACACATCATATAACATCAGAACAATACAGATTTTAAAATTTAAAAGTTTTTAAAATCTATAATTAAAACCAGTTAGAAATTACAGCTAAATCTTAGTTTTAATTTAAAATGCTCCTACACTCAGAAACCAGGAAAGACCAAAATCAGAATTCCACAAGCAGAGGGAGGCACTGGACTCATCCAGATAATTCTTAGTCATTATTTGCAACTTAATATTTCCTTCCCAAAAATGGAGGGAAGAGGTGAACAATTTTCCTCCCCCCTCCCCATGGGACTTATAGGGAACCATGGTGTCCTGAGGAAGGCTGAACAACAAAACAAGTGGGAAGACTGCAGAAGAACAAGTACTGTAGATGCAAGCTCATAGTAGGCTTAGAATAAAGCTGAGTATCCGGACAAGAGATGATCAAGGAAGAGAATTTTGACACTCGCGCTTGAGGTATAAGCATTAGTTTAGCTGCTTGCCAACCATTGACAAAACAACAACAATCCTGAAACGTCAACAGAATCTATTACTCAGAATACGAGTACTGAACTACCCAGAGAGTGCACTAAGCACTATAGGGTGACATATAAGTGTAATTGCTGTTGCTATCCCCAGGACTAGAGACATCTTTAATTCACAATGAGTTGCTTATAGCAAAATCTGCCTAGAATCTAGTTCTATTTTTTAATTCCAAGTTTTTTCAGAAACTAGTGAACATACGATCACCACTTTCATTTCTCCTGAATGGCCAGCTCAAATATTTCTTCATCCCTTTTGCTACTGGGATCCCAAAGCTGTCAGTGATTCAGAAATAAAATTGCAGAAACTAGTAATTTTCTTCTCATCAAATTAACTTGATTTTTAGCATGGCTGGCCCTTATACAGCGTTTTTAGACTACACTGCTCAGTTTGATATGATTGTTTGAAGACTGATGTAAATGAAATATTCTGCATCTCCCAAATCAAAAGGGAAGCCAGAGTCCCAATGTGATGAGACTTTGATCCTCCAGTTGCTTTGTAGTATGCAATTCTTATAATACCTCACCACTGTCTATATGGGTTTGGCCTCTGGGGAACTGAAGATCCCCAAGAACTGGATGGCAAAGGTTTGGGGAACTGAAGACCCCAAAGAACTGGATGGCAAGAACTCCTCAGTCCTGGTTTAAATCTTATAACATTTTTTAATGTGAACCACCCAGAGATTTTTCCGAAGGGAAATAAAATTTATTATGTGATTTGGTGCTAATACTAAAGTAACATTTTCTACTACCATTGCCTCCAATCCATCTTGTCCAATAGAACTATTAGATAGGGTGAATATCTGTTAGGAAATGGAGACCTGTTCAGAACCTCATTTGCTTATTGCAAACAGAATCATTACAATCTGTTATTGAGAAATACTGTACATGAAAAGGTGTTGAATTTTTTCACATTGCAGGCAACACATTATTTTTTCCCATAAAAGGTTGGACGTGGTCTGCAACAGGAAAGCACTTTTTACATCAAGATTATGAAACAATTCTCACTGGGTTGGTTGGGTTGGGGTGTTTTTTTTTTTAAAGAAAGTAAGAGTGATAAAGAAGCTTTGCAGAAGTGGTGTAGCATATTAAGGACAAGTGACCTGATCCATGAGGTCCATGATGAGCATAATTTAAACTCATCTTATATGACTGGTTAATGAATTTTTACAGAGCTGGAAATGTTGCATCACATCATTTGTCTGATATAATTGCTTGTATAACAGCTCAAGGACCTAGAAACTCTTAAGTAGTTTAACCCCACAAGCTCAAAACTATAGCCTTGAAACTATTACACTACATCACAAAAAAATAACATCATCTGCTCCTTGATCTAATCCATGTGTCCTATACTAAATCAAGTCCACTGAATCAAAATCTGAAGTCCAGTTCTGCCTATGACATCTGGATCTTAAGTTAACAAATCTTACCCTTTTGGTTAGGTTCTTGCATTGATCATGCAGGGTATATGTGCCACAAATGTGGCAAAAATTGTCCAGTTTATTGACACAGCTGTGCCTACTCATTTCTACCTCAAAAAAGACTCACTATGGCCTAACTATACTATCCAACAAGATGGCTATGCACTAGAGACAAGCCCTTGGTCCATCTCGCCTTATATACCTATTCCTGACATCAGCTCACTGACTTGCCCAGACATGCCTGGCCACTGCTGGAACATGCATGCCACCATGGGATGTGATTCAGCTGAAGCAGCAGCAGGCATAGTGGTAGCTGCAACTGTTATGTTCCCATATAAAAATACATTACCCAATTACCGACCATTGGAGCAGCTATAGCGCACCTTAAAATCCATATGTGATAGGCAAATTCTGATTTCAAATTTGGAATCAGCACACTCAATATCATGTGAAGCACAGGTGTTATTCCCAGTAGCAAAATCGTTGTTGTGCATTGCTATCATTTCTATTTATTTATTTTTTTATGAAAAGGGAAAGAAGGAGAAAAATATAGGCTTATTCATTTCCCCTCTGCAAATTACTGGTGTTATTTTAAAAATGCTACCTTGTTTTCCAAAGAAGTGACCAATATAAAGGAGAAGCAGGTGTCACTGCTGATCCAGTTACCTCTTAGTTGCACCATCATCACTCCTCTGTGTAGCAGGGGGGGAAATAAAACAGTAATATATAACCAGATATTGGCAGTTTGTCCTGGTATTCTTCACTGCAGATTACCACATAAATGAGCCACATAGACTAGAAAACTGATGGTCAAAAAGTCAGACAATATAGTTAACACATAATTAGAATAAAATTAATATTGCAAGCCATGCAATCCTCTTCTGGTACTGTGTCTGAGTAATAAGCATGCAACCTAGCTTGGTACTTGACTCCTTGATGATCATGAAACAAAGCAAGCTAATTTGCAAAGCTAAGGAGGATCAGAAAAGCTTGTGGGGTGATTACAATCACCCAGCTTTTAACATTTAAGGGACTTAGGAGGTAGCTTAAGACATTTTTCTGCTGAAGGGAAAGAACAAGACATCTCCTTACACACGGAGAGATTCAGTATTCAGGAACCAAACAAGTGGTTAGTTGTTGTTCAGTTGCACAGTTGAGTCCAATGCTTTGCGACCCCATGGACCACTGCACGCCAGGCACCCCTATCCTCCACCATCCTCCACAGCCCGCTCAGCTGGATCTTATTTCAACATCTCCAGTGGGACAGAGTTTTCCAGTATAACTGAGGAGCAGCAGGGCAAAGCCTGAAGCATGGTGGTGGTCCCTTGTGATGCTCTGCATACCTGAACATCACTTTCAGCCCATCAGCAACAATTACAAAACAATATATGGATGACAGCAACATAGAAATTCAGTCAAGAATTTAAATACCAGCAAGGGGAATTCCAATGCCAGCAACTCCAGAATGTGCAAGACAATAACAAAAGACAAGAGTGGTGCTAAGCGTGTTTAAATGGCAGGTCTTGAGATCATGATAGTGGTTTAAGATTGTCAGGTAGGCACCATCCCATTCTGTGATGTTTTAGTCAAAACCGAGAAACTGGATCCCAAAAGTTGAACTTCAGAGCCAAAGTGTAAGATGTAGCCCTGAGGGAAAGAGAGAAGTCCCTGGAGAAATGTTGAGTAGTGTTGAGTAGTCGTGTCTCCCTCCCTCTGTGGCTGAAGGCAGTTCCCTCATTCTCCAGGCAGTTTACTGCAGGCCTCTGTAACACCATCTCCATCCTGTGGTTTGTCCCAGTTGCTGTTCAAGAGTGGGATGCAGTGAAGGCACATTCACTGATCCCCATCTCTGCTACCAGCTGCATTTAGAAGGAACCATAGTTCTGAAACATACTATACTTTAAGGCTAGTGTCACACAGAATGCATGATCTAGTAATCTGCTTTAGAAGTTACCACATTAGAAACTGAGTAGGATAAAGGAAGAAGAGGATAGTATTAAATAGTACTTGAAGTAAACAGAGTACCACCTGTATTATTTCAAGAATGCATACTATGTACAGCGGTACCTTGCTTAAAGAGTATAATGTATTCCACATGATTGCTCTTTAAGCGAAATACTTGGAAAAAGTGCCGCCACTGCCATTGTAAATGACCGATTGTGACTTCTGGCAGGGGATTGTGAACCCCAATTTAGTTTTTAAGTGAGTTTTGGTTGTTTTTAGTTGTTAAGCAAGGGCAACCATTTAAAGAAAATTCTGCTCTTTAAGCGAGTTAGCCTCTAATCAAAGCACTCTTTATGCAAGGTTTTACTGTATTTATTTATTACATTTATCTTGCCTCTCCCTCAAAGCAAGGATTTAAAGCAGATTGCAAAATAAGTGTTTAGAAAAAAGATATATATGGTGTAATACAGTGGTACCTCACTTAAAGAGCATAATGTGTTCTACGGAATTGTTCTTTAAGTGAGTTTTCTCTTTAAGTGAAACACTATTGTAAGTTACCAATTGTGACTTCGGGGGGGATTGTGAGCCCCAATTTAGTTGTTAAGTGAGGTTTTGGTTGGTTTTTGTTGTTAAGCAAAGCGACCATTCAGAGAAAATTCTGCTCTTTAAGCGAGTTAGTCTCTAAGCGAGGCACTCTTTATGTGAATTTTTACTGTATTATAATTAAATTAATAATAAAAGACCACAAACTTAAAACAATTAAGCATATGCTTTATTTTTTTAAGAGTAAAAAAGCAGGGGAGGGGGAAATATAGCATCTTTCATTAAAGCTCCCATTACTGAAACCTAGTGAGTTGCCAGGAGGTTCCCTGAAGAGAGAGAGAGGAATGTCAGCCTAGTTTCTTGTGAAATGATATTTTAACACCTAAGGAGGGTCCTCTCTCGTATCCCCAGCAGACATGCCTATGAGGGCAAGGGGACTAAAAGAAGCCCTTTAAGTCCTTTAAGGCAAAGTCTTTCCCCAGAAACCGAGATTCCTAAAAAGCCAGCAGTGCACAAGATTGGATTTAGAGCAGAACATATACTTTTCCCCAAGTGTGGGGGAACCAGTGGACTACAATCAGATTCCGACTCCCATAAACCTGGCCAGCATGGGCAGTAATTAGGGCTACTGTTGTCCAGCAACTCCTGGAAGACCACAGCATGGGTTGCCAACCTCTGCTCTGATTTCTGAGGGAAAGCAAGTATAGAGAATAGCATAACCTTAGGGTTGTCTGCAAAAGCTGTGGAAAATTCCCTGTGCAAAAGCTAAAAGCAATATTAATGGCACCTGAGAGTTTTGAGAGTACCCTGGAGGAGGTATAAGTCTTTTTTTGACAAATAATTCCTTTAGGATTGTTTGCAAACAACCATTCCTGGTGTAATAGAGAAAAGGCATCACAATCCAAGCTTTGCTTAAAGTTTCAGACTAGGGGTTTTTTTGCCTGGAGGAGGAGACTGGTGCATTTGGTAGACCTGGAGTAGAGGTCTCCTCTTCATTTCTCGGGCCATTTGGCAGACTGCAAAAGGCCAGCAGCAGTGAACCACCAGCCAGTCTTCACATAATGTTCCCTGTGGAGAAAAAAGGAAGGCAAGCTCTCCACATCAAGATGACAGAGAAACTATTTTTCCATGTCACTAAGTACTAATCTAATTAGAATCTCTCTGTACCAGCTCTTCATACAGAATCCAGTTATTAACTAGTCTGTTCCAGTTCTCTCTGAAACCAGTCTTTCATTATTGCTTGTATCCCATCAGATTGATTATTTCCACTGTTTTATTACTGGAAACTGACAG
Source organism: Furcifer pardalis (assembly GCA_030440675.1). Taxonomy (NCBI): domain Eukaryota; kingdom Metazoa; phylum Chordata; class Lepidosauria; order Squamata; family Chamaeleonidae; genus Furcifer; species Furcifer pardalis. The sequence goes on along the minus strand of CP126893.1, from coordinate 81,732,130 downwards.
TTCTTCACACTGTGAGGCATATATACCTTTTGCAAGCCTTTTCTTTTTGTTTCACTTTCTGTAGATTTAAGGCTGTGCTCTTGTCACCACTGTTTATTTCAAGGCAGTAACAAAAGAAAATGAAATGAAATGAAATGCATCCCCCTCATTGTAAGAAGCACAGATTTCCCATCACAACAGTAACATGCTCTGTATCTAATATAAATATAAATAAAAAATCTAGCCTTTGCTTTCTATGATGGCCTCCATAGCACAAGTCAGCACATAGAGTAATACCTCGGATAACGCTAAGACTTGGTTCCACGAGTCTTGGTGTTATCCAATTTTTAGTGTTATCCGATGCATGTTAAAATCCTATTGGATGGATCGGATAACGTTAAAGCTCCATAGAGATACATTGTAACCGCACAGGCTTCAGCGGTTGTTATCCGATCCATCCCATAGGACCTTAACGTTATTCGATCCAATTCTCCTCCCAAGATTACTTAACGTTATGCAATTTTAGCGTTATCCGAGGTAAACGTTATCCAAGGTATTACTGTAGTTAGAATTCCACTATATACATTGACACTGTATGTACAGAACTGCAGTCTCATGGTAAGGATCAAAAGCCATAGTGCTCCTCCTTCTCCCCACCTGCCCAGCCATTTCTTTCTGGCAGGAAGTCCCGTAGGAATATGATCCAGCTAATTGCTGCTGGAACACATGCAATAGGACTCATCTATACCAAGATTCACATGGCTTAGGTAAAACAGAGTCAGATCTTGGAAATGATGCTTGTCCTTTGAACTACAGTGTCTAGAATACCCAGATAACACTGCCATAGGCCATGCTGGCTGGGGGTTCTTGATACGTCAATTAAAAAGAATGTTTCCCTCCTCTACGTATAGCATATACTCTAGCACATATGTTTTAGTAGTACTGTAGTTCCTTCTAATGCTTTGTAGCATCTGTCTCCACCACTACAGCATATTGGGCAGCAAGGCTCCTCTTTGCTTTTTTATCAATAAGGTTTTATGGGGCCGGGGTGATAACTGGACACCCAACCCCCCTCCTTTATCATCCCAGATATTAAATTATGGACCATCATTGTAGATTTCCAGAAAAGGAAGGAGCAAGATTGCTTGCTACCTCAATTCTCATTTACCGTACCAGCAGAAGTAGGGCCAGTTTTACCATTAGGTTGATGTAGGCAACGATGGTGAAGTTGGGGACCAAGTTTTTACCTCAGTGCTTGTGACAAGCTACAAGGAAATATTTTAAAAGTATTTTGTAAAGAAAACTAGAAAGTTCCAAATATCTGCTTTTCTGATTTGGCCTTTGAGGTGGGGAGTAATTTGAACTGTTTTAGGAGAAAACCATGGGTCCTGGCGTTGCTTGTGTGTCAATGTTTGTCTCTCTTTTTTTGGTGGTGGTTCAACGAGGCTTGGTGAGGATGTAAACGTGCTTTTGAGCCATGGGGTACACTTTGCCCATCACTCATTGGACAAAGGGAAGGAGCTGCTTAAGGCAGTGCATGGGGAGACCGCCAGCAGCACTTTCTTTCTCACCCCCCAAAACAACCCTGACTATTCCTCTCTGTGCCTCACAGCTTGCCTGGGCTTCCTAAACAGGCCTAGTCAAAGACACTGTCTTTTATTAGGGCCAATGTAAAAAAGTAAAATTATTTCTCCAGATGAGAAAACACTACATAGACTGCAAGTGTCTTTCAACAAAGGTGAGTGAGCTCCAGAGATCTAGAGGCTGCGCCTCTCCCTGGATTTTGAAAAGCCACAGCTGTGCCTGTGAACACCCCACGATGTTTATCTTACAAAATTGAAATGGGTGTTCCAACCTTTTGTGCTATGTCTCAACTGAGGTTTTTCATCTTTGCAAAGATCTCAAACCACCACTGTTAAAAAGTACAGAGCAACCCGCCTCTTGCCATATCAAGAGGTTTTAAGCTATAGCTACAAACTACAGCAGTGCCCAGGTGAGAGTCAGGGGAGAGTGACATGAGCACTGGATAGACTTACATGTATTTTATGTCTCTCTCTGGTGCCAACTCGTAGTGCCAAGGTGGAACCCAGCAACAGCGGGAAGCAAAAGCACTCTCCATAGCGACTTGCAAGGCTGCATTCCAGACATGGGCTGCACAGCAAACCACAAACACCTGTCATGAGGCAGAACCACAGGGAGGCCACAATTAGATGGTGAACACTGTGTTGTGTTCAGTGTTCACAGAAGCATCTGCCTGTAGGGGACACACACATATATGTATTGCTATGGCCAAGTTCTTCCCACAGGGTAGAATCCTCCATACACCCATTATCTGTAGAACAGTTGCATGATTCAGATTAGAAATGCTCTGCAAGCCAAATGAAGATACGCAGAAGATGCCCTGTACAAAAGGTGATTGCAAAGGGGGCTACTTTTCATTAAACTGCCGGGCTGGTAAGTAGAACCAAAATGAAAGGGGTCCATGGAAAGCCAGCTGGAGTTTTGCAACCATGTTCTTTGTGCCACAAAGACTTTTATCAGATTGCAGGAATGTACATTTCCCAAATCTCTAACAACATGACCTTCTGGAGTCCTCCGATTAAGCCACAAGAAGCAGTACTAGACACTTCTGATGAAGCACCATTGGATTAATGTGAACCTTGAGTATAGATTTGTAAATGCTCAAGTATTCATTGCATTTGATTTCAGAGAAATTATAAAAGCATAAATGAGGATCCTGAGACTCCCAAGGGGTTACTAGGCTTGGTGACTTCCAGTGCTAGAGGCTGCATATCACTGGAAAGACTAGGTGATATGAAAAACTATTGGCTGAAATTGTTTGGTCTTGTTGCCTACTATTTCCTACCAACAGAACAGAGAAGTGATATAAAATAAAGCCAGGCCAGAGTGCTTATGAGATTGTTCAACTGAATGCAATATCATTTTGATCTCTTCCCTATATCTCTGGTACAGAGAGACTTAATTGCCTTACTTCTAAATAGAGATGTTTAAGGTTGTGGTGGGAAAGTAGGTTTAATATAGTGGTCTTTTTCAGAGCTTTGGTTATAGCTTCTAGTTTCCCCTACTCATAACAGTTACTGACTATGCTGGCTGAGAGACTTAAGTCATAGTCCAAAAAATAATTTTCCTAAGCAATGATTTTGATAAAAGAACAAATCACCTGCTTCTTGATGGAGATTCTGATACGGCCTGGAAGAGTACTGATGTGATGTAATGAACAGAAGGAGACCCAAGTTCAAATCTCTGTTTGGTTATGGAAACTCATGAGATGTGTGTGGCAAGTGTAAAACTGCCCCTTAAGTACATTAAAGCCCTACAAAAGTTGCCATAAGCCAGATGTGACTTTGCAGTATAGAACAACAACAAGGAAGAAAATATATACCATATTGGCTTTAGGATAGCTCTCACTTAAGTGGATGTGGGTCTAAGATTCAAGGCCAGCCCTTTCCATTGTTTCTCTCTTCCTTCATCTCAGTTTATTACTTTTAACAGCCACTTTCAAATCAGCGGTGATGTCTGTACTAATAACCCCTTTGCTTCTCCCATGTGAAGCAGGGAACACACCTTTGAAATAAAGATTTTGAAAGAATTTTCGCAACTCTTACACACTCTCTTATCACTGCAGACGTCAAACAGGCCAGTTGACCAGTTGCCTCCGCTACGCACAATGGTTGTGATGCTAGATACTGTAGCTCCAGTGGAAATCGGTTGAGTTGTCACAGGTTCCGCTGGGCTTTTGTCGCTGAAAAAAGGAACCAGGAAAGGGGTGTGTGCAAAAGGCACACAAAAATCAAAGGAAGCCTAAAATTTAGCAGCCAAACAGCTCATGAATCAAATACTCTTTAATTTGAAGGTGCTGGGCAGAAATAAATTCATTATTTTAATGCCAATTTATTCTTGTTTATATTAATTATCCTCTTTTGCAGAATTCATTTTATCTTGCTTGTCTTTTTGCAGAGACTGCCACTTGTGAAACAGAAAGAGACAAAAAAATTGCCTGCTCATCTCTGCCCTTTAGTCTCTGATAAAGAGACTATCAGTGATCAAAGCACTCCCATATTAATAAACAGAGTCCTGCCCATTTGTAATTTTCCTCTTCCATATTGAAATCCAGGCAGCTGTTCCGAGTACAGATCTTCTGCTACCATAATGAATGTGCTAAATCACTCATAACTTTGAAAGAAGAAACATCTGAAGTGTCACTGGTATTGTTAAATGGTATAGTTCACTGTCTTTCAAAGACTGTATATAATCTAGGTTTCATGACTTATATCACTCCCAAGGATGCTCTTTCAACATTCACCCCATCACAGTAAGCTACACCTCTTTGACAGCTAAGAAAAAGTAAAGAAAGAGGCATGGCATATACTGGAGAACAATAACCATGGATCTCCAGTCACCTTGAAGTCCTTTTGCATCATGCAACACACAGATGGAAGTAGGGTGACAGTTCCTTTCTCTAGTGCAGTGATGGTAAATCTTGGCACTCCAGGTGTTCTTGAACTTCAATTCCCAGAAGCCCTGATCAGCAGGAGTGCTGACTTGGGCTTGAAGTCCAAGAGCGCCTGGAGTGCCAAGGTTCACCATCACTGCTCTAGTGGGACCCAACAAATGACCCAATAAGCCCAAGAGCCCTTTCCTGCTCTCATCTTCCTGGCTGGCCATGGGAATGGGGGTTTCTCTAGGGTGTACAGGACAAGATTCCAGGGTGGCTGCTTAGACACCAGCCAAAAATAGGACATCATTATATATTTTGTATATAAAATATACATATACAATGAGAAATTATTTCTATGATTTAAACAGAACAGCAGTGCTCTTCTTAATTGGCCTGGATTGGCTATGAGCAGACAACTTGTATGCCAATTGAGTCTGCCATCCAGAGGCTCACCATGGATGGGCAACTTCATCCCTTTTCACGGTTCATTATCTTTAAATCAGGGTTGGGCTGGACAGCCCTTCAAATGGAGAACACGTTTAAAGGATAGACTGTCTCTTGGTAGCCCTACATATAGAAGAGAACATGTGGCCACCTTCCAAAACTCCCTCTTTGGTCTTCACTTTTATGTTTCCTGGCTGCACCATTTCCTCCTCTTTTGGCATCACCTTAAGGTATCATAGGGCATGAAAGCCTCAGGTCTATGTCCAAATTGTTGGCCTTGCTCCCAGGTAGAACCAGGCAACTGCTCCTGCCCTTCTGCCACCTGGAGAGGGGTTCATACCCAGATGAAATCCAGGAATAGCAGGAGGGTCATCCAGTGTTCGAATTTATTATCCTCTGCTACATCAAGTTTATCAATCTCAATAGATTGTGCTTTTCTAACATGCTTCATCCCCCACTTTACCACTGGGGCTGTAAGAGGTGGTGGCTTTTCACTGGTCCTTAAATTTAGACTCTGAACTTATTAGTTTTGTCATGTCCTGGTGGTAATATATGGTTGTGAGAGCTGGACCATTAGGAAAGCTGAGTGCAGAAGAATAGATGCCTTTGAGATGTGGTGTTGGAGAAGAGTTTTGAGAGTCCCCCGAACAGTGAGGATAACAAATAGGTTGATCTTAGAAGAAATCCACCCTGACTGCTCCCTAGAAGGTGAAATAGTAAAGATGAAGATGAAGTACAGTTGTACCTCGCTTAAAGAGCATAATTCGTTCCCCAGATTGCTCTTTAAGCGAGTTTGCTCTTCAAGCGAAACACCATTGTAAATGACCAATTGTGGGGGGGATTGCGAACCCCAATTTATTTGTTAAGCGAATTTTTGGTTGGTTTTATTTGTTAAGCAAAGCAAACATTCAGAGAAAACTCTGCTCTTTAAGCGAGTTACTCTTTAAGCGAGGCGCTCTTTATGCGAGGTTTGACTATACTTTGGACATCAAATGAGAAGAGAGGATTCACTTGAGAAAGCCTTGATGCTGGGAAGGGTGGAGGGCAAAAGAAGAAGGGGGCGGCCAAAAATGAGATGGCTAGATGGTATTGTAAACACAATGGGCAGAGCTGGGCAGGTTAAACACAGAGCTGGGCGGGTTGAGGAGGATGGTGGAGGGCAGAGGTGCACGGCAAGCAATGGTCCATGGGGTCGCAAAGGGTCAAAATCAACTGTGTGAGTGAACAACAACAAAATTACTTCAATATTGAATTTATGTTTATTTTTCTTCTCTAGCTGCCCAACATCCCATGTTTTATAATCGCTTCTTCATTCCTAAATATGTGTTAATCTTATTTGAGGTAATATTACGATTGATTGAACTTCCATGGCACTTTTAAAATTGTGTTGTCATTAAGGCATTTAGAATTAATGTTCTGCATGATTTTGTACTATTTTGAAATTAACCAGAAGAGGAAAACTATTGTAATCAGTGGTGTGTTTTTTTCTGTTTTCTCTTTTAATTATGCTCACCACATAGCATCATTTATAAGCATTAGTTTCTATTGTGTTCATTCCTAATGCACCAGACCAAAACAAAACACAACACAAAACCACCCTATTCTATCTGAGAAAAATAAAAAATAAAAAGTTCTCGGAGCATATGTACTTTTAGATCAGGGGTTGGCAACCTACAGCTCATGGGCTGGATCCAGCCCATGGTGCCAAATCATTTGGCCCATGCCCTCCCTCCCGCCACCACAGCCAGAATTGGCCATGAACTCATTTATGGCTGTTGAAAACGCATTTATGGCAGCTGTAAATGGTGGAGGGACCACCAGTCCAGCTCCCTCAACTGCCTAAGGGAGTGTGACCCGGCTCCCAAATGTAAAAGGTTGGTGACCCCTGTTTTAGATAAAATACCATCACAATACAATGATATTTATTTCTGCTGCCCACATTTGCTTGGTAATAAGAATTCACTATAGGAAAGGAATTATCTACATTTATTGTTAAAATAACAAAATGAGCAACTGTAAACATATGCATGATTAGGTGTCTGTTCCCCACCTGTACATTCTTCTTCTGTGTCTAGGCCAGACGTGAATCTGCCAAAATGAAACCACCTTTTGGTGAGTTCATTCTGCAGTTCCTTTCACCTGACCTAGTGTGAGAAAGATTATCTGGCAACACTAGGTTGCCATTACTAGGATACACCCGATTGTGGCTCAAAAATATCACAATCTTCGAGCAGGTTCTTGCTGTGTACCCCATCCGTGCATTAAAAATGAGGAAGAAATAGAAGATGGTCTGAGGAGCAGCACCATGGAATGAATGGCAGAGATGCTAGGCTGGTTTGCCCCATAACTTATCATCCTGCAGGCCAAGGTTGGGAGAAAGAATGGGGCAGCATCTGCCAGATGCTGGCCCCTTACCCGCCTGGCTTGAGGAAGGAGGAACACCTGGGGAGGGCCAGTGTCTGTTTAAAAACAGCTTGCTGCCGGACACTGACCCATTACCCACCCAGTCTGAGGAAGGAAAAACAGTTAGGGAAGGCCGGTTGCTGGTTCAGGAGATGATGGTCCCTTTGCCACAGTTGTCAATGTGTGTGTTGGTCTTTTACGTTTTACTGCACTGTTATCTTTTATGGTATTGTTATATTTTATTGCATTGTTATATTTATTGCATTGTTACATTTTATTATATTGTTATATTTTATTGTACTGTAAAGTTTGATATGTTGTGATTTTTGTGAGCCGCCCTGAATCAGCGTATGTTGAGTGGGCACCATACAAATCGAGTAAATCAAATCAATTAAATCAAATCAGGAAACCATCACTTCTCCAAAACCCCTAACCAAGATTACACACACACTCGCAAAACTTTTTCTGAATTGGCGTCTCCACCTAGAAAGCTTTCTTATCTTCTCTTTTTTTAAAAAAATGAAGACAACATCTCTCAGGACCAGATTCTTGTGTGTGGAACACAGGTGTACAGAAACTGCAAGACTGTTAATAAAAAAAAAATAAGGCTGAACTCCTCTGGTACTCCTGAAAAGTAATCTCTCACCTTCTCTCCTCCCACCCCTTTCTGAATTGTCTTTTTTGGCACCTCCATCCAACTGCAGGATTTCAGTAAATCATGATGGTTAAGTTGACACACTAGTTGCCTACAGGGACTCTTTCCCCCACCTCTCTGTAGCACTGGAAGAACATATTCTTTCCCAAAGCGGTATTAAATCAAGGTAGTAGCTGCCATATATGCCAATACCAATAGGTTTAGGTCTTAAACTATAACACCCTGGGGAGAAACTCATGCACAAAGGCCATAGTATATTTTAAGATTAGCTTTGTGCAAAATACACTACACTGCAATAATGGTTTCAGTGATATTCTGGACCCCTGTAATAAAATATATCTGTATTAAGGTGAGCAAATGAATTTGCCAGCTGTGGACTTCACTTCTGTACACAAACGGCCAGAACAGGTAACAGTGTACAGTCATGAACTATTAGAGAGAGTCTGTCAGGGCTGATATATTTTTAAGCAAGTGCCCAATTGTTGGGGATAAATGTTTGGAACCCTACCAGCACAGACAGTGCCTACCAAAGAGTCATAGGGCTCCAGTACATTGCTCCAATACATTGCTGTAGTTACAGCGCCAAGGTAAATCCAGAGTGATTGTGGTTCAAACCCTCACTCATCCATGATGCTCTTTGAGCCTAGCCCCCTTCATAGGGTTGTTGTAATGAGAGAGTAATGAGAGCCCCGTGAAAGAATGGTGGAATAAAAATAGTGTTGGATCCTCACATAGCCATTATTTAGTTTTCTTATTCTTGTTATGTGCTGTCAGGTTGGAAGTGACTTATAGTGACCCTATAGGGCTTTCAGTGTTAGCTCAGTATTTAAGAAGTGAATTTACCAGTTCCATGTCACAGTGAGTTTTCCACAGCTGATCGGGGATTTAAACTCAGGCCTCTTGAGTCCTAGCCCATCATTCTATCCGCTACACCACACTGGGTAACCATGATAAGATTGGAGTCATTAAAATCAGTGAGATTAAATTTAGTGATTACTAATTTAAGCTCCATTGCTTTCAGTGGAATTACTCTAAATATAATTAAATTTGAATTCAATCCATTCACCGTACATAACATATTAGAACATTGACCATGCCTATATATAAAGTAGTATTAAATTAACAGTACTGTATAGCATTTCTGCACAAAATGTGGAATTTTTCTATGAAAAACTGGGTTTCCCTAATGCTTGAATAGACAATTGTAAGCAGGAAACCACTATGTTACTGAAAAACAAGGCAAACAATGACCCACAGGCCTTCGGGAAAATGACTATGAGGAGGAACCTGTTCAGAAGTGAAAACACCATTGTGAAATCACCCTCCAGCCTGGAAAATGCACCTGGTTCAGAATTCTGAAAAACCGACTCTTTAGGAAGGCCTTTGTTATGAAACTATGGAAAAGTAACTTTTGGAAAACTCCCAGATATCCTACAGCCCAGAGAGTAGCTTGTAACTTCCCACCAAACTTGCAATCTTGCACATTGTTGTTACTGATGAAGATGAGTCATTATGCTTTCAGTGTTGTCAGTTTTAGAGTCTTTTAAGCTATGTTTCTGCCCATGGGGTTTTCTTGGCAAGGACACTGGAGTGGCTATGGCTGTGAGAGCCATAAGGAAGGCTGAGCTCAGAAGAATGCTCTTTGAACTGTGGCACTGGAGAAGACTCTTGAGAGTCCCCTGGACTGCAAGGAGATCAAATCAATCAGTCCTAAAGGAAATTAACCCTGACTGCTCCTTGGAAGGACAAATACTGAAGCTGAAGCTCAAGTACTTTGGTCACCAAATGAAAAGAGAGGACTCACTGGAGAAGGCCCTGATGGTAGGAAAGATCAAAGGCAAAAGGAGAATGGGGAGGCAAAGGATGACATGCAGTGGTGGGCAGCCAAAAATTTTACTACCATACTGTGGGCGGAGCCAACATCAGGGGTGGAGCCAACATCATGATGTCATGGGCAGAGCCAATGATGTGGGCAGAGCCAATGTAAAAAACCCATAAAAATAAGTACACATAAAAATAAATAAAAATAGACATAAAACACATAAAAATACACATTAAAATAAATACACATTAAATACACATTAAATAGAGATAAAAACACATAAAAATACAAATTAAATACACATAAAACACATAAAACACACATTAAAAATAAATACGCATTAAAATACACACCCACACCCCACATCCAAAGGTGAGTCACTTACCCTGGGGAGCAGGCTATAGGGAACTTCAGGCTAGCAGCTTCCGTTCCTCCCCTGCTTGGGAAGACAGCAAGGAGGCCACACATGCACGCAAAATGCTGTAGGCGCACATGCACACCAAGTGCTCGGCGTACATGCGCAGTAGGGGAACCGGCAAAAAGGTAAGCCCATAAGGTGGTTCCCCCCAAAGCCACTACCAGTTCTCTGGGACACTGGGAAAAGTTACTACCGGTTCTGGCGAACTGGTGTGCACCTGTTGCTGCCCATCACTGATTAGATGGCTAGATGGCATCTTTGACACAGTGGGGGGTAGATCTGGGCTGACTACCAAGGATGACAGATGACAAAGGAGCCTGGTGTGCTGTTGTCCATGGGGCCACAAAGGGTCAGATTTGACTGTGTTACTGAACAACAACTAGCTATGTTTCATAAAGCAATTTAGCAAATCTTTCGGAGGCCCAAAGTTCAGGGACTGAAACAACACACGTGTTTGTATCTAATGTGGTTTAAGCACTGTTATATAATATCAAAAATGTACACCTATGTTTGCCACTCTGTGTCACTGACAAAAGAAGAAATTATTACTATTCAAAAAGAGCAGAGAATCTGGGTGAATATTTGCATTAAATTTGAATATGTTGATCTGTAAATATAAATACAAAATTACAATTATTAGAACTTGAACAGAAATAAACACTCTTCTCTGCCTGTATAATTTGATGTTCAGGTGCTGGTACCTGTTGATTAACAGCATCATGTCCTTGACTGTGTTTTTTATGGTTTTTTATCTTTCACATAGACTTGGACTGGCCTGCATTTGAAAAGGTGGTGCTTTCAAACACAGAGTTGCCCTTTGTTAAACAGAACATACAACTACTCTCACAGACTCAGCTTAATTTCCTAAATTAATAACTCTTTAACTTCCTACCTCAGGGCAGATAAGAAATCATGACAAGTTTGAGATGCTGATAAGGAAAGAGATGGTGGAGACTTTGTAGCATGGTGCCACTGACTTTTCTTTGCAGCAAAACAGCAGCTAAAAAGTTTGTCCATTCAGAATGAGGAGTAAGGTAGAAGATCTAGATTTGACAGAAAGGTAGAATAAAGGTTTCCAGAATGTTGATATCACAACATTCTTTTTCTTTAGTGTCACAATAATATTCAAATCAATCTCTCATGGATCTACTTCTATGAATTTCAAACATTCTGATATAATGCACTCGCTTAAAAGTACTTTTCTTCTTCTCTGAAGATAATAAGGTGGTGATATATATCTACACCACAATGTCTGAATAATCATTGTAGCCATAATTCTTTCCCACCAAACTGGGACAGCCACATGACATCACTGCATTCTTCAAACTGTGGATGTGTCGGATAGGGCTGTTAAGGAGGCCATGGCCCCTGTGGAATCCCCGTCTAGGGCAGGCAGCCTCCTTCTTTTTTCCCCTTTTCCAGTGGCTCCGCAAGCTGGAGCTCTTTGGGCTGGTGCTCCAGTGTGCCTCTGCTTGCACTGTTGCTCAAGGTGAGCCAACGGATTTTTGCAAAGAATTAATTCACGGCCTCCCTACCTTTCTTTCAATTATCCCGCTTGCAAGTATCTCCCCCTCAATGGCAGGATTCTCAGGGTGCTGTTTTACCTTCGCTGCTTGCAAGCAGGATAATTGAAAGAAAGGCAGGGAGGCAGTGACTTAACTCTTTGCAAAAATCCCTTGGTGGTGGTGGTGGGGGGGTGATCTTGCTTCCTTTGGTTCAATTTAAAAATCTGGGACTTTTACATGTTTTTTCTTGAACCGGTTGGGACAATTTTCCCGAGCTTGAATCTGGGAAATCCTGGAAAAAATGGGACATATGGCAACAGTGATGGGATGTCAAATTTTTTACTACCCCACTGTGATGTCATGGATGTTGTGGGTGGGGCCAATGTCATGACATCATGGGCGGAGCCAACATGACATCATGACATTGTAGGTGGAGCCAAAGAAAAAATATCAAAAATAATAAAATAATAAAATAAATAAAATAAAATAAAAATAAACACACACACACACACACACATACACACTCCTCAACCCAGCCACCCAGCCACCCACCCACCCGCAACACAAACCTATAAATAAATTAAATTAAGTAATTAAATACCATATATGCCGGGGTACAAGACGACTGGGCGTATAAGACAACCCCCCAACATTTCCACTCAAAATATAGAGTTTGTTATATACTCACTGTATAAGACTGCCCCCTCTTCCGCACACCTTCCACACACCAAATAAAGCATAAAAGAACATCAGATTTGATTTCAACATGTTAACTTATATTCAAATGCTTATGACATGCAGAAAAACTGTCACAAGGCTGTATGTTATCAAACATGTACAGTAAACATAAAACAGTGCAAGTTTATTAAATGTAATTCACCAAAGACAATTCACTAAAGCTGAATGGAACAATAAACCTATGGGAGCTGCCATGCTGTTTGTTTTCTAATCTGTTAACCAAACTGGAACTGTCAATGATAGAAGGAAGATAACAAATAGAGGGAGAGAGCAAGTGCCAGGCAAGTCCCTAGCAAGTTTGATGGTGTGACAGTTTCCCTTTAAAAGCCTTCAAACTCCTGTTCATCATCTGATATTAAAAGTTGTTATCTGATAGGACCTTAACATTATTCGATGCAATTCTCCTCCCCAGATTGCTTAACGTTATGCAAGGTAAACGTTATCCGAGGTAAACGTTATCCAAGGTAAACGTTATCCAAGGTATTACTGTATTTTATTCAACTAAAGTGCACCCAGCGTACAAGATGACCCCCCCCCCCACTTGGAGGCATGTTTTTCAGGGATAAAAAGTCATCTTATACTCCAGCATATATGGTCAATAAATTACATAAAAATTACATAAAAATACACCTACCCACCCAAAGACCCACCCACCCACACCAACCACAAATCAACCCACCCCAAACACAAAGCCATCACCTACCATGGGTTGACTCATCGGGGAGCAGCAGAGGCAGTGGTGTGGCGGTGCTGCGGCAAACCGCCATTGCGGCAAACAGCCGCAATGGCACGGTGGCCTGGCAGCCTGGTGTGGCATGGCTATGAAAGGTCGCTGCCACTTATTCAGGTGCTGCCTGCGCCCTTCCTTTCCTGGCAGCCAAAATGGCTGCTGGGAACTGCGCATGCATCAAACCTCCATTTGATGCATGCACAGTAAAAAATAGAACTGTGCATGCATCAAATGGATGTATGACGCATGCACAGTCCCAGGAGCCATTTTGGCTCCAATTTTGAAAAAAAAAAATTCTGCTTGTGAGGCATCCAAACTAGACGCCTCAAAAATAATAATTAACAATCCCAGGTGATTACTAAACCCCCCCCCCAGAGAACCACCCAGGATTGTTGCTACCGGTTCGGGCAAACCAGTGCGAACCAGCAACAGCCCACCACTGCATGGCAACCCTAAGCCAACAGCAACTCATGACCACCTCTCTCTGAAATTTTGGGGCATGGGACCTGTTCTGGTGGAGAAAAAATATGTGGAAGGAACATAATTTGCAGTATGCAAATAATAAAATATTATGGGCAGAAAGCAGTAATGACCTCAATTGGCATAGTGAAAATGAAGGAAATCCATAAGCAGAAGTGCAAATAAACAAAAATCAAGACTAGAGAACAATTCCATAACTTTAATGTTGTCAGTGAAGAAGATGAAATTGTTAAAGATTTTGTGTAACCCAGTTCATCAATCCAAATAGAGATTGGTCTTTGATGGGGAGAAAGATTACAGATTGGGATCGTGGGATGCTGGGCTGATTTAGATTTCCCATTGCATCATGTGATCAATGCAAAAAAGTGTGAATCTACCAGCTTCAAGTCCATAGTATTTCCCATTCATTCAATTCAATTGATTCATTCATCCATTCATTGTGATGTAGTCAGGCTTTGACCTGGTGTAAAAGTGTGTGACTGGAGACCAAGACAAAGGTCATCAAAGATCATGCATTTTCAGTTACTGTGTACAGATGTGAAAGCTGGACTGTTAGGAAAGTTGAGGGAAAAGACTGATTCATTTGAAATGTGGTGCTGGAGGAGAGCTTTGTGTGCACTATGGGCCACCAGACAGACAAACACATAGGTTCTTCATTAAATCAAGCCTGAGTTCTCTTTGCAGGCAATAATGATGAAACTGAGGCTATCATACTTTGAGCACATCAAGAGAGGACTCACTGGGATAAACCAATAATACTGGGAAATGTTGAAGGCAGTCAGAAAATGGAGAGACCAAATAATAGATGAATTGACCCCATAAAGAAAGCCCCAGTGTTGAGTTTCCAAGAGCTGAGCAGGGCTGTTACAGACAGGATATTTTGGAGGTTATTCGTTCATTGGTTTGAGTTGACGGCACTGAGCAACAAGAACATACTGACTGAGCAGAAGCAATGAAGCCATTTTTCATATTGAGGAATGAAGATGAATTCTTTACAAAGAGAGAAGAAAGAGTAGTGTCATCCATTCTGAACCATAGCATTTCATGGAATAGATCACTGCACACCTTTTAGAGCTGACTCTAAACTACCACACCAGCACACCCCTGGTGTAATAGTATCCCAGAATCTGTGGAAATGACATTCTGAGTTGTGGAGAGAATTCTACACATGCTCAACCAAACATACCTTGAATAAATTCTTATATCTTCCTACTCAGTGACAGAAGATGGTAGGTGCAATTAGCATCTACAGAGACATGAGGGAAGTGTGTTAGCATATCCTTCCATGGTAACAGTTTAATATTTCCTGAATTGGGCTTTTATCTCTAATAACTCCCTCATCTCCCCTTTCCTAATTTATCACCTGGTTTTAGCAATTCCCAAGCAGTTAGGTGCTTACCTAGCAGTGCCATCTCCTGGAAATGGAACAGAAATACAGAAACATTCGTTTTGTGTCTTAGTTGTTTCTCACAACATTACAGGAACAGGTTTCCATCTCAAAACATCTGTAACGTCCAATGGGTACAGACTCCCTTCCCATTTTGTCCCTAAGGAATACTGCTGTTGGGGACTTCCAAAGGAAATACTAATGCTATTTGCCTCTTTATCAATCTAAATTGCAAGTAGATAAATAGGGACCACTTCAGTGGGAAAGTAAACAACATTCCATGCACTTTGGTGTCTAGGCATGCCTGCCACATGTCCACAGAAACATCTGCAGATGCAGACAGCTCTGGCTCTTCGGCTATAAACAGAGATGAGCACTGAACCCTAGAGTCAGACTGGCTTTTGAGCAAGGGTGACCTTTAGCTTTACAATCTAAAACCAACTCTTTATTATGGGGGTAGTAGCACAAACATAAGCTGTTAAGTGAGAGATAAAGCAACTTCAGCTAAGCTGCTGGATGAAGTTTTATTGGCTGTTTGTAATGCCTCTAGATTTCTTCTTCTTCTCTGTTTCCCAATTTTCTACAGCAAGCAGAGGCTGTTCCTTAAGGAGGGGAATGCCTCAAACCTTTAAAACAGCCAAGAGATTACAAGAGCTGAGCAGGGCTGTTAACGACTGGACATTTTAGAGACCTCTCCTTCATAGAGTCACCATAAGTCAGATTCAATTGAATTGCATATTAACAAGAAACAACGCGGCTACCTTTTTACTTTGGCAGTACTACCTGCAGTTCTCTATGGGAGTGAAAGATGGTCATTAATGAAGCTGAGGAAGAACTATCAAGAGCTGTAAGAGCCGTGGAAAGATCAATGCTAAAGGTATCCCTTCGCAACCACATCCCCAATGCCCAGATAAAAAAACAAAATGGAATCAACGAAGCTGTTGTCATTCGAGTATCATAAACGGAAATTGCGCTGGGCTGGACATGTTTATTTATTTATTTTATTGAATTTATTTCTTGAATGACAGATGGGGGTTGGACAGCAGCAGTCACTGAGTGCAGTGGTGGGATTCAGCAGGTTTGTACCAGTTTGCCAGAACCAGTAGCAGAAATTCTGGCTGGCACCACCCACCCAAGTTTTGAAATAAAGTAGTCCTAATTTGGGTGCAACACAGGGCTTTCCCCCTGGCCATGCCCACCAGACCACACCCACAGAGAAGGTAGTAAAAAAATTGAATCCCATCACTGACTGAGTGGTATCCCAGATAAGTAAAATGGCCCATAGGCAGATCACCCAAAAGATGGAAAGACTCAACTGTGAAAAGTTTTGTTTGAACTTGGAGAAGAAGAGTGTAGCAGTGAAAGGAATGGAAAGTGAGTTGCAACCACCATGGTGATCTGGTCAATTAAGGATCAAGGATTAACAGCAGCAAACCTGAATTCCAGGAGAACTTGTCTCATAAAATTCATAGCCTGTCAACATTTGATTTTAAGTCCCAGATCAAAACTACAGCTTCTCTTTTTTTAATTTTGATGTTTTCCAGTATAAATTTGTATCTTCTGCTTACCATGACTTATAAGGCTCCTTGTTCTAGGCAGTGCTTTGTTATTTCAAATGACTTTTGTGACCATTTGCCATCTAAAAGTCTTTAATGGCATTAAGCAATCTTAGGGTCTCAATTCACAAGTCAGGTACAAACTTTTAAATAAAAGAAGGTGGTTATCCTCCTGCTGTAAGCTACAGCAAACCAACAGCAACAGTGCATCCATTTTAACAACCTGGAAAGAGTTATTGTTTGCAATAAGTATGCTGTAAATTGGCCGTTTCTGCTGTCAGTTGTGCACTGTGACTACACAAAGAAAAACAGTTTGCTCTCTAACCTGTTAATAGCTACAAGACGGCTCTTGACTTGACCTGGCCCTGAGCTCCTTGGGGTAAAAAACAATCAGGAGTAACACAAGTTGAACAAGGAATTCTAAAGCAAACTCAGGGTGCGGAGCATGTGGGATGGCACATTTTAAATAAGGACAAGACTTAGAGCAGAAGAGGTGGAGGTGGAAAGAACAATGTCCTTCTTTGATTAGAGATAGCAATTAAATTGGCCAGTATGAACCCCACATGTAGGAAACAGCTTGACAGAGAAGATGCACAGCACAAAATAAGAAATAGTCAAGAACATAATCTTGAAATGCACAGACCTTCCTGCAGCTTTACTGGTAATAATAATAATTTCGTGTCAGAAATTATTCTGGGTTGAAAGGATTTTTACTTGATGAACTCTGCTCAGGAGACTCCCGAATGAGGCTCCTTCCATGTTCCCAAGATCTTTTCCCACCGAAGTGGTCCCTGTTTATCGACTTGCAATTTCTTGCCTTTGAACTGCTAAGTTGGCAGAAGCTAGGACAGAGACGGGCGTTCAATCCATCTTGCAGTACTTGGGTCTCGAACTCCCAACTTGCTGACCTTCCAGCTAATTAGGCGAGCTTTTTAGCCACTGAGCCACTGCAGCCTTTAGCTTTACTTGTTGTTCAGTCGCACAGTCGATTCCGACCCTCTGCGACCCCATGGACCACTGTCCGCCAGGCACTTCTGTCCTCCACCATCCTCCTCAACTCGCTCAGCTCTCTGCCCATTGCATCCACAATACCATCTAGCCATCTCATTTTTGGCCGCCCCCTTCTTCTTTTGCCCTCCACCATTCCCAGCATCAAGGCCTTCTCAAGTAAATCTTCTCTTCTCATTTGATGTCCAAAGTACTTTAGCTTCATCTTTACAATTTGACCTTCTAAGGAGCAGTCAGGGTTGATTTCTTCTAAGATTGACTTATTTGTTCTCCTCGCTGTCCAGGGGACTCTCAAAACTCTCCTCCAACACCACATCTCAAAGGCATTTATTCTTCTGCGCTCTGCTTTCCTAATGGTCCAGCTCTCACAACCATACATTGCCACCGGTAGTACCATTGCTTTGACTATGCAAATTTTTGTTTGCAATTTGATGTCTCTACTTGTCACTATGCTCCTCAGGTTTCTCATCGCTTGCCTCCCAAGAATCAGTCGCCTTTTTATTTCATGGCTGCAATCACCATCTGCAGTGAGCTTCGATCCTAAGAAAGTAAAATCTGTCACTGCTTCCACTTCTTCCCCATCCATTTTCCAGGGACTGATAGGGCCTGTTGCCATGATCTTGGTTTTCTTTATATTGAGTCTCAAGCCAGCTTTTTCACTCTCTTCTTTCAACCTAATCAGGCGCTTCTTTAGGTTCTCCTCACTTTCTGCCATTAGGGTGGTATCATCTGCATATCTCAAATTGTTAATGTTTCTCCCAGCAATTTTGATCCCAATTTGTGATTCCTCCATCCCTGCATTGCACATTATGTCTTCTGTGTATAAGTTGAATAAGCAGGGTGACAAAATGCAGCCTTGTCTTACTCCTTTTCCTATTCCAAACCACTCAGTCATTCCATATTCAATCCTAACTGTTGCTTCTTGATTCATGTACAGATTTCTCATGAGGCATATAAGGTAACATGATATCTCAGAGATGACTATCTTTAATAACATCATCTCTTATCAGTGTTGTGACGATATATGGACTTTTCCCTACTATAAACCATTCACAGACTTGGGAGCACCACTCAGAAAAAGGTACTCCCAATCATATTGATAGCCAATATACCAATAGTAAATACAATCTCCAAGTGTGGATTCTAATGTAGCTAAAACTCTGGTTTATCATCCACAAACTGGAGGCTGATGGAGGAAAATAGTGGTGAACAGTAATGAAGAATGGGATTTTCTGTAAAAGGGTATGACTAGCTAGCTGGTACCATGAAAAGCTGTAATAGAACACTGTAACATTTTAGTGCAGTTCCCACTTGACCCTGCATGGAAGAAAGAGAAGACTAGGAATATGGTTACAACAAGAATGGTTAAAATCTGATTAACCATATGCAGAGAAAATAGACAAAGGTGGAAGGCAAACCCTCAGAGCTGAAGAGATGTTACTGTTTGGCATTGCTAAGGTAAAGGTTGCCCTTGCTCAAAAACCAGTCATATTCAACTGAAAGGTTCAGTGCTCATCTCTGTTTATAGTGGAACAGCCAACGCTGTCAGTGTCTGCAGACGTTTCTGTGGATATATGGCAGGCATGACTAAACACTGGACTGCACAGAACGCTGTTTACCTTCCCACTGAAGTGGCCTCTATTTATCTACTTGCAATTTCTTGACTTTTGAACTGCTAGGTTGGCAGAAGCTGAGACAGAGACGGGAGCTCAGTCCGTCATGCAGCACTGGGGTCTCGAACTTCTGATCTGCCATCAAGTTCTGCGTCTTGCAATTGTAGGTGTAATACATATCTGTGGGTGCCAGGTAATAAGCATCCTGTCATTCTTTTGCTCTCCTTTAAAGTACTCATTTTCTTCCTTTGGACAACAGCACATGCTGAGCAAAAAGGGTTGCACGCAGCACATTCCATTGAAGATCCTTTTTGTGCCAACAGGGGATCTGGGCCAAGGGTTCCTTCTTTTTCTGGCAGCTCTCACAGCCACACAGCAGTAAGCTTTCTGCACTGACTATAATTTGTTCTCCCTACACCGTTTGGATTCCTTTTTCTGCAAAGGCAAGCATTCAGCAAACAATGTAAATGCGGAGTAAGAACCACTATTGGCAGACTATTGTTAGAGAAGCTGCCTGGCTGGCTGGTAGGAAGCTTGATCCAAGGAGGGACACAAAGGAGAGAAGGGGGGACATAGTCTTCTGCTTTCATTTTGCTTTTTTCAAAGTAAGGGAAACACGTGAATAGGTAACTCAGATGCCAGCTCTGTATGCGAGGATGGAAGATCAGACACTAAAAATCTCTGCAGTGGCCAAATAGATGGGTTTGCCTTTGACAAAAAGAAAGCTTTCAGATATGAAGAAAAGCAATCTACGCCAAGCTTTCCCCATATTACTGTACTGTATTGACTCCCAGGTAGTTGACACTTTTTCCTTTGCCTTTTTCTTTTATGGTGAGAAAAGTGCTTGGCACTCTCTTGCCACAACCATGAAAAGACAGGCATCCAGCAGGGAGGAAGATCAAAAGCAGAAGAGATCACTTTTAAGTAATCATTGCCAGGTAGCCTCTCTTAGTGAAAGCTACCGGGTGCTCGCACAGCTGGTGAAAAGACCATCTGGACATTTTCAGGAATAAAACTGAAGAATCATTCTGGTGGTTTAAGGCTGGAGGAGTTCTGTTTCCAAATTTTATTTCTAATCAAGAAATTCTGGCATACTTTCAGCTGCATTAGAGGAAATGTCTCCTTCCCACCCACACACCAAAATACCACTGGTAAAGTGAAAAATGGAAGGTCAAGTGAAGAATCAAACTACAATCAGCTAGAATATATACTATAGTAATACTTCAGATAACAATTGCCCCAGATAATGCTAAAATCAGATGTCGGGAAATTTGAGGCAAACATTTGCACCACACATTAACATAACATTGTGCGATGCAAACTTCTTTTGCCTCAAATTCCCTGACATTGATCTCTGCCCTAAAGCCCACAGGGCTGGAGACTCTGCAGGCTTTGGGGCAGAGATCTCCATTCAGATCAGCAGTTTGGTTGGGGGGGAGGCACGCGCACCCATTCTCCTCCCAATCGAACCGGTGATCAGATTGCACGCTGGGACTGCCGGGGTGTTGGGGGGGAAACCGTGTGCACGCGCAATCTAACCCCCAACACCCCGGCTGTCAGAAACAGTGCAGATCAGGTCCCTGGCCCTCAAAGGCAGCAGGGGGGGTGGAGAGTCCAAAATGGGTGGAAAAACTCAGTCGCAACGGAGGTTTTTTCACCCATTTTGTGCTCTTCGCCACTCCTGCCATCTCTGCAAGGTTGGGGGATCCGATCCATGCTGTTTCTAATGTCCCTCAACCTACCTGGGCAGTATTGCAAAGCAAAACACCAGAGAATTTTCATTGCCAGAGGCAGCAGGGGTGGCGGAGAGCCCGAAATGGGTGAAAAAACTTCATCACGATGGGAGTTTTGTTTGCACCCTTTTTGGGCTCTCCACTGTCCCTGCCGCCTCTGTGAGGGTCAGGGGACCCGATCTGCGCTGTTTCCAATGTTCTCCAACCTACCCGGGTGCTGCAATGACAGCAGATGATCGGCACTTGGGTTGGGGGGTTGAACAGGCACGCGCCCCAGTTCAACCCCCAACCCAAGTGCCAATTGTGTGCTGCAATCCGCCTGCCTCTTTGGAAAGGGCAGTGGGGATTCCACGTATGGAATACCCACTGCCCTTTCCAAAGATGCAGGCGGATCGCCCATCCCTCCTGCCCCATTCCCTTTCCTCTTCAGAAAGGGAACAGGGCTTTTTTTTAATGTTGTGCGATCAATGCATCGCACAACGATAAAAACTGGATAACAATGAGACTTGTGGAACCAAGTCTTATCGTTATCTGAGGTACTAGTGTACAAACCATCGTCACCAACATGGCTAGTAAAGGTAAAGGCCACCCTTGCTTGAAAGCCAGTCGTATCCGAATCTAGGGTTCAGTGCTCATGTTTCAAAACCAGAGCCAGTGGTGTCGGCGTCTGCAGATATTTCCATGGTCATGTGGCAGGCATGACTAGACACCAGAGTGCTCAGAAGGCTGTTAACCTTCCCACCGAAGTGGTCCCTATTTATCTACTTGCAATTTCTTGCTTTCGCACTGCTAGGTGGCAAGAGCTGGGACAAAGACGGGAGCTCATTCCGTCCTGCAATATTCGGGTTTCAAACTGCTGACCCGCTGCCTTCCAGTCAGTGTCTTAGCCACTTGAACCACTGCAGTCCCAACATGGCTAAGAACCAGCATCAAATAAATCCTCTGACACCAAAAAAGATTCCTTTAAAATTTGAAATCATGCCCAAATGAAAATAAAAAGGTAATATATATTGCACAAAAGAAATGCAAGCAAACTGATTTTGAGAGGTATATCATTTAACAACATTCAGACTAACAATAGACTTTAAATGTCAGAAACAGGAACCCAGCTAGGGACACGGTTGGATGACAAGGGAATGAAAAGGGAGCAGGGATAAAGAAATTGCAGAGCCAGGATTAATTTGTGCCTCTATTCGCTACAGATGCAAGACAAAGACCAATAGCTCATTTGGTATTTTGTAGAAAATTTAAGGAACTGAAAATGACTATGGAGACAAAGAAGTTCATGATTGTATTTATAAACAGAAGGCAAACAAAATCATTGAATTCCGATTGTACCCATCCAATTCTTGAAGAGCTCACATGACTGTTTTTCTTACAAAAATATGTAATTTGTCCTGTGGCCATTGTCCAGGGCAATGTAATTTCGTTTTTAAAAAATACAAGTCATATATGGGAGATTTTTAAAAGTGCAAACAAGTTGGCTTGAGCTCTGGTCCATGTAAATGGATCAAAAGTACTGTTCAGGAGGAGAGGACTTCCATTTTATCTTGCAGGGAAGACTTGCCTCTTGAAGCAACAGAGGGTGTGTTGTGGTGTAGACCCCCTTCTTCCAGGGGATTGGGGCGGGGGATCTTTCCTTTGGTCCACTAGAATGCAGATTTCTGGTTGATGTGGTTAGCTTTGCCTCAGATGATGTCATGATACATTTGCTGCTCAACAAGGCACAACCTCGCGTGTGTTTTCTCTTTAAACGCAATGGAGGATGCCTATTATGTCTGACTACAAACCTGACCTAGTTTTGAAATCCTTTTGAGAGACCCTTCTTCTGGCACTCGTGGCTACTGAGGCAGAACAAGCATGTAAGAACAAGTCAGCCTAACTGAGGGAGGAGTTCTCCAGAGAATACCTTCCCTAAAGAGATGTGGGAGACACCAACATGAACTAGGTCAGAGATACCAGCTTGTTAAAAACGATGTGTGTTTGTTTGTGTGGGTAATATCCTTTCAGATTTTTCATATGTAGAACCCATGCTGGGGAACTGGCCATTGTCGGGCCACGCATTTGGCTGTGTACCTAGCCAAGTGACAGGCACATCAACAAATATATAGAGCTGTTTTTGCAACTTCCATTCCATGTGAAGACAAGATACTGGTCAGGGATTTTAAAATGGTGTTCTCTTTTTAGTGTTTATGAATCTTACCTGCTTTGCACATTCTTTGTGCTGCTGCTCGTGTTGGAACGGCTTGGCACTTTTTAGTATTTAAATTGTACATCTTAACAATCAAATTAATTATTTATGTGTGGGGGTAAATCTATACCGTGCTTTTCACCGACGACCTTATATCATATCCGACAGGAAATAATTTATACATGCCCTCAAGATAAAGATGCATCCATTGTTGCCGTGAAGTCTCATCCTTATGTCTGAAGAAGCGGACTTGATCCGCAAAAGCGAACATTAAAATACAGCAGTTAGTCTTTATGGCGCCACAATGGTTTTGTCTTTATTTATCTGCCTTGTTTTTCCTCCAATTCCTCCCCTCCAACCAAGGAGCCTCTGTAATTTGCACAGGTTGTTCCTGCCCAAGACCTTTTGAGAAGAACAGCCCATGTAGAGAGTAAGTGCAGAATGACTGTCTGACTGTTTAGAAACAGAACAGAAGCAATCATTTGGGTGCTTCTGATCCTTAAGGGGCCCTGCAAAAAGCAGCAGACATTGTCATTTTTGGACACTTGTTTGGATAAGATGCAATGTCCTTCTTCTTCTTCTGTTCCTAGGCCAGGTGTGAAACTGCCAAAATGAAGCCAACTTTTGCTGGGTTCATTCTGCAGTTCCCTTTGCCTGACCTAGCGTGAGAAAGGTTAGATGGCAACACAAGGCTGCCATTACCAAGGTACGTCCGATTGTGGTCCAAAAATACCACAATCTTCAAGGAGGCTCTTTCTGAAACATCCTGCCACATTTTAATGAAATGTGTGTTCAAAGTGGCAACAAAGGCTTCAGGACTAGCCCACCAAGGCTAGCCTCTCACTTTCCATCCTCCTCCTCCTCCTCCTCCTCCATTCTCTATTTTTGAGCATTCTTCTATTGCACCAACCTCTTCAAAAGCCAATAGAGCTCCATTATCTCAAAACTGTGTACATCAGAAGCCCAACATCCCAGAAGCATTGCACTCTCTCTTGTATCTTAACTTTATAAAAGGTTGGGAAAAAAATATTTCTTCAAGGGTCCTCATATCAGCTAGGGGAATCATTTGAAGAAGAGCCACAGAGATGGAAAATATATTTATTGCAACCATATTGGAAACTGCAAGAGCTTGATGTACAAACCATAAGTTTATTCCCCTCCCTGCCCTCAAGAAATCAAGCTAATAGTTAACTTCAAAGCCACTGGTGTTATTTAAAGCATCGTCACTGAAAAGACAAACTTAGTGAAAATTCCTAGTTAACTAAATAGACAAGTGTATCTCCAATATCAGTTGTCCGTCCATTCTCAGTCAGGCGGACCCGTTTTTCTGCGAGGTCTATGTGAAATACTGCTTGGTCATAAATGGGAGACTTTTCAACATCTTCTTTTCCCAGCACAGGAACCCGGCGAGGGCCAAGGAGCGGGTCATCGAATCGCATGAGTCTCACTTTGGAGAGATCTGGGGAAAGTGTTTTTAAAAAGCATTTGTCAGATTTTTTTTTTTTACATGAGTATATCACAGTAAGGCTGATACAAGATACTTACACAAGGACTGTTGGGTTTAACAACCTGGGCTAAAACTGACTGCATGGTTTGCTTCAATAATGTCTCAAAAGTTGTTTACAATGTACTATTTCAAGCCAGTTGCTTCAAACGCTACAGAAGCACTTAATTGCTAAAGCTTAATTAAATGACAAACCAGCCGAGGCATGAAGCATGTTCCCCTCCTATTGGAAGTTGGATATTATCATAACGCTTTTGGTTTTGCATGCAGCAACCTTACACAACTAAATCGTGTTGCATCCAAACCAATCTTCCAGATTCTTCAACCACTAAGCTTTTCTCCTTCTTACAACTCTTTCCCACCTTATTTTACCTTCAATCATTAGCTGCAACAATCTGTGCCTTTTATTTCTTGCCACATGACAAATGTATTCTAGCTTCCTGCATGCTGTGTGCTTTATGATTTCTTGATGTTCATTCATTTACCTTAGTTGTTTCTGTTTATCACCTTCTCAAATTAAAAAAAAACCCTTAACATCTGATGATAATAACTCTGCTTGGCTACTTCATAGTTTTGGGATATACTCATGATCTTAGTGAGTCAACTATATTTCTTCTCTGTGCAATATGGGTTGTAGCTGAAACAATGGAAGAGTTATGTTTTTTTATGACTCCTCCAGCCCAGCCTAATTTCACAACCATGATTTCAGCAATCTGATTCACATTTTTTTATGCTCTGAAATTAATCTGAAGCAGAAGTGTCTAACACAAGGGAATGGTTTTATATTGTTGTATAGATCATCACTGCTGCTATACTACATGCGAAGGATACCTTCAGGATTTTTGGTACTCAGATATGCAAAGTGGTAGCTTTGGGAATGCTTTCCTGACATGCTTCCTTACAACAGGCAAGATGGCAAAAAAGAAAAAAAATCCAGCTGAAATTTCAGAATCCTCTACATTTTACTTACTTGCTTATTTATACACCCAGCCCCACTTAGTGACAAACCACTAATCTGGGTAGTAAATAAAGAAAACATAAATATAAACACTCAGTCACAACCCAGTACTAACCCCAACTTGCATACACCACAAGTTACATAAAATTTGACTTATGTAATGGTTTTGTGCTAAAACCATGTCCCAATTTACATAATCCAATTTCCTAATGGTTTGCTTTGAGTTACATTTAAAAAGTCATTTTTCCTATGGGTTTGCTTCTATTTATGTAAAAATTCATTTCCCTATGGGTTTGCTTCAATTTACGTACAAAATTCATTTTTTTCCCCCTGTGGGTTTGCTTCGAGTTATGTAAAAAACAATTTATGTAAAAGCCTATGGGATTGACTTTTTATGTAAATTGGGGGTTTACTGTAATTGGGAGTGACTTGAAACAATAGTTAATTTAAAATACAGTAGTAACTTTCCAAGTTAATAATTTTAATCCACGATAATACAATTTTGGCAGGTCTGGGAGCCAATTTTTAAGACCCCTGCACATTCCATGGGCCACACACCCATCCAAATGAAGTCCAGAGGCTACTGCTGGTTTTGAAAGAAGGTGCAAGGGAGCAGTATGCATTGTTCTAAAGGAGAACTGTATATCCTGGTAGATTCCAAGATCACACATCATCTTTTTAAAAGAAGGGATGTTGGTTAGAGTGGATTGTCTTCTGGAGGCTGAAAAATCAGGAATGTAATCCACAGCAGACCATGTGGTACCCACAATGTTAACTGGGACTCCTTTAAACTGAGTTTCACAGCTACCTGGGAGTTGAAACATGCAAAATTACAACAAGCAAATAAACATGATTGGATAGTAACTTAAAAGCAGCTATTTAACCATATATTAAACAATGTGTGTTTTGATTACACGTTTAAACAAAGAAAACCTATCTATGGATAATCCAAAGATCTCAGTTCATCTCTCTTGGTTTCTAACTGTGCTCAAATGATTGGCCGAACTGTGTGTTCTCTTTTCAACTCCTGCCCCAAATGAATGTTGTTTTTTCTAAGATGCCTTATCAACCTGACAACCCTGAGAACTGACAGTGAAAGGTGATGATCCCCAAATGGATTAAATCCCACTTGAATCCATCTTGATGGAGAGCAGCAGCTTCATCAATAATAGCCTGGGGCCAATGAGGACTTTCTGTGCCAAAAGGGCTCAGGACCAGAAAGTGGCTTGTGGAAGTAGATCAGTGGTACGGGGGATCATGCTGTGATGCAGAAGGCAGATGAAAGGCCACTGCATTATAGTCTCAGGACAGTCTTCATGGCTGATCACCATGAGGATCGCCAATATTTGGATTTGGATATGGCAGAAGAAGTATATATAGCTTCTCTCTCTCTCCATATATATTATATTTTGTTCCTCATAAGTAATACTTACATCTAGAAGGGGAAGGAAGTGCATTTATAATCAATATACAGTGGAACCTTGGTTAATCTAATGAATGCGTTCTCTGGGACGTTTCTTACAGTGAAAATTAACCGAATTTCCCATAGGAATGCATTGAACATCAAAATACACTAACCGAAAAGCGGTTTCCCATAGGAATCCACTGAAAACCCAAATACATTAACTGAAAAGCGGTCTCCCACAGGAATGCATTGAAAACTAATTAATCCATTCCAGAAAAAAATCCATAAGCTGAGCCACTATTTTCTATGGGATTTTTATGTTAACTGAGCTGTTCGTTAACCGAAGTTCCACTGTAGATTTCATGCAAATGTAAGGGATAGAAAGACAATGAATTTGTTTTGCACTATTCTTTTCCAAAGAACTAAAACCTGCAAGAGTTGTCTGCTTCAGTGTTAGATAAAATTCCCTTCCCCCCTCCAAAAAGTCCCTTCTAAAAGTTTAAGCAATTTCTCAGCAACAACTGCAAAATGGAGCTTTCTAATGAGCCAGCTATTTTAGACTACCTCGGTTGCTGCTGTTGCACTACTAGCTTTTATCAGGCAATCTTTTTTTAAGTGCCTGCCTAACAGTGACATCTTCTGGAAACAATGTTTTAAAAAGAATTACTGATTTACTCCCAATTGCTTTTCATTCACTTCAAACAATCAGGTTGCGGGTCTATAGTAATTGCCTGCCTGAGCTAGAACAAAAATTTTTTAGGGGTTGTTGTTGTTGTTTTCCTTTGCGAGGCAAGTTATTTATTTCCTCCTCTCTTGCTGTTATGTGAAAACACATTTTCCTGCTGTAATATAAAAATTGTCTCTTTCCCCAAGATCAAAACACACAAACTGTTAAAGAGATGAGGAAAATAAATTATCTTTCCTACTTGGAAAAGTTTTGACAGAGACATAATACTCCCACTTGGTTCACGACTGCTGGAATCAGCAAAGCTACCAAGCAAGCTGGAAGCTATCTCTGTTTTTTAAAAGTGGAGACTCTGTCAACTCTGTTCAGCATAGCGGCTTGTGCTATTGAGGCTTCAGCCTTCACTTACTTTAACTGGATACCTGGGGAATAAGGCGATCATCAACTGGTTAATGGTGAGGAAATCAAAGCCCTCTCTAATTTGGGGGAAGATGGGAAAACATAAATGGACAACTGAATACTGCGGCCTTATTAGAAAACTGATCACCTGTAGTAGCAATTAGTTTTGCTAAGGAAGAGAGCAGACTAGAGAATCTGGGATGTTGCAAAGGAATAGGATGCAAAAGTATTATTTATCTAGCTCCCTCTGCCTGTCCCTTTGAAGGTTGGAAATGCAGAGGGAGGAACAGTTAAGCCCAGAACAGGGAAGCCGACTGGTAAGCCCTACAGCTGGGTAGGCGAAGTTTTTAGAGACCGAGTGTCCAAACAGAAGGGCGAGATGAACTCTGTGCTGGGGGGAGGGAGGAAGTGCTTCCATTGGGCTGCTGGGCAGAGGGGCAGGGCCAACTCTGTGCTGAGGTGACACGTGACAGCACATGTGCCAACAGAGAGGGCTTTGAGTGCCCCCTCTGGCACCCGTCTCATAGGTTCACCACCATTGCCTCTACAGCAGTGTTTCCCAAATGCTGGTGTTTGGACTTCAATTCCCAGAAGCTTAAGTCAATTCCCCAAAGCACTGATCAGTCAATATACTGGCTTAGGCTTCTGGGAACTGAAGTCCAAACACCAGCATTTGGGAAACACTGCTTTACAGCATATGTGATCATATTTTAAATGCTGCACACACAGAGGGAAATAAGAATCATCATTAACAGGTAGGCTAAAGACCGACATAGTCCTACATTCCATTCAAACAGCAGCCAATCGGCCGTATGATGGGAATTCCATGCATAAGACAGGAGGCCAGCTATACCTTCTGGCCGCAATCTTCTTGGGAAAGATCTGCCCATGCAATGGAAATGATGCCCTTGTCAGTAGTCAATGTTTGATGACTTCCTGTTTCAATGTTGGCATGTCCTCAATTAAATCTCATTGAATGTTAATCATAAGCAAAAAAATTCTTTTAAAAAGATGCCTAATAGCAGCAAACTGCTGTTGACAATGATGTCACCCTGTTGTGCAGACAGAAATGAGCAACAGGGTTGTGGCCTAAGTCTCACTTTATTCCAGTCCCTGACATACAAAGGAATATTTCTGACACTCACTGGCCATGATCTATAGCCATTCTCTCTACCAGCCACTGACTGCTTTATTTCAAGGAATTTACCCAACCCTCTTTTAAGGTTATCCTAGCTGGCAGACATCAAAGGTAGTGAACAGTCCAATTTAACAATGCAAACTAAGACCATTAGTGTGCTTCCTGGACCTCCTCATCCCAGAGGTTTGCCAAAGCCTTAGGCCAGTGGTTCCCAATGTGGGGCCCATGCCCGGCTGGGGGACTTCAATTCCCAGAAGACCAAGTCAGTACAATGGCTGATCAGTGAGGTTGGGGAACACCTCTGAACAACAATGTATGAATCACATCTGGGGCAGCAGCATTTGACAGCTAAAACAAAATCGGCAATGGGGGTGGCGGCAGCCTATTTTTAACTTCTGCAATAAACATTTTCAATCTGTATTTTAAACAGACACTCTGCAATCTATGATTTAGAACTGGGGAAAGGTTACACTGCAAATAGAGAAAGGTGACAAAGCAATCTCCAGACCGAGAAAAGCTGAGAAATTTTTAGCCCATGTGCAGGCTCAGAAGCACAGTGGATCTTTAAACACAGAAACGAGTTCTATAACAGTCTAAGATTACAAATCAGATTTTACCCTTCACTAACAAGACATAATTTGTTAAAACTAATTTCAATTCCGTATTGCAAAATAGAAAAGGCTACTCTTCACATCAGTCCAGACTTTCAGAGCTACCTCTCTAGTGCATCGGCTTTAATGCCTTTATGCTGCCAAACATTGCTGCTGGAGAAACCCTAAGTGCTTTCAGAGAAATGGAGCTAATGCTCATCACCTGTAATACTATGTAGTCAGAAATTTAAGACTTTGGAACAAATGCAGTTCATGCATTAGGAAAGTATGGGGTTTGTTGGGGGAGGGCTCCTGGCACTCCTAATGAATGAATGCAGAATTTTGCAACATTTTCCAGCCAGGGGCCGGACCTGCCCCCGACACTTCCCACCAGGGGCTGGAGGCATGCTGGTGTCCACTGCTTATGTTTTCGTCATCATCATCATCACACCCTTTATTTGGCTATTTGCATAGCATCCGCTGCTTCCCACAGCAACAGGATGCTTTTTGGAACAAAACGCTCCGTTTGGGGATTTTTTCCCTCCACTTCCCAGCTCCATTTCAGCAGCTTAAACATAGCGGTTTTTTACTTCTGGGGCCAGGCGAAGCTTAAATCAGTGCCTGGGTGGTTCTATGGTGTGAACCCAGGCACTGACACAAGCTCCACCCAGCATCAGAAGTGACCAAGCACCACACTTAAGCTGTTGAAATGGAGCAAGGAAACGGAGAAAAATCCCTGAACAGAGTGGTTTTGCTACAAAAAGTATCCCGCCGCTGTGGAAAGCGGCAGAAGCTGTTAAAACAGACAAAAAAAAGGGTGTGATTGTTACCGGCAATGATGCCGTGGTAACGTATTGGGAGGTCAGGTGGCACAAGGAGTTTCCAGCAGTGCCTGGCATGCATGAGATGCATGGGCCAGATTAGGTCCAAAGGGCAGAGGTTGTGAAGTCCTGAATTAATGTACAGTAATACCTCGGATAATGCTAAGACTTGGTTCCACAAGTCTTGGTGTTATCCGATTTTTAGTGTTATCCGATGCATGTTAAAATCCTATGGGATGAATCGGATAACATTAAAGCTCCATAGAGATACATTGTAACCGCACAGGCTTTAGCGGTTGTTATCAGATACATCCCATAGGACCTTAACGTTATTCGATCCAATTCTCCTCCCCAGATTACTTAACGTTATGCGATTTTAGCGTTATCCGAGGTAAACATTATCCGAGGTACTACTGTATCTCTCCCATTTATGCTTTAGGATCAAGTCTGGCAGAAGCAGCCAGGTACCAGTAAGGGTGGCAAATTTTAAATCTCTAATTTCAAGACTCTGAGCTGAGTTCAGTCACCATGTGAAAGTCAGGTTTAAGGATTGGCTGTTTTATTTTATTTATTTATTTATTTATTTATTTATTATGTATCATTTGTAGGTCACCTTTCACCTGATGAGGGGGTCTCAGAGCAGACCACAATTTTAAAGCAAGCAAAATTTAAAACACAATAAACTACACAGTAAAAAGTAAATGAACATTAACAATTAAAAATGCATTAAGTCAGCCATTCACAACCCCATGGGCCTAATCTGTCCCACACATATAATTAATCCAGCCCACTGTGGTCACTTGGTCACCTCTAGGATCGCCCCAGCCCTGTCCCCACCGCCTGAAGTCACGATACATCACTTACTACAGCAGTGGCAGCAATTGAGTAGGGGTCCATTTTGGGGTCTTTCCAACACTCCTCTGTGGTGCTTTGGCAAGGAGAGTGCACCATTCTGGGACTTCCTGGTTCCATACCAGGTGCCCAGGTGATGATGTCATCACCTGGGTGCCCGGCGTGGAACCAGGAAGTACTAGAATGGCACACTTTCCCTGCCAAAGTGTCATGGAGGAGCAACAGAAAGACCCCAAAATGGAGCTTTTATGCTCCCCAAAACCTCCTGCTGCCAGGAGAAGCAGTGGAGACTGTGCAAAATGCTGCCAACATCAACACAATCGCCGCTGACACTGATAAAAATGTAAACACTGGGGACAACCCACTTCTAGCCCCCTCAGCTGCATGTCAGGGCTGAGCCTGGCACGCAGGAAAACAATGCAAACTCCTGCATTAAGGGATTAAAACATCTAAAAGGTTAAAAGCAAACTTACTCAGCTAAAGGGGTACAAAGAAAGAGCCTCCTTGAAGATTATGGTACAGTAAAACCTCGCATAAAGAGCACCTCACTTAGAGACTAACTCGCTTAAAGAGCAGAACTTTCTCTGATTGGTCGTCCTCACTTAACAACTAAAAACAACCAAACACTCACTTAACAACTAACGTATTGGGTTCGCAATCCCCTCCACCAGAAGTCATAATCAGTCACTTACAATGGCAGTGGTGGTGCTTTTTCCAACTGTTTCGCTTAAAGAGCAACTCGCTTGAAGAGCAATCCCATGGAACACACTATGCTCTTTAAGCGAGGTACCACTGTATTTCTGAACCACGATCGGGCATACCCTAGGCAATGGCAACCTTGTGTTGCCAGCTAATCTTTCTCACACTAGGTCAGGTGTAAGGAACTATGGAATGAAGTGAACCTGCCAAAATGAATCCACCTTTTGGTGAATTCATTCCGTAGTTCCTTATACCTGACCTAAACACGGAAGAAGAACTCAGCTTAAAAACAAGCACCTAAGGATTCACATATGGTTACCAAAGGCCTCCCTGAAATGGCTAGGGCTCCACCTGCATCCTAAAGGGCTTGGCATACTACCAGTGCTCGAAGCCTGTGGTGCCCAAACCTTGGCCTTCTTAATGTTTTCGACTTCAGCTCCTAGAATTTCTAACCATTGGTCATGCTTGCTCGTTTGAAGTTCAAAGCAATGTTTAAAGACCACTGATAAGGGCCTTAATGGAGGCCCTAGTGTCAGACAACAAAATTCTTCCTATTATAATCAGCATTCTGAAGTTAGTTCTATGGGGGATGTGCAGGATACTGTTGGGTGAGGAAGCACATTTCTAATGATGCAATGGAAACAACACGTTTTCTAGTACATTAGTTGAGTTGGAGTTGACATCTGATTCCAAACCTAAATTTTACCTTTGATTCCTCGGTCCATTTTCATTAAACGCCTGATTACCGCATCTCGCCCATCTCCTTCCCTAATCTCAATTTTTGTAGAAAAGTGGCCATTTGCAGGTTGAGGATTTACCAGAAAGACAGACACACTGGGCTGCAAAAAATAAAATAAAATAAAAGGGGGGGGGAGAGAGAGAGAAAGAAAGAAAGAAAAGAAATAGGTCAAAGTTTGCAAGAGGTAAATATGCCTCTTAAGGAAAAGACATTTTGGAGAACTTTCATTCATAGGGACGACTTGAGGGCACTTAACAACAACAAAAACAATGTAGATAAATAAAGCCTGTTGAAATAGATAAACTGATATTGCTTGGAATTATTACAACATCAAAGGACTTTTACCTTGATACCAGATACCATTTTGATATAATTGGGAATGATTATCTGGTTTAATACTGGATTTAACCCTTTATTGGAATAAATGCCACCTGTGATAAGCTCATGCTTTTAATTCCATCTCTAAGGTCTATAAAGTCCTGTAGGACTCTTGGGGCAATGATCAAGAATCAGACCCTGTGACATGAAAGTATACAACTGGCTTTATGATATTAAGTACTTCTGTGTGTGTGTGTGCGCGTGTGCGCATGCATATTTTACTTGTATCACACATAATTTGTGAAAGCAGCACTCTGGGCAGCTCACAACAATAAATGTTCAGTTCTGATCCACCCATTCTCGAGGAGCAGAGTAGGAGACATATGATCCTTCCCAACTGAGTTAACATCATGAAAGTGTTATGTAGGAAATTAGGTAAGGTCAGGAATGAGGAAGGTTCATTCCTCCAGATTTTGTTGAATTGTATCTCCTATCGGTCACAGAATAGCCACAGAGGAACCATAATGGGAGTATCTAAAGCAGGAGTTCTCAACGTTTTTCGGCCATGGGCCGGACAACGCCCCCTCTGATAGCTGAGCAGGCCGGGCCAGTGCCATAAAACACATCCACGGCTGTTGTAAACACATTTACGATGGCCATGGACTCATTTACAGCTGAGTAGCCCTGGTGAGTTTTTCATCTCAGTAGGACTCTGAGTTTTGGTCTCCTTAGTCTGGCTAGTCTGGCTATCTAACCACATTAGCTGTGACATGTAACCTCAACACATTATCTTTTTCTCCATGCACTAGCGTATACATGACTTTGTGGAGAGGGGTTGTTTGCTAGTTTTGAGCTTTAACAGTTCTTTTTGCTCAGGGCTGAAGCAAATGCTGTTATTAATGTAAATTTGCCAATAAATCTTACCTATCAGTGGTGGGATGTCAAAATTTTTACTACCCCCACCGTGATGTCATCACAGTGTGGGCGGAGCTAACATCATGATGTCATGTCATGGGCGGGGCCAAAGAAAAAAATACAAAATAATAAAAATAGGGAGCTTCAGGCTATAGGGAGCTTCAGGCTAGCAGCTTCTCTTCCTCCTCCCAGTTTGGGAGGACAGCAAGGAGGCCGTGCATATGTGCCAAGCACTAGGCATGCATGCAACCAGTGAAAAGGTAAGCCCCGAAGGTGGTTCCTCCCAAAAGCTGCTACAGGTTCTCTGGGACACTGGGAAAAGTTACTACCGGTTCTGGAGAACTGGTGAGAACCTGTTACATCCCATCACTGCTATCAGCCAATCTAACCTATAAATTCAATATGCTTAACAATTTGGCAACTACATGAGAAGCACTATGCCAAAATGATCACACAGCAAAAAATTCATAAGAATGTAGATCTCTCTGCATGTTAAAGATTTCAAGGCAAATATATGCCACTATATATACTTGAAAATCAGATCCCAGCGTACCATCTCTAACACTGCACCAAGAACCTGAACCCTGTGATGACCTGTGACAACAGATGCCAACATCTGGATGAGACAACAGAGCATCTGCAGAATTGCTACTCTTCCATTTGCATGGAAGAGAAGAAGGGTAAAAACCTCACAGAGGCAATGCTGCAAAGAGAACAAAATCCAGCTTATCACTATCTACATTTTAGTGCCCACCCATCCTGGCCAGTCCCTCCAATGCACAGACATCTTTCCCTCCCTCCTACCACACACTCTTTCTCATCAAAATGATGGGAATGCCACTCTTACCATCCTATTCCACATCAAGAATGGTGAGAAAGAGACTAAGATCCAGAAATAGGCCTGACCAGATAGGAACTAGCTCAACTGGACTTGAATGCATTCTATGGGGAAACATAACCTGCTACAATCTGAGACATCATAGACAAAGAGAACAAGGGTGAATGGAATTAACAAGAGAGTTCCATAATATTCCTAAGTGAAACTGCTTCCTCTCACATAAATAACTCAATGGCTTCCACTGAATCAGGAAATAACGAAGTAATGCCCTTGTTGAAGCAAAATAAGAAAACGATTCAAACAGCAGAAACTTACTTCTACTCTGAATACGCACAAGGGTTTTCCAGGACAGCAATCTTCTCTAATCTTCTCATCTCCTTCTGAAGCAAACTTCAACTCAATACGTTCTAGCTTTGGAAAATGAGAGGGGAAATTCCCCCAAACATCAGAAGTGCAGGGGGAAAACAATAAAACAACTGTACATGTGATTGTTAAATAAATGATTAATTAGTTTGAGGCAAATTGATATTTTCCTTGTTGTAGTAGTTGAAGATTCTGGCAGTAGAGAGAATGTCAATTGTGCTTGAAATAATCCATTCTACCTATTCTGTGAGCCTAAACATTTTTCCAAGCAGCTGACAGCAGTTCTAACCTGTGGGCAACAATTGTTACATCTGGAGAAGGTCTTTTTCTGTTTTGTTTACTCTCTGATCTGGAGAAGAGATTGTGAATGCATACTCATGAAACTATCTTTTGACCTCGGAAGGGCAGTAAGCTATGTGGAGATACCACATGAAAAACAATGAAATAATCAGCGGCAGAGGACACAAAACATTCAACTGCATGTGACAAATGTCAACTTTCTTGTGGAAGGCCAATGGTACTCACTACAGAAATCCAATTGTGAGTAAGAATATTCTGAGAACATTCCAACATTGAGAGCGTAAAGAGGATTGGATCCTTGTGGTTCATATATGCAAAGAAGTTACCAACATGCATTCTATCAGAAACCCCTGCATGGACATGTATGTGTGCAGGCACATGCACACACAGCTTAACCCTAATCCCTGCAAGCTTTAACACTTGAACCATATGAAACATATGTGAGCAAAAGCTAAGCCACCAAAAAAAAAAAAAGACTATAAAGGCAACACTATTCTCGTTCACCATGTTCAATGAACAATTTGTGATGCTTAAGAAATGTACAGCCAAAGACTAAGAGTTCACCACTCTATCTCCCAGGAGAAGAGCCAGCCTAAGCAATCATGGTCAAGCTGTACAGTTCCAGAACACTCCCTGAAAAGGGCCAGAATTAACTTGAAAGCATGCAATTATTATTAAGAAATCCTCACCTCCAAGGAATTTGTTAGGTACACGATGTTCTCCCTCAGGACAACCTGTTCATCAAACTCCAGCTCCAGATCGAGAACACGCGGCCCTTTCTTCTCCAAATTTTCCTGTTATGCCAAAAGTAAGAAAAACATTAAGTTTTAATTTTGGTCATTATTATACAAACCAAGCAGTATGGCTGAGCTAGCTTTAGGTCAGCTGTTCCCAAACTTTTGGGAATCATGTCCCAATCATCATCATCATCATCATCATCATCATCATCATCATCAAAGGTGTACACAGTCCAACAGATGTTTGGATCAAAGTTTTAGAACCCCAACTGCTCAGGTTCTAGCCCTGGATCTATGAATCCAGGGAGATATTGCCTGATAAGGTATGTACTCTCTGCAACAGCTCTATCATGATCTTACTGACACCAATCATAATCAGATGTTTTTTCAACCCCTTTGGACAAACCCCAAGTAGTATCAGGAGCCACCTAGCAATTTGGGATCATTTAGGGTGTCTGTGGCCTGATTTAACCTACTGACCTTTCTCCCGCAAACTGGAAGTGTCTGAAAATAATAGAGCCAGGCAAAGGTAGCCCCTGCAGCCCCAGGGAAGAGCTGGTATGGCCCCTAAACTTTGAAGGTAGCCAAACCTATTTGACAATTGGGAGGCTATTATTATCTCTGTAGACTGAGTTACATGCACCGTTGATCTTTGCTTGTTTTATAACACACACACAAAAGATCATCCATCTGAGTTTCATCAGCTGAGTCTATACAGTACTGGTTATTCTATTGTTAAACTCTTATTTTTAACTTGGTCATATGATAGAAATTGTGAAGTACAGACCAATACAACCTACTTCCCATATGGTAAGAAAGAAAGATCTGCACTAACCAAGGAATCCTGAAACAAGCAGACTACTTTAAGCTACAAAACAGGCAATATCTGAAGGCATCATCAAGTGTCAATAGGAATAGCGATTATACTTCTATACCACCTCATAGTGCTCAGTGCACTCTCTGGGCTGTTAACAAGGTAATTATAGCAATTTCCCCACAACATGCTGGGGACTCATTTTACCGACATCAAAAGGATAGAAGGCTGAGTCAAGTCAGTATCAAACTCACAAAGTCAGCAGTTTTGGCTGCAGTACAGCAGTTTAACCACTACATTACTTCCAAATGACTAGTTAGTTCACTTCCCTACAATGGATTGCCAAACCAACAAATACACTCAAGACCTAAGACCAGACATTTCCTGCTTTGTGGGCTGCCTCTTCCATATGCAATATATGCATATGCATATATGCAAGAAAGTTTGGACTTGTGGTTTATTTTTCTTTGCAAGGCAGATGAAGTTTTTGCTATGCCAAAGTTGGATTAACAAATAGCACAAGTGAATTTCAACTGGTGTTAGCAGCTTTTAGCAGCTGGCTTGAGTAACGGGGGATTCAGATCTCTATGGCTTTTAGGAAGTTGCTTCCTTCCTCCAATTCACCAGGCCCATGGAGTAGCAACCTGATGAACATCTGAGGTGTAAAGATCGGGAAACAACAAAAGACACCAGGGGAAATGAGATGAAAAGGGATCACGGCTACTTTGTCAAAAGATTGCACCTCTTACAAAGTTCTAGGAAGGTGCAACAGGACAAAGAGCTGAGACATTCTCTTCCTGCTTCATCAAGGGTGTCCAACTTGCTTCTCGCTGCCACCACTGAATTTGACATGGGACGGATGGTGGTTGCAATGAGCCAGCAATTTAGGTGAACCATAACAGTGTTTTGGAACTCTGTGACTTTGGCTTAAGAAAACAGACCCTAAGATGAAGTAACAGCTGTCTTACCCTTCTGTCACTGTACAAGCTTTGCAGAAAAAGGCACTTCTACTAGAGCTGAGTTAAGAAGAGTCAGAACTGTATGTTGGGATTTATGTAGTGTGGCAGAACTTACTGCTTTCTCAAACAAACATAACCATCCTGTTCTCTGGCCAAAATAACTGCCTTCCTACTCACTTTTTGAAGTTCACAGCACATTCTACTTTCTGTCTTCTTTTTTATTGCTCCCCTC
Organism: Furcifer pardalis; assembly: GCA_030440675.1. NCBI lineage: Eukaryota > Metazoa > Chordata > Lepidosauria > Squamata > Chamaeleonidae > Furcifer > Furcifer pardalis. Next base: position 81,693,743 of record CP126893.1, on the reverse strand, counting down.
CAAAGCAGGAATGGGTTGGAGCTGAGACTGATTTCTGGCCACCTCAATGCAGCCCCAGTTAGATTCCCCCTCCCATCCCTAGCAAAACTATCTTGTGAAAGATCTTTCCATCTTCAGTTGTTTAATAATCTACATCCAAAGAAATAAGCACACTATAACCAACATTTTCTTATAGACCTTTGCCAGTCCAAGAACAATGATTGGGGGTAGGGTGGGGGTGTCCTATCACTTTTTAAGGGAATCCCTGCTTCAACTTCAGGGTACAGTAATACCTCAGATAACACTAAGACTTGGTTCCACAAGTCTTGGTGTTATCTGATTTTTAGTGTTATCCGATCCATGTTAAAATCCCATGGGATATATCAGATAACGTTAAAGCTCCATAGAGATACATTGTAACCGCACAGGCTTTAGCGGTTGTTATCCGAAACATCCCATAGGACCTTAACATTAATCGATCCAATTCTCCTCCCCAGATTACTTAACGTTATGCGATTTTAGCATTATCCGAGGTAAACATCCGAGGTATTACTGTATTTGCAAAGCTGCACGCATCATGAGATAGAAGCTGAGACTCTTTAACTACCGGCAGTTCACCACCGGCAAGGAGGTTATTTCCACTGCACTAGTGGAGCACCACAATAAGATTTCAAGGTTTACATATGTTTTACAGAATAAGTGTTGCTTTGAATGTGTTATCTAAGATGTAAGTAGCAGTTCTATGTAATTTAGTTAATTTAAATGAAGGGAGACTTCACTGAAATAAGATGTTAAGTAACATCTGCTAAAATCATTGACAATTTTTCTGTCCTTAAAACATCTGTCTTTTAGCTGTACCCGTTTGCAGCATTATAGGTTTTAACTCATGTATTTTGGAATTTTGGTTCCTAATGTGAGAGGATAGAGTCCATAACTGAAGAAAGATTTTCTTGAACTAGTGTTTGATATGGTAAAATACTTTTAATCACCACCTGAAAGCTGCTGATTTACTTCTTAGTGTCACTGAGAATGACAGTTTTGTTGAAATGTGGCTGGCACTGGCACCTGAGGCAAAGCATTTGCATACAAATTTAAAAACTATGGAAAACTATTCGAGACTTGCTATATTTGTGACTGCTTTTGCTTATTTCTTATTTATCTGATGAATTATTTCAGTTTTATTCATTGCAGAAGTTATATATTTGTACTCACACAATATGCATAAACTTCAACTTTCCAAATAATTGTTCATCTCTACATAGTTATATTCACTGTTTTCATGATCTTAAGCTTTTTATGTATACACCTCTTGGGTCAGATATTATTTCTGATCTGTTACTTAGGTAAAACCTACTAACCTTTCTAATGTACTTAATCTCACTTAAACTTTTAAAATGAACAAAGATAAAACAGTCACACTTCAATCATTATGCACATTATTAAACACACTGCTCCCTCTTTCTTCAGAGGGAAGTGCCTGTGCACTTTTGTGACCCCAGTTTTGGATAGCAGAAGTGCTTGTTATAGCCATGAGGAGAGGGAGATCACCTCTAAAAACAGTGCAGTGGATTTTTCAATCCACACAGTCAGGCTAAATAAAAGGAAAACATCAAAATGATTTCCTCTTTTGGCTCAAATTCTCTGGGTCACAGTCCTCAGAATTTATATGACTTCAAATATGAATTGATCTTCTCCACATTTAAAACATGTTCCTGTAGAAAATACAAGGAAGTGGGTTCAACTAGGAAAAAGGGACAATCAACACAATGGAGAATATTGACCTATTATGAGCAGTAGGACTTGAGCTACACAAATGTTCTAAGATATTACTCATTCTAGACCTTGTTGTTCAGTCGCACAGTCGACTCTGACCATTTGCAACCCCATTGCCAGCCAGGCACCTCCACACAATCAATGAAGGCATTTTAATAAAAATACAGTTGTACCTTGCTTAAAGAGCATAATGAGTTCCACAGGATTGCTCTTTAAGCGAGTTTGCTCTTTAAGCGAAACACCATTGTAAGTGACCAATTGTGGGGGGGATTGCAAACCGTGATTTATTTGTTAAGCGAGTTTTTGATTGGTTTTATTTGTTAAGCAAAGCAACCATTCAGAGAAAATTCTGCTCTTTAAGCGAGTTACTCTTTAAGCGAAACGCTCTTTATGCGAGGTTTGACTGTATCCCAAAAGGTATGGTCACAAAGCCTACAAACTGTAATTCTTTAAAGCCCATCTATGTTCTTCAATTATCACATTCTTAAGCCTACATTTCTGCATACACAATAATTAAATGACATTATTTCCTCCCCGCTCCCCCATATTGAAGACACTTCATATATTGGGATTCTGTGATTTCTTCATGCTATTTTACTTGGAACATTTGTATTATTACTAGCATGTTTTTATAGGTTAGAACAAGGTCTGCAGGTACAATGGGATTTATGTAATTTTCCCCATAGAGCAGTAATAAGGTTTAGAAAGGCTGACCTTAATCATAGCAACAAAAGGCATCACCCTTTTCATGTATTTCTTCAGTTCTGGTAAGGAACTGAGTTCAGTGGCAATTATTTTGTTGTCTGGCAGCTGTCCTCCATTGGTCTGTAACAAAACAGATACAAGTTGCAATTATACCACCACATGACAGTTCTAGTTTGAAAGGGAAGCAATTATTCGCCTCATTTTAGTTCTGGGGTGGCCAAACGTGGTGCTCCTGCTGTCCTTGGACTTCAATTCCCAGAAGCCCTGAACAGCAGGAGCACCAAAGTTGGCCACCCTTGTTTTAGTTCCTTCTACTACACATAGGAATGGCACTCCTTTGCCTTCTTCCACCTCTCTTAATCTATACATTGTAATTCCATTCAATCTTTTTCTCCTCCTGGACTCTCTACATTCTGATTATTTTATTAAGTGCTGCTTTTTGGACACTTTTTTCACCAAATGAATAAAGAAAACCTTACAGAAAGCCTCAAATTATATTTCAGAAAGTCTATACAGTAATACCTCAGATAACAACTGCATTGGATAACGCTAAAATCGAATAATGATGCAAAATTTCTAAAGATATTTTCCATCGGATAATGATCTGCTAGCATTATCCGATGCGGTCATTCTTAGCAGCAGGGTGGCTGGAAAGCTGAACGGGGTTCTCTATTCAGCTTCCCAGCCACCCTGCAGCTGCAAAGGCAGGGGTGGGGTGGCTGGAAAGCGGATGGGGGGCTCCCCCGTCAGCTTCCCCAGCCACCCCACAGCTGTGGAGGCAGGGGTGGGTGGCTGGGGAAGCTGACGGGGAGTCCCTGTTGGATCCCCAGCAACCCTGCAGCTGTGGATCGGATACCATGACCTGCCTGGTGCCAGCAGGGGAGTCAAAGAGCCCGAAATGGGTTAAAAATGGACTTTTTTTACCCATTTCAGGCTCTCCTACACCCCTGCTGGCTCCAGAGAGCCCGAAATGGGATAAAAAAAACCCCGGACTTTTTTTACCCATTTCAGGCTCTCTGACCCCCCTGCTGGCTTGGGGGGGGTTGTCGGAGGACCCAATCCAAGCTGTTTCCAAAGTTCCCCCACCTCCCTGGAGGCTGCAGCAAGCCAAAACGTCAGGATTCAAATCCCGACGTTCTGGCTTGCTGCAGCCTCCAGGGAAATAGGGCTTTTTTAAACGTCGTGCAATCAATGCTTCGCACAACATTAAAAACCGGATAACGACGAGACTTGTGGAACCAAGTCTCATCATTATCCGAGGTACTAGTGTATTTCTATTCGTGGCTACACCCTAAATTTTGTGCTTTGCCTTGAACGATTTAGGTAAAGGTTGCCTTTGTTCAAAAGCCAGTACTATCAGACTCCAGGGTGTGGTGCTCATCTCCGTTTACAGCCAAAGAGCCAGCACTGTCTGCAGATATTTCCATGGTTATATGCCAGGCATGACTAAATGCAGGAGTGCAAAGAATGCTGTTACCTTTCCTGCGGAAGCAATGGCTATTTATCTACTTGCAATTTTTTGATTTAGAACTGCTAAGTTGGCAGGAGCTGGGATGTGCTCCGTTGTGTAGCACTCAGGTTTCAAACTGCTGACCTGCTGACCTTCCAGTTATCAAATTCAAATAGGGACAGCTATTTTGCTTAGGTTCTTGGCAAACTATAACTGGCCAAGCCGAATACAGTAATTGTTGCAGCAGTTATCATTATCATCTGGTTCACATAAAGCTAAATAAGCCTCCTGGCTGTTATTGGTTTCCAGGAACTACAAGAACAGGGGTGGGGTGGGGGAGGGGTCCAGGTTCAACTAACGCATAATATCAGGCAGTATTTCAGAGATGCAATAGCTTAGTGGTGAAGTGCCTGTTTTCCATATAGAAAGCTGAGAGTTCAATTCCAGGAATTTTACGCACAGCATGAAGAACTTTTTCCAGAAACTCTGGAGAGCAGCTGCCAAGCTTTGTTGATAGCTCTAAGATAGATGGGACAGTGATATGAAACCAGAATAAGGCAACTTCCTGGAGTGAGCTACTATTGAGTAATGGGCAATAAGCAGAGAAGGCCCGAATTTGGAAACCTGCAGCAGAAAGGAGCTTTGGTTTCGCCCATCCATTTATCTTCGAGTTTGTCCTGTCATACTACTATTGCTGTACCCTGACACCACTTGCCACATACACAAAAATCCTGCAAAAGTGGCAAGACTCAGTATGTTCGGGTGGTGTGAAATTGAGGATCTAAGGAACAGAAACCCAAATTAAAACTGAACTCATCCAGGAAGGTGGCCAGGTGGCCTTTGGGACCAGTTGGTATCTTTTAGCCTAAACCAGTGGTGGTGAGCCTTAGCACTCCAGCTGTTCTTGAACTTCAATTCCCAGAAGACCTGATCAACAGGAGTGTTAGTCAGGGATTCTGGGAACTGAAGTTCAAGAACAGCTGGAGTGCCAAGATTCACCATTACTGGCCTAACCTATGTCACAATGGAGTGAGCTCCCATCTCTGTCCCAGCTCCTGCCAACCTAGTGCAGTAAAACCCCGACTTACAAATGTCTCGAGTTACATAAAATTCGACTTACATAATCATTTTTGCACTAAAACCATGTCCTGATTTACATAAATGTCCCGATTTCCATAACACAATTTCCTATGGGTTTGCTTCAAGTTATGTAAAAAAATCATTTTTCCTATGGGTTTGCTTCGAATTAAGTAAAAAAACAATTTACATAAAAGCCTACGGAGCAGAGTTTTTACGTAAGTGGGGTTTTACTGTACTTTGAAAGCAAGAAATTGCAAATTGTACATAAATAGGTACCACTTTGGTGGGAAGGTAAACATCCTTCTGTGTACTCCAGTGTTGAGTCATGCCTGCCACATGTCCATGGAAACATCTGCAGACACAGACAGCACTGGCTCTTTGGCTATAAACAGAGATGAGCACTGGACCCTAGAGTTGGATATGGCTGGTTTTGGAGCAAGGGCGACCTTTGCTATGTCAAGAAACATTATAAAATAAAGGGAACAATCATATTTGTTATCCTGAATTCCTTAGCAGAACAGCAGTCAGGGGGGGGGGAGGGTACAAGCAAATAAAGAAGTCATAAGGGTAGTACAGTCCCATCTCAGACAGGGCTTTGCTGCCTTGGCGTTTTACCTACTGGTGAATTCTGGTTACTTTGCTATTTTTCAAGTGCACATTTCAATTTAACTCCCCTTCCTAGAAATTCCAAAGGACATGGAAAACAACTGTTTATTTGCTTCTGTTGGGCATATTTGGATCCCACCCCTCTCTCTCCCCTCAAACTTAATTAATATCAATGAGCACCAACCAACAAAGAAATGCTTATTTCTAATTAAAAGGAAATTAATTTAACGCTACTGCTGCAGTAAGAAAATACTTTGCAAGTCCACAAAACCAACTGAGATAGCTAGTTCTTTTGCTTGAGCGGCACTATTGTTTCAGTGTAACAAAAATTAAAGGATCAGTTCCCGCAACTCAAGAACCAGAGACTGCTGCTTTTAAAGTCAGATTTCTTTGCATTCTGTTATTGACAAGACATAAGACCATACTGTGTGCTAATACATTTCCTACAAAGCTGAAGAATTACCATACCCTTCAAATACTAGAGTGAAAAATAAAACAATCTGCCTAATAAGGAAACTGCACAAATCTGACAACAGCCAGTAATTCTGCAGCCCAACTAGTACTGAAGTAAACAGTTTACTAAGCTTTGTATGCACAAAAGATGAATAATAAACTGAGGCTATACTCCATTTCAAACATGTCATTAGGAATGAGATCATACAGCAAATTTAATAATGCATTCACAAGGACATTTTCATCAAACACTGAAAGATCTGCACAGTTTTACTGAAGTACAGGAAACACATATTTTCCTTTTGAGTCAATGAAACTGATGCCAAAGATAGTTTCATTTCTGATAGGAAAGAAAGGATGAGAAGACAAGCAGAGAGTAATTGAGCAAAAAGAAGCCATCGAGGAAGATTAGCTGATAATTTTGCTTTCTTCTCACCACCTATAACGATTCAGTGTTATTCCATACAATTACTTGTGATGCTGAACTGATTTTAATTTAGCTCTTAGTAAAGGTATTCAACTCTAGGGGTCAGTGCTCATCTCTGTTTCAAAGCCGAAGAGCCAGAGCTGTCTGGTTCTGCAGACGTTTCCATGGTCATGTGGCAGGCATGACTAGACACCGGAGCGCACGGAACGCTGTTACCTTCCCACCAAAGTGGTCCCTATTTATCTAATTGTAATTTCTTGCTTTCAAACTGCTAGGTTGGCAGGAGCTGGGACAAAGACAGGAGCTCATTCCGTCCTGGAGTACATGGGATCAAACTGCTGACCTTCCACCTCCCAGTCAGCATCTTAGCCACTTGAGCCACTGCACATAAACCACTGAGCAGATCATCTCAGGGAGAGCTATAAAAATCTAACTCAATCAAGAGCAGAGGGAGGAATTCAGAGAGGAAGATCACCTGATAATGCTTCCGCAGAACAGATAATGTGATGTGCTGCCATGGTGGATAGTTTTTGGCCACATAGATGGTGCAGTGAGATGGCTTCTGGGGTGCTCCCTTGCTGCCCTTCTACAAAAAAGAAACATTAAAGGAAATCTTAGAAGACAGGTGTCTTTAAAGCATTTGATGGGTGGAGGAGACAACATAAGGCAGTGGTAACAAACCTATGTCGCACATGCCAGAGGGGACACCCAGAGCCTTTTCTGTGGGCATGCGGGCCCCGCTGGGCAGGTCCCAATGGCAGAGCCACTTCCCCACCCACCCTTCTCCCTCTGCCAATGGGGAGGCAAGAGGGGAGGCTCTCCACATGCCCCATAGGCAGAAATCCCGCCCAGGAGGAGGAGGCGGTGGCAAGAGAAGGTGCAGGGTGAGTTGGGTAGCAGGTGGAGGGAGGAAGGGGTGGGGTGGGTTTTGGGAATTCGGTGTCTAAAAGGTTCACCATCACTGACAGAAGGGCTTACCTTCCCTTTTCCTGGTGCCATGTAGTTCTTAAGGCGTAGACGGAGATCATGGGCTACCTCAGTGAAGTACTGGGACGAGCGGAGGAGTACTTCATCCACAGGGCCAGGCACCGGCCAGGAAGCTTTCATGATGGAGTGAGGCTTCATGTTTGAGTTGACAATAAAAACTGTGATTAAGGGAGGAGGAGGAGGGCTCTACACCACCACCACCACCACCCATTCCCCAAATCTTCCTGGGCTTCCACTGAATGGGAGGACCCAGAAGCAAAGCAATACTGGTAGTGTTGCAAGTGTGAGCTCCATCATGAAAACCTCCATCCTCTACTTGCATAATGGCAACACTTACACAAGCAGTGTGGCCCCTTGTCACTAAGCTGGTAGCACCCTTCCTTTCAGTGGAAGGCTGAAGAGAATCTTGGCCCAGGTCTTGGCAACATGCAAGGTTCTCACTCCAGAAGAAGAAAAATACCCCATAGTAAAATCAATAGTACCTTGCCCAACAATGCCCAGATGTGTTCACACACATGAGGGCAAACTGGAGTTAACAGAAGTGTTTGCGATTCAATAAACTTGAGCACTAGGTCTCGGTGCATGCCTTCTATTGCTAGTTCACGGTACTTGTCTTTTGCAGCCTGAAAAGAGAACCAGCACAAGCATTGTGAAAGATTCTGCAATTGTCGTGGAAAAACACTGTGTAAAAGACAATTTCCTTCCTTTCATCTGTCCTAAAAACATAAACTACTTATAATCCTAGAAAGGATTATTAAAAGAGCCATTTTTTTTAAAAAAAAATTAAACTCAACTAGGATTAGAACCAAATGAAATCTTGCCAGTTGGGCATTATATAGTTCCGCATTATTGTAGCCCTTAAAAGAGACATCTATCAGCACAGACATTAAAGTCAAGGATAACTGTAACTGTATATTAGGTGCTATCACTCTGAATGGTCCACATAAAAGGCTACCATTAAGTGAGCAAGGAAAAAAGGCAATAAACATGACCTATTATTATGCACGTAGTTCATCCAGCAGAATCATACTTATGAAAGGCAGCTGGGGAAAGACATCAGAGCCACTGATTCCTTAGCAAAGCCACATGCTGCCGTAGATAGTTGGGAATGCTGCTGACACCTTATAGCAGTGATGGTGAACCCTGGCACTCCAGCTGTTCTTGAACTTCATTTCCCAGGAGTGCTGACTTGGCTTTCTGGCAAATGAAGTCCAAGAAGACCTGGAATGCCAACGTTTGCCATAATGGCCTTATGGACTCTCATGCAGAATATCCTGCTTCTTAATGGCTGAAGAAATAATTTTCTGTTCTATCCATATATATATACAGTAATACCTCGGATAACGCTAAAATTGCATAACGTTAAGTAATCTGGGGAGGAGAATTGGATCGAATAACGTTAAGGCCCTATGGGATGGATCGGATAACAACCGCTAAAGCCTATCCGGTTACAATGTATCTCTATGGAGCTTTAATGTTATCCGATACATCCCATATGATTTTAACATGCATCGGATAACATTAAAAATCAGATAACACCAAGACTTGTGGAACCAAGTTTTAGCGTTATCCGAGGTATTACTGTATATATATTGGGGGGGGGGGGGGAGTGATTTGCAAAATCCAGAGGGGGAGACAGAGGCAAACAATATATTTTTCTTTAATTATTTTTCTTCAATTATTCACTGCCCATCAGTGGTTGTAACGAGCGGTTTCTGTTTTCAGGCTTCAATTCCCCAGGCAGCTGTTACGCATAAACACAAATCTGCACATCCCTAGCCCTCATTCTCTGATGGCCAAATGTGATGTCCTCTGAAAGTTTTTTTTGGTATAGCACTTAGTCTTTAAAGTGCTACCGTGTTTTTTATTTTGTTTTGTTTATTTTGTTTTGCTTTCTGATATGCATGAGTCCTCTGAAAGGATAATCTTAACATAGACCACTGGTTGCAGTTTAATTTATTCGTATTCTGTTAAGCACCATCTCAAGCGCGTGCTTCTTGATATAGTGAAAGCAGAGAGACTGTTACAGGATGGGCCACAGTTCAATGATGAATTGTATGTAAGGTCAATCCTGACATCCCCTAATTAAAAGGATCCAAAGCAGCAGAGTAAAAGAGTAAAAGCATTCTTCACCTGGCAGAGCACACATTTTAGAAGTCTTCTCACTGAATCATTACTAGTCAAGGTGTGACTGACAGATACCTTGGCTGATATCTACATCCCAGATAAGAAGTCCAATAAGAAGAGCAACACTGGCAGCATAATTTTTGTCTTATTGTTTACTGTTTTGAAACTGGTTGTTTTACTGCATTATTGTGGTATGGTTTTAAGCATTTTAAAGTCACCTTTAGAGTAGAAAGCAAAACTGAATTTCTGAGAGCATGCACGGTGGAGCATTGGTAGCCTACCTGAAACTCAAAGAATCCAGACTTCAGAGCTTCCTTAAACATCATCTTCTCATAATTTTGGTCCGTCTTCATTATGCCTGCATTCATTTCACTGGACAGAGGAAAGGAGAGGAGAAAAACCTAGAGTTACATCAGATCAAGGAGAAATATCATGATATAAGTAGTTGTGATGAAAGCAAAATATGTTTCTAGAAGAGTATGGACTTCTTCTGTTTTCTTTTTAACAAAAAAAAAAAAAACCATTTTTAAGATTACACCTTCTCCTGATACCTCATAAAGACCTTGTCATTGAAAGTGGTCATGGGCCCGCTCCTCAGACTGTCCCAGTTAGCCAGCATTTCCTTCACCCACTCCACCCAATTGTACAGGCGGAGGATGCCAGCGTCTGCCATGGATTCAACAAAGTTGGCGTCTTCAACTGTATCACCTGCATCAGCCAATGCCAGGCGCATGCCTAGAGGGGAAACAGGTTTTAATGTTTAAAGGTATAGCAGCTTTGCTCTCAGCTATAAAGAGAGCAAAAAGTGACTCCCAATTCAAGGCTCGATTTGTGATTGGAATTGTGGGTCACAAAATAAGATAATGGGCGGTATGCTAACAGTAATAAGAAAGACGAATATTTTGAAGTATTGGTGCATAGCCCTAAGTCTGTGATGGTGAACCTTGGCACTCCAGATGTTCTTGAACTCCGATTCCCAGAAGCCCTGATCAGCAGGAGTGCTGACTTGGGCTTCTGGGAATTGAAGTACAAGAACACCTGGAGTGTCAAAGTTGGCCATCATTGCTAAGTAAAGAAAATATATGAAGGCCTAGATAGAAAATTTGGGGGAAATCCAGAGACATGCACCACTCCCGGGGGGGGGGGAGAGCAGGGTGAGTTCCCCATGTTCTTTCACCAACCCTTGAAGTATCTAGTTTTAGGTCCCTTGCTTCAATATACACTACATTCTCTCCATATGCAAGCTAAAAACAGCCTATCAGCTGGAATTCTCCTTTCTCACAGAAAGAATAAACTGTTGGTTATCCAAACATACACACATGCTCTTATTACAAACAGAGCGCTAAGTAGGTGTCTGAGTAGTGTATGACCCAATTTGTAACCAAATATTTGCTTTACAGATTTGGACAACTGCCCTTAACTGCTTTGGAAGTACAGTAGAACCCCGTATAGCGATCGCCCCAAGAGCGATGAAATTGCATAGCAATGAGGCTTGGAAGGGGGGGAGCCATTCTGCATAGTGATCATTCCTATGGGAAAATCCATACAATGATTTTCCAATAGGAAAAACCGCTTAATGCCAAACATCATTGTATGGGTTTTCCCATAGGGAAGAACATACGACGAAAACCGCATAGTGATCTGCTCCGTGGAACGGATTAAAATCGATATATGGGGTTCTACTGCACTTGAACTGGTTTGTTCTTGGTTTCATGCTGACATTTTTATGTTTCAGGATCAGTTACTGTGAATAAGGAAAACAAAAGGCTATGCCAGGTGATGGATGGTGGGACACTGTGCCATCAAAGTAATGAAAATGGCAGACCTTTACTATGTAAGAAAAGATCCTACCAGCTCCCTTCTTCCTCTCCAAAGAGCCTTGTGTCCTATTTTATGCCCAGTTCCCAACTGTTCATGAATCTACCCAAAACCAGCCAGCAACAGGCATTTATGTAAATATAAAAATGATGGCAGAGGAGAGAAGCACAGCCCCTTGAGCTACTTTGACCTAGCCAATCAAAGCTTGCACAAAAGAGTTGTCATTCATTCCACACTCATGCTCACACTCAATACTAAGTGTAATGAAGACTCAGCTTAGTCACTTAAAAGAAAAATGAAAAACATTCTAGAACGAGGACAGACTAGTAGACAATGTAACACACACCTTTTCCCATGCCTGGATTCAAAGTGATTGCTCAGCAAGGTGGATGTCAATCTATAGAGTAGTGGTAGTGAAGCTATGGCACGCATGCCAGAGGGGGCACTCAGAGCCCTCTCTGTGGGCACATGCGACGTCTCCCCAGCACTGAGTTCACCCTGCCCCTCTGCCCAGCAGCCCAATGGGAGTGCTTCCTCCCTCCCCCCCAGCACAGACATTGCCCCACCCCTCTGCCCAGCAGCCCAATGAAAGCACTTCCTCCTTTCCCCAGCACAGAGTTCGCCTCTGCGGTACGGACAACAGCCTGTTGATTTCGGGCACTCAGTCTCTAAAAGGTTCACCACCACTGCTATAGAGGCTGATGTGGTTGGTCTGAGCTCTCCTGAGGTTGATCAAGTGGCATTTCCATGAAGATTCTGGTCTTTATTGGGACTTCAGTTGTAAGTCTCTTTCTACTCAGACCCTTCCTTCTTTGCTACAGTATTAGTTTTGCATTCCCCTAAACTGCAACTGGATGCAAGCTTTGCTTTATCTACATTTCAACATATTTAGACCCCATTAAAGGCCACAGCAAATTTAATTAATTCCCAAGAGCACACAAAGCATCTAAAGATAACTGGCAGCTCCTTTGACCACTCTGTAGCTTATCCAGAAATGCATAAATATTACTAGATACTTTACAGCAAAAATGTTCAGATTAATTCTTACCATCAGCAGAAAACTTCTGCACAGCTTCTTTCAAAGTGAGAAAGTTGCCTGTAGATTTAGACATCTGTAATAAAGGAAACATTAGTGAAAGACAAGTGAGCAAAGCTAAAGGACGGCCAATCCCTTTGAATTCAACTCCTTGTTCATACAAAGTCTCCTTTTGATCAGCAGTGAGTTCTATCCACTATGGATGTTGGGTGGGGAAAGTCACTACTTGAGCACACACAGACATCAAAACCATGATGTGATTCTGTTTGGGTGAACATCTTACATACCAAGTAAGGGAGAGCAACAGGACAAAAACCAAAAAGTTTGCTATCCCCGGGCACCAACGACGTAATGTAGTCTCAAGATTTCCACAGTTTGCTTTTGAAAGACAGATCTTATCCTTTGAGCAGAAATGTCAGCTAAAGGTTCTTTACAGCATGAGGTTCTGAAAAAATTCATTATGAACGTTGTGTCCGTCAAACCCCCTACAGATATTTTTGCTGCTCATGCCAAGCAAAGACAAAACAGCTTCAAGGGAAATGATGCTTAAAAACAGGGGTTCTCAACTACGGCCCAAGGACCGGATGTAGCCCACAACACCATTTCATGTGCCCCCCCCCGCTACCTCCACCACACCCAGAAGCGCCATGTGTGGCAGGCAAGGCGAAATGGCCGTCCAGTCCCCAAAGCTTTCTGAGGGAGCATGACCCGGCCTTCAGCTTGAAAAGGTTGAGAAACCCTGCTTTAAAGACTCATTAAAAATAGGATTTTGACATTAAGGGGAACAGCCAGTAATTATGAATTATTGGACAAGCACCACAGTTTCTCCTTGGGCTCACATGCATGGAGGAAAGCAGGAAAGTATCTGTAAAACAAATACTGTATACTAAAGACACTGTGTAGTTCTTTGACAACTGCATGGCTTCTCAAATAGAAACAGAACCTGTTCTTTCAGACTTGTGTACATAACTTTTGCAATATTAACCAAATAAAATTATGTACCTTCTCTGAATTCAGGAGGAGATGCCCATTTGCTCTCACTGCTTGAGGCCACTTTCCCCTGTTTTGGAAGACCCAAAAAAAGTATTCATTCTTGTGGACTTTTAAACAAAATCACTTAATTTTTAAAAAGGTGGGAGCATAATTTTTAGAAGGCTCAACAAGTGTTGAAGCACCAATACTTTATCTTTGCTAATACAATGCTATATTGAAAAAAACAAAAACAAATTGCAACCTATATCTGTGTCAGGGGAATACAATTTCAACAGAACCAACAGAAGAGGAAGGCTAGAAAGGCTAACTTTAGTTGGCAGGACACCTGATCTCAGAAGTTTGATCCTATATATTTAAATCCCAACACTCTCATCCTATACCACACCTTCAGAGTAGCCAACTGAGACCTTCTACTTAGGCGACAGAAATTCCACCCGCTGCCCGACTGTTCAAGCCTTTACTATTAACACAAAATATAATTGCTCTAATTGCTAGAAAAAGTGGCTCTACGCTCTCAAAGAGATACACATAAAAGACAGTGGGAAATTCAGCCTTTTGGATGCCAATAAACAGCTACTTCTACCATATCTCTCCAATGGCTATGTTTACTAGGGCTGATAGATATCAGAAGGTAACAACGTCTGAGGGGGAAGATGATGGAAGTGGAAATGGGTTAACATTACTCTCACAGCCAAAAGGAAGGAAGGAAAGTGAAATGTTTTAAAATAAAGAAATATTAGGCATTCCTCCTCCCCTTCAATTCATTCTACAGTAATTCAGCATCCTGCCCTCTCCCCCTCCCTGTAAGTTCCAATAACAGGGTAATTCAACCAGCTGCTTTTTGGGTTGAGCAGGGCCTTCTTCTGGCCAACACTCTGATTAAGTAGGGACAGGGAGGGCAAGAGCATATTTCCCCCCTCTTGTTCTGCCATATCCAAATCTGAATATAGGTGATCCTCATGGCAATCAGCCATGACAACTGTCCTGAGAATATAATGCAGTGGCCTTTCATCCGCCTTTGGCATCACAGCATGACCCCCGTACCACAGATGCAGTTCCACAAGTCACTTTCTGGTCCTGAGCCCTTTTGGCATGCAAAGTCATCATCAGCCCCAGGCTATTATTGATGAAGCTGCTGCCCTCCATCAAGATGGATTCAAGGGGGATTTAATCCACTTGGGGACCATCATTCTTCCCTGTGGACTTTGACACCCATGGCCATTCGTCCTCAGGGTTGTAGTTAACCTCCGCCTGAAACTCAGTGTGAGTCATGGCAGTAGGGTCTATTCTATTACCATAGCAGGATAACCTGGCCAGACTGGGATATTTTCTCCACTAGTTAAAATTATATAACTTTTGGCCTGGCAAAGCAATTTGGCTACATAGGCAGGCTGAGGAGGGAAATAGAAGAGACTTTATTGGACATTCAGAAAAGGGTTAATTTGAACATATGAAGAGAGGATGGAGCCTCTTTCCATGTTGGAGTTTTCAGGGGCATCTCATGCATGTGGACACTATTTACAAACACCACAGATTGGTCTCCTTTTCACACTGCTGCTCTCTTTGTGCATTTGGATTCACTAGAAGAGTGCTTCTATGACACTAGTGAATACACTCAGGGACCGACATGGCAAACAGAACTTGCAAAAAAATCAAACTTGTAAAATTTAGAGGGAACCTGGGGAAGGGAATATCTTGCCAATTCGGTGTCCTCTCCCAACACAAACACACACCCATTCTTACTGCGTCTGAACAGGCTCTCCTTACACATCTTTAAAGCTGTGACCAGTAAATAACAGTGTGGCATGCACAACCATTTTTAACACAAACATGAATGAGGTGAAAGCCATTTCTGAAGCTTCACCTGAAGTTTCAGTAAAACCATAAAACAATCAAGCACAACTCAGATAGAGTATCAGCTGTTTAATTAACTGGTGACCATCTTTGGCACCTCATGGGTCTATTCCAGTGTAGAAGAGCATTTCGCTTTCACACTCTCCTGCCCATTCAGGTTTCTGCTAAAGGTAAGACAAGTTTGCTATGAAAAAACAGCATAGTTGACAAATTTGATGCTTCTTCAGACCAACCTTTGATCTGGCCACATGGCGACATGGTTATAAAGGAAGTACGACAAGTGATTTGGAACCAGGTCTTTGCCAGAAGCACGCAGATCAACCGGATACCAAAATTCAAACTCCTGTTTCAGCTTATCCAATTTTTCTTTGGGGATTTTGGTTGCAGGGAATGGAGCCGTCTTAAAGAAGATGTAGTCCCATACCTCTTTGGTCAGCTGATTTGCCCTGTATATATTGGGGAAGGAAAAATAATTAAATAGAAAATAGTGAAAGTTGCAGCCAGATATCGGTTATACTGCTACTAAGCACACACTGGCTCAGCCTTTGTATTAAGATTGATTGGGGATGGTTTAGGCCACTTTTAAAGGACTGCAGCGGCTCAAGTGGTTAAGATGCTGATTGGAAGGCAGCAGGTCAGCAGTTCGATACCCGAGTACTGCATGACAGAATGAGCTCCCATCTCTGTCCCAGCTCCTGCCAACCTAGCAGTTTGAAAGCAAGAAATTGGAAGTAGATGAATTGTTACCAGTTTGGTGGGAAGGTAAACAGCGTTCTGTGCACTCAGGTGTCTAGGCATGCCTGCCACATGTCCACGGAAACGTCTGCAGAAGCAGACAGCGCTGGCCGTTCAGCTATAAACAGAGATGAGCACTGAACACTACAGTCAGATACAACTGGCTTTCGAGCAAGAGTGACTTTTACCTTTACCTAAGCAATTTTTACAATGGTATGGGTACCACAAAGAGCAAGTCTAATGTCAGTGGAAGAAGTATTCTGTGGTAAAATCAGAACTAAGATTCACTTAGGAAACTGATGGGTGACTGATTGATTTAGGTGCATACATAACCTTTGTTATGGTGCTTGTATCAACTTTAATTGAGGTTTTGGCTTCCATTCACATATGCAGCACATCTGAAGACATCAAATGCAACAGAGCAGTTTTCATAAAGACTTCTTAAACAGCGTTGATTAGAGAAGCAGCAGTGTAAAGAGCACCATTGCTGCCAGATAAAATTATTTTCATTTCCGTCTACTTTCTCCCCCTTCCAACCAAATGAGTGAGTGAGAGAGAAAATCATTAGCCAGCTCAATTAAAAATTCAAAGGAAACATATCTGACCACACCACAACTGCCTTTAAAAGAAAATCCTCCATATGCAAGAAAAGCTTAACACAAACGAATCCTTTTGGCTTCAGTTTTTTCTCCACCTTGAGATTGGAATGTTATTAAAAACCCTAAAACATCCATCTATAGCTTCACTCAACGAAGGCCTGCTCTACCTTCACCTCATCAACTCACAAAATGCGATGGATTACAGCAGTTACAGGCAGATGCTCCAGAGGCACTTCAAACAGCCATCAAACACAATTCACTGGAAAGAGACATTATAGGGCACGAGAACAGCTGCTGGTTAATAGTCTATAATGAATTCACGCTATAATCATCATGCTGAAGTAAAAAACGTCCCTTCATTTGCAAGAGTAGGCTCAAGTCTGGGAATGGCAATACTATCCGAACCAGAGAGTTAGGGTTCTGCTGTCGGGCAAAAGGCCTTGAGAAGAGGATTTTCATCTAAAAAGCTTGTAAGAGTTTTGAAATATAAAAACAAAAATGATACTCAAATATATAGAGAGGGCTTCATGAATTGTTTATTTATAGCAGGAGTTATCAACCTTTTTAAGCCAGGGGTCGGGCCGTGCTCCCTCAGACAGCTTCAGGGGTCAGACAGCCATTTTGCCCTTCCTCCACCACATGGTACTTCCTGGTGTGGAGGGACACATGAAATGGTGCCATGGGCCACATCTGGCCCATGGGCTGCAGGTTGAGAATCCGTGATTTATAGGATAGGATCCTGACTATTTAGGACAGAGAGTCAGTAAAAAGAAAAAATTAGCCTACTGACTGCTTTCAGTTACTTTCTTCATTCCAACCATGGTTAGATTCAAAAATTCATTGCAAAACACCCATCCACCTTCTGTGCAACGTTGAAACAATGCAAGTGTACTACCAAGAAGAATGCATCCTTAATTTCATCACACAAAGGACAATGTTAACCACTTGCAAAACGACACACACATCACCCTTTTCCTTCTCACCTAATCCCTAGGGGAGACTCTCCTTCCCCACGGAGCTTGCCCTGCAGAAGATGGGCAATAGTATAGTAAGCCATGTAAATAGTAGAATCAGAGAGAGATTCTATCAGCCACTGCTCATCCCAGGGCAAACGAGTACCTATAAAGTGACAAACAAACAAAAAGGATTCATTATATATCCGTACAGTATTCTAATTTTCTAATCTGGTTCAGGAAACTTTAGTAGTATTGAGGGCTGAACCCTAATCTGGAAAAGGTCTCAGGTGCTGCCTTAAAGTCCAGATATAATTTTTATCCATCTGATGGATTGCTTTGCATTTTAAGACCAAAGTAAATTTCTGATTTCTTGTTCCCAGTGGCAGAGAAGGTATGTGACCTTCAAAGCAGGTGCTGGGTGGTTACTGTTCTTGTAGTCATTGTTGTTGTAGCCATAACAAGCTGTAGAACTGTGGGAACTGAACAACAGTGGTACCTCAAGTTACAAATTTAAGTGTTCCCTGGGACAGTTCGTGTTATGAAAAATTCATAACTCGATATCCCGTAGGAATGCACTGAATGCAATTTCCCATAGGAATGCTTTGAAAACCAAAATTTGTAATTCAAAATGCGGTTTCTCATAGGAATGCACTGAAAACCAATTAATCTGTTCCGAAAATAATTCATAAGTTGAATGATTATTTTCTCTTGATTTTCATTCGTAACTCAAAAATTTCGCAACTTCAACCGTTCATAACTCGAGGTTCCACTGTAGTTTTGATGGGCATTGTATGCTATCCTGTAATTGGCTGAAACCCTTCAGAAGGAGGGTTAAGTGTGGAAAAAAGGGTTTTGATATGAGAGTAGTTAAGTGATTGGAGACGGTCTGGTGTCTTGGTAACACTTCCCTAAGCTACCTTAGCTACTTTAAGTCATTTTGGACTGCATGTCCTACCTGATCTGGCTGGTTTGCAAGTACAACCAGTCAGTGGGTGAGACCTATCACAGTTTCTCTAGCCTAAAGCAGGTTCATAGGTACCCAGAAGCAACCCCAAGGTGGTGTGGGCTTCACCAAAGTGTGCAGGCTGCTGAAGGTAGACTGAGTGATATGGTAGGTTATCACCTTTACAGTGTTCTCCTCTTAAACCACCATAGGTCTTAAATTCATGGTGAAGGGGGGGGGGCAAATTGTTCCAACTACTGTTGTCAATTTAAAAAAATATCTTATAGAACCCTTTATGTTTCACACTGAGATAAATCAGAAGCATCAAATTGTTTCTACTTGCAGTCATTACTGCAAACGACCATTAGGATATGTTATCAATCCTTCTGCAAGCTGATTAGATGGCAAACCTAAAAAGAACATGCTTAGGCTTGTCAGGAAAAAATATTGATAAGATAATCACACAAACACCCCTCCAAATGCTTCTAAATTTCCACTAATGAAAATTTCCAGCAGATGCTCCTAATGGAAAGCTGGGAAGCAGCACAATTATATGCAATATCTGTTTACCTGCCTACAATATCCCATAATATGCACACATGGTAAAAATAATAATAAGATTAAAAGGTCATACATTAAACTACTAAACACCAAGAGCATTTCTTACCTAATCCATAGGTCCTTGAACATGCATGTTCTTGTAACCAATCCAGGGAAGCTTCAAAGTTTCTTCTTGTCTCTTCACAAAATCTGGAAAAAGCAGAATAATCATCTTTGCAGCATCCTTCCGGCTCTAGGTGAGCCAACAACCTCTCTGCTCTCCCCCATCCCCACAACTTATTCATTTATTTATTTATTTTTCAAATTTCTATTGCCGCCCAACTCAACACCGATTCTGGACGGCTATAACTTACGTCTCAAGGTTTTTCAGGCATTCATGAGTCTGTTGCTTCCAGGTTTTTTCCCCATAATCCAAGTACCTGAAGTACGACAAACATAATAATAAGAGATGGGTGGGGAGAATGTAACTAATTCAATGATATTCTCATTTTCAACTCACCACTGGTCACAAAGAGCCACCACACACTCATCAGCAGATCTAGAGATGACTTGTTTCTCTGGCTCCATATAGATAACTGCTTCACCCTAAATAAGGAGAAAAGTAGCTTTACAACTCTCGGACTGGAAAAAGAAATGTAATACTGTACAATATAAAAGTATCTTTAGCTATGCAAATATCCTGTATTCCATTTTATGAACAACCACCCCAAGCCATAATCTTATGGTGGCCTAATAATAGTTTCGTGTCAGAAATTATTCTGGGTTGAAAGGATTTTTGTGGGGAAAACTCTGCTCAGGGAACGCTCAAATGAGGTTCCTTTCATGTCCCCAAGAGCTGGGACAGAGACAGGTACTCAATCCGTCATGCAGTACCCAGGTCTCAAACTGGCAATTTGCCAGCCTTCCAGCTAATCAGGCGAGCTTCTTAACCACCGAGCCACCACAGCCCCCGAGGTAGGCATTTAAGACCCACACAATTTTTCAGATTTCATTCTTTGAGGACAGAGAGGGCAGGGTACATAATTATCTGTTGGAAAGAGTCAACATCTCTAACTCCCTCCATCATGTTGTCAAAAGGTCCTCGAGACAGCATTTCCTGGATAACAAAACTCAGAAACAGAGGAGTGAAAGGAAATTGGGGGGAGGGGGGCTTGAATGAACAGAGTAAAGTAGATTTTTGATTTCTTGATTCCTGATCTGGCTGGTTTGCAAGCACAAACAGTCAGTGGATGAAGCATATCACAGTTTCTCTAGCATGAAGCTGGCCCATAGGTACCCAGGAGTGACACCAAGGCGGTGTGGGCTTTACGGAGGGGTGCAGGCCGCTGAAGGTGGACTGGGTTGTGTGATAGGGGGTCAAAAGGAGGAAAAGGAAGGATTCATAGGAAAAGCAAAGGAATTGCAGGATCCAAATCATACAACACTGCAACAGGCAGATGATTGTGTGCCCGCTGGTATCAGTGGAAGGGACAGTGTTAATGAGGGAAGGAAAAGCTCTTCCTCTTTTTCTATTGTCCTGATGGTACAGGCCCTACTTGTCTTTAGATTCAACCATTCTTCTTTATCCAGATCTACCCATTTATCCCAATCCAGAAAGACTGCTTTCTCAAAGTCGATGCCTATCTTGTATGAAACAGCGCACTGAAGGTTATAGATTCCACATGAAGCACAAAGATAAGACCCACCCCTTGTTAATGACACATCTGAGAAATTCAACTGAACGCCGTAGAAATCTGTGCTTCGTATGTTTGCATATCTTCAGATTGCACAATGGTTAAAATACTTGGTTTAAAAAAACCAGCGTAGCCAGCTAACTCTCTGTAAAAAGACATATGGGCATTCTTGTTCCTTAAAGTCTGAGATGGGGAACTTCTGGCCCTTCAGATGTGCAGCTGTGCATCTACTGTGGAGATTAGCTTTGCCAATGATATGGAAAATAAACACAGTATTAACAAGATCAGTATCAGGAAACAACACCCTTTGCCAAATGGATGATTACTGAACTTTGAAACAAAACAGAAAGATCAAAGAACAATAAAATAAAATGGGAATACTGGGATACAAGACAAATTTTCTGTGGACGTACAGAAATTCAATTGACACAACATTCATGTGCATGCAATTTATGCCCCAATGTTTGTTTTTAAAAAAGATGATCTAATAAATGGCTAAAATAATGTCATTACAGTAGCCTGGTTCTGGTTTAAAAAATCCACTAATTGTGCAACACTGATATGAACAAACTCAAAGATGTTAAGCACCAGGAAATCCCCCTTGCCTGAACCTATCACAAGAGGAAACATGACAGGACAGGGCTAGGATCTCAGAAAACAGTATTCTGAGGGCTACCTTTCTGAATAACCTCTTCAGGCCTAACTTTGCTAGGACTGAGGAGAAAGGTGAGGGCTGCTTTCATAAGATGATGCTTCCCAGAATTAGAAGATGGCTTCAAGAGCCTTTAGAGGACATCAAGTTGGGATCAGCCACACTTCAGCCTTAATCTCTAGCCTTCTCCCCACAATTGTTCATCTATCAGAAGCTGAAGGTTACATGGCTACAGTAACTTTGGATGTGACAGTTCTAAGTGGTGCTTTTGCATGGCATCCAAACTAGCCCCCAAGATGCTTCAATCTGTGTTTTTCTGCTTCTTGCTAATCTTTTTCCATTTATTTTAACTTGACCAATCGTCAATAAGAATCAGTACTTTGTTTTTCATTGTATAATTAAATAATTCTAATTTTATTTTATGTGTGTTAGAGCAAGGTTGGTAAAGGTCACCCTTGCTTGAAAGCCAGTGATGTCCAACTCTAGAGGGTGATGTTCATCTCAGTTTACAGCCAAAGAGCCAGTGCTGTCTGTGTCTGCAGATGTTTCCATGGCCACTTGGCAGGCATGAGTAGAGACTGGAGTGCATGGAACGCTGTTAGATTCACACCACAGCGGTAACTATTTATCTAATTGTAATTTGTTGCTTTCAAACTGCTAGGTTGGCAGGAGCTGGGACAGGAGCTCACTTCATGGGCAGCACTTGGGTCTTGAACTGCTGACCTGCTGACCTTCGGTCATCAAGCTCAGGTCTTAACCACTAAGCCACCAAAGAACCTGTGTGTTATAGTACTTAGCCTTTATTCATTCACTTTAGTCCTCTTTTGCTGGCCACCCTCTCCATCCAAGAAATTCTTAGCATCCTGTGATGAACTGGATTTTCTCTGTCTCCTTGTAAATCATTCAATGTTCAAAGGGATCTGTAACCTGAATCAATATTTCAAGGAAAACATAGTTGCCAGATTGTGGACAGCAACAGCAGCTACGGTCTCACTTATTTACACCTGAGATTGACTCAGGCTCCAATGCAGAAGTGTCAGATCATACACGCTACAGAAGTCTTATTTGATCTTATTTCTTCTGAAGTAGCATGCTGTGCATATTCACACCATAAGTCCCTTTAGCAGCCTGCACAGTTTACCTTTTCTTTCTAAAAATGCTTTGATTACTGATCAAGCTTTTCTTTTTCTACCCTGCAAGTTAACAGACTCTGCTTTTACCTATCAGAGTGATCAACAGTGCTGGAGGGGAAGGAGATGGGAAGGTGGGACAGAATGGTTGTTATCATTTGGAAAATAAAGGATGTTTGGAAGAAAGAGAATATGAAGAAGGATGTAGCTGGAAGCAGCTCCAAGTGAAAGCAAAGATTCCTTACTAGCAAAACTGAAATAGTAAAGCACCTTGCCTAATATTAAAATCAAACTCCCTGCCCCTCCCCAGGCCATCAAGGCAACTGCTTCACACAAAACAAAACAAAAATTGATACTCAGTTCTTTAGGCGCCCTCTTGTGAACAAAATGTGCATGTACATGACATTAGCCACTACACCAGGGGTGCCCAAACTATGGCCCGAGGGCTGGATCCAGCCCCTGACGCCAATTCATCAGGCTCGCGAAGCCCTCGTTGCTCCCAGAAGCGGAAGTAAAATGCGTCCATAAAGGCACGTTTTACTTCTGCTTCCAGGAGTGACGAGGGCTTCACAGGCCGGATGAATTGGCATTGGGGGCTGGATTAGGCCCTGGGCTATAGCGACCAGCTCCCTAAACCACGTGACCAGCCCGTGACGCAAAAAAGTTTGGGCACCCCTGCACTACACAGTACCGGGGGGGGGGGATCAAAATTGTCAAGGTTACAAAAGCAATTACTGTATGCCATTCCCTCTCAGAAAATGCAAAATCCTACCACAGTCCATTAGTTTCAATGGGGGCACATTTTTTTCCTTCCTGAATGGCTAAAATGGTATTTCTAAGGTCACAAACCTAGTCTTCAGCAAACATTTCATGAGATTAGTTCACAAAGCCCAGGATACATCGTATAGTTCTCCAAAAGCAATTATTTCTATTTGATGGGTCCTATGCAATTAGTTCTCTTTCACATCAAAACCAAACCACTTGACGTAGTGCTGCTCTGTTTCTGATGGCTGTGATTCTGTTCCAAGAAACCAAGCAGTATTTTGTAGACCCAAGACAACAGACTTGTGTGGTGGAATTTACGGTACAATCTTTAAATAGCAATACAAACCACTACACACATTGTCTACCATCATCCTCTGAATAGTCTTCTTGACATCTTGGACCTTTTGGCCCTTGAATCCATCCACAAGCATTATCTGTAAAGAGAAATAATTACAGATTACAATTATTACATGTCTAGGTTGGATAGCTCATCTCCCACCCTTTCCTTCCTAAAAGTCCAATTCAACCTTCAGAAACTCACCGAAATCCAATAAGTATTAACAGGTGAGAATTTTGATCTCAGATATGAGACCTGCAAAATCACCTTACCTTCCCAAACCTGTAATTCTTGAGATATGGATTTGATGAACTTTCCTAATGCACAGATCTACTTTCTCTCATCTTGCTCTGTTGCCATTATCCCCAATAAATACTTCCTTAACCCAGAAAGCAACTGATTTTTGTACAGTTACAGGAAACCTTCACCATGCAAGCTTTTCTGGATTACATCACCTACCATTCCTGTTCATAAGCCATATGCTGGGTAGGGTTGGAGGGAGTTGGGAGACAAAAATATCTGTAACACCAACACCTCCCCAGAGCAATTAAATAGGATTCCACCTAATATGTTCTTACTCTTTGCTATAAACCTTCAATACACAGCATTCACAGGCATTAAAGTTTGCTTAAATAAATAAATAAATAAATCCTTAAATCTACTGTAGATGTCCCCATAACGATTGCTTCCTTTCACTTGCAATCTTATGTCACTTTCTTTATCCAGGCAAGCACTGGGGTCAGTGGATTCAAAGCAAGCAGCTTATTCTTTATTTATTTTTTCAAAAAAGAAAATGTAGATCTCTGTACAGGTTACCCCCAGCATTTGTGGGAGATACATTTCAAGACCTAACTCAGATAAGAGTGAACTCTATTCAGTAAAACCCTGATTTATGAATGCCCCTACTTACGAATAATTCGACTTATGACTTGATTCGGCACTGAAATCCATGCCCCAAGTTACGAATGTGCCACAATTTACGAATTAATTTTTTCCTCTGTGTTGCCTCCAGTAAAGCAAAAATGCCATTTCCCCAATGGGTTTGCTTCAGGTTACATAATCTGATTCCCCAGAAAGCATTGCACCCTGGGAGGTGTATATGCAGCCTTTCTGAGCCCTGTAGGTGTCAGTAGAGTATTTGGAGTGATTTCTTTGTCTGGAGTTTCAGCACCCAAATGGCTGACTGTTGTTGTTTCTTGCTGGATTTTTCTGAGTTTTCTGTCCATTTTCAAAGCTTCTTTAAGGTAAAGAACAGCGTTTTTGCTTATGCATGCTTTCCTTTCAATGCTGCTGTTGTTTTTCGGTGGTTTGATTGATTTTAGGAGGGTGGGGAGGGACTGTTTTGATTTTTGGAGGGGGGGACTTTTTCTTTATCCCTATGGGGATGCCTCGAGTTACAAACAAATTCGAAACAGGCCATGGAACTGATTTTATTTGTCGCTCGAGGTTTTACTGTACAGTATTTAACACATATACCCGAGGGGAGGGGTTTTTAAATGCCTCCTTTGGTCTACATGAGAACCACCAAAATATCTGTCTCAGTTACTTGTAAATATTAAACTGCAGGCAGTAGCCTCTAACGGCCAGCTCTGGTAACACACCATATAAATACATATGTATTTCAAGAGATATTTTATTGATTATGTTTAGATCCCTGGATAACTGAAACTACAAACACTGAGCCCGGAGAAATGGAGTGCGACTTGTATATTCTACAACCTGAAAACAGTCAGAAATGCACAATTCATTGGAAGGTTACATTCCCAAATATCTCCTACATCTTAGTGTGTATATCAGGGGGGACAACCTTGGTGCTCTAGCTGTTCTTGGACTTCAGTTCCCAGAAGCCCTGGTTAGCAGGTGTGCTGCCTTGGGCTTCTGGTAATTGAAGTCCAAGAACACCTGGCGTGCCAAGGTTGGCCACACTGGTGTATACTGATCAACTCAGAGACTGAAAATGAACAAGATGCATCATACCAGAGATGTCAACTGGTCAAAGACTTGTATTTAAGAGAATACACCATGTGATATGGTCTAAATGAGGCTGTAGGCCAGTGATAGCAAATCTTGGCACTCCAGCTGTTGCTGAACTTCAATTCCTAGAAACCCTGATCAGTAGGAGTGCTGACTTGGGCTTCTGGTAATTAAAGTCCAAGAACACCTAGAGTGCCAAGGTTCACCACCACAGCTGTAGGCTCACACACCAAACTATTATTCCAACAAATTACTTTTCACCTCTATGTGAAAAGGCAGAACAAAACATAAACCACTCCTATCACCTCTGCCAAGTAGTTTTCTTCTTTAATTTGATCAGAAGGGAAAAGGCGGGATCCCCAAAAAGGGCCATAGAAGGCCTCTCCTAGGTGTGCCTTGAGAAAACCTTAACTTCTACTCACCCCTTCATAAAATCCTTTCAGGTACAGTTTCTCTTTGGCTTCTGCAAGTTTTTCTCTGTCATTTTGACTCTGGATTTTCAGCTCATCGCAGACCAATGGAGCAGAAAGGTTGCCATAATCTGGGATCTCAATGATGGGTACCTGGGAATATACAACAGTCAGACAAAGCAGTTGTCCTCCCTCACACTAATCCTTCAAAAGACATGCAGGGAATGCCATTCTGCTCTTATATCTCTCAAGGAAAAGCCATCTGTATTCTATGACTCACCAATAGCACATATCCTACTTGGAGACCGAGAGAATGCAAATGTGAACTATACATGGACAAGATAAAACCAAGCGTCTTAATTACAGCCAGCTACAAGTGTACTGCAGTGCTCAAAACTGCAGTGGCTCAAGTGGCTAAGATGCTGAGTGGAAAGCAGCAGGTCTGTAGTTCAATACCCGAGTACTGCACAACGGAGTGAGCTCCCATCTCTGTCCCAGCTCCTGCCAACCTAGCAGTTCAAAAGCAAGAAATTGCAAGTAGATAAATAGGGACCAATTTGGTGGGAAGGTAAACAGCATTCTGTGCACTCTGGTGTCTAGGCATGCCTGCCACATGTCCACGGAAACAGCATTGGCTCTTTGGCTATAAACAGAGAAGAGCACTGAACAGTAGAGTTGGCTATGGCTGGCTTTCGAGCAAGGGTGACCATTACCGTTACCTTTATAAGTCTAGACCTGCAGGATGCATAGCCAAAATACACGCATCTGACACTCCAACTTTGGGGGCTGTTCTGCTTGATTGTTAACCATTTTATTTTCTACCTCCAATACTCACTGAATTTGGTGAGACAATCAAGAGCTTATGCAGTGACCACATAATCAACTTCAGAAATTACATAAGAACTGTTTAGTTTCTAATATGGCTTCAAAATTACCACCCCTGTTCTCTCCCTGCAAAAGGCAAGAAACACCAAAAGACTGGACAAAAGCAATGCCCCAAATCAGAGATAAAGTTTTTTACCAGGGGCTGCACAGCTCAATTTAAAGACTTAGTGTCAGTCTTCTGTAGGGGTTAAGATCAGGTTACTGGAATTTAGAATAATCCTTAGATCACTCCTAGCAGTACTATGGACTAGAGCTTTTACCAATTTAAAATTAGAAGAGCAGATTAGGACTGCAGTGCATCAAAAATCCTTGCCAAAGCAATTTACCTAATAAAATCTAAAGTGCATGTGACAACAAGGATTACCAAATATACTTGAGTATCAGTTGTGTTTTTTAGTCTCCAAAATGAAGCTGAAAATTGTCCCTGAGGGGCCCTCAGGAGAAAGTTCTACCCAGTAATAATTAGCTCTACATCTGCAGTAACAAGGTACAATACACAGACAAACTAAAACTGTAAAGTGCCAAATTCAGTCCAGTCTGTTTCTGTAGAGTCCTGCTGCAAGATCAGGGCTGGCCAAACTATGGCCCATGAGTTGGATACAGCCCAACAGCCCATGACACCAAATCATCCAGCCCAGCCTGTCCTTGCCACTCCCGGAAGTGGAAATAAACCATGCCTGTGCATGTGCAAAACACTGCCGTAGATGCACCTGTGGCCATCGTAAATATGTTTACGACAGCCGCAGCTGCATTTATGGCAGCGTTTTGCACATGTGTGGGCATGTTTTACTTCCACTTCCAGTGGGAGGAACCACGTGACTGGCCCCCAGCTCGAAAAGTTTGGGCACCCCTGCTTTAGACCTTGGGGATTATTGATACAGTCAAACCTCACATAAAGAGTGCCTTGTTTAAAGAGTAACTCACATAAAGAGCAGAATTTTCTCTGAATGTTCACTTCGCTTAACAAATAAAACCAACCAAAAACTCGCTTAACAAATAAATTGGGTTTGCAATCCCCCACACACACACAATTGGTCACTTACAATGGTGTTTCACTTAAAGAGCAAACTCGCTTAAAGAGCAATCCTGTGGAACGCATTAATAAGAAATTACATGTGATGTCAAAAGAGGTCAATTTCTAACCCTGTGTTTGCTGGTCACAGAATGCTGTAGTCTCCTTTTTATACTGAATTCCTTACTTTTCTTGGCACAGAAATCTCTTCTCATTCTGGCCTACAGCTGGACAACCTGTGGCCCTCTATAAGGATTCATTATCCAGACTGACAAATAGTGAGATGAGTGGAGTGGTAATTTATCCATATCTGGAGGGCCACAGGTTCCCTCTTCTGTCTTAGTTCTTCTAAGAACAGTTCTATTAAAATGGCCTCTGAAATCTATCAAGTGAAAGATAAATTCCCCATCGGCACAAGTATCTGAGGATTCTGTCCAACATTTGGAGGGCGTTCATCACAAACACACATTTTTTAGGAGTGCTATAGGTGACCACCATGGAAGTTTAAGGCAACCAGTCCCCACTTCACTTACTGGTTCAAATGGCAGGACCATCTCATCTTTTATCCCATATTTCACTCGTAAAGCCTAAGAAATTAGGAAAAAATATGAAAATCAAATCTGCAATGAGCTAACATGGAAAAGTTTTTTTTTGTTTTTTTGTTCCTACAGGTTATAATGGGATGATTAACCAATTAAACATTTGGCCAAATAAAAGTACACATGTTAAATTAAGCAAGGATGTTTTTACACAAGTCATCATAAAAACTGCAGATGGCAAACATAATCTTGAAAAAACACAGACATTTCCCATTTGCACCACAGAACAGAGGGAAGAATGATGTTTCTAGTAGGATCCTAGCTACAAGCATGTGTCATGAAGGAAAGTATGTTTTTCACCATAGGATAATTGTTTTCTTTTATTCTCATGCAAACAAATGCCAAGATAGTAGATTTACCACATCAAGTCACCTGCTGGAGATCATGTGATTTTTTTGCTCAGGTGCACTTTGTGCATCTTTGCCTTTTCCCACCTCTTTCTTATACTGTACACCTAGGGAAGGTAATCTAGCACCCTCCACTCATTTTGCATTTCAATCCCGTAAGTCTCAACATGGCAAACATCTGTGACTTCTGAGAGTGGTAGAAAGACGTCTGGGTGGCATCTCTGTCCCAGCTCCTGCCAACCTAACAGTTCGAAAGCAAGAAATTGCAAGTAGATAAAGAGGGACCACTTCAGTGAGAAGGAAACAGAGTTCTGTACACTCTGGTGTGTAGGCATGCCTGCCACATGTCCACGAAAACGTCTGCAGATGCAGACAGCACGAACAATTTGGCTATAAACAAAGATGAGCACCAAACCCTAGAGTCGGATACAACTGGCTTCGAACAAGGACCTTTATCTTTACCCTTTACTCCATAAACCATGTATATGTACACCTCTACTTCCCACATCTAAAGTAGGACAGGAAATGTGTGGCACTCTGCTGTTGTTGGACTACCATTACCCCTTGTAATGGTGGTAATGTTTCACGGGAATGATAGTCTAACAGCACCCGAAGGCTACATATTCCCCACAAATGAATAAAACCACACTTCTTCCAGTGTATGTTCTAAGTGTCGGTTTGACATTAACCTTATTTCACAAATTTCCCCCAACACGAAACTAAGCTGACAAGACATTGACCAGAGTTACACTATCAACATTCTAGCTATAAAAAGTCCAACTTTTTATTCATAATATAATTAAAACAAACAGCTTGTGCTAGTATCATTACAATCTGTGAGAGATTACTAACCAGCTGCCAGAAAAATGAGACATTCACAAGTTAAACAGACTCACTGGTTTTTTCTTTAGGTCCCTCAGGGCTGAGATGTCATCTGGGGAATCCGAGGGGACACATGCAACTACGCCAGTGCCTTACAAGGAAAATTCAAGAAGCATAAGTTATCCCACTTGTAACGTGATGGCAGAATGCGAATCAAAAATCCCAAGTACAGTATGTACAATTTTTCAAATGAGTTTCTAGGTACAGTATAAGGGATCTCCATCTGACACATGTAAACACAGAAATAAATCAGAAAACAGCAGAGGAAGGAGGTGATCATGGGGTGCTTTTTTTTTTTCATCATTGCCACAGCTAACTTTTTCACACCTAATTATAACTCCTCTTTTGCATTAGATCTGAGGAAACACTCTAGTCCTAGGTAAGAGTTATCTCACGTGAAAGAGCAAATTAAGAGAGTAAGCCTATAGTGTTTCTCCTGTGTGGAGGGGCATTTCTGTACTGGATTATCTTTTCTTTACGTGGTAGTTCCCCACATGTTTTAGAAAATCAGCATTCTAAGTAGTTCTGGGAACTGCATAGCAAAAGTCAGTTATTCCTTGACACATTAGATCAGGGGTGCTCAAACTACAGCCCAGGGGCCAGATGCAGCCCCTGATGCCAATTCATCTGGCCCACAAAGCCATCGTTGCTCCTGGAAGCAGAAGTAAAACGCTCCTGTACGGGTGCGCTTTACTTCCGCTTCCAAAAGGAATTTAGAGCTTCATGGGCCGGATGAATTGGCATCAGGGGCCACATCCGGGCCCAGGCCATAGTGACTATCTCCCTGAACCACGTGACTGGCCCATGGCCTGAAAAGTTTGGGCACCCCTGCATTAGATTGTGAGGATCCATAGTACACCAGGGGAAAGTAGCTGAGAAATCTACTTACCCCCTTCTTGCATATGGCTCCTTCACATACATAACATTGGCTGTGGACAATATATATTTTAATGGCTAAAATCCTGCTGGGTGCAGTCTGCCTGCAAAGCAGGAAAGACAGCAGCAGCAGATTGCTACTGATTAAAAGCTTCCTTTTGCTAGCTCTGAGTGCGCACATTTTGTATTGTTTAAAAGCCCCATATGCCTTAAAATTACAAAAGGAAGACTTTATTCAGCACCAAGCTGTCATTAATGTCATGCAGGCAGAATTACAAATTTGGATTTCAGCCAGTATTTGCAAATATCTTGTGGCTCTCTTGACCAAAACTGGCTGCTACCCATTTCCTCTCTGATATTCCAATATAAAAACAAGACCACAGATGAAGCAGCTTGGTGGATGATTTGATCAGAGTTCAATGAGCATGACTAGACCCATAAGCAAACACCATCGAAACAGGTGTATTTAGTCCAGAGAGGATGAAGGCCCTCCAAATGTTGTTGCTACTATAATCTTCATCAACCCTAATTAGCAAAACTAATGGTGACGAATGCCAGAGTTAGCAGGCCAAGAAACATTTGCTCACCCCTGATTTAGCCAAATTACATTTTGGCGTCTTTAACTATTTAAAACAATGTCAGCCATAAGAAGGGAAGAGAAATGCATTTGGTTCACAATCTTCTGTGAAAATAACCATTTTAAAATCCTCAAGTCGGACAACAACTGTCTTCCCTTGGAATTTTATACATCCCCCCCCCCCCGAGATCTGTGATGTGTTTCATAAAAAGGCTCTGTAGAACACCATGTGTGCATTTGAAGAGCACAATGAGGTAAAATACATGTATTTCAGAGATGTGCACAATCACTCTTTGGTCAATGGGGAAAATATGTGCTGTAAAGGAATCAGAATGTTTTTGCCATTTGATTAGGTACACGAACATGCCTGACTGATTCACTTAGTCTGGTGAGTCACGCTTTGGAGAAACGAAACTACTTCTCACTGTTATTGTTTTGAATTTCTTAACAGCAGGGCTTCATGGCAAGTTTAGAACACAGCCTCTAGCGGAGCTCATAAATTATTAAGAGAAGAATGCACCCATAAACACCTTCTCAGGTTCATACACTTTGACTCTAGGGTTCAAGCACTCAAAGGGGGGGGGGCAACCTTCAAGTAACCTTGAAATGACCTTGACGTTGGGGGATGGGCTATCCCTGATAACAATCTAATCCCAAGGATATCAATTTCCCATGGGAAAGCAGGTGCATTGTACCTTGTAAAACAGCCTTTAAAAAGGGCTGCAAGAGCATAGACAGGGAGCTGAAAAGAGAGACTTCTTCGGATGCAGCGAAAGCCTTTGAAGCTCAGAAGACATTCCAGATGGATCAAGAATGGACTTCTAAAGCGAGATGCAGCCTTGGAGGCCGCCCCTTGAGATGATAAGGGAAAAGGAAGTCTTCGGATTTGCCTGAATTTCAGAAATGACACTTTGTCATTTCTCTGACTTCTTCTGACTTAGAAGAATTTTGATAGCTTGCCTAGGCAGACTTAGAGGATAAACATATTTTCTCATTTTCTAAGGAAACCAAGTATTTAGAGTACTGTGTTAGATTAGTTTGGTAGAGAGAGCAACTGATAGGTTTCTTAGTTAGCCAATGCTATGTTTTGCCTTAAGGACTATGCTTTACTTTTTATTCAAATAAAAGCATAAGACCATCTTAGGTCTTGTTTCCAAGGAGTTTGGACTTTGCTTGCCAACAGCCTACCAGGTTTATTTTTATATGCTACCAGAAATTCAAATCTTTCATGGCTTGAAGTTGGGAAATTGCGACCGGAGGGGAGGAGAGGCCGACCAGGAGTGATGCACTAGTCACAGGGCAGCAGTTTGGAGCTGAAAAGTGTGTTGGAGTGTGTAAGTGTTTGTTCAACACCCTGAGGAGTTGCAAAGCATATTGTGGCTGTATACCTTTAAGGTCTTGCTGCAAGAACACACAGGTGATCAGACTTTACCTTGGTGTGCCCTGTCAACCAGTGTATATAGATGCAAGCCACTGTGAGCATGTTTGAACAGCTGTCTCCTAAAGTGGCTTCAATGCTGCTTCAGAGCTGTTCCAAAGCTGGCTTCCGGAGCTGCATTCCAGAATTGCTTCAATGCTGTTTAGCGCCACAATTGCCAGCTCATCGTATGCTGATATTGCTTAACTTCAATGCCTGCTTTGACTGTGAATTCTCTGCTGCCAGGTATGAACAAAGGTTCCTATGCTTTCTGCCTTGAGGACTGAATTCTGGTGGTTTAGCCTGACAAGCCACTTTTCGTCAACCAAGCAGAGAAGGGTTTGAGTAAGCCTCCAACAGGAGGACTGAGGCTGTGGAACTCTGTTGCTTGACTTGTGCTTACAGCTTGCATGTGCCCATTGAACTGAACTGCATGAACTTGTGTATAGAACCTTTGAACTGCTTCAGTGAACTTAACTGAGAAACCAAGAGACTTGTGTTACACTGTATAGATCTGCACTTTTACCTCCTAAGTAAACCAGCTTTGAGTTTGCCTTTGCACCAAAACTGTCTGCCTGTTTACTTTCTTTGCACAAGAGGCCAACCTTGGCAGGTGAGTACCACTTTGCAGCCCACCGCATGCTACTCTGCACCCCACTTTCCCAACAAAATGTTTGCACATCAGATGCACAAAGCTGAAACAGAAAGAAATATAAGCAGCTACTTTACCTTTGTCTTCCTTAATGGTCAACATAGGAAGAGCATAGATGATTTTGTAAGATGTTAGAGGGGCAGAGATTGCAGCCCCAAGCATCTCCTACACAAATGAGAAACATGGTGCCGACACATCAGACATGGAACCACTTGCAAATGACAATTAAGAAGCACATTTGGACTATACATTGGATAATGTAGAGATTGTATCCTGATCTATGTATATTTTTGTTGTTTATAAACATACAGTATCATAATACTGTATGTGTTCAAACCTTTAAATATACGCGGTTTCTAAATACTTGGGAATAAACAATAAATTAGGGAAATATAAAAGTGTTTGGTCCTCAAGATATGACACAAATTGATGGGATAGGAAAATATCTGTTTCTTTTGTACATCCAAATGCATGCACATGGACACACATCCCACAATCTACTGCAGCATGCACAGGAGATAACAGCATAAAAGGACTGGGAAAGAAAACATAAAAGCCCTAGTGCTTCTTATTTCAGTTTCCATACTGGTTTAATCCAAACCACAGATTTTGAAGGGTTTTTATTTTTAAAGATAGCTGGAAATATTTCAGCAATGAAAAATTCACTACTTTTAGTGGTAAGACAAATAGCTAAATACAGTTTAAAAACATCAAGTAAAATAGGTGGATCAGATCAGTTCAATTAAACCAAAATGCAGCTGCATCAGCAGATAAAGCACTAAATGGTGCATTTTTCTCTTATCCATGTTCCACACAGTGCTTAGCATGTCCTATAAGACACTGCATTTTAAGAAAGTGACAACATGGTTTTGAGAGTGAAGGCACTGACTCACTAGTACTATGTAAAAGCCAGTCATATCTGACTCTAGGGTTCACTGTTCATCTCTGTTCTGCAGACGTTTCTGTGGACATGTGGCAGACATGCCTAGACACCAGAGTGCATGGAACGTTGTTTACCTTCCCACCAAAGTGGTCCCGATTTATCTACTTTCAATTTCTTGCTTTCGAGCTGCTAGGTTGGCAAGAGCTGGGACAGAGATGGGAGCTCATGTACTATATACTAATGAATGAGAGTAAGGTTTGGCGATTAGCTCTGACTCGATACACACTAGCAGATATGCAGTGCTAAACATTACTCAGAGTTTATCTGTCTCTATGTAGGCCTAGCCCTCAGTAACTCATTTTGGCCACAGATTATGAGGTACTCACCTCTCCCATTAACTCCTTCACAACAGGCACGACTCCATTGGTTTTTGTGAAGCCTTGATAGGCCATATTCCTGGCAGCTCTCTGAGTGCAAATAAAAATGTCCCCATTGAAAGTCTCAAAGCCAATGTACTTCATATCAGGGCGAACCCAGCAGTTTGTCTGTCCAAACATGGTCTCTGGTCTCAGGGTGGCAGCTACCAAAAATATATTCTTTCCTTTAAAGCCGCTGTGAAAAGAAATAGAAAATAGCCTAGAAAAATAATTTACAACACAAGCAACAAAATCTAAGAGGTTACTTATTACAAGCTCCAGGACCTAGTGCCAATATTCATTGAATATTCATATAATTAACACCGGCAGGTTATTGATGTGTTTCTTGATCCCTGAAATTGTAATATGAAATTATTAGTCAGAAACATGAAATCTTATACATATACTGTACTACTGAGTTAATGATTCAAATGGCTGATGAGGTTAGTCTCCCAGAATCCAGTTTTGTTTGTTTATTCAAGTTTAACCCCACCCTCCAAAAATCTCCATTTTGGTAAGAACCAGAAACACCAAACTCTGCACATATACTCATAATTTCATGCCTTAAGTAACTGGGTCAGTTAGATCTTAAAACTGGTTCTTCCCACATCATTTTCAGTTTGTTTATCAGTTCTCTGTACTAGAAACTCAGAATCTTTTCAGAAACTACTCGGGTCCTAATGCCAGTATCTTGAAATTTGTTCCTGTAGAGCAGGGGTTCCCAACCTAAGGCCCACGGGTGAGATCTGGCCCACAGTGCTATTTCATGTGGCCCCCACACACCTCCAAGGGCATTTGAGAAACAAAATGGCTGTCCCCTTTGAACCTGTTGGGACAAAATGCCCACTCCCATTGTGCAGGCAGGGCAAAATGGCCATATGGCTCTTGAAGATGACTGAGAATGTGACTCAGCCTCTGGCTTGAAAAGGTTGGGAACCCTGCAGCAGAGCCCCAGGTGGACTCAGTGATAATTAGCCTTTTAGTAGTTTCTAACAATATCCTTCAACAGACCTGTTTTGTTAATACAGAACAAGTTGATTTAGTATCAGGGTGGAGAGAGAGAGAGAAGTACCAAAAGAAAGGAGGAAAGAGGAGGACATTAGTGTCAGTTTGGATGCATGGGTTTTTAACTAAGATGAAAACATATAATCTGTGAGAGAATCTGTGCATGTATACATACCTTAATCACCAGGTGCCATTAAGTCAATTCTGACATAAGGCAAGCCTTTCCATGATTTTCCCAGCTCACACAGGAGTGGTTTATCATTCCCTTCTTTTGGGAGCACCCCGGGACTGTTCAGCTTGCCCAAGACCATACAAGCTGGCACAGTGGGGAATTGAACACCCAACCTCTGGCTCCATGGCCAGATACCTAAATCACTGAGCCATCAGCTAATACACATTTATCTATCTATCTATCTATCTATCTATCTATCTATCTATCTATCTATCTATCTATCTATCTATCCACCCACCATGGCTTTGTTTAGTAATAAATTTATTCAGCTTTGATTCGGTTTATCCGGAAGTGGAACTATGAACTATTAGCCAATAATACGTCACATAATCAGATCTATATTAAGAAAAAAACACAAGAACAAAATGGTTGCCCCCCCCCCCTCCGAACCCACTAACCAACTGCAACAATTAGATTTTTCATTATGATTTACTTAGCTCCCTTTACCTTCTGCCCTGGTGGCACAGTGGTTAAACTGCTATACTGCAACAAAAGGTTGTGAGTTCAGTCCTGACCAGGACTTCAAGGTTGACGCAGCCTTCCATCATTCCAAGGTCAGTAAAATGAGTACCCAGCATATTGGGGGCAAAAGGCTAATTAACTTGTGAACTCCCCAGAGAGTACACTAAGTGCTGTGAGGAAGTATATAAGTGTGATTGCTTTGCTTCTGATTAGATCCCTGCCCGCAGGATGCATTTTCCAGGAAACTGCATGATTCTAACCAGGCATCCTAACATCTCTAAAGAATTCTGCAGGACTGTAAGACTCCCCTCCATTCGATAACTACTGCTTAAAACATTTCCATCCTTACTCATTCTAATGAACTCCAGTGGGGTGTAAAATCATAATTAAAATGATAAAGCACACAGCCATAAGAAAAAAGGAGGTAATAAATACAAAACAGAGTAAGTTAATTTAATATTCTGGATAAATGAAGTTTTGAGTTGGTGTCAAAAGAACTGCTGTGCTCACTTGAGTTAATTCCACAGGGTAAAAAAAAACAGGGAAACAAAAGGAAGACAAGAAATTCACAAAATAAAAATAAGCCATTTCATCACATTCACTTTAAGGAGAGAATAAAAATTAAAATTTGGACTGTATTTGCCCGTACACTACCACATTTTTCTAAAACTGTTTTTTCCCTAACCTTAACATCAATAATTACCACAGAGACTTACCTTAATTTCACAGGATAGGGCTCCACCATCTTCAGTTTGATCAGAGTATATTCTTGGGGTCCAACTCCCTAAGTGCCAACACAAAAATTATGACTACTCCCCTTTGGCATCCAAGTCTTCTGAATTATTCATTTTGATCAGATGCCCTGAGTTAAATCCGCCTCAGTGTATTAAGTGGGGAAGGGGGGGCAGTAAGCTCAGGATTTGTGTTCTCCCTACTAAATAATGCCTGTTCAGCTAAACAACAGTGTATCCTCTTCAAATTAAGTAAATATTTCATTTGCCTGACAAGAAGAGCAAAGTTGTGGGGGGAAATCTGGCAGGAACAATGCAAGCTTCTATTTACACAGATGCAGTATCAAAATTCAAACAGATTGTTCAAAGGTGCAATTTTCCAAGCTATTGCATTCAGTGCATGCCTGAATTCAACATATTATATACTTTCCTATTCTCAGTTCAAAGGCTTTAAAATTAAATAGATTGTTAATTACCTCTCCTGTCTGTCTGTCATGATCCATGCAGGGCTGCCCATCTTTCGGTGAATAAATAGTGTATCTAAAACACAAAGTATTGCATAACTTAGGTATGAATGCCAGGGATGGAGCAAATCTTTTTCATTTTGCAATCACAGTGTCTAACTTCCAATTAAAGAAGCATTAGAACAATAATTCCTACCTGCACAGGATAATTTTAGGGAAACTACTGATCAGAAGAAAACTAAAGGAGCACTAGTCTGGATGGGTAAATCATCAAAAAAAAGCCACTATATCTGCATAATGTAACCCTGCTTTGCACTGAACTAAACCTTTTTGTTCTTAACCATTCAACAAGCAGCTATGATCTAGGTTCTCTTTATAACTAATAGTCTACTGGTTTATTTACACATACAACCATCGTTCACAACTTTGCAGATCATTGTGACTGGTCAAGTAGCTGCCTTTACTTTGCCTTGTTTTGATCAAGTCAAGAATGATATCAATCTGGGATAACTAATCAAAACTTTAAAAGGTGGATTGGTAAGTTCTCAAATTCCAAAGACTGCACTCACTAATGCAACTCACAAAAAAATAGGTGTGTGAGCTTGGAGATCCCACAAAGCAGATTTAAAGAGCAAAGTAAACATCTAAACCTTCAGTGTACTCTAACATTTTGCAAAATAGACACAGCAAGGAAATAAACCTACCGTTTTCCAAATTTAATTTTATTTCTTTCTCTCAGGGTTAGAAACTGCCATCTTACAAAGGAATCATAATAGGGATTAACATCAGTTGTAATAAAGGAACGCCTCCAATCCACCTGGAAATTCACAGAGAAGGGTTATATCCTGGTAGAAGTCTGTGTGAATCACCACACAGTAGCCCAAAATCCAAGAGAGCATTGGGTCTTAGTTCTTCTTGAAAGGCAGTCCCCCATTCCACTTGTCAATAGGAAATGGCTGCTAACACAGGGCTGGAGAATGTAT
Organism: Furcifer pardalis; assembly: GCA_030440675.1. Classification (NCBI taxonomy): domain Eukaryota; kingdom Metazoa; phylum Chordata; class Lepidosauria; order Squamata; family Chamaeleonidae; genus Furcifer; species Furcifer pardalis. Next base: position 81,655,297 of record CP126893.1, on the reverse strand, counting down.
AGCCTTCCAAAATGCAACACCCATAATCTCTCACAACTGACACTACTGGCTAAAGGTGACAACAAGTTGTAGTCTAAGGACATCTGGTAGGTCACAACCTCAAACACTACTTTCAAATCCTGGGAATTCAAGAAGAACATGCCACGCTTCAGGTGTCAGCCGTTCAAAGGACAAAATCTTTTCAGGAAGCCTAAACAAAACAAATGATTTTAGCAATTACAATTGCTTTATGAAGTTCTCTTTCTTAAAAGCTGAATTGTTTGGCCTTGTTAGTCTGTGTTTCAAGCATATCAGAGAATAAACAAAACAAAAAATGTAGCACTTTGAAGGCTAACTGTTATATTTTAATGTTAGCTTTCATGGATCAAGTCCACTTCGTCAGACATAGGAGTCCCACTATGAAGTCTCATTCCCATGTCTGACGAAGTGGACTTGATCCATGAAAGCTAACATTAAAATATAACAGTTACCCTTCAAAGTGCTACATTTTAGTTTTGTTTGTTCTCTGATATTCTTAAAAGCTATTTGTGCCCTAAGTAAGCAAGAGGGAAATCTTAGTCATGACTGTGTAGATATATTCAGGAAATGATCTTGCATATCATTCTGATTAAAGAACAGAATATTTTTTTACATCTATAACACAATATAAACAAGAGGAAAGAAGCACCTAAACCTCACACTTAAAACAAATATTTATTTCCAAGAATAGTTGAGAAGTAACAAGTACCTTTAATCCCATACTCTTTAAATCCTCAATAGCCAGCGGTGGGAAGTAATCAAGCCAATGTTCAGCCTCAGAAAACTTTGTGATTTCTTCATCACAGAGTCCTAAAGATTTCATGATTCCCCACTGATATTTCGAAGAGCCAGTCTTAGCAGCAGCCTTACTCTTTTAAGGGAAATGAGAGGTGGCAGAGTAAGTGTCTAGCAGTCTAATCAGGAAAGTTTTGTTCCATTCAATCTTGAGAAAAGTAACCAAAGAGAACCATGGAAATTGAACAAGACGTTCACAATTTTAAAATGATGCAAGCAAATGTGCAATTATATTTCAAAGATACAGTATATAAAAACTCCCCAATAGTACCATGAAATCTCCTGCACACTATCACTCCCAAACCCCTTCTAGCAGCAATGCCTCCCTTCCTCATCAGTTCACTGATGAGAGAGAGAGAAGCCCCCTTTTGAGAAAGGTAAAGGCCACCCTTGCTCGAAAGCCAGGTGTATCAGACTCTAGGGTTCAGTGCTCATCTCTGTTCACAGCCAAGGAGCCAGCACTGTCTGCATCTGCAGATGTTTCCATGGACATATGGCAGGCATGCCTAGACACTGAAGTGCACAGAACGCTGTTTACCTTCCCACCAAAGTGGTACCTATTTATCTACTTGCAATTTCTTGCTTTCCAACTTCTAGGTTGGCAGGAGCTGGGACAGAGATGGGAGCTCATTCCGTCATGAAGAACTTGGGTCTCGAACCGCTGACTTGACGACCTTCCAGTCATCAAGTTCAGCACTTAAGCCAGTAAGCCACTGCAGTTCTTTTGAGCATCCCTAGAAAAATTAAGCTCAAGCAATACTAAGTTCCCTACCCCTGCTTTAAGTGATACCTTTTTGCCTTTAGCCTTTTCTTTGATGACCACTTCTTCCACCTTTGGAGGCTCATCCTCCTCGTCCTCCTCTTCTTCATCAGGGAATTCTGGTGGACAGCCATACAGCTCCATTTCTCTTTTCAATTTATCCGCACATGCCTATGAGAATATCCGCAGCAGCTTAGGAACTACAGTCAGGACAATTATTTATACACACCAAAGTTGGAATCAATTTGGCAATCGCCAACTAAACAAACTAGTGGTCCCCCCTAGGGGAGAACCAGTGAATCCATGGGGTTGAATGATTTAGAAAAAGTAAAGGTCTCCCTTGCTCAAAAGCCAGTCATGTCCAACTCTAGGGGGTGGTGATCATCTCCTTTTACCAAAAGAGCCAGCACTGTCTGTGTCTGCAGATGTTTTTGTGGTCATGTGGCAAGCATGTTACCTTTCCCGTTGAAGTAGTACCTATTTATCCACTTTTCTTGCTTTAGAACTGCATGATAGCTCTTTAGCATCATCCTCTTCAGTTGTTTGGTAGCTCTGGAGGCATAGCTCCTCCATTTCACAATACAGTAAAACCTCATATAACACTAAAACCTGGTTCCACAAGTCTTCGTGTTATATGATTTTTCGTGTTATCTGATCCTCTATGGGATCCATAGAGATACATTGTAACCACACAGGCTTTCGCGGTTGTTATCTGAAGCATCCCATAGGATCTTAATGTTATCTGATGCAATTCTTCCCCCCAGATTCCTTGATGTTATGCGATTTTCGTGTTATTCGATACTAATGTTATATGAGGTATTACTGTATTGACAAATTCAGGCTTTATTTGGTCTATGACCAGTGATCATGTGCACTGGAGACAAAATAGAGTGATCCTCTCCACACACAAAAAAGTAGAAGCCCTTTGACAGGAGCCAGAAAGATATGGAAAGGGCTGGTGTGCTCTAGTAAAGACATCATTTGATAGCTATCTTTAAGAACACACCAGCCCATCCCTGCAGTGCTCCAAACAGCAAGCAGAACGCCTGTCACCTGTGCAGCCAGCATTTCAGTCCATTTAATTAGAAATGTCCAAACCCTTCACTGTAACATAAGGGAACTTGCTCAGATCACACTTGTGGATGTCCAAATCTAAAATATGGCAGGCATATCACTCTGCCTCTAAACCAGTGGTTCCCAACAAGGGGTACACAGCCCACAGGTGGACTTCAAATCCCAGAAGCCTAAGTCAGTACATTGGCTGATCAGTGCTTTGGGGAAATGACTTAGGCTTCTAGGAATTGAAGTCCAAAAACCAGCATTTGGGAAACACTGCTCTAAACTCATAATTTTACCTTGATAGGCATGCCAGTACAGTGCAGTCCAAAGGGGAATAGGCAGCTTCTTCCTTTTAGCTTCTGGTACCCAACTGCAAACTGTGCAGAAAAGGAAAACACTGGCAAACATCAAACAATAATATGACAGAATGGGGTGAAGGGCAAACAACGGTTGAAATCCTGTTGTGTAGCACAGTGAATTTGACTAGAGTAGCCCACTAAATCAGTGAAGATTAATTCAGCTGGACCTATTCTAACGGCAACTTATTACAGCATAGTAAGTCAGTTAAATTAAGCACATCTAAATCAATGGAACTTACACAGTTGATTCTACAAATCTCTACCAATTCAGTGGGACTGCTCTTGTGAAATTTATTACAGTATGCAACAGGATTTTGACCAATGAATGGGTGAGTTAGAAGGCACAGGAAGTAACTGCATTTAGTATCAGAAACTGAAACACATCAGTGTCAAAAGTCAACATAACTTAAAAGAACCACTCAGAAGAGAATTTGAACAGAACAGAGGAAGTAAAATTAATTCCAAAGTATTTACAACGCATACCATAAAAGCAATCTCAGTTCCAATTTATTTACTGCACAACTCTATTGTACACCTACTCAGGGGTTATACTAAGTACAATATAATGAAACTTTGTACCTAGGTAAGTGTATTACAAACTGTAGCCTTAAATGTTCTGTTCATTCCACATTAAAAGGTTTTGGACAGATAACAGAAATTGTGTTAGGATTCAGAACATCCACTGATCACCTTGAAACAGACCAAGCTTTAACAAAGTGTTGCCACTACCCACCAAAGACAAGCCAAAGTAAAATTTCTTCCAGCTGCTCTGAAATTTGAGTTAAATGAATATCATCAGCTGTGGCATAACCACTGAGAATACCTGTTGACAGGCCAATATTACCTGTACTGACACACAGACAGCATTCAGTTCTGAGTTGCGATATCAGTCTATGTAAAATTAAAACTACAGATAATTTATCCAGTACAGAATTCCTGTTACCGAGATGTATACATTTCTGTTCATCACAGTTTTTCTGATAGGCTCAAAGGATCTTTTTCCTAATTTTAGTTCTTTGTTGGTTGAGAGAGATGTCTAGCCAATTGTGCTGAGCTCATTTTAGGGAGCTTTCTGAACCTTACAGAGTTTAAATGTTAATTTATTGTTATTTATGTGATACCATGCTGATATTGAACAATGAAGCCATCTGGGGGTCCCTAACAAATACATGATTAAATTACAAGAAGAAAGTCCTCAAATTAAGACTACTACTCAATTGTGCCAAATTGTATACAGTGGTACCTTGCTTAAAGAGCATAATGCGTTCCATGGGATTGCTCTTTAAGTGAGTTTGCTCTTTAAGCAAAACACCATTGTAAGTGGCCAATTGTGACTTCTGGAGGCGGCGGGGGGGGGGGGGGGAATTGTGAAACCCGATTTATTTGTTAAGTGAGTTTTGGTTGGATTTATTTGTTAAGTTATTCTGTTCTTTAAGCAAGTTACTCTCTAAGCGAAGCACTCTTTATGCGAGGTTTTACTGTACATTATTTGTACATAACATGAATGTATGATTACTTTGTAATACATAAAATCAGCATTATACACATGTGTACTTTTAGAATGCAGTAGCTTCACAAAACAGTACATAGGGAAGATTTATATAATAGTGTTTTAAACGGCTGTAGTCTGAATACAGTTCTGCATATATACCTTCAAGTCTATGTACATTCATCTTATGTTGTACAATGTGAAGGCAGCCCCACCTCAAAGTCTGGAGGGGGCCCTCTGTATCCCACACACACTGTACACTTTTTGTGGCACCCGGTAAACTTCTCAGGCAGCCAGCACCATTCCTTGGCTATTTCTTCACATATAAGCAATACAATGTAGAGTGATTTGGGACTGTATCCGTACAAAATAATTCTTTACATAGAAAAAGCTAGCATCTCAGAATAAAGGTTGCTGTGAAGTTTCTGACACAGGTCACGTTATATTGAAGTGCATTTAGTCATGTGAATGCCAAACAGTAAGGTCCAGACAAAGATTTGACACTTCAATGAGAACAAGATATGTTTGCAATAGACACCTGGGAAGAGATGGGCTCAGAGGTAAACAAAGACTAAAATCCTTACAGACCAACAGGAAATTATCAAAAAAGTAATAAAATATTACTTGATTGTTTCCACACCTATACATCAGTGCTCTTCCAAAATATCATTGCTTTCTCTTCGAATTAAAAGATCTATGGTCTTAAACAGAGAAGATACAAGGCACAACACTTGATTGTTATTTCTGTGGTATACTATGTATAAATAGGTAGTAAACACAACAGCTTAAAGCAAGAACTTTCCCTCCCCTTTCCAGAGACTTGGATAATAAAGGAAAATTCTTACCTCACATTTAGATAAAGAAAATGTGTGTCCTAGATGAAGTCGGCCATTCATGTAAGGATACGGAAAAGTGACAAAGTATTTTCCATTGCTGATCAGAGATTACACAAGAATAAAAATACACATCAATTAATTTACAAAAGCAAATGAAAACACATCAGTCTATGCAGTGTTGAAAAGACTGTGATACTGAAATAGTTAATCACACAATCTCCTTCCACAAACACACAAAAGGCACGTTTCCTCAAATAGTTTCCCACCTATGTATGCTTAAAAGGAGTGTTTTGTCAAAATTAATTTACCAAGCTTTTTAAATTTATTCTCTACATTTATACGCTGACTCTCCTCCAGAAACAGTACACTCAAGGTAGCTTAGAAACTTCGAAATTAGGACTACCATCCAATTAAAGAACCCTTAACTGTTCAGACATGAATTTTGGTCAATTAATTGTTTATTTTTGTCCACCCAAAATGAACAAGATCCAAATTTGCACAAAGAGACCATCCTGACCAATAGTTCTGTCGTCTCCCCCTCCTTCCCACTTCCAAGACTTTGAACACACCAAAAGCCTATGTGGGGAGGTCTTAGTCTGTGTCTGATGAGGCTGCAATGAGGACAGGAAAATACTGAAATCAGACATCAGATCCAACCAGAAGAGAATTCTTCTGCCCAGCATAACCCTCCAAGTTGGCTCCTCAAAAACTAATGAATTCTAGACAGGGACTCCAGTATCTCCTACTGTGGCCTACAAATGAGGAGTCCTTCTTCTCTCCTTTCTTCCAACCCGACCAAGACTCAAAGCCTCAGCCAAGAGGTTCCATCACTCCTCCATAGCAAGAATGGCAGGGGACAAAAGATGGAGGGGGAAGTATGTTCCAACAGAAATATTCACATTCCATTAAAGGACAGACATGGGTTGACACAACTGGAGATCTGGTACCTCTCTGACTTTGCTCAGTTTGCTGCTAAGCTGGAAAGAAGGTTCAACCATAATTTTATTGCCCAGCAGATGGTGACGTTATACAAAAGGGTGTGGTCTTTGATTTCCATCTTACTCAGATCTCACTACAGCTTCCAGATTTTAACCCATAACCTTCCAAGCCAGCATGACAAAGATGTAAAGCTAAGTGGGTTATGCTGTTTTTTAAATGTTGCAGCAGTTGGACTTCAGTATAGTACATGACAGGTTTTGCTGGCTTCCCTAATGTTATTGTTGTCCCATGGTACTGTGACTTCTTCTCCGACTCTAGCCACCCCATTAAGACACATTTCTCTTTCAAGATGCAGAGGAAAAGAGTAACAGAATAGTCTTTGCCACTTTCAAAATGACAATCACCAATGCTAGATTTTGGCACCTCAACTTCTGTTACAATAATCTGCCAGTATTGTGGCTTAACAACAAAACTAGCAGATTAAAGTGACAGACGTTGAGATGTTGCTTACCTCTGGGTCAATTCTATGACACATTTGATTAGATATTTACTAATTCAGCAGCCACGTCTTTCAGCATTCCCAGCCTCAAGCCATTCATAATAATGATTAGGAGATCTCTCATTGAGGCTTTGATCCCTCTGAGAAAATACTAGATCATGTCCATTTGCTGCCAAAATAAGCTTATACTTGGTTTTGGAAATATATATAGATTTGTATCACATATGCAGTAAATTCTGTGTGTCCTGTAATACTATCCATGAACACAGTATTACGCGGAAGATTAAGACTAGAAGCTGTATACTCAATAAAAAATTAAGCTGATTTTCTACTGAAATCAGCAATGTTTAAATCAATATCTTAAAAGATGGTTACACTGCTTGTCCAGATTTCCCCCTCCTTTTATCTCTAAAGTGCATTCCTACCTTTTTTGGCTTGAAGCATCTGATGCATTGACCTCAAATGCACCTTCATCATACCACTTCTGCTGAACTTCCTTTTCAATTTTCTTCAAAAAGTCCACTTTGGCTGTCCCCTTCCGTTCCTTATGAGAAAATGTATTATTTTATTAGAGTGCTTAGTCTGAACAGTTCATACATATCAACACAATCTTTCACTAAAATACTGTAACGGAACTCTTCTACTGTGTGCAAAATTTAACAGTTAAACATTTAACTCCATAGAATTAATCAAAATGTTTATTATATAAATTTGAAGGCTACTACATAAAATGAAAATCAAGAGCTTTTTTGCAGGAAATCACATCACACATCGAGCCTAACTGAGCTCAAACTATTGAGATTATTAAACCTGCAAGATCCTAGGGCCTTTTGGCCCAATAATGTTTTTATTAGTTGGTACTGCATTTTAAAAACCTATGTTATCTGGCAAGCACACATCAACTCTTTCTTTGCTACACTAGGATAGGGAACCTTTTGTCCACTAGATGTTTTTGGGACTCCAACTCCAGCAATCTCTTGTAATTGCTCATGCTGGCTACTGCTAATGGAAGCTGCAAGATCAACTATCTGAAGGACTAAGATGTCCCATGCCCTTTGGTTTTATACTGCATTGTTTCTCAGCTTGCTTAATCATACAGAATATAACAGCTTGTAAAGATTAAATTCTAAGCCATAAAAACTAATAAGTGCTTTTGGAACAGACTACATAGATCTTTGTTATTTTTGCTTCTGAAACAGACTTTTGGGAAGGGGAACAAGAACAAAGAGGGAAACATGGCTCCTTTGGTTAGCTAAAGAAAAAGCAGGGAACAATCTTTAGCAGGTGTGTACAAAATAATTCCATCCCACACAACTATTAAAGGCACGGGAATCCTACCACTTACAAATAACCATTCCATGTCCCATAGGTTTGAACAAGCATAGAAAATTAAGAGACATCAACAAGCAGTGCTTCTGCACCCTTCAAGTCCTTATGCTGTTCAGCTGAACAAGCAATAAAGATCTCCACATTCCTATGATGGCTGAAGCAGATGAAGACTAGGGCTCTGACACCTAATACCATAGGTACAAATAAAAATCAGTTTTAGGAACTTAAATCGCATCCAACTCTGCATATTATGAATCCTTTCAATCTTTTGTTTTTATTGGTTATCACTGGGTGATCTTATTCTGATCTTTATATTTTATGATGGTTATTATTTTATAAAATTATAAGCCAGCCTGAGTGGCGCTCTCATTAAAAAAGTGGAGTATAAATGTGAATGAATGAATCTTCTTATTGTCCTAGTATCTAATCAATGCATTATTGATTAGATACTAGAACAATGAGAAGATTTATTTATTTCCTTTTCTACAGGACTCAGCCACCCACAAAAAAATAAGGCATCCACTAGCAAATGTCATATTAATAGAAAGAGCAGAGAAAGAAATCCAGCAGAAACACACCAGAGTGTAACTGGGAATTTCAGACGTACTGTAGTTACATTTCAAAGGGACTATGGTGGCTCAGTGGTTAAGAAGCTCACCTTGCTAGCTGGAAGTTTGGCAAGTCAGCAGTTCAAGACCTGAGTACTGCATGATGGAATGACTGCCCGTCTCTGTCCCAGCTCCTGCCAACCTAGCAGTTCGAAAGCTAGAAATTGCAATTAGATAAATAGGGACCACTTTGGTGAGAAAAAGATCTTGGGGACATGAAAGGAGCTTCATCCATGTATCCCGAGCATGTATCCCCATGTATCCTCCAGTAAAAATCATCCATGTATCCCCATGTATCCTCCAGTAAAAATCTTTTCAACCCAGAAAACAACTTTGTGTGTTTCTGCCAGGAATTTTTGAAGTTAAATTTCAAAGGTGATCTTTCAATTTTCCCTGAACCTGGGTTAAGCTATCGGCAAACAGCCATTTCCCCGCAGATCACACTAAGTCCAATTACAATCCGCACAAACCTATTTCAATGCTTCTGACAAAGTTGGCTCCGTTCCAGGGGAGCATACGTTTGTTGGTCTTTGGAGGTTGTGACTCCTCCTCATTTCTGATGTAACAGATCAGAAAGATTATCCCATCATGAAACATTTTATAAGCCATCAAATAGGAGATACAGAGGTGGGCGTCAAATGAAATCTTGGAAAAGCAACAGCAGTCTTCCAGAGAATGTGTGAGGTTCCTCACTATCTCTATCGCTGAAAATTAAACTCTTTGTTTGCCCCCCTAGTGATCCCGAAAGACATCTATGCCTGTGAAACATGGAAGGCATCAGCAAGTGACTTGATGTCTTCCAGCTAAGGTGCCAAATTTTAAATACTGTATACCATGTTACTAACGAGGAGGTGTTTCAAATGAGTAGGTAAAGGTAAAGGTTTCCCTTGCTCGAAAGCCAGTCGTGTCCGACTCTAGGGGTCAGTGCTCATCTCTGTTTCTAAGCCGAAGAGCCAGCGCTGTCTGCTTCTGCAGACGTTTCCATGGTCATGTGTGGCAGGCATGACTAGACACTGGAGCACACGGAACGCTGTTACCTTCCCACCGAAATGGTCCCTATTTATCTACTTGCAATTTCTTGCTTTCGAACTGCTAGGTTGGCAGGAGCTGGGACAGAGACGGGATCTCATTCCGTCCTGCAGTACTCAGGAATCGAACTGCTGACCTTCCGCCTCCCAGCCCAGCGTCTTAGTGACTTGAGCCACTGCAGTCCCACTTCAAATGAATGGCTCGTGCAAATTACATAACAACATTGAATGAAGAAGACGCCAAATGGGAGGCCATAGTTTCCATATGGAGAAAACCAGGACCCCTTAAGGTAGCAATAAGTTGGCTTACCGTCATCCTTCCTCTTCTTCACCGCTTCTCCCACCTCTCCCTTTCTCCTTCTTTCCACTCCACGACACCGGCTCTCCCACCATGCCCCGAAGAGGAACGTGGAATCCTCTTCCTTCGCAAAGCCTACTGGGAGGTGGAGTTCGAGAGTCCCGAAATCTCACCTATGATGTCTTGCCGCAGGACTACAACTCCCGAAGTGCAAAGCGCTCGGCAGAAGTCGGAGGCTCAGCCTTCGCATGACTCGAGTTGCCTGGAATTGAATGCTGCGACTCCTATGACGGCTCATGTCAACCTACGCAGGAACAGGGTTGGGGGGGGGGGAGGTTGTGTGTGTCATTTCGTTGTGAACCCGCGGGGAGGCGTCGCTGTCACTCTTCATCCTCAGTAGCCCTGCGAAGTGATAGGTAAAGGTAAAGGTTTCCCTTGCTCGAAAGCCAGTCGTATCCGACTCCAGGGGTCAGTGCTCATCTCTGTTTCTAAGCCGAAGAGCCAGCGCTGTCTGCTTTTGCAGACGTTTCCATGGTCATGTGGCAGGCATGACTAGACACCCGGAGGGCAAGGAACGCTGTTACCTTCCCACCCATGGAGCTTTTTCGGTGCCACTTTATTATGCTCCATATTGCTTTACCACAAGCAAAAGAGGTGCTAAGAACCCCCTTCCCAGAAAGTGATGAACAAAACATTCAAGCTGATAATGTTTTCGAAATAGAGCTGTTGGACCATCTCTATACAAGCTTTCAGGGTTGCAAAGTCCTAAAACGGAATTTATCATCAGTGAGCTACTTTCCAGTCCTTTCCCCACTACTGACACAAATTATAGCAAATGCTGAGGTTGGTGGGGAAATTGGGTAGGATTGAAATAAAAATGCAGACATTTCTAATAATTGGCCATGTAGTTAAGCCCACACTATTAGTTCAGAGTACATTACTGTATCTTAACTTTGTGGAAAAACAAGCAGAAAATGACTTCTATATCATCAGTGTTACATGTAGTCAGAATTACATACAGTTTATTAGGAAATGATTTAACTCGGCAGGTTTTACTATATAGTATTTACTTTATGGCTGCATTACATTTATATTTTCCCTTCATCATCCTAATATATAACTCACCACCACCTCCCCATTCCTTTCTTACAACAACCATGCATGAGAGCTGAGTCAAAAAGACAGAACATTCACTTAAAGTTAACTGTTCTGAAGTATCCTTTTAACTGTTACATAATGGATAATACAGTACATAACTATAAATATTAGAACATGATCAACCCACAAAATTAAGCTGCTAAGATCTTCCTGGTTTTAAAGAAATGCAAAGCATATGTTTAGTAGTGTCTTACACCAAAAAAGCATCTTTGGGCTTACTTGAACTACTAGTAGTGTCTCCACTATTTTAAAAGTACTGTAGCTAGGAGCTAGCTTTGTAATTTCCTACAAAAGTAAAAGAGCACTTGGCATGCCATAATCCTAGGGCATTGTGGGAAATCAAATCAAAGGCAGCTATTGTCAATGGTAATTTGTACATGAGCTGATGTTGCGCCTGTGTTTAACTTTGCAGAATCAAACACCTGGGTTGCAATCCTGTACTTACCTGGGAGCAAGCTCTTCTAAACACAGGGAACTTAGCTCTGATTAGTTATGTTTGGTATTAGTCAGATTTCAAAAATAATAAATGTATTGGAATCACAACAATACTCTGTGGGAGGCCGATTCTAATAATATGCAGATAGTGAGAGAACTGAAAATTTTAGGAACTACATTGGCAACAAGGCAAGTCTACAGATATTAGTGTTCACTACTAAGATCCCATAAATATTTAGATAATTATGTTGCAAATGTCTGAAAAATCACTGCATCTTTGGCAATATATGCTTTTGCTCCTTAGCGAGATGGAGCTTGTACCTATGAAACACACTATTTTATGTATGAGACACCTATTCATTATACATATTAATGGAAGGGCCACAATGGCATAGTGGTTAAAGGCTGAACCTGACCACTGGAAAGGTCAGTAGTTTGAGACTCAAGTGAACTCCTGTTGTCTGCCCCAGCTCCTGCCAAAGTAACAGATCAAAAACAAGAAACTGCAAGTAGATAAATAGGTACCACTTGTGTGCTCCAGTGTCTACTCATGCCTGCCATATGATGCAGATAGCTCTGACTCTTTGGCTGTAAATGGCGATAAGTACTGCCTCCCTAGAGTTGAATACGACTGGCTTTCAACCAAGTGAAACCTTTACCTAATTAATGGAATCAATATTTTTGCCTTTATTTAATATCCATTATTTAAAACAGAAACTTATTAAGAACTGCATTCTGTTTCAAGTTCATGAGACTGCATTATCTCATTACCACAGCCAGAACATCCATCTCATGAACTACAGCAACTAATTATGCCATATAGATTACAATGACAGAAAAAGTTGCAGATACTGTACAGTACTAAAACAGGACTCATTGGGTGTTAGATTTCACATTGAATGGTATCTAGTTGGTTGTTCATTTTTCTCGTGAATGTCTCCAGCGTCGTGACTTCCCTTCCAAGTCTGTCATACTCATTTGACTTAATGGCTGCACCAAAATCTCCATTTGGATTGATGATGACAGAAACAAGACACAAAAACATTTTAACTCTTTTGATTTCTTCATTGTTATCCTCAAGGTTCTGTAGTTCTTTTGCAGTAATTATTTCCATCTTTTAAAGGTTCAATCTTAACCCTGCTTTTGGAATCTATTCTTTAGCCTTCCTCTGTAGTTATTTCAAGTCATTGTTGTTTTCAACCAGTGATGTACTTCCTGCTTGTTCAATTACTGTAACATCTTTCCCATATTTACTCACCCTTCATTTGATAAGTTACAAATGCTCTGCCAATCAAATCTTCCACCTACTGCTGCTCAGATGACCCTAACTAAGCATGTTCCATCCAGTGGGTCGAGGCAATGGCAGTGCTTGAATTAATTATCCCACTACCTGCTACCATTTTAGAATACCATTTTAGCGTTATCCGGTGCAATCGTTATCCGGGGTATTACTGTACAATAATTAAAATTATCAAATACAAGTAATGGATGCTTTGAAAGACCCCTCTACCATTTCCTCATAATTCAGGCAATAGTTAATTAGAAAACGTCTAATAAGACTATTCAGGATTACATCCTTGTAGCTCAAATCTATTCAAGATTGCACAGAAGTCATTCCAAGTAGGGCTGTACCTGCAAGCCTGTTTTTTTAAATTCAATACAAATTACTCAGGAGTACAGTATTCTTTATTTAACTGTAACACTGCCTAGGTCAGGGATCAGCAAACTTGGCTCTCCAGATGTTCTTGGACTTCAATTCCCAGAAGTCCTGATCAGCAGGTGTGCTGACTTGGGCTTCTGGTAATTGAAGTCCAAGAACACCTGGAGAGCCAAGTTTGCTGATCCCTGGCCTAGGTAGTTTCTGTATCTTACAGACAGCATCGCACTAAGGTGGGAAGGGGGGGGGGATTCTTCACACTTGAAATGTTTGAAGTGGTAGCCGTGTTAGTCTGTGCAAGCATATCTGACAGTAAACAAAACAGAACAGCAAAAAAAAAAGGACAGAAAATGTTGTGGCACCTTAAAGACTAACTCCAATATTTAAATGTGAGCTTTCGTGGACCAAGTCCACTTCAGCAGACTTGGTCTTTAAGGTGACACATTTTATGTCTTTTTTTTTTTTTGCTGTTTTGTTTACACGCACCACTCTCCTTCCATGCATTAAAGGTAAAGGTTTCCCTTGCTCGAAAGCCAGTCGTATCCGACTCTAGGGGTCAGTGCTCATCTCTGTTTCTAAGCCGAAGAGCCAGCGCTGCCAGCTTCTGCATACGTTTCCCTGGTCATGTGGCAGGCATGACTACTAGACACCGGAGCGCACGGAACGCTGTTTACCTTCCCACCGAAGTGGTCCCTATTTATCTACTTGCAACTGAGAGTAAACAAAACAGAACAGCAAAAAAAATCAATAATAAAAAGGACAGAAAATGTTGTGGCACCTTAAAGACTAACTCCAATATTTAAATGTGAGCTTTCGTGGACCAAGTCCACTTCATCAGACTTGGTCTTTAAGGTGACACATTTTATGCCTTTTTTTTATTTTTGCTGTTTTGTTTACACGCACCACTCTCCTTCCATGCATTAAAGGCAAAGGTTTCCCTTGCTCGAAAGCCAGTCGTGTCCAACTCTAGGGGTCAGTGCTCATCTCTGTTTCTAAGCCGAAGAGCCAGCGCTGCCTGCTTCTGCAGACGTTTCCATGGTCATGTGGCAGGCATGACTACTAGACACCGGAGCGCACGGAACGCTTTTTACCTTCCCACCGAAGTGGTCCCTATTTATCTACTTGCAACTGAGAGTAAACAAAACAGAACAGCAAAAAAATAATAATAAAAAGGACAGAAAATGTTGTGGCACCTTAAAGACTAACTCCTATATTTAAATGTGAGCTTTCGTGGGCCAAGTCTACTTCATCAGACTTGGTCTTTAAAGTGACACATTTTATGTCTTTTTTTAATTTTTGCTGTTTTGTTTGCACGCAACACTCTCCTTCCATGCATTACGTTTACTTAGGCTAGGACGCTTCCTGCCCACCCTGTGTACGTGACAGGCTGCCGTCTGTACATGCTCAGAGAGACCTCCTCCTCTTCTGCGCTGTGTGAGCCATACTCAACCAGCGCGCAACCCACCGTCTCTTTTCACATCCATTTCCCTTGCTTGCTTTTTAACCATCAGGAGGTTGTTTTGGGGAGGGGGGGGGGTTACACATGCTGACTCCACCTAACCTGCTGAGGCCCTCTTACCAAGAAGAACCCACCCGCTTCCTTTCCAGCCCGCTTCCTATTGGTCCCCGTTCCCTCGGAGTACAGTCCGGCCATTGGCTCCGCCGTAAGACCGGGCGCCCGCCCCATTCTCCGGCACCCAGCAAGTTCGGTTGTGCTCTCTCGGTGAGCTGAGTTCCTGGTCTGGTTGTAGTAGGCCCGACTTGCCCGACGAAGAGGGGGGGGGGGTGTTAGTGCTGCTGGTGGAGAAGCCGCGCAGGGGGGCGGGGAAGGGGGAGCCATGTTGTTGCCCCGAGCTTAGCCGCTGCAAGAGATCCCCCCACCACTAACGCCACCGCCGCCGTCCTCATCATGATCATAGAGAACGTGGACGCGCTCAAGTCCTGGCTTGCCAAGTTGCTGGAGCCAATGTGAGTACATGAGGGTGTGTGTGTGGGGGGGGGGGGGCTTGAGTTTGGTCGTGGGAGGGCCCTGTGTGTGAAGAGGGGAACTGCGGGGGGGGGAGGGGTTCACACTTCGGGCGGTTGACGGGGGGGGAGGGGGAGGTGTTTGTGTGGGGGTTCCCTTGGGAAAGGCTGTTGTGTGAGGACACTAGTAGTAGTAACACGTTGGGTGGGGTGGGGGGGGTTTACAGGTGTTGGTTGTGGGGAGATGGGTTGGAGAGAGTGCTTGAGGACAGGGTCTCCCTGGGTTGCACAAGGTTGTGGGTAGGTTTAAAAAGCAGGGGTGTGAAGAGAGAGACACGCGTGTCCCATAAGGAGGGAGAAGAGCCCCTTTCGGATCTCGACACGCGTCTGTAGCGCACGCTGCCCCTCACCCTTCCTCGTCCTTGCACTGGTTTGTCGCTCCTGTAAAAACCCTTAGGTTGACCAGTGACTTTCATTATTATTATTATTAATTTATTTATTTATTATTCGTATTTGATACCCCGCTCCAATCGGGCAAGCCCGACTCTGAGCGGCTTACAGACTAAATATCGACATCCTAAGACTTAATGTTAAAAACTTTTTAAAAATCCATAAAAACATTAAAACCAAATGAACCGAAGGGTGGCTGTCACTAGATCAGCCACCTTATATTATTATTACAGTAATACCTCAGATAACATTAGTATCAAATAACACTAAAATCGCATAACATTAAGCAATCTGGGGGTGGGGGAGAATTGCATCGGATAACATTAAGATCCTATGGGATGCATCGGATAACAACCGCTAAAACCTGTGTGGTTACAATGTACAGTAAAACCTCATATAACACTAAAACCTGGTTCCACAAGTCTTGGTGTTATATGATTTTTAGTGTTATCTGATCCTCTATGGGTTCCATAGAGATACATTGTAACCACACAGGCTTTAGCGGTTGTTATCTGAAGCATCCCATAGGATCTTAATGTTATCTGATGCAATTCTTCCCCCCAGATTCCTTAATGTTATGCGATTTTAGTGTTATTCGATACTAATGTTATATGAGGTATTACTGTATCTCTATGGATCCCATAGGATTTTAACATGCATCGGATAACACTAAAAATCAGATAACACCAAGACTTGTGGAACCAGGTTTTAACGTTATTCGAGGTTTTACTGTATTATTATTATTATTTATTACATTTGCTACCCCGCCCCAATCGGGCGAACCCGACTCTGAGCGGCTTACATCAAAGGTTAAAACAAAGGATAATCTATATCAATACTATTTATAGATAAAACTTAATATTAACTCTAAAAAAAAACCATAAGAAAGTTAAAACAGTGTACAAGCTGCACACAAGTTATGTAAAATTCAGATCCAAGAGGGTGGCAGTCCATTAAATAAGCCACCTAGCTTATTTAATGGACCACATATCGGCCGTACCATAGTTAAGTTATAGGAATAGCAGTTAAACTTACATATACAGTAATACCTCAGGTAACATTAGTATCGAATAACACTAAAATCGCATAACATTAAGCCATCTGGGGGGAAGAATTGCATCGGATAACATTAAGATCCTATGGGATGCATCGGATAACAACCGCTAAAGCCTGTGTGGTTACAATGTATCTCTATGGATCCCATAGGATTTTAACATGCATTGGATAACACTAAAAATCGTATAACACCAAGACTTGTGGAACCAGGTTTTAGTGTTATCTGAGGTTTTACTGTACCGCCCTCATAGAGCGGGTCACAAGTTTATTAGCATCCCTCGGCCCATGCTGGAGATTCATTTTGCCGCCCTTGGAAGGATGGAAGTCCCAAGTCAACCTGGAGGCCTCGCCAGGATCGAACTCACAACGTTGCTGGGAAGGTAAACCCGTCTTCAGAGCTGCTGCCTATGTTTCAGCCTTAGGCCACTTGCTGCAGGAGCTCTACAGTACATATAAAATATAACCTCTTCCTAGTTTTTTAATTCAGTTTTTTAAGACTCAAAATAGTGTGTGTTGGATTGGATGCTGAGAAGTATTTTAGCACAAGGTTTTTGTAGAGGAATGGGAGCAATGTACTATGTGACTTGTTTCTGTTTTGGAAGTTGGTGGGTAGGCTGAGTTCATGCTACAGTTTTGTGGGTGTCTTATGTAGGCTCCCTGGCTGAAATCTAAATGAGTCCCTCAGGTATATTCAAGTGCATTCCGGGATCCCTAGAATCTAAATGGGATTAAGGTGCATTATTTCACTTTGATGAATTTGGCACCTATCTGGTCTTAATAATCAATAGTTCTTACAGTGTACAAGGCAGTGTGTATTTTTTAAAACAGTCCCGAGCATCATTCTCTAGCTTTAAATAGTACCCAGTTCTTTTAGTCATACTGTAGATAAACATAACATAAATTTGCTGTCTAAAGTGTTTTGAGATGATTAAACAATTTATGGCCTGTATTCATTGTTTACATGTTTATGTTATGGGATAAAGTTTATGTTATGTATGTATGCTTATTGCTGGAAGCTGGTGCTTAAGGATCAGATGTGTCTGAAGCTGCTCTCCAGAGTTTTAACCGTAGATCACTATACAGTAATACCTCGGATAACGCTAAGACTTGGTTCCACAAGTCTTGGTGTTATCCAATTTTTAGTGTTATCCGATACATGTTAAAATCCTGTGGGATGGATCGGATAACGTTAAAGCTCCATAGAGATAAATTGTAACCGCACAGGCTTTAGCGGTTGTTATCCGA
Source organism: Furcifer pardalis (assembly GCA_030440675.1). Classification (NCBI taxonomy): domain Eukaryota; kingdom Metazoa; phylum Chordata; class Lepidosauria; order Squamata; family Chamaeleonidae; genus Furcifer; species Furcifer pardalis. The sequence goes on along the minus strand of CP126893.1, from coordinate 81,637,314 downwards.
TCCATCCCATAGGACCTTAACGTTATTTGATCGAATTCTCCTCCCCAGATTACGTAACGTTATGCGATTTTAGCATTATCTGAGGTAAATGCTATCCGAGGTATTACTGTACTTTATTAGCTTTTCTTTGATCAGTTGGCAAAGAGGGAATCCTTGAATCATCCTAAAGTAAATTTTTGCAGTTGATCTTTAATGATATTGTAACTAGCATCATTCAACTTATCCGTGCTAATCTTTGCAGTATTTATTTATTTGTTTGTTTGTTTATTAGTTCAAATTTATTATTACCGCCCACTTGCCATAGAAGGTTCAGAGAAGGTTTGTGTTTCAAACAGATTTAGGTTGTCTTGTTCACCATCCACCATTACCACCACCACCTAGCACTTGAATGCATCTAAATAAGAAGGCTTCTGTGAGATTAAAGTAATATAGAAAATATAATGTTACATAAATAAGTGGAGTTTTGGCTGATTCTCTTCTAATCCAGAGTACAGATCACACACACCATATTTGCAGGTTCCGTATCAGTAATTTCAATGATCTGCAGGTCTAAAACTGTTTAATAAAAAATCCCTTAAATACATGGTGCATTATCAGAGCGGCCACCAAAGGTCTGCATTGTAAATATATGGTACACGGTTATCCACGGTTTCATTTATCTGTGGTAGATCACAGAATGTACCCCCTGCAAATAAAGGCGGGGACAGTCTGTATTGTAGCAAATTAATATAGAAGTTTAGCCAGTTTACATTCTGTATGTTGAGTATGTTTGTATAACAACAGAAGAAGAGAATCCAGAAACAATATGTCAGGAAATGCACACACAGCACAATAATTACAAGTGGCAACAAAAGTTATAATGATGTGAACCAAAAAAAAATCAAATCTCTACTACGTTTGGTCAAAATTTATGCAAGCTAAGAAATTTAGAAGAGCAGGAAGGGAATGAAACACTAATAACAAATGGTTGCAGTGCTCATTTACTGTACCTCCCAGCCAAAGACTTCAGTGTTGCAGAAATAAAGACTAATGGATGTTGAAATTGCTAAATATTTTTGTATCAATCATTTTGCCTCAGAAGCTGTGAAAGGTATAGGTAGAACCAATCTAACGCTCCCAAAACCTATTAGTTGGAAGTGTGTAGTAGACTCTTTTGCGCAGTGTATCATGAACTGAACTATTCTGATGTCCGTTTGTGGACAAATTTGAGAGAAAATGGATGGTAGGTCCATGCCCCAAATTCGCAACATTGGGCTTAAGAGAAATATTGAACATATACTGAACATCCTGAAACCCCTTTCTGGAGCTTTAAACAAAATATAGAAAAATAGCTATGTTATTGCTGATGCTGTTGAAGTTTGGAAGGAGCTATGTTAGCACTTAAAAATGAAACTACACATGGACAGAATTAAATTACAAGCAAAAATAAAAAAATAGAACAAGCACTATCTCCAACTCATTTTCTCACATACAGTATATTGTTAATATCTGTTACCAGGGTCAAACCTAAAATGCTGAGGAAGAGTTAGATATGACATGTGTGTCCAGCAATCACCCATCTGTAATTCCAACTATGATAAACTCCAAAGATAAGGGGAAACCATTCAAGAAATATATTTGCAGATGATGTTTTAAAGAAAGCCATACCAGTGAACTGGTAGAAGTCACTTAAGCACTTGGGTTTAGAGATTGTTGAAATAAAGATTTCTTTTTTAACAGAAGTAGCAGCTTCTGCTGGCATAAAAGGACTATGCTCTTACTTTAGACTCATTCATTCTAAACAGAACTCATTGGGGACCAATAAAGGAGGAAGGCTTGTTTTCCTTTTCCAGATTTTAAATAAGCAAGATGATGAAGATGAGGATGAGTGAGCTATAGAGAACATTTTATTTTATTTTTGTGTTCACTGGGCATATTGTCTTGTTTTTTTAAAAAAGATCTTTTGTTTAACCATATCAGTTAACAAACATGGGTGTTTAAGCAATTACAAGAATAGTTATTAGTTAAATAAACTATTTAAGTAATTATTAATAAGATAATGGTTATTTTTCTCCTTCCAGTAAAGTGTAGCAGAAAAGTTGTCTAAATATGAATGATTAATTTATTAAATTTAAGATAGTTCACTTTGCAATAATTTCATAATTATTCTATTGTGTGTTTCTGAGAGTTTAACTACATCAGTAAAATTTGGACATAACTAAAACTAATCTGAAAAGTTATTCTAAAAATGAAACCTTCATCTGTAAATATTAAGATTATACCAGCAAGAATGAGTATGTAGAAAATGACGATAGAAATCAAATCCATCCCGTATTGGATGACTGGACAGGGAAGAGATGAAATCATTTAAAATGTGGAGAGAGATCAAATCATTCAAAATTTGAAGAGAGTTTTATGCTATGATAGGGTGTCAAGAGGACAAATAAGTGAGTTCCATGTCAGATTAACCCTAATCTTTTGAAAGAAGTTAAGGTCACTTATGCTTATTGTGAGAAGACCTCCTGGAAAATACAGTAATACTAAGAAAAGCAATAGGAAAAGTAGATTATATGCACATCTCTTTATGTTGTATGCCATTCTGGATGTACAGTCAAACCTCGCATAAAGAGCGTCTCGCTTAAAGAGTAACTCGCTTAAAGAGCAGAATTTTCTCTGAATGTTCGCTTCGCTTAACAAATAAAACCAACCAAAAACTCGCTTAACAAATAAATCAGGGTTTGCAATCCCACCCACAATTGGTCATTTGCAATGGTGTGTCGCATAAAGAGCAAACTCGCTTAAAGAGCAATCCTGTGGAACGCATTATGCTCTTTAAGCGAGGTACAACTGTACTCAGACTAAAAAATGCATAGAAATGAACATAGTGAGGGAAGGAGTGCAGGTGGTGAGCATAAGAGGACATAGATTTGCTAGGTCAGGTGTTTGGATCATGACAAGAGAATTTTACTAAATAGTGGCTTTTCTAATAATTTGCAGCATTGTGTTGTGTCATCTGTAAGAAAGCCTCAGGAACAAAGACATATACAGAGGGTGCCAAAATGTAGAAAGGGGAAAAACTACAATGAAACCTGGTATAACGATTTCATCATAGAATGAATAAATTGTACAACAGATGGAATTTGGGGGGAAAGTTGCATCGTACAATGTTTTTTGTCATTGTATGATGCAATGCTTCCCTATGGGATGCATTGTACAATGAATTTCTCTATGGGAAAAATCGTACAATGAATATTTTTCTTTGTACGATTTTTCCCATAGAGAAATTCGTTATACTATGCATCCCATAGAGAAATTTGTTATACGATGCATGCATCCTATAGTGATAAAATCATACAACAACTGGCCCCGTGGAACGAATTACTGTATTACAATTCTAATACTGTCTCTCTTATGCTTATTGTGTATATATATATATACATACACACTGATAACAAAAGATGAATACAAGTTATATTTTACTTCTGCAATTACAAGGGGTGCTCAAAATTCTTACCATTAGTGTCCAGACACTCCTGATTATGGCAAACTACTGCTTGAGCAACGTTGAGCAAAGTATCATTGCACATGCTATTTCAAGTTTTCTTTAATTGTCCTGCCTGTAGCATGGTGACACATTAATTCTTCTGAGTGAACATCATGCAATATCTATTGCTACCATAATTCAATTCAACTTCAAAAAATAAGATGTAAATAACATCTCTTAAAATGTGAATGCTTTTTGACGTGAATTCTATGAATGTCTTACATTTTGGTTGGGTGGTCTGGCAGTTTGCAATGTAACAGAAATCATGTACTTTTGACAAGCTGCTGCCACAAAACTAAAGCACCCATGAAAATAATGGTTACATCAACTGAAAGCTCGTCTAGGCAACTTTCAGAAATGTAAAGAGCCATTGCCCAAAAATACAAAGCAATAACGTCATTGCTTCCAAAAGTTGCCTTGAAAAAATGCAATCTTTGCTGGGGGGTCGGTTTCTTGCGGCTCAGCAACCAAACCACACAACCGATTCAGGTGACCCAAAGTGCGTTTGAAAGAGGAAAGAATAACCTTCGTGGTGACACTATTACATTTGAAATCGGACCGGGGGGAGGGGGGACTATGAAGCATTTTACCAAAAAAAAAAAAAACCCACTCAACCAAGGTTACAAAAATAAAAGGGAAAACCATGTTAGAAACTGAATGTGACAACTTCCCGAGGTGGATACAGTTCGAATACAACATGTGAAGAAGAATGATGCCAAAGCAGGAAACAACAAAGATATTAAGGAAAAACGTGACTTTAAAAAATGACATTTTCGAGGGGGGGGTCGGTTGGTGGTGAACCTGTGACCAAACCGATCGAAGTGATCCAAAGTGTGATTGATAGAGGACATAAGAATCTTTCTTGTGACACTTATACAATTCAGAAACATTTTCTATGAAGGTTTTAAAACACACACACTTTGTTTCTAACCAACTTTCCTTTAAAAAAAATCTCTCCACACCAGGATAGATATATTGTTGTGAGAATGGATATACTGTATAAAGTTTCTCCTTTGAAGTTATAACCACTTTCCCTTTTGGCTTTCCCTCTTTTTGAAGAACTGCTTTCAAGGAGTCGTGAAGGAAAAACTCTTACTTTGCGGTTTGACTATTGAAATATTTATTAAAAATAGATCCTTTGCAGTTATTCACCTGTGGTGAATTGTTGTGTGTGCAGTGGGCTACTTATGGACACTTGTGCATAGTGGGCAGAGTCAGGGAGAATGGAAAATAAAGGTTAAAAGCATATTTATTTAACAATAAAATATAAAAAATAAACACAAATGAAATTAGGATTTCTGGTTAAGGGTTAACAACGTAGCAGTTCAAAAGCAAGAAAATGCAAGAAGATAAATGGTGACCACTTTGGTGGGAAGGTAAACAGCATTCCATGCCTGCCACATGTCCACCAAAATGTCTGCAGACACAGACAGCGCTAGTTTTTTGGCTATAAACAGAGATGAGCACTGAAATCTAGAGTCGTATATGACTGGCTTTTGATCAAGGGTGACTTTTACCTTAGCTCAGAAAACCTTAGATTTAATGAACATTTTATGAAAACCTTAATTTTTTGAACATAATGTCTTTATTTTCCCCATTTGAAACATCACCCTTAACAAACGAATTAAATAAAAGAAATAAATGAACTAATGAGCATAATTCAACACATCAAATTCATGCACTAAATCCCTGACAGTAGTGTCCTTAGACTCTATCTGCCACTTTTCCCCTCCATCCTCTGTAGATGGAAAGGCTGATTTTAACATCTTTGTTTGAACCACTTAACCAGTAATTTGTTAGTCCTCTATAAACAAAGCAATAGTTTTTAGTTTGACTAATCCCAACTCAAAGCTCTGCTGGCCTTATGAGTCTAGACTTAGGCTTGATTCTGTTCTATCACCATGCTCAGTGCTCTCTAAGAGATGCTGGTAGAAGGATAGGAGAAAGGTAGAGTGAGGAAAAAGCTACGTAATGCCAGATCCAACCCTCTCCCTTCTTAGGGACAGTGATCTTAGCGTATAAACTAGGACAAGGGTAGACCTAAGAAATGTCTAGGTTATCTAGGCTGTGAGCGGTTTGGAATAATTTCAACCCAAATGTTGTACTCCTGGCTGTATTGGCCAGTTAGGACCGTTGGTCATGGTAATGTTAGGTAGGGTCTCTGGGACTTTTCATGCAAGGAAGGTTACTTACTGTACACGACATTTTTTTAGTTTGTATTTGTCAGAGTCATAAAAAAAGTTTCATTTGGTTGATGGATTGTATAGTTTTTGTACACACTATTTTTATTTTCTCCATTTACCCTTTATTGGTTAGAAAATATCTGTTCATGGGAGAAATTTTACTTGCTTTTGAATGAAGGAATATTCAGTGTCATTTAAATTAGATGGATTTCTCTTAATTATTTGATTATTTTGATGCCATAAAGCAACATTGAAAATCTGTACCTGTGAAGTCAGTATAGCATAATACTACATAGTATAAAATACTTAAGAAATATCTAGCAATAGGGAGTATTCAAGCTTAGTGACATGCTCTCTCTGAAATTGATATCCTTGTCATTTGTAGTGCTTGTTAGTTTTGCATATTGATAAAAGTCTTGTTTGTTTGCAGATGTGATGCCGATCCATCAGCCTTGGCTAACTATGTTGTGGCATTGGTGAAGAAAGACAAGCCAGAGAAAGAGCTGAAGGCATTCTGTGCTGATCAGCTAGACGTCTTTCTGCAAAAAGGTATTGTGTATGTGTCGATAGTGCTTAATGGCACTGTTTTATCAACATGGAGGTGGAATCTTTTATTATAGTCCCCAATGTGGACATTTCACATGTGAAGTACTACCAATCCTACAATCTCCATCTGCATAGTCTGTTCTTTAGATACACATCTGAAATGTAATACAGTAAAACCTCGGATAACGCTAAAACTTGGTTCCAAAAGTCTTGGTGTTATCCGATTTTTAGTGTTATCCGATGCATGTTAAAATCCTATGGGATGGATCGGATAACGTTAAAGCTCCATAGAGATACATTGTAACCGCACAGGCTTTAGCGGTTGTTATCCGATCCATCCCATAGGACCTTAACATTATTCGATGCAATTCTGCGGGGGGGCCCTGCAACCCTCACCCCCCCACCCCGATTATTTAACATTATGCGATTTTAGCGTTATCCGAGGTAAACGTAATCCGAAGTATTACTGTACTGTACTGCAGATGTATTAATGCTTGGCCTTCTTGCCAGATTGGTTTGTACTCAAAAAATTAGCTACACTGATCACAATATAATAGGTATTTTTATCATTGTTTTGATTTCTAAACTCAGTTCCTAGACAAGTAATCTTTAACTTGGCCTGAGGTTTTCCATAATAATGTATGTAACCAGAAAAATTTCTTTAAAAGATTTCCTACTGATTTTTGGTTGAATGACAGTCTCACTAGCATAGAAATGTAGGGGCATGCTACTTGTAGAAGCATTGCAGTTGCACAGGTGGATTGCAGATTTTATTTTTGGAGTTCACTGTTCAGTACAACGTTTGGGCAAGTAGTACAATCAGCATTATTATGTTAGTAGAAACTTCCATTCTGGAAGCTCAATTGACTATTGACAGTAGCACAATTTGCTCTTGTAGTATAAACTAGCTAATTTCCAAACTGTTACATCACATTCATTAAGTATGTAGTAAACGTAATAATCATTTGATGGGCTGAAGGTTGAAGGACAGAATATAAGTTGTAGTTAAATATAATAAATGCATAAACTTTGTGTCAGAAATGACTGGATTGAAAGGATTTTTGCTGGAGAAACTGCTCAGGGAACCCCCAAATGAGACTCCTTTCATGTCCCCAAGATCTGTCGTGCAGCACTCGGGTATCGAACCCCGACCTTTCAGTCTCCAAGCTTAGCGTCTTAATCACTAAACCACCGCAGTGCTATGTAGTTAAATATACAGTAATACCCCCAGATAACGATTGCACCGGATAACGCTAAAACCGCATAACGACGACAAATTTGGGGGGGGGAAATTTGCACCAGATAACGTTCATTTTAGCATTATCCGATCAATCGTCATAAAGAAGTAAAGGAGGCAAAGCTCCTCTCCCTGCCACTTTTCTCCTTCTTATGCATCTTATACGTTGGCAAATATGGTAGAGTTGTACCTCACTCAGTGGAGTAACGTGGGTTTCAGCCACCCAGGTGTAAGCCAAATTCGCTCTTTATGGAAGGTTTTTGCTGTATATACTTTTTCTTTTAAGTAGCAATCATCTGTGTTATGTCAATGTTTAGAAAACAAGTTGAAATCCGAGCTGCCAAGTAAGATCATTCACTAGTCAATACCAACTTCCCACACTAGATAACTTGATTTTTTGCTGTCTACAGAGAAAACAACAATTTCAAAAGGGTTTGTCATGTGGCACAGAGGTTTTTTCTGCTGATGAAAAACAAATCCAAATCTCTTTTCAGGAAAATAAATCTAATTACTTTCGATGAAAGCATAATGATCATTTATTTATTTTTCTGTTTATCTTTACCAGAAACTTCAGGTTTTGTTGATAAACTCTTTGAGAGTCTGTACACTAAAGATTATTTGACTCCCAGTGAACCACCAAAACCAGAGTCAAAGCCTGCTGGTCAGGGGAAAGAAGAAATCAAAGAAGAGGTAATGTTAACCTTTTAAATTCATCTTGATTTTTATGCAGTGCAATCCTGTTGTGTGTTTATTCAGATCCAAGTGCAACCGTTACAAACTAGGATATGTGCCCATATGAGCAGGTTTAGGATTGCAGCTCTGCAGTGCAATCTTTTAAATGTCTACTTGAAAATATTCTCTGTTGAGTTGAGAAGGACTTAACTAGCTGGAAATGAGAGAGGATCATAGCCACAATTTAGCTTTATTTATTTATTTATTTATTTATTTAGATTTAGATTGCCGCCCACTCGCCGAGGTGACTCAGGGCGGCTTACAGTCAAAACAACAACAGTACAATAAAAATTATAAAATGCAACCACATAAAACCAAACCAGAACACAAACTAACTCCTGTCAGGTCGTTGTTGTGGACCCAGAGGAGTGGGCAAGGTCCCCAGCCACTGCTAGGCTTTGGCATCTTCTTCCTCAGGCCGTTGTTGTGGGCCCAGAGGAGTGAGCGATGCTCTCAGCCACTGCTAGGCCTTCACATCTTCTTCCTTGGGACGTTGTTTTACTAGCTTCCTAGTTTACTAGCTTTACTAGTTATATGGTGTATATTATACTGGTGATTACTTTTCTGCAACTTTAAGTAAATATGTGTGTTGGTTTCCCATAAAATACAGTGAACAGTGCCATCTAAAATAGATATATCTTTCCAAGCTCCTGTGCTTATCTTGTTAAAGAACTATGCACACCAAAGTGAAAATGTCCTTGAAAACTGCTATAGTGAAGGTGTTGTGTAGTGGGTAGATACACTTTGTTCTTTATTATTTTCCATTTACTTATAGCATCTGTTGTTCAGTTGCATAGTCAAGTCCGACCCTTTGCAACCCTATGGACCACTGCATGCCAGGCTCTTCTGCCCCGACCTACACCCACTGCATCAACGATGCCATCTATAGGCCACATGATAATAGCTATAGGGATTTATTTCAGCCTAAGTAGAAGTGTGTAAGTTGCAACTTTGAATAACTGCTAAGTAACAAGTTTCTGCTTGCATTCCTGATCAGATGCCAAGTTTCTCAATTTAATATTTGGTATGTGACCATGAATGTGAGCCCAACTTGTTAATTAGCAGCAATTCACTGCTGCAGTTCATACAGCTGTACTTAGCCTGCCATAAATCCCCTCAGTGGTTTAGGTATTTGGCTGCAGAGACAGAGGTTTTGAGTTTGATTCCCCACTATGCTTCCTGGAATAAGAACCAGTCAGTTTAGTCGTGAGCAAGCTGCAGAGTCCCCTGGGGGCCCTAAAAGAAGGGAATTGTAAACCACTTCTGAGTATTTTCGACCTGGAAAATCTTGGCAATAAGCAGAATTACAAATCACTCAATACTAAATCACTGGGATTAGCACTTCTTACCCATTCTTAGGGGCAAATGAGTCCATTTTACATATACCCTTATCTAAAGCTATCTTCTAGTAAGTGCAAGATAGACTATGTTGAGAGAGAATATGTTGGGATAGCAAACAATCTTGCATGCCTCTAATACCAGGTATAATTGGAAGGAAATTTTATAGGCTATGATGACTGTCCTTCAGCACTAACCCAATTAGTAAAGGTATTCCCATCTCTGGAATTCAAAGTAAAGCCCAGTCTTTCTTCCTGTTTTTTCTCATGTGTTTCCTGTCTTTATTTGTTCTCCTTTTCTATCATGCTCTCTGAGCATGCTGCTGTATGTGTGGGTTTCTCTGTCCTCAGATGGACTGATACTCTCCCCCTCTCCCATTCTTATGATGTAACTGAACAGCACCGCTGTAAGTAAAATGCATTTTTGCCTACTTAAGCTGTTTTTAGACCAGTGTTTCCCAACCTTTGTTTTTTGGACTTCAGTTCCCAGAAGCACTGATCAGCCAGTGTACTGACATACATTAGGAAGAGGGTTAAGACCTGGCTGGCAGAGCATGTATGGGGTATGGGCTGGATGGCTGCCCCAGTCTGTTGGCTCATCTGACCCCCACCCTCTGTGTGTGTGTGTGTGTGTGTGTGTGTGTGTTATTTAATCTTTTTACTTAATCTTTTTAATATTTTAATCTTGATTTTTATATTGTGTTTTTATTCTGTTCTGAGTGTTTGGAGAGTTTGTTAGCTGCCCTGGATCTTTTTGAGGAGGGCGGCATAAAAGTGTGATTAAATAAATAAATAGGCGTCTAAGAATTGAAGTCTCATCATGGGACATGGGTCTCACATTGGGAACCACTGTTTTAGACTGATTTTTCTATATTAAGTGCTACTGATAAAAGAGATAGATGCAGAGACATGTAATTATTCTCAAAACTCTGCCACTGAGGTTTATTTTCAAGAAATGGCCAAACTACAACAGAATATGCAAAGGGTGTAGTTTATAGCATTGTACTATACTCTAGGGTATGGTGGATAGCAGTACAAGAAAAATCAACCACCAAACTGCATATGGCTAAAGGGATAAAACATATGAATGGAACGGATAATAAGGGGCTTCACAAAGCATACAGGATTTATTTATCTTTATAACTTATGTGGAATATGACTCTTAATTTTCCCAGAGAAGCCTTATAATATTTTGGATATGACTGTCATAGGGAAAGAGCAGATGTAAGGTAAGGAGGATACAGGGGGGTGGGGAATAATACAAGCTGGAAAAGTCATTATTAGTAATGTAAAAAACATTAAAAAATCAGTTTTAAGATCAAGTGTCCAATTTAAAAAAAAGATCTTTGCCTTGCACCAAAAAGAAACTTAGGTGCTTGAAAGGCATTCTACTACTAGGGTGTTGGCACTAATTCTCATCCCCCACACCTAACCTCAACAAAGTATACAAAGAAGATTTAAAAAAATATTTTCACGTCTGAATACTTCCACTTGGAAAGAAACAATCCTTCATATATGTTGGCCCCAAGCCACCAGTAACCCTGAAAAACAAGATCAGCACTTTTAATTGGTTCTTGATTAGGTACCAGTAAAGATTATAAAGCATTGCAGTAATGTGTTCATATCATCAACATATAGTTGTATAGTCCTAGTTACCAAAACTAGAGCCATATTATGAGCTAAATTGTTTTGAGCGTTGCCAAAGTAAGCCCCAGATACAATACATTTCAGTGGTACAAATGGGAGATTACCAAAGATAACTGAAAGCAGTCTTTTTGTGTACAAGTAGGATGTTTAGGATTATATATTGCAGCCTAAGCTAGTGGAAAGTAGCTGGTACCAAAGAGGTATCTGTGTATTTCTTGATAAGGAAGGATTTATGAACCCCACCAGACAGTGACCCTGATGTTTTAGGAAGATTGATAATACCTTTGACAATTAGCTGAGCCCAGTTCATAACTGGTATTGTTAATTTTGCCAATAAAAATCACTAAACTTGGGCCCAGTTTGGCTACTAAGCTGAAAGCATGGTGGGCCAGTCTTACTGTTTTTATTCTAATGCCATTTTTAATCTCTTAAAGTAATAGTGGTCAACAGGTATTCCAATTTTGGGAAGAGATGGGTATACATAATTTATAATCAGTAAAAATAACATGGTTTCAGACATCTGTTCAGTGTGTCAAAGTGGCAGATGACATCTTAAATTTCCTGCTGTTGGGCATTTTAGGCTAGAAGATAAAATATTCTTCTGCTGTACTTCATTACAGTATTTCATTTTCCTATCAAAGCTTAGTTTTGCAGTGGTGAGAGCGAAACATTGCAGAACCTCACTCAGGTCTGTTCTCATTAGATTCTTTTTCTGATGGCTTCAACTAGTATACAGACCATGAAGCTAAACTGTACTAATGCTGTAGGTGTGGTGCCTGTTTGAGGAAAAAGTGTAGTAGGCCAGATAAAACAGAGTTCCTTAAGCACAAGAGTATCTTAGGTCAGACAGGCTGGCCTTATTTCAGTGATGAGCATATTACACTGAGGAATTTTGTTATATTTAGATAAGGTCAAATGAGAGATGATATCCTTGCACCTGACAGCACTACTCCAGCCTCTTTCATATGCGTGTAAATCTTAATGTTAGAAGCGATTGTTATGTCTAGTTCCCAGTTCTCTTCTTTGTTTTCAGATGATTAATTGATAGGTGTTTTAATTATGTCCAGACCAGACTTCTGGCCTTTGTCTAGAAATATTGTTTTCAACAGATAAATATTGTTTAGTGCAGTTACTGGCCAGTTTGATGTTTGGTTTTATAGAGCACGGTAGCTTAGAAGTAGGGTGGATCATGATTTAAATCTCTAGTAAGTAAAACTAGATTTAAATCATGGTTTTCTGCGTAAGGATTCATTTCCCCAGCTATTAATACCTTTCGGATTGCAATATGATTTGACTTGAAGCTATACTATTGCTACCTTTTTTTGATGTTTTTATTGTACTGACTAGATGTGGATTATATTGAAAATAATACTTTTATATAGGTTTGTATGTTGGTATATATATTTTCATGTATTATTTTTTAATGTTTTTATGTGTTGGTGTTGTTTTTGTATTATACTTTCATGTTATTAGTTGTGCCTTATTTAATTACTTTATTTGCTGCTGTTTTTGATGTTTTTATATGTTTATAAAATGCTCTGAGTGCGTATGTGCGTGCGTATGTATGTACAGTATGTCTCATTGTTAGAATAAGAATTTTTCAGATTAGTTTTACAGTTACAGTATATCAAAAAAAGTTACTGATTTGGTTGTACTATTAGAAACACATAATTGAATGATAATTATGAAATTATTGGGAGGTGAACTAGCCAGATGCTGAAAGGAACAATAGGATTAAGGTCTTTTTTCCAACTATGTAGGTTTATTGTATAACATTTGCTCTGCAGAAGAGGCGTATGATATCTGCACACACAAATTCACAGTTTTGAAAACTGTAAAAATCAAGCATCTGTGATAATGTCTTCTAGATAGAAAAACCACCCAATAATCTTAAGGAAGCCTCTGAAAAAGCATTACATTGTGAATGCGTTAATGGAGTTCATTTATCAAACACTTTAAACATTGAATGAATATGTAGCCTCATGCTTTTTGTTGTTCAGTCACACGGTCGATTCCGACCCTTTGCAACCCCGTGGACCACTGTCCGCCAGGCATTTCTGTCCTCCACCATCCTCCTCAACTCGCTCAGCTCTGTGCCCATTGTGTCTACAATACCATCTAGCTATCTCATTTTTGGCCGCCTCCTTCTTCTTTTGCCCTCCACCATTCCCAGCATCAAGGCCTTCTCAAGTGAATCCTCTCTTCTCATTTGATGTCCAAAGTAGCTTCATCTTTACTATTTGACCTTCTAAGGAGCAGTCAGGGTTAATTTCTTCTAAGATTGACCTATTTGTTCTCCTCCCTGTCCAGGGACTCACAAAATATAATTAAAAATTAATTTTTATTTCATGAGAAGAATTTGCACTATAATCTTAATAGAAAACTATCTTTAGATAGATTATTCCTCAAAAACTTTTATTTTAAAATCTAATTCAAATCTTGAAAATCAGATTAATTTTTTTAAATTATCCACTCTGGTTTGGAAGCTGGAACATTCTGATTTTCTGTCTTTTGATCTCAGCTTGCACTTATGTAAAATTGTGATTGCCACATTGCTTTGAAAAGACTTTCCATATGGGCACGTTTTTTAATTCCCATGTAATATTGCCATCTCTTGCACAAATGAGAAAGACAGAGAAACAGTGCATGGAATGCACAATTCCACATAATGGTTCTTCATGAACAGGAGACTAGGCCTTAATTTGCAATTGCAGTGGAGTTTTAAATTTTGAAATCAAAAGGCTAATGGATGAAAAACAGAGGTGCCTGGTTTCTTGGACTGAAAGTACAGTTATACCTTGCTTAAAGAGCATAATGTGTTTCCACAGGATTGCTCTTTAAGCGAGTTTGCTCTTTAAGTGAAACACCATTGTAAGTGACCAATTGTGACTTCTGGTGGAGGGGAATTGCGAAGTTTTTGGTTGGTTTTATTTGTTAAGCAAAGTGAACATTCAGAGAAAATTCTGCTCTTTAGGCGAGTTACTCTTTAAGCGAGGCGCTCTTTATGTGAGGTTTGACTTGTATCTGATACAGATCCATGTGTGAAACCAAGCCAATTTAACACTAATTGTTAGCTGGAAAGTATGCAAGTAAGCAGTTAAAGACCCAAGTACTGCATGACGGAGTGAGTTCCCATTTATGTCCCAGCTCCTGCCAACCTAGCACTTCAAAAGCAAGAAATTGCAAGTAGATAAATACGGACCACATCAGTGGGAAAAGATCTTGGGGAGATGAAAGGAGCCTCATTCGGGCATCCTCTGAGCAAAGTTTCTTCAGAAAAAATCATTTCAAGCCAGAAAGTGCCTTTGTCTGCTTCTGACATGATTTTTAAAAAATCTGTATATTGAAATCCATGTGTGCTCCTTTGTGTCAGTGAGGTAAATGTGGGGTAAAATTATGATGTGAAGTGTGCAGATTCATTGTCACCTCCAGCTATTGATATGTCTCTCTTGTAGTCTTCAAAGTCGGAGCAGTAACCTATCCTACTTAACACTACAGGTGAATGTGCATTATCTTGTGCAGACAATGTATATGGAGATTTCTTAAAATATTGTAATCAATATCTAAAAATTCTGCTATAACTTTACAACAGGGTTTTGGCCAGTGAATGAAACAGTGCTGGAACAGTGTTTCACAATTACATAACCTTTTTATGGCTTTTAGAATTATATGTGCATTCCTAACACATGGCAAATTTTAAAATAAAAGTACTTTGCCTTGAAACTAGCATGAGTAACTATAGTTCTCTAAACGCCCTTGACCCATAGAGCCGTGTAGCATGGATAATGGTAGGAGATTGTCTTTGGAAGTTGCAGTCCAAAGACAGAAGACTGTATTTGCTTGCTTCATCTTTTTCTTTAAAAAAAATAGCAGACATATTAGAGGAATTAACATGGAAGGAATATTTAAATGTCATGACAAGATATAATGACTTCTGGTTTCTTCCGTTCTCAGTAAATATATTTTTCTGAAGAAAGCAGAAACTGAAAATGTGTTGCCACGTTATTCAAATACAGTAATACCTCGGATAATGTGCATGCATCAGATAACGTTAAAATCCTATGCAGATGACTCAGATAACGTCAACTCCATAGAGATACATTGTAAACAACACAGACTTCAAGGGAAAGTCAAGGAAACATGCTGGAACCTTAAAGAACTTTAAGAAATAATTGTCTAAAGGGTAAATACATTACAAAACCATGCCAGACCACCCTGACTTTAGGGGAACAAAGCCATACAGCATTTTTAAACTTTTTAAAACTTTATAAAGTGCTGTTTTAAAAGATCTGCTCCCTCATTTAGCTTCTTTTCAAAATCACACACACACACCCCCGCTAAGTCCCTTAGCAAGCCAGAAGGAGGTTTTCAGAATCAGGGGCCACCACCTGGCTTGCTAAGGGACTTAGCTATCCAGGCCGGGGGAGGGGGGGCTTCTTAAGAGAGGCTGGGAAAAGGGTCCCAAGCATCTCTTAAGAAGCCCCCCTCCTATTGCTAAGTCCCTTAGCAAGCTAGACAGAGGTTTTCTGAACAGAAGCTAGGAAAAAGTTTTCTTCTTTTCAGAATCAGGCCCCCCGCCTGGCTTGCTAAAGGGCTTAACTGAGGGTCAGGTGCTGTGATTGTTATTGAGATCGTGTTATTGAGATCTCTAAGTCCCTTAGCAAGCCAGACGGAGGTTTTCTGAACAGAAGCTAGGAAAAAGTTTTCTTCTTTTCAGAATCAGCCCCCCCCTCTCTCCCCCCCCCCGCTTGCTAAGGGGCTTAGCTATCCAGGCAGGGGGGCTTCTTAAGAGAGGCTGGGAAAAGGATCCCAAGCCTCTCTTAAGAAGCCCCCCCCCCCATATCACTAAGTCCCTTAGCAAGACAGACGGAGGCTTTCTGAACCGAAGCTAGGAAAAAGTTTTCTTCTTTTCAGAATCAGCCCCCCCCCCCCCCGCCTGGCTTGCTAAGGGGCTTAGCTGAGGATCAGATGCTGTGATTGTTATTGAGATTGTGCAACCTTGGGTGAAAGAAAGCAGGCAGCCCCTCCCCCCTTTCTCCCTAATCACAGCCACGCCTCAGGGAATTTGAGGCAAACATTTGCATCAGATAACGTTAACATAATGTTATCCAATGCAAATGTTTGCCTCAGATTCTCCAATGTTACCTGATTTTAGCTTTATCCGATGCAACCGTTATCCAAGGTATCACTGTACTTCTGTTTTGTTAGATACTCTGTCATATTTATGCCACGTAGATGAATCTGATCTTTCTGTGATCTGAAGCAGACTTGTCTGAAGTGCTATTTGATGCTTTAAAATTGGATATTTTCTTGATTGTAGATTATTGTTCTGTCTTTGGTTTCACTTTGAAGGAGGATTAACCTGATGTAATGATTTATTGTTCACTTTTGAACATTTCAGGAATCTTTTGAAGAAGAGAGAGAGACCAAAAAGAAGAAATATTCTAGCCCACAGAAAAATCGTCCAGATCCCAGTGAACAAAGGTTAGTATTTCTTTAGCAATTACAGGTGCCTTCCCCATCTTTTGGGGTTAAAGTCAAAATGTCTTCCAGTAGATTCTTACCATACTCAGAGTGATTCAGTTGTAGAGGATTGTATTGGATCTCCTGTGGCTAGGAGTGCAAGCTGTTGCTGGATAGCAGGGGTGGCCCAACTGGGGCTCATGGGCTGGATCCGGCTCACAGCACCTAACAATCCGACCCACACTTCCTCGCTGCTCCTGGAAATGGAAGTTAAACACACACACATGTGCAAAATGCTGTCATAAAGCACCTGCAGCTTTTGTAAACACGTTTATGACAGCCACGGATGCATTTGCAGTAGCATTTTCCACATGTGTGGGCGTGTTTTACTTCCGCTTCTGGTGGGAGGAACCACATGACCAGCTCACTCAACCACATGACTGGCCCATGATCTGAACAGTTTGGCCACCTCTGGAATATAGGATTAATTCCTTTTTCACCCATGCTGATACAAATGGTTTTTTTATTGTCATATAATAATTGTAGGGCAGAATATAAATTTGAAAAAATAAATAAATAAATAAATTGCCATCTCTAGTACCAAGAACAGTAATGCAGTTATTACTCTTGACTATAAATGCTATCTTCTCCCAGGTCTGTTTTAGTACTTTTTATGTTAGCATGATAATACTTGCTATATGAAAAGATACCTAAATCTTCACAAAGATGGCATATTGGTATTTTTTTATAGAAACAGAGAGAGAAAAAGAGATGATGGCAAATGGAGGGACTACGATAGATACTACGAAAGGAATGACTTGTACAGAGACAGATACGACTGGCGAAGAGGAAGGAGTAAGAGTCGCAGTCAAAGCAGAGGACTGAGCCGGAGTCGGAGTCGCAGCAGGGGCAGAAGCAAAGACAAAGATGCAAACAAAGATAGGGATGCAAACAGAAATGTTGGTGAGTTATGAAGAGTTATAGTAAAAAAAATAGCTTTTTTGCAATATATGGAAAAGCACGCTTTTTGTTAATATTAAATGTTTACTTAGAATTTTGGCAAATGTATCATACAAATGGAATTTTGTAGAAAAGTACTGATTAGTGGTTAAGATGCTGAACTTGACGATTGGAAGGTTTAAGACTCGAGTGCTACACAATGGAGTGAGCTTCTGTCTCTGTCCCAGTTCCTGCCTGCCTAGCAGTTTGAAAGCAAGAAATTGCAAGTAGATAAATAAGGACCAGTTTGGTGGGAAGGTAAACAGCATTCCATGCACTCTGATGTCTAGGCATGTCTGCCTCGTGGCCACGGAAACGTCTGCAGATGAGCGCTGAACCCTAGAGTCAGAGCAAGAGCAACCTTTACCATTTACCTTACTGATTGCTGGCACCATTAAAACAAACTAAAAGCTACGCTCTGGAGAGGGTTCAGAATGAAGGCTTTTTAATTTGTTCTCAAGTGTATTCTACTATATCAGTACCTTCTATTGTACTTCATTTGTTGGTAGAGGTATTGCATTTAACTGCTGAATTTATTTCATGGCAGAATAAATAGGCTGTTAATTTCATTTCAGAATATCTTTATTTCTAAAAATAACTTAAAATACTGGGAGGAAAAACATCTAGTGACTGAAATTACCTGTTAAAGGGCAGGTTTTATTTCTGATGGGAATTAGTTGGGATGAACATTGCAGGAGTGGTGTTTAATGTTCACATTCTGCTGTAGGAACATAGTGTAAAATCTGCATTAAACTGCTTAGATGTTGCCATAAAGTTAGCTCTTAGTGCTTAGGTGGTTTAACTTTGTAACCATAAACATTTGCTGGTTATATGTTTTTTGCAAGCTGGGGGGGGGGGAGGGGTTATCAAAGTACAGAGGAAGACAATAGAAATGTAACTAATTTTGTTTTTATCTTTTTTTAAAAAAACAGAGCACAGAGACCGAGCCAAATTCAAGTGTGAAAGGAGTGACATGGAGAGCTCATATAACCCAGTGTCTTTGTCTTCCATCAACTCTACTGAGCAGTATTCCTCTGGAGCACAGTGTACTCCCAGTGCTGTGACTGTAATTGCACCTGCTCACCATTCTGAAAACACAACCGAAAGCTGGTCAAACTACTATAGCAATCATTCAGCTCCTAATTCGTTTGGCAGGAATGCTCCACCAAAAAGGCGTTGTCGAGATTATGATGGTAAACATTGTTTTTGCTTTCCCTTCTTGGCCATTTCGCTTCTGAATTTTGCTTACAGCCAATGTTTTTGGCGATTCTAGAAACATAGTGTTGAATAGAATTAGACAGTATAGCTTCTCCTGCCAACCTAGCAGCTTGAAAGTAAGAAATTGCAAATACAGTAATACCTTGGATAATGACTGCATCAGATAACGCTAAAATCGGATAACGATGCAAAATTTCTAAATAAATTTTGCATCGGATAACGATATGCTAGCGTTAGCCGATGCAGTCATCGTAGCAGCGTGGTGGCTGGAAAGCTGAACGGGGTCCTCCATTTGGCTTCCCAGCCATCCTGCAGCTGCGGAGGCATGGGCGGGTGGCTAGGGAAGCCAATGGGGAGCCCCTGTAAGCTTCCCCAGCCACCCCGCGGCTGTGGATCGGGTCCCCCACCGCCCCCGGAGCCAGCAGGGGGGTCAGAGAGCCCAAAATGGATGAAAAAAATGGCGGGGGGTTTTCCCACCCATTTCGGGCTCTCTGACCATCCCTGCCGGCTTCAAGGAGGTCGGGGGACCCGATCCAAGCTATTTCCGAAGTTCCCCCACCTCTCTGGAGGCTGCAGCAAGCCAAAACGGGATTCGAATCCTGATGTTTTGGCTTGCTGCAGCCTCCAGGTAACAGGGTTTGTTTTTTTTAAATGTTGTGCGATCAATGTATTGCACAACATTAAAAAAACAAATAACAACAAGAGGTACTAGTGTATATAAATAGGTACCACGTCGGTGGGAAGGTAAACAGTGGTCTGTTCACTCTGGTGTCTAGTCATGCCTGCCACATGCCCACGGAAATGTCTGCAAACACAAACGGTGCTGGTTCTTTGCCTGTAAACAGAGATGAGCACCGAACCTTAGAGTCGGATACAGCTGGCTTTCAAGCAAGGGCGACCTTTACCTTCAATTTCTTTTGTCCCTCATTACACTTATGGACAGGTCACTAAAGTGGTGAGTATTCTGTATTTTTGGCTCAAAAAAGGTGATTCTGGCTTCATGTTGTGGAGATCCTTCGGCAGCATACATTCACTGAGCCCACTTCCTTGCCACTCTTACAACTTTTGGCTCACTAACACTTTACTCAGTGCAGTAAGCAGGAGGATGCTTTCTTGACTTTGCTTGCATGTTTGGAAGAGGACAATTGAACAATCAGCAACATTGTAGAAGGGAGAGCAGCCAGGCAAGGAAGCTCTCTGGGTCAACAATGGATTATTTTAGCCATATAGATCTTAGTGGATGCCCAGTTATACTAGCTCCTGGTGCAAAAGGTAAATGCTAAATGTTTTAACTAGCATTCATGTCAAGTAAAAGATGCACATCTTAGATTAGACAATATGAAGACTGTAAAGTTTTATGTAGTGTCACCAAAGCGTCCTCCGTCAGATCTCTTGGGCAAGCTGAAAGCGGACGGCAGATTTCATGGTCCACCTAGCCAGCAGGTGACGTGATATCCTAATGATTAAAAAACTGCATGCAAGTGGACTTTCTAAAGTCCATTTGCATGTGTGGAATATTGTCGTTGAGATGCCTACCAAAGTGTGGACTCCTCGCTGAATAACGACTCCAAGGTATCCAAGGTACAAGGAGATGTGGCTTACGTTATTTTTTCCAATTTTCTCTCTTTCCTTGAATTATGTCTTAGTTTTAGCATCAGAATTTTGAGTTTGTACAAAACTATATTCTTTCTCTGTAAATACATTGATACCTCTTTCTGCTTGAAACATGATAAATATCTATCGGGATTACACAGTACTGTGCCTTGTTACATCAGCCACATAACCTTTGATGTGTGCTGAAATTAGTACCAGCCTGCAAAATATGCAGCACAGAATGAGACTTACTGTTGGTCCGTAAACACATTAGCAGCCAAAAATCTCTCTTTTGCTATCCTTCAAAAGTTATTGGGCCAATCATGTCAAAATTTACTGCTACTATTGTTACAAATGCTAATTGTTTGTGATAACTGGTGGTTTGTTGTTTTTTAACAGAGCGAGGGTTTTGCGTCCTTGGTGACCTCTGTCAATTTGATCATGGAAATGACCCGCTGGTTGTCGATGAAGTGTCTTTGCCAAGCATGATTCCTTTTCCTCCACCACCTCCAGGACTTCCTCCTCCTGGAATGTTAATGCCACCGGCACAAGGCCCAGCTCATGGCATGCGAATGCCAGGCCCTCAAGTACATCCTCGGCCGCCTCTGCCTGTCAGAATCCCTATACCAAGTAAGGAGTGTTTTGTTTTGTTTTTTGAGTACTTGAAATACTGCAGTTGATTTTGTTCAGCTATAGCAATTGGGAAGGTTGCAGGAGAGGGGCCTCTTTTTTAATAAATTTACAGAAACTCAGATATAGAATTGAATAATCAAAATGAATTCCCTCAAGTGTAAAATCACTTAAAGTGGGATGGGTTGTTTGAATAAAGTACGAATGTCTTAAGCAGGGATGTGCAATCATCAGGCTGTATCTGTCCCTTTTGCAGACAGTAGAACCAACTAGCAGTTCACTTTTGATTTACCCCAAATACTTTCTTTTAATCTGGAAAGATTCAGGGACTAAATGCTTTGTTTTAGATGGAATTATGACCTCTGATGGGCATTAAATGTGTCCTAATCTGTTGTTTCAGATATAGTAATACCTTGGATAACGTTTACATCGCATAACGTTAAGTAATCTGGGGAGGAGAATTGGATCGAATAACGTTAAGGTCCTATGGGATGGATCAGATAACAACCGCTAAAACCTGTGCAATTACAATGTATCTCTATGGAGCTTTAACGTTATCCGATCCATCCCATAGGATTTTAACATGCATCGGATAACACTGAAAGTCGGATAACACCAAGACTTGTGGAACCAAGTCTTAGCGTTATCCGAGGCATTACTGTACTTTATTTTACAGGGAGTTCACAGGTAACCTCTGAGGCTGCATCCTGAACCGAGCACAGTTCTTTTGGCTGTTGTCCAGCACAACAACTATTTCTTTCCCTCTCCTCTTCAGAGCTCCATTTTGCACACACACAAAACACCCTCCAGCTCCTGAGAGTTTTTTTATTTCTCAGAATTGTAATACGTGGGAATAATAGCTAACTGGACTTTAGTGGCATTTCTAGAGGTCAGCAAGGATACCTGGCTCTAGAAGAGGAGAAAAGAGGAGCTCCAGAATTTGGCTAAATTACCTCAGAGTTGTTGTGAGGATTATATGAGAACAAGGGAGTGGAGTTCCAACTTTCCTGCCCAAGGCTTGGTAGCTTTGGAAATGAATTGGAAGAGAAAAATTGAATGCAGATGTGACATCACACAAGGAGAAAATGTGGTCATTTTAAGAGAGCAGAGGAATCCAAAATGGTGGGACTGATTGTTGACTGTCGTGCACAGGGTTGTGTTGGGATATCAAAACAGAAAGATAGCAAGGCTTTTTAAGCCAAGGAGGAGCTCCAGCTGGATGGAGGACTTGACGGGTAGCCAATATAGGAATTTAAAGAATAATAACATGTTTAGAACAAGATGGTTGGTGAAATCAAATTAACCAAAGTGATGGTTAAAGATGAAGGATGATTGTCATACTGATTAGAGCAGTGTTTCCCAACCTTTAGTTTTTGGACTTCAATTTCCAGAACCCTAAGTCAATCCCCCAAAACACTAATAATCCATTGTACAGTCAAACCTCGCATAAAGAGCGCCTCGCTTAAAGAGTAACTCACTTAAAGAGCAGAATTTTCTCTGAATTTTCCCTTCGCTTAACAAATAAAACCAGCCAAAAACTCGCTTAACAAATAAATTGGGGTTCACAATCCACCCCACAATTGGTCACTTACAATGGTGTTTCGCTTAAAGAGCAAACTCGCTTAAACAGCAATCCTGTGGAATGCATTATGCTCTTTAAGCGAGGTACAACTGTACTGACTTAGGTTTCTGGAAATTGAAGTCTCTCTATGAGGCATGGACCCACATTGAAAACCACTGGGTTAGAGTGTTTAGCAGAGGAGCCCTAAAGAAAGACCACAATTTGTTGCAGCTCTACAGAGGAAGAAGCAATGTGGGGAGAGCTTTTAGTATTGTTTGTGTTTTTATTCCAGGACCTCCTTTATCACAGTCAAATCTGATCACCAACCGAGACCAGCCAAGACCAGGAACACCTACAGTACCCAGTCTTGCACCAGTGGGAGCAAGACTACCTCCTCCTCTACCACAAAATCTACTGTATTCAGTATCAGAACGTAAGCAAATGGAATTGATTGTAATGTAGTAGAACATCCAATAAAGAAAACACTGTGTATGAAATTATGGAGTTACTTTGACAAGAAAAACTTCATATATAATAGATCTGTGTTACTGCATGTGGTGAATGTTGAAGCACTTCATCAATTCATGCAAGGATTTCCTTCAAACTTATACAGCCAAATTGGATAATAAATTTGTTACAAGGAATTAATCTATAGATAATTTACAATAATTACATTGCTTCTGTAAATGTGATATCCATTTAGAGTGCACATCATATCTGAAAGTCAAAGAAGGCTTTGTTTGTAGAAGAAGGGAAATTGGGAAAGAGGTAACTGATTGAATAGGGTATGATAATGTATATGGGGAGAAAATTGGCATAGACATAATCTTGTAAAGTAAAAGTTGAGATGGTGTTTTAAGAAAGTAAGGTAATACAGGCTTCTGAGCTTCAGAGTTGAATTCTTTAGTTCTTATTTCCATTGTGACTAATGGGGTTATGTCATGTCCTCAGATAGGTTGTAAAATAGTAGCTTCTTTAATTTTATTTCCAGAGACCCCATGGGGTCTTTTTCTAATAGCAGACTTAGTATTATTTATAACAGCACTTTGTTAACAACGCTTGATGATATAATAGAATCCGTGGTGGGCAGCAAAGAAAAAATTGCTACCACACTATGGGCGGAGCCTACGTCATGGGCGATCTAGCCATGCCTTCCATATGGCCATGTATACATCTGCAAACACAGGCAGCACTGGCTCTTTGGCTGTAAATGGAGATGAACACTGCGCCCTAGAGTCGGATATGACTGGCGAGCAAGGGAGACCTTGAACTACTTGCAGGGACAAAATCTGATGGGACAGGGCAGGGAGGTGGGCGTGGTCACCCAATTTCGCTTCCCCCCCCCCCGCCTGAAGGCCACCCAATTTCACCACCACCTTGCCCAGAGGGCACCCAATTTTTCTCCCCCCCCCCCTCTTTCCTGGGTATGTGTGCGAACCTGTTGCTGCCCACCATTGATTAGAATATGTCTGTGGAACCATGACTCAAGAATTTTACTCAGCTATATCTATTTTAATGTTCCATAGCATTAATATTATTCTCCAGGTTTCTGTTTGCCCCCACAACACTTGTAATTAACTGAGTCATATTCTTGAAGAGATTGTGGCTGAAGTCCTTGTGCACTGAAATGCTGTTTATAAATGCCGATGATGCAATCACACAGTGACATTAATCTTTAATATAAAACTTCTTTGATCTTCCCTTCAAGTTGTTAGACTCCCTAAAGATTCCTTTTGCCCCGAGGAAGCCTCTAGGAGCCCCAGGACCGGGTGGTGGTGGTGTTAGCCTTAAATATTGAAAAATCCCTACCGGATTTCTGCCAGTTGTTCCAATTTGGGGACAGCAGTTCCCCAATCTTAAAGAACGCAGTTTGCTGCCACAAGACTCACAAAGGTTTACTTGGACAAAAAAGAGCCTTGGAACCTGAAAAGGAAAGGGGAGGGGAGTCTAGAGAACTTTAAGTTAAAATAAAATAAAAGGTTGACATTGGCAAGGGAAGACATCATGTTTCCACAGTGTCCTTGTAACAAATGAATTTTAGGAAGTGCATGATACAGGTTCCACTTTTCTGAGCTTAAAAAATATATATTGACGATATCATAGTTGGATCATGGATGCTAACTCCTTATAAGCATCAACAGCCAAGAAAAATGATGGTCTAAATTGCCTAGGCTTAGGTGAAGTACTTACTCTGCAAAAGTAAAAAAAAGAATGTGAAATATTTTGCTGGGTCTCATTTTAAAGCTGACACACCTCTGGTCTTGTATCTAGTAAACTAGCATTCTTCCAAGTTCATGACTTCATTTAGTGGTGGCTTACCTGGAGCTTAATTTGACATGATTTATGGATCATGCATTTTGACTAAAATCCTGTTTAATATTTATTTATTTATATTTGTTTATCGCCCTCCTCCCCAAAGGGACCCATAGGCCCCGTTAATTGGTGGACATTTAGTGAATCTTCTACATTTGAATCAGTGGCACTTACAGAGGAGTTTACCACCAAATTCTTGGTGTTTTAATGGACCCACTCGAAGGCAACTTACTACGCTAAGCAACAGGATTTTAACCACAGAGCGGGTTTTTTGCAACAAAACTTGAAACTGTTTTGAAATAATGTGTACTACAACTTAACCATACTTTACCATACTTTCAACTGCTGTGGTCTCTAAAGTATGTTTTAACTCGTGATTGCACTTTAATTATAAAGTGACTTGCATTTTAATACAATTTTATATTTTAATGTTACTTTGAGTAAAATATTGTGATTGAAAGGCAGAAGATAATGTAAGTCTTAGCTGATAAATATACTTCATACATAATTCTTGTTAACTAGCTAGAAACAGTTTTGTTAATTAATCATTTTTAACTAATCAGAAATCCATTCTGTATGCCTCTTTTCTTTTTTACAATAGATACATATGAACCAGATGGTTATAATCCAGAAGCCCCTAGTATTACCAGTACTGGTAGATCACAGTATCGACAGTTTTTTTCAAGGATACCAATGCAGCGTCCAAATCTTATTGGGCTAACATCTGGTGAGATGGATACAAATCCAAGAGGTGAGTCCAGGACTTTGCTTTGTAAGAAAGCACAAGAGGTTTGAACATGAATGAAGATATTGAGTTTCATTGTCTTGATGTTCTGTATTTGATACTTGCTTTCCCTCTGATTTTTAATTTAAAGCATTTTAAAAGGGAGGATCACTTTTCCAGGCTCCAGAACAAAGGAACTAAGATCCAGCCTCAATTTTCTACAAATAGAAGGAACTAAGATCCAGCAGACATTAGAACAGAAAGGAAGAAGACCATTTCCCCCCAGTTCTTCCATGCTACAGCACCACCTCCCATACTTCTCCAGAGAGTCTTTTCAACTGTCTTTACAGAAGTAGGAGAGATGAGCAAAACAAACAAGACCCTAAGCCTTCCCCAAATGGAAAGTCTCACAGATGGTGCTGCCCCCAAGTAGTCTAAATCAACTTTTTACAACCTCCTTGTGCTTCTCATTGTGCCCTAGTTTGGGATAAGAGACTGGTTTTCCAAAATGAAGTGTGCAGAACTGAAGACACAGTTTATAACTAACAATAGGTCAATACATCTTGAAACCTCTTAAAAAGATGATGAGTTTAAGAAACCCTTCCTGTCCAGCAATGTTCTACATTATAAAAACCTTATATGTGGCTTGGGTTAAGATCCAGTACAGTTAGCACCTAATTCTTTATTCATAGGATACCTATACTGAATCTGAGGATACCAAAATATGTTTTTTCTAGTCACTGAAATGGCCAGATTGTGTATGCTGGTGATTTTGTCAAATTTCAAGCTCTTCTTAGTGTGTAGAGATGACATGATTAAGGAGAATGCTAATTTTGCAAATGGGGCACTCTAGCAGGGTTCCTATGTGTAGAACGCAATTTTTCAAGCTGTAGTACTAAAAGAAGTTCTTTGTAAGAGGATCTGTAGCCTAAAGATAATTTTACTCTTTTATTCTTATATTTGTTGTTATTGTCCTGTTGTCAATATTGAATTTGTGTTACTCCAGCCAACAACTTTAGCAACAACCCCCCCAACCCTATTTGCTTAGAGAAGGTAAAATATAAATTGAGCAGATATTGTTTTAATTTTCTTGAGTTCTTAAGCATTTCACAAGTATCAGTTTTCAAATATAGTAAACTTTCTAAAGTGTTGCAAAGATGTAAACCTTTGTTTTCTTTTCAGCTGCAAATATTATCATTCAGACTGAGCCTCCAGTCGGCATTGCAAGTAACAACAGTAATGTCTCCAGAGTGGTGCTTGAACCAGAAAACAGAAAGCGAATTTTAAATACAACAGAAGGGCCAACGCCAAAGAAACCATGGATTGGAAAGTAAATGTGCATTGTATCCAACTAATTACTTGGCAAATGGAGGGCAGATCAGATCATCTTGAAAATTACTCTTAAAAAAAAGAAACTGGAAAAAATTATTGTATTTTTAGCCATATTCTGGAGAATTTGTAAGAAAGAGATCTGGATTTTTTGTCTGTTACTTCTGTCCAGCTACACAGGCCAGTTCTTTGGCTCATTGTGTAGACGAGGTTAAATTTTCACTCTGTCCACAAAGCTCAAGATACGTTACTGCGTTCATGATCCTTGTCCACTGTCAGTACATTCTACCACTTTCCCTCACCACTTAGATTAATTAGTCATCATTAGCAAGGAATGGAACAGATTGCTATTTCCCTGCTATTGTTAGCAAGGAAGCAGTTGTCTGTATCTGCATCAGGAAGGAGGATGGTATAACTCCATGATGGTGAACCTCGGCACTCCAGATGTTCTTCAACTTCAATTCCCAGAAGCCCAAGTTTCTGGGTTTACTGCGATTCATCCAACCCATGCTGCCCTTGTTGCTCCCAGAAGCAGAAGTAAAATGCACCCATATGTCTGCCACAGTGTGGTAAAACGTTTAGATGGTGTGCCTTGTGTAGATGGATTTTAATGCCAAGGTTGGCCTCTTATACATTACAGAGAGCATAAAAAACCCATGATCAGTGTCTTGCTTTGTACTTCCTTTACCCAGTGATTTGAGTAGCTGACAGAAGGGCACAAGGGTGGGAAACAAGCAAACATGGAACTGGATCTAAACCAGGGCTTCTCATGGCTTTCATGCTACTGAGCCGGACAACTCACCCTCAGACAGCTGAGTTGATCGGACATGTGGTTTTCCCCTGCCACAAATGCTGCTGTAAACTGCAGCAGTTCCATTTGCGTATATATGGGCATGTTTATGGCTGTTGTAAATGCATCCGCGTCTGGGGTCATTGCTGTGGGCCAGCTGGAATGGTGTTGGGAGTCAGGGCCAGCCCGCAGGCCATAGGTTGCAAACCCCTTAACTAAACTGTGACAGTGTTGTGGGGAAAGGCAGATGAGTGATGTGGCTAGTACAGTGATGGCGAACCTATGGCACACATGCCAGAGGTGACACTTGGAGCCCTCTCTGTGGGCACCCGTACAGTCAGCCCAGCACAGTTTGCTCTCCCCAGCAGCCCAATGGAAGCACTTCTTCCCTCCCCCAGCACAGAGTTCACCCTACCCCTCTGCGTAGCAGCCCAATGGGAGTGCTTCCCCAGCACAGAGTTCGCTCTGCCCAGCAGCCCAGTGGGAGCATTTCCTTTCTCCCCTGTTGCTATGTTGACATTTTGTGATAAATAAATGGGTTTTGGGTTGCCGTTTGGGCTCTCGGTCTCTAAGAGGTTTGCCATCACTAGGCTATATATCTTTCTGTTTACATTAAGAGGTATCTTGCAGGATAACATTTTATCTTTCGAAACCCCCTCTCAACCAAAATGGAGACCTTTGCAGTCTTTGCCGCTCTGACATTGGAGACACAGCATCATTATCAGAAAAGGAAACATGTAAAGGGGAAAGATTTTCCTGCATATATCCAAATAATTGATCAGGCTGTGTCTTGGTCATAATTGGTGTAGTTTTAATTTTCTCAATGCAGTTAGTATGAATGAAGATGGATAAGGAGGGGGAAATGGCAAAAACACCATATACAGTAATACACCGAATAACGTTATGACTTGGTTCCACAAGTCATGATGTTATCCGATTTTTAGCGTTGTCCGATGCATGCATCGAACAACGCTAAAAAAAAGCCCTGACTTCAGGGACAAACTGCTTTAAAGGTAGGCAGGGAAAGAAAGAGACCTCTCTGCCTTTAAAGCGATTGCGTCTTTTTTCCTCCCTGTATTTAAACTACAGGGAGCGAGAGAGAGAACGACTTGTGTCTTCCTTTCCCTCCCTGTATGTAAACTACAGGGAGGGGGAAAGAGAGAGATGTGATTGGTTCTCTAGAGCAGTGGTTCCCAACAAGGGGTACACAGCCCACTAGTGGACTTCAGTTCCCAGAAGCCTAAGTCAGTACATTGGCTGATCAGTGTTTTGGGGAAATTACTTAGGCTTCTGGGAATTGAAGTCCAAAAACCAGCATTTGGTAAACACTGCTCTAGAGAACCAATCACCTCTCTCTTTCCCCCTTCCCTGTAGTTTAAATACAGGGAGGGAAAGAAAGAGACAAGGAGTCTCTGCGACTGCAGTAGGGGCAGGGAAAAGGCGGGTGCTTTTCCCCAACCCTACTGCAGTCGTGGAGACCGCTGCGGGTGGGGGGGTGGATTGGGTAGTTCTACCCAAACCACCCCACACCCGCAGACCATTGCATCGGATAACGCTAAGAATCATTATCCAGAATCGTTATCCGATGCAAGTTTTTTCCAAAAAACTTGCATCGTTATCCGATTCTAGCGTTATCCGATGCAATTGTTATCCGGGGTATTACTGTATATATAAAGCAATTGTTAAGGTACCGTAGTAGGAAATGAAAAAGGAGTTACTGTAGTATTTTTTCCTTTGAATTTAATCTCTTAAAAATAAAAAGTACAAGCCATTATCTTTTCCTCCCCATTCAGACAAGCAAATAACAACCAGAATAAGCCAGGATTTCTGAAGAAGAATCAGTATACAAACACCAAATTGGAAGTTCGTAAAATACCACCAGAACTGAATAATATTACTCGACTTAATGAGCATTTCAGCAAATTTGGAACAATTGTCAATATTCAGGTAAAGTAAAGACTGCTGCCTTGTTGTAAGTTATATTACACTATTATACCTGGGAGCATAAAAATTGAAAGGAATTAGACTGGAATACTTCAGAACAGTAGAAGTGTTATAACAGTAAGAAGTGGTGCACTCTGATCCCGTGGATCCATTTCAGTTCCAACTGGATAACACGTTGGAAGGAAAGTAGTTTCATCCTGAATTATGTGAGGGATGAACTGGATGGCCTCAAAAGATTTTTCCTATTCCATAGTAATAAGGGCAACTGAATTGGAAGGTAATAGGATACATCTGTCCTATTATGCCTTCTTTTCTGTTATAACAATTAAATCCAGTGTTTAAGCAGGCAAGCAACTCTTGGTGCTATCCCTCCCTGGTGGCTATACTGCTTACAATGGTGGGAGTCCAGTAACAGCTGGAGGGGCACAATTCACGTACCCATCTTTAGAATCTTTCTTAAAGAGCCATTCTGGCAGTGTGTCGAGATATCACATGGCATGAGTTGCTAGTACTTCTGTAATATAAATCTGTAAAATAAATAAAAAATAAATAAAATGATGGGGAGATGGCTTATTGCTATCAGAGGTCAAAGCTCTGCTTTATTGGGATTATTCCTAGTTTTTAAGCTTCTAGTGCTTTCATTGTCTCTTGGGAAATGCAGGAATGTAGCTCATCTCTTTGTAAGCTTCAGTCTTTGCATGTGGACACCTTTTGATTAGAATAAAAGAGATTTTGTTATGTCTTACATGCTTTCTTTTAAACCTGAACTATTGTGAAATAACACTGGCTTCTCTATTTTGAATGCATTTTCTTTAGGTAGCCTTCAAGAATGATCCTGAAGCTGCTCTAATTCAGTACCTAACTAACGATGAAGCCAGAAAAGCGATTTCCAGCACAGAGGCTGTGTTGAATAATCGCTTTATAAGAGTACTGTGGCACCGGGAAAATAACGAGCAGCCGCTTTTGCAATCCTCGCAGCAGCAGCAGCAGCAGCATCCGACGTCTCCAACGGTTCATCAGCACCTTCACTTGCAACAGCAAATGCTTGCGCAGGCCCCAGCTGTAACCATGCAAAGCAGCATGCCAAAGGTACACCACCTGCTTGGAATGCCTTTCTTTTTTCCTAGGCTTCTTAGAGAGTACTTTGTGCCTGAGATGTGTCAGTATTTTAAAAAAGTTAATCAAATGCACAGTCACATTTTTTTTCTTTGTGCAGGTGACTAAGCCAATGACATCAGGTGCCTACGTCCTTAACAAGGTTCCAGTTAAACATCGACTTGGAGCAACTGGTGGAAGTCAGCCAGACTCTCAGCATCAGTTACTTAACCAGTCAAGTGCAACTGCAGAAGATGCTCAGGTATTTGAGCGTGTGTATAAAATGAGGCCTGTTACCCCACTGTGAATGCTGAATATTGAAACATTTGTGTGCATTAATCATACTGTTTACTGGTTTCAGTCATAAATATCAAGCAGTCTCGATATTTCACAACAGTGATAAAATAGAGACATTGTTACCTAATTTTAGAGTAGTTCTGCTTTGATACATTCCCTGTCTAGGTGTTCTTTATATTCTGGTTTTTTAAAACCATGGTTTTGGCTAGTTTTTTGTCTCTGACTTAGAAAGATAACCTTATATCCACATTGCTATGTACACATGCTTGTAAACAGAAAGGATACAACAGTTGGAATTGATATTGCAGCCAGCATGTAGTTCTTTCAATAAAGATGGACTAAATTAGTGATGGCCAACCTTGGCACTCCAAATGTTCTTGAATTTCAATTCCCAGAAGCCCTGATCAGCAGATGTACTGACTTGGGCTTCTGGGAATTGAAGTCCAAGAACACCTGGAGTGCCAAAGTTGATCATCACTAGACTAAATGGATTATTGCCTGCAGTGCAGCTCAGAAGGCAGGTTCTCCATTTGCTTGTACAAACACTTTTAACTGACTTAAGCTATGCCCACCATAGAGATGCCAAGATTTACAGTTACCCAGCAGGTGGCAGTCGTGGCCAGGAGGACTTTTGCACAACTTCATGTTATACGCCAGTTACACCCACTCCTAGATCGAGACTCTTTGCTCATGATCACACACGCTTTGGTCACCTCCTGACTTGATTATTGTAATGCGCTCTACATGGGGCTGCCCTTGGTGACCATTCAGAGGCTGCAACTGGTCCAGAATGCGGCTGTTCGGATCGTGATGGGGTGCAGGCGTTATGCTCATCCCTCACCACTGCTCCGGGAGCTGCACTGGCTGCCGGTTTGCCGAATGCAATTCAAGGTGCTGGTAATTACCTTTAAAGCCCTACATGGTAGTGGACCAGGATACTAAAGAGACCGCATCACCCCAAGAACATCTGTCCGTTCCACCAGAGTGGACCAATGAGGCTCTCTGGTCATTCCTTAGGCTAGAGAGGTGCATCTCTCTAGCACTACAAGGAGGGCCTTTTCTGTGTCCACTCCGGCCCTATGGAACCTCCTGCCAACCGAGTTGCATCTCCAGACAGAGTTTCTGGCCTTTAGAAAAGGTATGAAGACCTAGCTAGCAGGGCATGTGTGGGGTTCCGGCCAGTCAGCTACCCCGGCCGGCTGGCTAATCTGACTGTTCTCCCCTCCCTCGTAATTTTAATTGGTGAATTTTAACTTTTAATCTCTTTAATTTTTACCCTTTAAAGTTTAACTTTAGGTGATGGGTGGTTATTTTATCATTGGTTTTATTGTTGATTGTGTTTTTAACTGTTGTTCGCTGCCCTGAGTCATTCGTGAGGAGGGCGGCATAGAAGTGTGACTAAATAAATAAATAAATACCCCTCTTGACCTGTTGACACTGCCTAAAGTAGGTTGCCATGCTCTCCTACATGACCAGTCTGGGAGTTCTTGCACACATACCTTTTTGAATAACTCTGTCCTCACCTAGCATGACTCCATATTTACTTTACCATCCCCTCTCCAGAGTCACTATCAGCAGAGGGAAAGTAGTAATTCTTCCATTGCCTTACCTACCAGTCACTAGAATTTTCTCAGCTGTATGTTTGAGGACAAGATTTTTGTGGATCTGTCAGGTGGCTGTATGTTGATCAGGACTCAGAGAGTCAGAACCTACATTTTTCATTCACTTGAAAAGCCATCAATGTTATTACATGAAAAGATTTGGGCACCTGCCAGGCGACAGTAGAAGTGGCAGAAAGAGAAGCCACCTGAATGCAGTAGACTGTTCAACAGTAGCCCAGGGAATAGAACAGAATAAAATAGTGAAATCTTCCTCATAATCCACCATGCAGGTTAAACAGTCCTCAAGTGTTCCATTCATATGTACAAGGAGTACATTTGTCCTGTAATTTCATAAAGTACATTTTAGTACATTTTGCTAAGCTACAAAATGTACTCGTTTGCATTTAAAAGTAGTACAGCTGTGGGGCAGATATTGTAATTGAGAGAATCACAAAAAAGTTACTATTCAAAAGATCTCAACAATTCCTCTTTGAAGTGGTTTTGCCCAGAATCCTGTGACATTTTTATGAATATGGAATAGAACTTGCAGAAGTTGCTGTGGCAAATTGTGGCTGGTTGATGAGGTGCTCGACAGGTGGCCCAGAAGACACCTGGCACCAGCTGCCATGATTTCAGTAGGATTTATTACCTGTGTTTTGAATTCTTTTTATCCCTTCCACAGTAGTTACTTCTCAACCTTATCCCTTAATACCTTAGTTATCCCTGACATTTAAACAAATCAGGGAAATGCTCAAAAGTTTGCTTCAACTTTAAAAGTATTGTGTCTAAGTAGGTTGCTTGCAGAGAGTCTCCTGGCACAGCTAACACGCTGTTATAAATGATGTTGCCATTTTCAGACGTATCCTACTTCAGCTGGCCATACAAAGATGGTTTACAGTTCTTCCAATCTGAAGACATCCATAAAACCTGTTGCAGGAAATAAGTCTCATGATGCTCAGGAAGTTCTTAAAAAGAAGCAGGTAACCTTTTGTGTTATATATAGTTTACTTTGGAACTTTAGAATGGAATAACGTGTGACATTTTTCTTCCCTCGTGGAAAATTCTGAGTGGAATATGGCATTATTGAAATGTGGACAAATTATTATTTGCATGGCCATAAAGTAGCTTAAATGAGAATTATTTTAAAATAATAATTCACATTGAGTTAAATTTCCACCAGTTTTAAGCTCAATTTTAGCAGGTTTCTGGTCTGTGTGTGGTGTACAGTAAAACCCCAAGTTACAGAATTAATCTGTTCTGAGGGGTTTTCTTTATAGCAATTTTTCCGTGAAGCAAAGCACGGAATGCATTGAAAGCCAAAAAAAAATTCTATTGAAAACACTTTCTAAAGTGGCGAAAACATAGCAAAAAAAAAATCCAAAGTGCCTTTTAGAAAGAGTTTAGAACAGAAAAAATATGGGTGTTTTTTGTTTGTTTGCATTTTAGTGCACTCCGGAGTTGATTTTTTAATTTATTTTCAATGCATATTTTTCACGTTTTTGACATCAACTTCTATGGCCAGCCCTGGTAATTACAGGAAAAGTGCAGCTGGTGAGGGGTGGGGTGGAGATTTCCAGCACATCCTGGCTGTGTTGATAGCTACTGGAGCCAAAATGCCATGAAAAATTCCAAAATCAGAGCAGAAATGCTCCAAACACCCTCTCACGCCGTGCAAAGCATTGAAACAGGGCCCCCCCCAAAAAAAAAACCCCTGTTCGTAACTATTATTTCCCCTTAAATCAGGATGTGATTTCCTCAGAATTTCCTTCCCTAGGTCAAGTTTTCCATTACCTGAGGCATCTGTAACCTGGGGTTTTACTGTACAGTAATACCTCATATAACATTAGTATCGAATAACACGAAAATCGCATAACATCAAGGAATCTGGGGGGAAGAATTGCATCAGATAACATTAAGATCCTATGGGATGCTTCAGATAACAACCGTGAAAGCCTGTGTGGTTACAATGTATCTCTATGGATCCCATAGAGGATCAGATAACACGAAAAATCATATAACACGAAGACTTGTGGAACCAGGTTTTAGTGTTATATGAGGTTTTACTGTATATTATAAAATGCCATACCATGTTGGGGAGCGTTCTTAAGTGAATAGCTGAGGTGGAAAGGGAGGCTGTTTATTAAGTCTAGTAAACTACAGTAAAACCTCATATAACACTAAAACCTGGTTCCACAAGTCTTGGTGTTATATGATTTTTAGTGTTATCTGATCCTCTATGGGATCCATAGAGATACATTGTAACCACACAGGCTTTAGCGGTTGTTATCTGAAGCATCCCATAGGATCTTAATGTTATCTGATGCAATTCTTCCCCCCAGATTCCTTAATGTTATGCGATTTTAGTGTTATTTGATACTAATGTTATATGAGGTATTACTGTACTATTATCCTGTATTTGATGTGCATAAAAGAGTGAGATGTTTGCCAAGGCTTTTATGGTTCACCTTCTGTATGGTAAAACCTTCCTTCTCCCTACCGTATCTTCACACCAGTCTTGTAGAATAGATCACATTGGGAGAGAGAAGAGCTTAAAATTACTCAGTGACTTTCTTGACTCATTGACTTGAACCTAGATCTTACAAATCCTATTCCAGCTCTCTTTCCTATATCATGCTGGCTTGGTGATTGGGCAGCAATAAAAATGTGACCAATAAATAAGTGAAGCAGGGAGTGGTTAAAGATCTGCTCACCATGTTAAGCTTGCTGTAGTGGTTGAATTTGAGTTAGTTTTGCAATGTGACTAATGACATTTTTTTAGGTATTTCTTTCACATGGTCCATAATACATGATGATACAGTATTTAAACTTCCAAGAGGCAGGAATGCAGTTAAGGTCATAAATGTTATGGTGAGATATTATAGGAGATCATTGTGGTCTCCATTAAATCGTACAGTGAGATTGTGATTCCAATTTCACTGTTTTTATTGTCACCTAAAATGATTATTTAATTGTCTTTTCCAAGCCTTAGTAATTAGTTTCTGCCATTTAATGCACTAAAGCATTTCTTTTTTGAGCAGGAGGCAATGAAGCTGCAACAAGACATGAGGAAGAAAAAGCAAGAAATGCTAGAGAAACAAATAGAATGTCAAAAGGTTAGATTATTTATTAAGATTTAAGCACCAACTTCTCTGTGTGTGCTTTTCTCATTAGATGGCTAAGTTAGTAAGCATTTCTAGGTTTTCAAATTACTCTGATATTTTGACTTTCATAGATGTTAATATCAAAATTGGAAAAGAGTAAAGGTATGAAACCAGAGGAAAGAGCAGAGATCATGAAGACCTTGAAAGAGCTAACAGTTAAAATCTCACAGCTGAAAGATGAATTGAAAACTTCATCTGCTGCTACTGCAACATCAAAGCTAAAGTCCAAAACAGAGGTGAGTAATCTTTCAGAGTGCTCTCATTGTAAAATCTAATGTTGCTTTGCTCCCAGCGGAATGCTGTTTCAACACATGATCAGAGCCACAATCAGAGATTATTAATTTTTTTTGTTAAGCATTTATAGTACAGTAAAACATCAGATAACGCTAAAACATGGTTCCACAAGTCTTGGTGTTATCCGAATTTTAGTGTTATCTGATCCATGTTAAAATCCTATGGGATGGATCGGATAACGTTAAAGCTCCATAGAGATACATTGTAACCGCGCAGGCTTTAGCGGTTGTTATCCGATCGATCCCATAGGACCTTAGCGTTATTCAATCCAATTCTCCTCCCCAGATTACTTAATGTTATGCGGTTTTAACGTTATCCGATCCAATCGTTACCCGGTGTTTTACTGTACTCTTCTTTGTGCCTTTTTTGTTTGAAAACCTCCATGAATTTATCTGGCCCACTTTTAAAGCATTCTGTTGCACTTACCTTCTTATTATGGTCCATCTGATTGGCCATTGTAGGTACAGAATTTTGAACTAGGTAGATCTTTGGTCTAATTCAGCATGTATCTTGTCATGACACATGAAATGGCATCATTAGCTTAAAAAGTAATATGGTTTTCTCCTGAAGATTAATAAGTCCTTTTGGAGGGTTGCCCATGTATGACAAGTACAGTGGAACCCCGACATACAAAGTGTTCTACTTACAAAAAAATCAACATACAAATGGAAATTTCGGGGGAAATCCAATTCGACATACAAATTTTTAATAGGAAATATTTGACATACGAGTTAGCCTCTGTGGTGCTAACTGCGTATGTTTTGGTCATTGCCGTCGGTAGCTACGCTGTTCTTCCGGGTTTCTGCACAAGCTCCATCACTTCCCAGAGTGGTCCAAGACTTTTAGAAGCATAATTGTTCTGTTTTGGGACCTTTCCCTCTTCATGCCTGCTCTTCAATGGCTAGAGAGTGGCCATGGGCTACTTCCTGGTTCTGTGCAGTCATCCCAGGTGCTGACGCATGCTCCACCTGGCACTGGATGACGTCCCTGGAAGAAATCTGGATTCGACATACGAAAAAGTAGACATATGAATAACATGGTGGAGCAGAAAAAAATCATATTTCGAGGTTTTACTGTACATACATTTAGAATACAAAGCATGGTTTGGCTATTTTTCTCAAACTCAAGATGCCAGCCCTTTGTTAAGGCAAAGAAGATAGCGGAGATTGTGCCACTTATAGCATGTCATGAATTTTTTGCTTTAGCTATTACTCAAAACCATGTTTCTTTGTCATATTTTTCAAATACAGTTGGAAGATATAAATGTAGAACAATATTATCCAAAGCAAAAGAAACAACCTTTAGAAACAGATCAACTTTTTACAACTTTACCCACCATAATAGTGCACATGCTACAATCTGAAAACCATACTGACCTGATGCGAATTGCTTTAACTGCACTATGTTATTGTGCAGTATTCTGTATAACTATGGCTGTCTCATAAAGGTTCTGTGATCATTGTTGAGATCAGTGCTGGAAGTATTTTTATGATAATGATTCCACAGTTTGGGTCTCATATAATTTGCATCTCTTCTTTGTTCATGTAGTAGCTGACAAGCTGGTTTACTAGCTTGTATAAAGTTATTGTGAACCTGATTCAAAAATACATAGAAGGAACTTAAACAGCACTTCTAAAATGTGATATTTACTGAGTTTTAGATTGCATTTTTTTACACCAGCGTTTCCCAAACTATGTTCTTTGGAACACAGGTAGACTTCAATTCCCAGAAGCCTCAGTAAGTACGTTGGCTGATGAATGTTTTGGGGAATTGACTTAGGCTTCTGGAACTGAAGTCCAAAACCAAAGGTAGCGAAACACAGTATCCTATTCAGTATTATGCACGAGGAGCTCCATCTATGGATTTTCAGCAAAGTGCTCATCCTTTAACTCATTCTGCATGAGCAACACCTGATTAGTCCTTTGCTGCTGCTTCTGCAGTTGATACTCAATACATGTATAAATATTGAATAGGATGCTGGCCACTGAATTTAAAGTGTTTAAAGAATTGCCTCTTTGTTTCTCCACTTAGCATATTTTTGTTGAACTGTTTAAACATTTTAAAAAGCCAGAATGTTCAGTTTTGTGTTGAGTCTGCCATTTGCCCAATTCCATATGCAGGGAGTCACCTACAGTTTGATTCAGTTTTGCTCCTTTAGTATAAACACTGAAAAAGTTTTGGCACTTTACCCCCTTTATAATTTTGATTTATAATGTTTGACACTGAATAGTTTACTATTTCAGTTTCAAAAAAAGAACTCTTTAGGAAACTTGATGTATTATTTTATTGGAAATGTCTGAACATTAGAATGGTGGAATTTAGCTTTAAATGAAAAACTTACGTGGGAAATTAATTGTAGAAAAGGAAAAGTTAACGATAACAAATTCTGGAGGATCTGGGAACTATTTATAAATTATACTTTAAAAGACAAACGGGGCATACCCCCTGCAAAAGATCACAATGACTTCTGGAAAATGTGAAATGTATAGAACCCCCTGGACTCTGTAAATAGCACATGGGTGTCTTTTGTTAGTTTGTTTTTTTTTCATCGGTGTAACAGAGATGAACGAGAAGAGTATGTATCAAGAAAGGAGAAGTTAAAAGTAATGTGTATAAAATTATGCTACATGATCTCTACAAAGCTTTTTATACTTTTATAATGTCATTATATGTTTTTTTTTGTATTCTTTTGTATGCTTCTTTTAAATACCTAATAAAAATTTAAAAAAAAAAAAAAGAATGGTGGGTGGTTCAAACACAAGAGGAAGCATCTTAACTGTATATAGTATAGAGCAGGGGTTCCCAACATAAGGCCCGTGAGCTGGATCCGGCCCACGATACCATTTCATGTGTCCCCCATCATGCAGGCAGGGCAAAATGGCTGTCTGGCCCTCAAAGTTGACTGAGAGAGCATGACCTGGCCCCTGGCTTGAAAAGGTTGGGAACCCCTGATGTATAGATTTGAAGGCCCAGAAAGAAAAAATTACATGGGGGAGGGGGCTGGGTTTTACCCATTTGGGGGGTTTTGGGGGGAAGGGGGTGGTCAATTATGGAATGTTTGAATTTAGCATGATGAAATATTTAAGACAAGGTGTTCATATACAGTGGTACCTCGCTTAAAGAGCATGATGCATTCCACAGGATGGCTCTTTAAGCGAGTTTGCTCTTTAAGCAAAACACCATTGTAAGTGACCAATTGTGGGTGGATTGCAAACCCTGATTTATTTGTTAAGCGAGTTTTTGGTTGGTTTTATTTGTTAAGCGAAGCAAACATTCAGAGAAAATTCTGCTCTTTAAGCGAAACGCTCTTTATGCGAGGTTTGACTGTATTGTCAAAATCAGTTTTTAAAACTATGTACAGTACAGCTCAGAAAATGAATTTGATTAAATTTCATGCCTATTCATTGAGACTGCCACACACTTTTCCCCCTTCAATTTTTTAAAATGTGAATGGATGCTTTCTGACAATGATACTATGGAGAGGAAATATAAATAATTTTCTTTGTTAGTAATTAAGAAGGTTTCTTCTGGAATTTAAAAAATTGTTGTTTTTTTGCCTCCTCCACATAAACTAGCAAAAACGAAGAGGTTCTACTATCTGAACAGTTCAGGAGATTGTTGCTCTATTTTTTTAATTACAAATCAAAATGATTTGTAATTATACAAATGAGTGCGTTTGTAACATTTGTAATACAGTATATGGTACTTTTAATACCAATTGTGATATTTTATGCCTAAACAATTGTACATAGTCATTTTTATGTTTCTAAAGTAACAGTGACTTTCAATCTGTACAAAAAAGGTGAATTTTCTTTAAATTCTGAAAATTAGTTTTTTTTTCTGGAAAAATGAAAAATTTTGGAGGGAGGAATGGAAAATCCCCCCCCCCCCTTTTCCCCTCCATTGTTTCAAAATGTCCAGATAACATTCTGGTATACAGAGAATAATAGAATAAATGTAAGCAAATGCATTTTTCCTATTTCACTATCTCCACCCTTCAAAGGCACAAAAAGAACTTTTGGATGCAGAACTGGACTTTCATAAAAGGCTGTCTTCAGGAGAGGATACAACTGAACTAAGGAAGAAGCTGACCCAGTTACAGGTGGAGGTGAGCGTAGAAAGTTGACTATTTTCCTGACTATGGTATACATTTTAGTGAATGTCCCATACAGCACAATTGCCATGAAAAATAAAGCACATTCCTTTTGCTTGCAGGCTGCTCGTTTAGGTATCCTGCCTCCTGGTCGTGGCAAAGTGATGCCTGCTCAAAGCAGAGGACGAGGACGTGGTCGTGGAGGCAGAGGCAGAGGGATGGGGAATCATATGGTGGTAGATCACCGTCCCAAATCCATCACCATTGTGGGGTTCTTGGAAGAGGAGAAAGATGAATTGCTGCAGCACTTTTCAGTAAGTGGTCAAGTTATGATTAACATTTCTTCCATTTTCTTGTCTGAAGGCTAGAGGAACATAAATGAATTACAAGTGTCCTAAAAGTGAACTTCTTTTTAATTGCAGTAACTGTTGTTTTTTCAGTTCTTTTTTTATTCATGTCAGATGCACCACCAGCATATAATAACATAGAAAGCTAAAATTAACACATCTAAAAACAAAATAGAATTAAAAAGGGCTGGAAGACATCCACCCAATATCGGGCCACATCAGCAGCATTTCTTTTTGCCAACATAAGGTCCTCCTCAGGGCACATTGAGGAGCATTGTGTGCATTGTATCATATGGGAGATAGTTTGTACTTCTCCTCATTCACACAGGCTGTCATCTACAAGGAAACCCCACTTTCTCAGATTAGCTCTTGATCTTCTTACCCCTGCAATCTATTTAAAGCTTTCCACACAGGCCATGGTTGTTATTGGCCAGGCGGTAGAGAGTCATGTGGTTCAGCCCAGTTATATAGTAGTTCCTTGCTCACCTTCCTTAGTTCTAAGGCGGTCTATGGGGGCTGGTTGTTCGGAGGGGCAGATGTTGTGAGGAAGCGATGCCTTGATTTCAGTCTCTGCTTTGGGGGTTGGTGATCAAATAGCAGGTGTGTTTCTGAGGAACTTGCTTTGACCCACTCTTTCTGAGCATCACTTTCTCAATGGAATTTTGGTGGAAGGATGCCAGCTAAATAATGCATTCTTTGTATTGGGGTTGGCTTTAGGCATCCTGTGGCCAATCTCACTGTTTCATTTAGGGCCGCATCCACCTTCCCTGCATGCTTTGAGCTGCACCACACTGGACCGGCATACTCTCCTGCAGAGTAACATAAAGCTAGCACAGATGTTTTTAATGTGTATGGTTGGGCACCCCAACTTGTGCCTGTTATTTTCCTCAGAATATTGTTCCTGGCAAAAACCTTCTCTTTGGTATTGAAGCAGTGGGTCTTGAAAGTGAGAGTTTGATCCAGGGTAACAGTTAATCCAGTAGAACCAGTAGAACTGTATC
This sequence comes from Furcifer pardalis, assembly GCA_030440675.1. Lineage (NCBI taxonomy): Eukaryota > Metazoa > Chordata > Lepidosauria > Squamata > Chamaeleonidae > Furcifer > Furcifer pardalis. The sequence continues at coordinate 81,595,656 of CP126893.1, read as the reverse complement.
AGCTGTTCACATATTTGGCTTAATTCTGGAGAGAAATAATTATCCCAGCCAATGTTCTTCTGAAGCTTCTACTTCACCATTCTTCCAGAATCCCTTGCCTGTGGGAAACTGCTTACCTTAACAGGCCCCAATAATTTTTTTATACCTTTTCATTGGGAGTCACAGAACCAAAGCTGCTCTGGAGGAGCTTGCCTGCTCGGCCATTTGGAATCATTCTATACTAATTAGAGTTTAGCACCAAGTGCTTACCAAGTGTTTTCAACTCTTTCTTCACTGATAAGCAGATTTGGGTTTCTATTTCTTTATGCACAATTTACCACTTCAAGCAACAATCTTGGGTTGTGCTTTGTTTCTTGGACTTATATCATTTGGCTTGAGCTAAGTTTTTTGGGTTCTTTTTTTTTTTTTTTTTGTGGTGGTGGTTGAATGGTTAAAGACAAAAAGCAGGTTGTCGTTAAGGGAATAGAACATACAGAAGTATTTCTTTTTTAAAAAAAATCCTAGAGTAGCAGGCCAGCTACTATTTTAACCTTCACATGAAAGCGGAGTTGTACCATATATGTTTCCCCATCCCAAACCTTGCTATACATCTGATGAACAGGATCCATTTGGGTAGACAACTGAGAAAATATAGTCAGTCAAAATCACCTGTTGAACTGGCTGCTTGAGTAAGGATCTCCGTTTGGACCTCACTGGTCTTACTCTGAACATTAACAATGAGATCACACTTCATCTCGGAACCTTTCGCTGCATTGGTATATACAGCATATTGGAAAAGTAGACACAGATCTTACTCATATTGTATGTCTTTCAGAAATTTGGAGATATTGAAGGCCTTCAAGAGGAGGATTCTCCTTTAAGTGTTGTTTTGACATTTAAGTCCCGTTCAGAAGCTGAAAATGTAAGTAAGATGAACCAAGCTGTTGATGCTTTTTTAAAAAAAAATGTTGTGCTACTCTTTTATTTAGTGCCAAATGCTAACTTTTTAAAAATTAGTAATTCAATTTTTATAATTCTGGCTAAGTTTTAATTCCTCCTTCCTTGGCCACAAAGAAACCTTTTCAGCTTCAAAGAGCCATTTGGGAGGGGGGTATGCAAATACAAGGCTTCCTGCATACAGAAGGGTGTAATCTGCTGCTTCTGTCCCATGGAACACCTAAGCAATTGTACCTGGCCTATGCAACAGACCATGTTAGATATTTTCTTTTGCCTGATGAAGTAATCTTTGAATTACCAAAGTTTGCAGTAATGTATAATTGTTTAAGTTACCACATAAAAGGCATCACCTTCCTCCAGCATATTTTTTTATTGTATCATTGGATCATATGGCTTATTTCTGCTTATTGAACTGCTAAGTTTGATCTCACACACACTCACACACCCTTCAGCTCTACCCCAGTGCACCACAAAATACTCGGGACAGGCAAGTAAGGGAGAAGGCTACCTCCACCCCACCTCAGGTCTCTGTTATGCATTTCATCTTGGACGAGTTGGGATTTCGTCTGAATTCACCTTGTATTTAAAAGCAACAAGGGTAGATTTGAAGGAGAGAAGTCAAATTGGTTATCGTTCACCTGACTGGAAGAGCTGGAACAAGGAGAGATATTAAGCACCTGTGCTGCAATCCCTAGAAATGGCCAGCTAGACCATCAGCGACATGTCTCTCCTCCCAGTTATAATGGAGATCCTCTTGCCACCCTCCATCATCAGATGGATTCTAAACAGGTGAAAATTTCACTCCTACTATGGGGAAGGGCAGGGAGGACAAAAAAAGAAGGAAAAAGAAAAACCCAACCAATTAATGGTAGAAAGCTAGTTAAAAACCATCCCACTACTCCCTATATATAATAACCCTTAATTTGAAATTATGACAATTATTACACTTTATATTACAAATCCAAATCAAAATTTACAAACAAAATTATATTGTTTCCAAACTAAATGTTTATCTAATTACACAGTAAAGAAAAGAAAACATAACTAAAATGTCAAACCCAAAACAGCCAAGTGACCAAAATAAACCTGTTTCCTCTACCTACTAGTGAAACAAAAAATTTAAACCAAATCAGATTCTTAGATCTTTTGCAATTAACTCATAATTGTCCCATTATAATATCTGTATAATATCCATGAAATTTATCTTCTGTTTGCAATTCTCCCCGCCTCATATCAATTCTCTTCTTCTGTATGTAATGTTCGTCCTCAAAAGTTTCATCTCCCGTCTTGTTACCTACCATATAATTGATTTCCACATTTACAATCCTTACCACCCTCTGACAAGTAATTAAGACCCATCCAAAACTTATAATTATCAATCTTAAATTCCATCCGGTTACTAACATCTCTATATTAAAAGCAAGGCATAACATCCCAAATAAATGTTCCCTACAGTCCACATTTCTGGATGAATCTAATGGGCTCCACCATAATCCATTCAATCAATTCTTTTCTTCCCATCCCAAATCAACCTCTAAACCTTCCCTCAGTTCATTAATGATTATTAATGCCATATCATATACCCAACCATACCTAGTATAACTTTTCTCAATCTTTCCAGTCATTTAATTCTGGTATTTCTTCTCGATTTCAATCCCCTATCTACCATCTTCTAACTTTACCTCTTCTCTGTCTCAGTATCTGGAATATTTCTCAATTGAGTAGCTACATAGGTATCTCTAGACTTCCTCCTTTCTGTGTTAGATACTATAATCTTTTGGTGAACCTTGCTTTTTCTTACCATTACAAAAAGTATTAATCAAATTTTGCCATTCCGTATAACATCACCTTCTGAGGCATTCCAGTATGCCACTAAACACTGCAGAGATAAGCCAGTTCCCATTTGGTTTTAAATACAATATTCCAGGCACTGAATGTTTCCATTCTTTTGCTATTCTCTGGCAGATAGACAAAATTATCAGAAAAAGTTTATGCTTAGGAATTATAAAAAAGGAGGTAGAGAACCTATGGCCAACTGTTGATAAGCTACTATTCCCATTATTTATCATTATTGCCAGGTTAGCGGAGACCTGATGATCATTGGAGACTAATAGTTTTTAGAGATTTCCCTAGTCTTTGTATCATAAAAATGCTATACCAAGAACTGACAAAGTCAAAGGAGATCTTTCTGGCATGCTGACAGACATTGTATTCCCAATAATCATCTTAACCCTTTTTTTGCCTTCATGTTTTAGGCTGCCAACCAAGGATTAAAGTTCAAAGACCGGCGACTTCAAATATCATGGCATAAACCCAAGGTACCATCTGTGTCAACAGAAACTGAAGAGGAGGAACCTAAGGAAGAGGTATGGGACCAATTTTTGAATAGTAGTCTCTTTAAATCTCTTAAACTTTATCTTTTTTATAAGTGAAATCTTTTGTTAAGCATAATTCTAAAAACATCCTTGAATAGTTAAGAATCAGACAACAATCTATAAATTGCATGTTTCAGATTTTAGTGTTACAGATGTTTTAACAATGGGGTTTTTTAAAATTTATTTATTTAGATTTATTGGGTCCTTATTTCTTTAGTGTAATAGTTTTTAATGATGGCAGACCATTTTATTGTGATTGTGGGCTATTAATTGTGAGCCGCCCAGAGTCGCTACGGTGAAAGGTGTGGCCATATAAATATGGGTTCTTTCGTGAGTTCCTGTTTTGTTTTGCATCTACTGCTTTCATTTTACATGAAAGCAGCCACCTGTTTTTGTTTTTTGGCACTCCTGAACCCCTGCCAAACCTTTAAAAGTTGCTCCAAAAAAGCAGAGAGGCAAGGCAACAGAGAGTCAGTCTGCTCCAAAAGCAGGCAACTGTACATGCATTAAAAACATCAGCCCTGTGCAGGTACTAGTTGCAGAAAAAGTAAACCTCTGAAATTTCACATCCCTCAGTGTACACCACTATGAGAGGCCACACAAAGATGTTCCACCAGCCAAGATACACAACTAGTCCTAAACCAGGGCTTTCCAACCTGTGAGCCATTGGCCGGATCTAGCCCCCAATGCCAATTCATCTGGCCCACACATCCTGCACCACTCCCGGAAGTGGAAGTAAAACGTGCATGCGCAAAACACCGTAAATGACCCTCAGTTGTCGTAAATGCATTTGCAACAGCTGTGGCTGCATTTATGGCAGCATTATGTGCGGGCACATTTTATTTCCGCTTCCGGGTGAGAGGAACCACATGATTAGCCCGCTCAACCATGTGACCAGCCCACAACCCAAAAAGCTAGGAACCCCTGTCCTAAACACTGACTAATCCATTGAAAAAGGAGTAAGTCACTCAACAATTAGGAAAGACAATCCAGCAGTTTCAGTTCAGTAGCAGAGCCACTGTAGGCCTGAGCAGCACAGTGCAAGGCAAGGAAACGCCATTCGATTCCATCCAGGTCCTATTACAAATGTTTTGTTTGGCTGCTGATAGCAGCCCTCTTAATGCTATTAGGTGGGAAAAAATCCAGGCAATTTGACAAAGGATGAGTAAATGATAAAACAAAAGAGGAATCATGAAAATATGTGAAAAAATGAACTTCTTTCAGTCCCCCTCCCTTTTTTTTTTTCAAAACCACCTACCCTTACATCAGATGAGTAGCTTGGTAGAATTGCAATTCATATAAATTATTATCCTCACTCTGGTGATGAAAAGATGTTTACTGTCACTTTATAGTGACAGTATTAAAAACTTTACAGCATTAAAAACAGCTACACTTCACAGTTGGATCTCTATGTTTAGTGGTTTGCATTATCTTATCTTATGGGTAACCTATTTGAGACAAGAATAAGTTTAAACCATGTTAGGATGTTTGAACGTGCTGCTGGGTACTTCAGATATGATATACCATAATGATAACATTTTTCTATTGTATGTTCTCTCTATTTAGGAAACAGAAACTTCAGATTTATTTTTACCAGAAGATGATGATGACGAAGATGAAGATGAAGATGAATCTCGCTCCTGGAGAAGATGAAACTTGAAGTGGAATCATATAGTTTTTAGAATTGTTTGACCTGCAACTTTAAAAAAAATTATTTAAAGAAAGTCAGTGAGCCAAAAATCTGCTTTTGTTTTTCTTTTCACATATACAAGAGAGCAAGCATGAATTTGACATATAAAATTAAATTGGTAACCATGATCAGCCAAAGTCCCAAAGCTTACACAACGTTGTGAAGATGATTGTGACCCTCTACAGATGATATGTGTCATTCTTTCTACCCCAGTTTGTTAGTTTGCTTTCTGAAAAGATATGAATCGGTATACTGTCATTGGTGAAAGAGGCTTTATGTACTACTGTGGAATCTGAGGTGAAAACTAGACATGAAATTCCTTTGAATGTCAACAATGATCAAAATTTTCTAATTCAGAAATCCCTTCATTGGGTGATAAATAAATTGGTTAAGAAATTTTAACTTCTCCAATTATCAAGAACTGCACAAATATATAGATGTCAGTTCTCATACATTCCTCTGTGAGACATGCTATCTAGTGGAAATATAGCATGAGGCTGCCCAGCTCCTGTATTTAACTTTACTCTCTAACAGCACTCGTGACAACCAGTCCTGTAACAAATTTTTGATCATTATCTATCCTCAGACATAGCCCCATTTACTACTTGAGAGCGATTTGCTGTGAATTCCACTTTTACCTAAGCAGAACATATGTGGGCCTTGTGCAGAATTTGTATTAAAATGAATACTGTATACAGTAGGGCTTGATGAGCTGTCAGCACTGGTGAATGTGTTAATGCTTACAAAGTGGCTGTCCACTGCAATCCATTCTCCATTACTAACAGCTCTTTTCAACAGACGTAGTATTCCAGCTGTTCTTGAACTTCAATTCCCAGAAGCCCTGATCAACAGCAGTGCTGACTTGGGCTCCTGGTAATTAAAATCCAAGAGCACTTGGCGTGCCAAGGTTCGCCATCACTGATTTAACCTATTCCTTTAGTCTGCACACTCCCAATTCTAAAATAATCCCACTTTAAAATAAGTATGAAACCAGAGCTTGGAGTGATATTCCACTTAACTCTAGACCAGGGGTGGCCAACTGTAGATCTCCAGATGTTCTTGGACTTCAATTCCCAGAAGCCCTGATCAGCAGGAGTGCTGACTTGGGCTTCTGGGAATTGAAGCCCAAGAACAGCTGGAGATCTACAGTTGGCCACCCCTGCTCTAGACATAGCATTTTTTAAAAAAATGAATGTTTCACTGAAAGAATTATGAGACATTGGCTTTTCCTGCCTTTTTTTTTATTTCCTTCTGGGCATAATATCTTTTGTAAAAGCACCAAATTGTGGGATACACTGTGCTAAATATGATTCAGCTTCAAAAAGGCAGTAGATTTTCTTAATTTGTTTGGTCCCTTGTTAAGCCAAAGCACAATGCCCTGTGTCTTTACTTCATTTTAGTGCCTCTGTACTATACTCAGTAGAAAGTAGCATCATATTATATAAGGAGAGATGTGCTATTTGATCTGAATATAAAGATCGAGGAAATAAGGGAGATTTTGGTGCATTGAATTCTGTGGTACTAAAACAGTGGTGCAAACCAATAGAAACAATTACATCTCTATTTTGGAAGTCCTGTATTCAAATAAGTCACCATGCCTGGTACTAAATCCACTCTACATATCAGAAGTACTGAATCAGTCAAGCTAGGTGAATCAACCTGAGTGAAGTGAATCATACTTTCTATTTCCCCTCATTTTTTAGTATTGTTGTCATTATATAATAGTATGTAAAGCCCAAACCATTATTAGTTTATGAAGAGGAGTGTAATCTATCAATAATTTTCCCCCTTTATATGATACTCTTGATTTCCTAAAATATTGCTACATTCCTAGTAATGTTAAATCTCAGAGTTAAGTTTTAAGGAAAAAAGCATGAATATTGCACATCCTAACAGGCAAAGCCTTGCTCTTTCGTTGCCTGTAACATATATTGGAATCCCTATGGCTCAGTATGTGGATCCCACATAGATTGACCCATCGCAGCAGAATGGTTTGGAATCTGGATAGTTCATTGAAATGACAGAGGGAACAAAGAATTTATATATGTGAGTGTATATATACATATTGTACAGGGTTTTTTTTAAAGAACTGTAATTTTGTAAATATTTTGCTTTTTGTGTACTGAAACTACCAGCATCTAGAGTTCCATAAAAATTCTTGTATTTTTGTATTTGGAAGATTACAGTGAGTAAACAAAGCTGTAAGAGAGATTTCCATAGCCTTTGGCATAGTTAGACCGGATGGGATTCCTTTTCATATGGTTTTAAGTAACATTTTGTTAGTATTCTGTTTAGATCAGGATGAATATCCATGGATTCTCTCCCCCCCCCCCCCCCCGGAACAGAAAGGTAAAGGGGCCAGTGAGGTTTTTTTAATTCAAAGAGAGGTTTTTAAATTTCTTTTTTCTTTCACTTTTTCCTTCCTTTTAGTATTTGTTGACTTACATAAATCTTCTTTTGACATCTTAACATGATTTCTCAGTCCAGAAGCACAAAACCAAGTTGGTGCCCCTGAATTCATATACTGAATGTGTACGATTGTGTTAGTGAGAATATAAGTGATGGGCAGCATGGTGGTAACTCACTTAATACAAAGGAAAATGGGGGAACTAGTTTAAAGTGACCTTCATTTTGACATGGCTATGGATCTCCCTGTGTGGTGTGTTAGAATTTAGTAGGACATCATTTAAGTTACTAGGTAGATAAAACTGGTAACACTTTATTTCTGATTGTTGTGAAATTGTCATTTTCACATTCGCAAGCCATAACTGACAGCATAAATGTCATAAATATGTACCTACCAAGTGACTTGAGAACTCTTAAATTAATCTAAAATAAAATGTTACCACATGTGGATTACACCTCACTGACTACTTAAGCAGTATGAAATCCCGTTGAAAACCAGAAGAATGCCATATTGTAAATGGTCACACCCTCAGAGCTTTACAAATGTCAATGCTACTGCTATACCCATTGTCACTTTAACAGTGGTGTGAAATCTCTCTTTGTTTTATTTTTTTAAATCCTTGAACATTAAAAAATCAGAATGATTTGAAAATTGTATATTCACCTACAGTGCAGATGCTTCAATAGTTCTTAACAAAATCATGTGAAAAGGAATATTAAATTCCTCTCAATGTATAGTAAACTTGTATTATAGTTTTTACAAGATTGTGAACTTGTGTAATAGTATATTAGGAGATATTGTTGGATTTCTAACTGTTTATACATTTAAATTCATACATGTAATGTTTGTTTTATTGATTACACTCTAAATTTCTAAAGATGCATGTTGACTTTTTGCAATAAAGATAATATGGAATGGTTTAAACTTCTAAACAAAAAAGGCATAAAACAATTTGAATATAAATTTGGAAAAGTAACCATTCCAAAAAAATTATAATCACAATAAGAGCTGTATCACTTTGTTTCTTCTGAGATGTGTGAATGTGGGATTTATATTTTCTTTGTAAGAATATAGGCAGAAGTAGTTCATAGGATTGCTAGGTTTTTTTAGCCAACATCATATGATCAAATTTGGGGACATCTGTAGCGAAAAAATAGGGAACAACTATTTAAGCCTGTTATTTGGATGGCTGTACTTCTGCCAGATTTTTTCCTGATAGATCTTCTCAGAGGGTAGTACATACACCATTTATGAAAACCTTGAGTAAACTGTTCTCCTTCACTGTCATAGCTTCATTTACTGAGTTTGGGGGAAATGCATATTTTGAAAATGTATAACCTGCCTTCCTAATTCATGTCCACTGTTCAAAGCAGCTTAAACATTTGGAAACAAATGATAGAGATGGAACGAAAACTCCCAACAATGGCCAGTAATTATGAGATTTAATCCACCAGCAGTTTTTAAACCACAGTCTTTATCTTTGCAAATAAGTAATAATAAAAGGAACAGGCTTCTCCCTGTTGCCATATTGTGCATTTCACTGTCATATCAGGTTTAGTGTACCATATATTGAATCAGAGCATGGTATTTGTTTAAAAATGGTATGGAAAGCTGCTGAATTCTGTTGTACCTAAATTTTTGGCAGGCTGGCTCCTTTGAAAAGACAGAATGTGAAGGAATATAAAATGTGTAAATAATCCATGCAAACAAATAGGTCCAAATTAGGATGGCCATTTTTCTTTTCTTTTAGAGGAGCCAGCCCCCTTTTGAAGGTGTCAATTGTTTGAAGGGTTGACAAGCCTGGTTTCACAGCCATAAACCATAAGAAGGGATGCTTAAGAACCATGAAGTTCCCCATCCATGATACTTCTCGGCAGGCACACATGTCAGCTGCTCACAGGTCTGTTTGCTCTGATGTACTGAAGTTATGTTTAAATGATAAACATTATCTCTAGCTTTGTGTTTTGCACATATAAAGGTAGCATGTGCAATTTTATGGAAGTCAATGTCTTCTTGGTGATGTGTAATTAGCCATCCTAGCCCAAATGGGTATTCACTAACCTAGCCTCTCAAACATTATTTTATTTATGAGCTATTTTTCTACTTTGTTTGTTCCCTGGACATTACTGTATTTCTGTGTCTTAAAGCCAGGTTAACCGAAAGTCGCCAAGTCTACATTAATACAGGTAGTTCTTCCAACAGGCTGATGTAAGAATCTGTAGCTGTGGGTTAAGGGACGGTTCTGAGACAGATGTAGGTCTCCTTTCTTTGAGTAATATATATAGTATGTACATACTATTTGTGCATAAATAGTCACGCAGTGGATGTGTCTAGCACCCAGTCAAATGGAATACGTCTGTCAAACTAGTGTCATGAGACTATTTTCTGCAGCGGATTAACAGCACCCTCTTCTGAAGACCATAAAGTCATTGTCATATCTTCTAGAGATTGTATATACAGTAAAACCTCAGATCACGCTAAAACTTGGTTCCACAAATCTTAGTGTTATTTGATGCATGCATCGGATAACGTTAAAATCCTATGGGAGGCATTGGATAACGTTAAAACTCCATAGAGATAAATTGTAACTGGCACAGGCTTTAGCAAACATTATCCGATGCTTCCCATCGGATTTTAATGTTATGCAATGCAATTTTTTTCCAGATTGCTTAACGTGGTTTTAGCATTATCTGGTGCAAATGTTCTCCAAGGTATTACTGTACAGTAATACCTCGGATAACACTAAGGCTTGGTTCTACAAGTCTCAGCATTATCCAGTTTTTAACGTGTGGTACATACATTGCACAACGTAAAAAGAAAACCTAGCTCACTTTCTGAAGACGCCCTGCCTCTCTGAAATGGGCAGTGGAAATTCCATGGTGGAATCCCCGCTGCCCTTTCCAAAGAGGCAGGCAGATCAAACCAAGCGCGGGTTTGGTTGGGGTGCGGGCACGCACACCTGGTCTCCCCCCAACCAAACCAGCATTCTGAACGTCAGACCACTGGCTTGGTTGGGAAGGAGACCAGAGGCTCCCCGTTCTCCCAAACATGCCAGCACTGCACGCTTAGCAGCTGTGGCGTGCCTGGGAAGGAGACCAGTGAGCCCCTGTTCTGCTCGAGCAACAGGGTGGGCAGGTGAATCCGTCTGGCTAACAGCACTGGCTTCCACAGCACTTCTCTGGCCAAAGGGAAGCCAGCGCTGTTAGCAAGAGGGATTCACCTGCCTCCTGGGGTGCTGGCGAATCCGTCTTGCTTTCTTCTTCCCAGCCACGCAGTTGCTGCAAAGCGTGCAGCAGCAGCGTGTTTGCCACCGCTACGAAGAGCACAGTGGCAGCATGTTTGGAAAACACCATTGTAAGTAACCAATTGTTACTTCTGGTGGTGGGGATTGTGAACCCTGATTTATTTGTTAAGAGAGTTTTTGGTTGGTTTTGTTAAGCAAAGCGAACATTCAGAGAAAATTCTGCTCTTTAAGCAAGTTACTCTTTAAGCGAGGTGCTCTTTATGCGAGGTTTGACTTTCATCATCATCTAGCAATGGTGATAGGGCCAGCCCTATCAATAGAGGCAGTTACCTTGCATAGCTGACCTACAGTGCCGTGGAAGGATTATAAACTGATACAGTGATTAGGGCAGGACAGCATTTGTTCTTGCTTCATGCAACAAAACATTTGGAGTTAACTAATGCTGTAGTTGCTGCCTTTCAGGATCTATGAAGGTGAAAAATCCTTATGTGCAGAGTCAAAAATACTAGCACAGATAGCTGAGAAAAGAAAGTTATTGAATGTCAGATCAGTTTGTGAACCAGCAAAGACATTGCCTCCCATGTGGAGCTGTACAGGCATGTTTTACTTATGTTTCCAGGAGCGACAAGGGCAGTGCGGGACAGATGAATTGGCATCGGGAGCCGGATCTGGCCTGTGGGCCATAGTTTGGACACCCCTGGTTTAAGCAGAGAAAATGGCAGCCTAAAATCTATCTCGTCCTGTTGCAAAACATGTTGCAAAACAGATTGTAAGGCATGTTTTACTTCCGCTTCCGGTGGAAGGAACCACGTGACCAGCCCTGTGAACCACATGGCTCAAAAAGTTTGGGCACCCCTGCCCTAGAATAATGCCAGTCAACCAGTACAGGATTCTTATGAAGTCTGCTAAGATAATTATTTGAATCTCTCTTTGAGTGTTTGGGAATACCACAAATGCATAATTGTATTGTTGTTTTTTATATATCCTGCTTTTCTTCCAGAAAGTTCAAGGCAGTGTACATGGCTTTCTTTCTCCCCAACACATTATCACAAAAACTGTAAGAAAGATCAGATTGAGAAAGGAGGACGAGCCAAAAGTCAGCCCTGTGAGTTTTGTGGCTGAGTGGTCACTTTTCACTCAACACAGGCTTTCATTTCCATTTGTAGCAATTCTTTTCAGAGGCTGTATTTTGGTATGCTAGTTCTTTCTGGTTTAACAGTCCATCTTGTCTGCATCTGCCAGGCTGTGCTTCATTCATCTTCATCTGTAGACGAAATCTAAGCTCTAATCCCCTGGGAGAAGAGCAAAGTGCAAAATGAATTCCTTTTTATTGGAAACCATACAGAACAGTTTATGTTAATCTGAAGTTAAACATATTTAAAAGCAATATCTCTCATGACCCTGGCAATGTTCACCTAACAAATGTGATGGACTTCTTAATATTTTTGTGGTTTATTTTATTGTCAATATAAACTTAAATGAACCTTTGTAGCAAAAAGACAATTATGATGACCTTTCAGGGCTTATTCTGATGTTGCCTAGAGAAGTTTATGTTATTTCTCCAGCTGGTGTTTCATTTTAACCATACTGATAAGGTTTTTGTTGTTTGTTTAATATTTACTTAAGTTATTAAAAAGTTCAATTTTAGTGTTGTAGGGGGTCAAAAATGCTGATGTGGCATATTTTATAGGACTACTTTAACACTGAATGAATAACACAGAATTTTCCTGACATCATTTCCATCATACCACCAGTAGTCACATTCCTTGGCTAGTGACAGAGTTTGAAAGTAAACAATTGCAAGGAATAACTTTATGTATTCTGTCAAGTCAGTTCTGATTTATGGCGATTATTTCCAGGCTTTCCTAGGTATCAAGTACAGTAATACCTCGGATAACGCTAAGACTTGGTTCCACAAGTCTTGGTGTTATCCGTTTTTTAGTGTTATCCGATCCATGTTAAAATCCTATGGGATGGATCGGATAACGTTAAAGCTCCATAGAGATACATTGTAACCACACAGGCCCTAGCGGTTGTTATCCGATCCATTCCATAGGACCTTAACGTTATTCGATCCAATTCTCCACCCCAGATTGCTTAACCTTACGCGATTTTAGCGTTATCTGAGGTAAACATTATCTGAGGTATTACTGTACTTAGAAGTTGTTTACCATTTACTTCTTCTGGGGGCACCCTGGGACTGGGCAGTTTGCCCAAGGCCACAAAAGTTGCCTCTTCTCCCTGGAGGCATAATGAGGAATTGAACTCCTAGTTCTAATTCTTTTTGGTTGTAAATAAGGCAGTGGTGTGATGTCAAAAATTTTACTACCCCACTGTGACGTCCTCACAGTGTGGGTGGAGCTAACATCATGATGTGGGCAGGGCCAAAGAAAAATTTATTATTATTATTATTATTATTATTATTATTATTATTATTATTATTATTATTATTATTATTATTTCGATTTATATGCCGCCCTACTTGGTGAAAACATACTCAGGGCAGCTCACAACATAAAATCGAATCTAGTACAATATAACAGATCAACAATACAAAATCACAGCATCCCAAAATACAGAGCAACAAAATAAATATAAACACAATATAATCAAAATACAGTCCATAAACAATATTCAGTACCAAATGGACAATAAACAATATACTCACAATACAATTCCTACCCAATACAAAAAACCATACAGTAATCGATTCAATAATGTACAATACAAAACACCGTCCCACTGCCAATACACATCCCCCCCAACACACCCGCCATCCAGTCCCGGTACGGCTGCAGCGAACACCCACCCCCTATCCCCAGGTAGTCTCCGGGCGGCGGCGGGGCAATAATAATAATTTAAAAATAAGCACACACACACACACCTCTCAACCAACCCAACCACACACCCACAACACAAACCCGTAAATAAAAAAATACATTAAAATACACCCACCCACCCACCCCAAACACAAATCAACCCACCCACCCACCCCAAGCACAAACCCATCACCAGTTAGTATAAGTGCCTGGACAGCACCATGTTGCAAGATGGATATGATCATCGTACCAGTTCTCTAGAATAATATGCCTTAATTTAAATGTAAAGCATCTGTACCTCCTTAAGGGTTCTCCAATTGGAACAGCAATTGGAAGAGTACAGGTGTAACTTATTGATGAGGTAACTCCAAGACTTTGCTTAAAAACCCCAAGCCAGGCTGCCAGGCCTTTCTAGGAACTGTGGTATTACGTCAATATAGGTAAAGGTATTAAATACATATTAAAATACACACAGACACACCACATCCAAAGGTGAGTCACTTACCTTGGGGAGCAGACTATAGGGAGCTTCAGGCTAGCAGCTTCTCTTCTTCCTCCCCACTTGGGAGGACAGCAAGGAGGCCGTGCATACACAGCAAGCACTGTAGGCGTGCATGCACACCAAGTGCTTGGCACACATGGGCAGTGGGGGAACCAGTGAAAAGGTAAGCCCCGAAGATGGTTCCCTCCAAAAGCCGCTACCGGCTGGGACACTGGGAAAAGTTACTACCGGTTCTGGCGAACTGGTGAGAACCTGTTACATACCATCACTGAACTAAGGGCTAAAGCAATGATAGCGAACCTATGGCACATGTGCCAGAGGTGGTACTCATAGCCCTCTGTTCGCACCTGTACAGTCACCCCAGCACAGTTTGCCCCACCCCTCTGCCCAGCAACCCAATAGGAGTGCTTCCTCCCTTCCCCAGCACAGAGTTCGCTCTGCCCAGCAGCCCAATGGGAGAATTTCCTCCCCTGTTATGTTGGCACTTTGTGATAAGTAAGTGGGTTTTGAGTTGCAGTTTGGGCACTCGGTTTCTAAAAGGTTCACCATCACTGGGCTAAGGCATACTAAGTTACATCATGATTGTAGAATAACAACAGATGTGTTCATTATTTTTAAAGTTAGATAGCTGAATAGTTATTTAAATGTTTCCTAACATTGGTCAGTGAGTTTACCCCGCCCCTCTGCCCAGCAGCCTAATGGGAGCACTTCCTCCCTTCTCCAGCACAGAGTTCACCCCACCACTGATTTTTTAAAAATGGAATTAAAAGTAACTAATCTGAGTTTCTTTTGAAATAATCTAGCACTTTGAAAAGAAAGTCTTTACTAACAATTTTGTGTTAGAAATTAGTCTAGGATTTTTGTGGAAGAAACTCTGCTCAGGGAATGCCCAAATGAAGCTCCTTTCATGTCCCCAAGAGCTGGGACAGAGACGGGTGCTCAATCCGTCATGCAGTACCCGGGTCTCAAACTGCTGACTTGCTAGCCTTACATAAGCCGGGTGCAGTTCTGGGAGGAAGAAAACACCATTCCCCAGCTGATTCCAACACCACCCTCCGAAGCCAGGAATGAAAAAGCCGGGTGCAGTTCTGTGAGGAAGAAAACACCATTCCAACACCACCCTCCTTCGGCCAGTCTGACTGTTATGTTTGCTAAACTTTTTCTAGGCTGGGGTTTTGTGCCAGCACCTACATGTTGGATGGACACATTGCCCTTCTCCTTTCCCTTGGACAGAAGGAAGGGGAATAGTCGGTTGGTAGCCACCACCTTAATGGGTATGATCCGGGGTGGGTAGGGTGGGGATGCCTTTTTGTAACTTTTTTTTCTTTGTCAGATTGTGTAATGTTCCTATGTTTTTTGTAATACAGTATTTTTGTAACTTTATGACGTATATTGGGTTTTATCTTACTGTATTGTATTTTATGATATTCTATTAGAATTATTGATGTATATTTCACTATATTGTGACATTGTGTTCTATTGAATTGTTACATTGTATTTGATTGTATGTTGTGAGCCACAACAACAACAACAACAACAACAACAACAATAAGGTGAGCTTCTTAACCACTGAGCCACCGCAGCCCTGAAAGTCTTTACCAAAAGTCTTTACTGAACCACCAAAATACCATCAACAGCCAAGTCTTCCAAGGTCCTTCATCAAACAACTGCAGTGCTTGAAAGGGAAGAAACAGAAAAGACTAAAATATTAATACTTCTGAATCTGTAGACAGCTTTTATAGCAAAATGCTTAGGATTTGGGAGATGTTGAAGCATCAGGATCTACAGTGAAACTGAAGTTCAGTGTTGGAAATTGCAAGCTTACCAAATCAATTTGAAATAACAGTAGTACCACCATTTCATCACAGGGGACATAGATATTGTTCTCCATTTCAGCACACAAAGGGATGCCTCTGAGTAAATCCTTCATTGTCCTAGAACAGTGGTGGTAAACCTATGGCACGTGCGCCAGAGGGGGCACTCCCAGCCCTCTGTGGCATGCGTGCCATTGCCCCAGCACAGATTTCACCCCTTCCCTCTGTCCAGCAGCTCAATTGAAGCACTTCTTCCCTACCCCCAGCACAGAGTTTGCCCTGCCTCCCTGTTTGAGCACTCAGTCTCTAAAAGGTTCGCCATCACTGCCCTAGAATGTAGCCCATCGCTTCTACTTTGACTGAAAGCAGAAACATCCCAAAAACATGGCAATTTCCATATCAGGAAAAACTGGCAACTGAATTTATTGATCCATAGAAGCAGGATTACAGATGAACATTAAGGAGGCAGCTATTATGATCACAGGTCAAATTACATAAATTCCAGGTGTTAAAACATTGTACCTTGCTTCAGTTAGCAATCCAACTTGAGAATGCAGTCAAGAAATCAGAAGAAGACAGACTTAAAAGATCAGCTGCAGAGGTGTCTAGAAGAGACCCTATAGTCTAAGAAGTGTTGTTGGAGAGCAAGACCAAGATCATCCAATACTGTAGCATTTCCATTTGTGATGATGTGAAAAAGGCTGACATAAGAAAACCAATTTGTTTTAAATGTTGTATTGAAAATGAGTTTAATGGGTGCCCTGGACCACCACAATGACAACTAAGTGGCTTCTACATCAAATCAAATCTCAGGGGAGGCTAAAATGGCTGGACTGAGATTTTGTTCTTTGAACATATACCAGAAAAACAAGACTTCCTGGAAAAAGATGATAATGCCAGGAAAAGAGGAAGGCAGCAGGGAAAAGAGACAAATCTAACTTGAGATGAATTGGCTCAACAAAGGATGCCACCATCTTTAATTTGCAAGATCTGAACAAGGCTGTTAATGCCATGCCGTTTTAGAAGTCATTAATAGAGTCGCCAGAAATAAGAAGCTACTTGACAGGAGATAATAAGGAGAAAAACCTTGCCAGCTGGTGCCAAATTCAGAGTATTACTTAGCAACTTGAGAAGATGGAATCCTCAGCATATTGTGCCCATTTGGCGTGTTTTCTATAGCAAATAAAATAATAATAGCGATAGCAATTAGACTTATAAACTGCCCCATAGTGCTTAGTGCACTCTCTGGGCCAGGGGTGACCAAACTACGGCCTATGGACTGAATCCAGCTCCTGATGCCAATTCATCCGGCCCACAAAGCCCTCGTCACTCCCGGAAGCGGAAGTAAAATGCACTGGGCGCATTTTACTTCTGCTTCCAGGAGCTTCGAGGGCTTCGTGGGCTGGATGAATTGGCATCAGAGGTCGGATCTTGCCCATGGTCAATAGTGACCGGTTCCCTGAACCACCTGACCAGCCCATGGCTCAGACTGTTTGGGCACCCCTGCTTTGGGTGGCACACAAGGTAATTAGCATTTTTGTCCCCAACATACTGGGGACTCATTTTAACGACCTTGGAAGGATGGAAGGCTGGGTCTATCTTGATCCCTGTCAGGATTGAGCTCACAATGTAGTAGTAATAATAATAATAATAATAATAATAATAATAATAATAATAATAATAATAGAACAACAACAATCATATAAGATTATGTTGTTGTTGTTCAGTTGCATACTCTAGTCTGAACCTGCCTTTCCAAATGTACCAATAAATCACCCCAGATATCTCAAACATGCCTGTTTCCAGGACAGCCAATACCAAGTCCAACCCATCATCCCAAAAGGCAGTCAAAAGCATGAAATCCCTGGTTTCCATTAATTACGTAGTAACGGGTTGTATTCCTGAGTTCTGTCACACTCTGATTTCTGCCTCTGACAGCCATGGCCCAGTAAGTCAAGCATAGGCATCAGCCGAGTTATATGTAGACATGGGAAACATTTGTGCATTTATAGACTGTAAATTCACACATTAGCTCTGCTAGCACAGGCATTGCCCATGTGGGCAAATGCGATTCTTGGAGACAGAAAACAAACGTTCCAAAAGTCATCCTGAAGCCTTCTTGATTTCTGTTTTCTGTGGCCATCAAGATATCTTTCAAAGAAGCTGGCTTGACATTGCCATGTTTCCCGATGAGAGGGAAACCTCTGATAAACCTGCACTCCAGGATTCCCAAGAACAATCTGAAAAATAATTGTTGTTATCATCTTGCTGGATTAATATATAGAGTTGTCATATTAGGTAACCTTTTTAAGGTGATTATAATTTAGTATTCCGTGCATCTCCTCACTGGTAACCCTACAGTACTCTTACACTCTGTGATTTATTTAAATACTAATGAATTATACATTTCTGGCACTTTAGTAATTCATGTGAAAATTATTTGGAGTCAACTTAGTATAATGTACACTCAGTATGGTCCCTTGTGGTTGAAAATATGTCAAGCAATGATTCCATCCACTTTCTGGCTTTGTATTTTAGACAGACTTTGGGTTATATGCAGGTCAGGGGAAAATAAGGCACACTTTTTAACAGAGAAGCCTCAATAGCTACAGTATAGGATAGGGTTCCTCTATATTCACTTGGTTTTACAGTGGGACGCCAGCAAAACTTACAAAAAAATTCAACTTACAGTAAAAAAAGTGCGACTTACAAAAAAATTGACATACTATACAGTAAAAAAAATTAGGAAAAAATTGACATACAAAAAAATATGGTGACATCTAGTGGCCTCTACTGGTAATGCAATGTGTTTTTGGCATTCAATTTTTTTCAACATACAAATAACCTTGTGGAATAGGGGGGAAATTGTATGTAGAGGTCTTACTGTATATTAACGCTGCTGTTATGTTCAAAACTGTAGCATGTTTCATTTGAAAGGTTTCCTTGGCTTTTCTCCACTACTTCCTAAGGGATTATCTTTTCTGTCTCTGTCTCATGGTTTTCCTTAGTTCTTGCTTTTTAATTTCATTTTTATCTCAAATAGATCACAGCAGTTTATATGGTATTTTTGTATTTTAACCAAGGGAAAATTTGACAGAGCAAAACATTGCAAATTGTTTAATATTTGCCCAAATTCTGTTCTATAGTTACATTGGAGAAGGAAATGGTGACTCTCACAGTAGCAAATTGCTACTAATTTAACAATTTGATAATCCATTCCTGAGTGCATGCAAGTCACCCGATTCCCTGTGGAATGCAGATTCCAAACAGGGCCCGTTAATTAGTAGTAATTTGCCACAACAAAAACGTTTACCACATATGGAATGACAAATAGCAGATGTTCAAACTGAATTGATATTGTCATTCTCATGGTCAACAGCTATAAAGGCAGCAATTAGATCACAACAGTCCTAGAAAATTTTGGCATCTGTTCAAAAAAATTATAATTAAGTATATGTGCACTGTCTTTGGACAAATATGCAAAAGCAGACCAAATGAGGATTATTGTTGTGATCCAGACCTCGTCAGACTCTGAAGAAGATCTAGATCAGGAGGCACTTTCTATGCCCAGCCCAATTCTGCCTCCATAAGCCTGCAGCTGAGCCCGAGGATGTCTTGAACCAGGAACCTCAGCCTGCCTCTGGCCCAACTCTGACTCTTCAGGAAAATGACCTGTCAGATCAGAGATCTGACTCTGACAGCAATCAGCTCTCAGCAAAGGAACGGTGCCGAAAAGATCAGCAGCTGAGATTGGGGGCCTAGGGCACTGTGTGGTTCTGGCTTTCCTTATTTCTGAGGGGCCGGACCCAGTCGATGTCGTTGGAAGGTGAGTTGTCCTACCCTAGGCCTCTCCAGTATGGGGTTCCACAGAGTTCGGTACTCTCACCTCTTCTATTTAACATCTACATGAAGCTGCTGGGTGAGATCATCCATTCCCACGGGATGAAGTATCATCAATATGCTGATAATACCCAACTGTATATCTCAGCCTGTGGGAACCCGAGTGATGCAGTTGGAAGTCCTATCCATGTGCCTGGAGCCTGTAAGGGTTTGGATGGGGTACAGTGGGCTTCAGCTGAATCCTGGCAAGACTGTGGGTTCAGGGCCCTGTGTTATCCCGGGAGCTACCATCTTTGGTGTTGGATGGGGCTTCTTCACCCCAGACAGACCTGGTGTGTCATTTGGGGGTCCTCTTGGACTCACAACTATTTCTTGAAGAGCAGGTGGCAGTCGTGGCCAGGAGGGCTTTTGAGCAACTTCGTGTCATCTGCCAATTACGCCCACTCCTGGACCGCGACTCCTTACTTTCCATCACCCATGCACCGGTCACCTCCAGACTGGATTATTGTAATGCGCTCTACATGGAGCTGCCCTTGATGACCATCTGGCAGCTACAGCTGGTTCAGAATGTGGCTGCCTGGGTACTGATGGGGTGCGGGTGTTATGCCCGTGCCTCGCTCCTGCTATGGGAGCTGCATTGGTTGCCAGTATGCCTCCGGGGTGCTGGTTTTGACCTTTAAAGCCCTTCATAGTAGTGGGCCAGGATCCTTAAAAGACCGCATCACCCCAAGGTTTTTGACCTGTCCTACGAGAGCAGACCATAAGAGCTCCCTAGTGGTCCCATCAGCCAGGGAGGCACATCTCATGGGGACCAGGAGGAGAGCCTTCTCGGTATCTGCTCCAGCCCTATGGAAACTTCTGCCACTTGAATTGTGCCTCCAGGGAGAGTTGCTTCCCTTCAGGAAGGCCTTAAAAACGTGCTTCTGCCAGCAGGTGTGGAGTACAATTGGGACCACAGCCCTGTTGGCTTAATTTAGCCCTACCCGGGGTTCTTATTTACTTCTGCCCGGGTGTCCTTCTTTTTAAGGGGTTTGGGAAGGTTTTATGGACATTTTAGATAGTTTTATAGTACAGTAAAACACCGGATAACGATTGGATCGGATAACGCTAAAATCGCATAACGTTGAGGAATTTGAGGCAAACATTTGGATCGGATAACATTATGTTAACCATTATGTTAACCATTATGTTAACGTTATCTGATCCATCAGATAAACTTTGCCTCAAATTCCCCGAGGTGTGGCTGTGACTCACCAGTTTCTCTTGGGAGAAAGGGAGGGGCTGCCTGGTCTCACGCGTGCCACATTTGAATAACAAAGGCTTGCAAAACCAGTCTGACTAGTTTAGCAAAGCAAAGGCTTAGGACCCTTTCCCCAGTGTAACCCAGAACACTTTGCAGAAAAATAATTGCAAAGAGACAATTTGACCCAATTACCTTTATGAAGTTTCCCCTTTAAATTCTAAACAGCCTGAACCCAAGATTGTAGCTCCGCAAGCCTCATGCATTGTCAGTGGAAAACAAGCAGACTGAAACCTTTCACCTACAAAGCAATTAAGCTTTTCACACCCTGCAAAGCCCTGAGGGAACTTCCTTTATTACAGCAATGGTAAGTGGGCTGATTCTAAAGGAAAACATTTTCCTAACTTCTGTTCAGATCTTTTAAAACAACACTTTATAAAATTTTCAAAAATTTAAAAATGCTGTATGGTTTTGTTCCCCTAAAGTCAGGGTGATCTGGCATGTTTTTGTAATGTATTTACCCTTTAGACAATTATTTCTTAAAGTTCTTTAAGTTTCCAGCATGTTTCCTTGACTTTCCCTTGAAGCCTCTGTTGCTTATCTCCATGGAGTTAACGTTATCTCATCCATCTGAATAGGATTTTAACGTTATTTGGTGCATGCATCGGCTAAGGCTAAAAATCGGATAACGTTAAGACTTGTGGAACCAAGTCTTAACATTATCGAGGTATTACTGTATTTGGTTTTAATTAGTATTGGGCATGGTTTTTAACTGATGTTGTGAGCCACCTTGGGTTGCTTAGGCGAAAAAGGCGGTTATATAAATCCAATACATTAATAAATGTTTAAAAGTCAGAGGAGGCTCCCAACTGATACCAATTAGCTGGGAGACTTCTTAAGGAAGTTTGTCTCACCAGACAAGTCCCAGTAAAATTTTCCTCTGTGCAATGACCAACACTCTCCTTGACTTCAGATACCTCTTGTGCTTGCCTGCTTTGACCCCAACTTCTCTGCCAACCCGGATGATGTCCCTGGAATCCTTTTGACTAGATGCTTCCTTGAACTACCATTAACCAGACCTTGGCTTGCTCTTTAGACTTTGCTATTTGGATTATCCTTGAATAGACTGCCTCCAGAACTTTTTGTGTAGTGTCGCTGTGTGGCAACCCTGCCAACTGGGGTAGGTCAGCACAGGTATATGTTTATCTTTGGGAAGTCTACACTGTGGAGCAAAGAGACACCATTTACCCCCAAAGTGGGACAACACTCTAACAGATATTTCATATTCCGTTCAGTATTTGCCTGGTTTAAAAGATGGTCCATGGTCTGAACTGAGGGGCAGGAGACATTCGAAGTGATATGTTACATCAGTGCACCACATTCCTGGTGCCAAACAATGAAGCAAATAGAAATGGAGTTCCCAGTGAAGGCCAAGACCTTTTTGCAGAATGCTGCAATTTGTAAAGGTTTTGGGGATGGCTCAGATGGGAACAACTAGTGCCCTTTTTGTTCTTTTACACCACCAGTCATTTTGTGGACTAAAGAGAAATACTTGCATCTGTGCTCAGGTAGCCTTTTTACATTCTGAGTCTCACCCAGTTTAGTGCCCGACTACACCATTAAAGGGATTTGCTCTATTTAATATAATTGCTGAAATCATAGTATCTTTTCCTGCCACTATGACTCAAGTCAAAATCGAAGCCCTTGGGGTCTTTTTTATCCCAAAGTGGCTCATTTTTGTTTTATTGGTGGGTGGACTTCTACTTTTTCCATTGCAGGAGAAATCACAATGGGGTTTTCTATGTACTCCTCATTCAATTCACAAACTCAGTATGATGGGTACTGGTCGTGATTTCAGTGTTAACAAAGGTTGTTCAAATTGCAGCAAAGCTGATTTGGGTTCACAATGTAGTCGTGCCCTTACGTAACTGTACTGGAGCATTATTAAACTATTAAGATTGCGTATGTGAGACTTATTGCTGCATAGGCTTTGCCTGGATAGGTCCCACAATTGAGGCAATAGAGCAGTGATGGTGAACCTTTTAGAGAACAAGTGCCCAAGCAGACCGGGGGGGGGGGATGGGCAGCAGCCAACACACATGTCGTGTGCATGTGCATCCATGTGCCCTCACTGGCACACTTCAACTGTGCACACATGTTTATATCCACACCACCCCCACACCACCAAGCTTCATACACAGGTGTGTTTTAGTGGTGTATGTGCATAGTACTGTCATACCACTAGGCTGTTTTGCTTTCACCCTTGGAAAAAAAATGTTTATGATTGCTTAGTATTTTAGTGCAACCCCTGCATACAGTGAGTGTTAGTATAATGACTTTAGAGACAAAAATTCTAGACTAACTTGAAGGGAGTTCTTAATACTGTTTTGTCCCTAACTAACTAATAGGAAAGTTTCTGTCTTTCTGCTTCTAGGAGTCATCTGACCTATTTTTCATGTACAGTATACTGAAGTGTATTTATTGCTGGGCTAAACAGGGAGCAAAGGCCTTGGAGAACTTGCATTTCAAAACTAAGATTGCCTAAAACTGTCCCACTTTACTGCTGCTGCATAAAACTTAACAATGATCACCCTTGGTTCTGAGGTATCCTTCCCCAACATAAGGCTCTCCAGATGCTTTAGGCTTCATTAGTGCTCACCATGGCCAGTAGAAAAAAATTTGAAAGATGTAGTCCAAAAAAGCTGGAAGGCTCAAGGATGGGAAACTGTTCAAAGAAGGCCTCCCTATTTCCTTCCTCCAGCTGCTGAAACCTACATAAAACAACAGGATGAGCAACAAAACATTGCAAAATCCTATGAGACACTTGACAGAAGATGGCAAGCAAGGCTTCTAAAAATACTGTGTATTGCATCCAGCCAGTGAGCGTGTGAGGCAGCGGTGGGAATTCAGCTGGTGTGTGAGAAGGAAGTGGTGCCAGCTAGAAAAGCCCAGAAGATTCTGGCCCTTAATAAAACATAGCTAAATGGTAAAGGAAGTGCCGACATCTCAGCACTGACACGCTACAAGGGATTTCTGCATGCATGTGACTAACAATGCCCATTTCTCTTTGTCAGCGAGTAACGGCTTACCCTAAGCCAGTTTTTAGGAGGGCCACCACACAATGTTCTGTGTGGCTTTTAGAATTAATTAAAAGAATGCAAACATGAGCAGATGACTTTAATTTCAGGTGACAAGGATCTCTTCTCCTCCTCATTTGATTGCTACATTTTAATTTCAAATTTTAATGAAGATCTCACTGAGCATTAATGTAAAAAGCCATGCAGATCCAAAGCTAATGCAATGCACATTTACGTAAGAGCTAGAAGCCAACACAAAGATGTTTTCTTTTGTGCCTCGGGAATATGGGACAAGGGGGGGCCTGCAGCAACATAGGGCAGATTCACACAGTCGCTCCAATTGTAACCTGCCTCTGCTTTTAGTCCACAGATCTACAAGGCTTATGGGGTGAACATCATGCCTTAACGTGTACAACTATAGGCTGCACTTCTGCATGGAACTTGCAGGATGCGGTGGAAAAGTTTGGCAGGCCAGTGGTTCAAATTGTTGCCCCTAGCATCTGACAAGATCTGCACATGGCCTGGAAGTAGCCAAAAATTGTTTATTTGTGCATGCACATGCTGTGCCACCGACATCCACCCAAGACAAATCATACAACAAGCCCCATATATGACTATATTACATCTATTTTTAGGTTTGTTTCATGGGTGACCCTGTGGCCACCTTCTCTAGGGAAAAAAACACAACTCCTGATGTCCTGCAGAAATGGATAAACTCATTTTTGGTTAAAAACAATGTTGTTTACTCCTGTTGCAAACCTTGCTTTTCTGGACTTACAGCTCCCAGAATTCCAAATTCATTACAACCAATGTCACAGTGGCAAGGAACATCTAGGTGGTATGTTCCAAAAGATAACTTTCCCAGATTCTGTTTCTCCCTCTCACCATTAGATCCTCGTAGGGAAAATTTTATAGTGCAGGTGGCATAGAAAGTTAGGACTTGGAGCAAATAGTTCTCAGGACTCAAATCAAAGAGAATGAACCATAATCATTGTTGTTGACTCAAGTAGTTCAGGCTGGTAGAAAGAAATAGGGATTGCAAACAACTCTCCCAAACACAGACCATTTCTAAAGTTGCAAATGTAAATAACACTGAAATCATGTCTGTGAGAGGGGAGAAATCCACGTATGTACACCAGTGGGAAGGGACTGCGGTGGCTCAACTGGTTAAGATGCTAAACTTGAAGATTGGAAGGTCAGAGTTCAAGACTTGAGTACTGCATGATGAAATGAGTTTCTCTTGCTGTCCCAGATCATGCCAACCTAGCAGTTCGAAAGCAAGAAATTGGAAGTAGATAAATAGGTGCCACTTTGGTGAGAAGTTAAACAGTGTGCTGTGCACTCCAGTGTCGAGGCATGCCTGCCACAAGTCCACAGAAATGTCTGCAAACGCAGACAGCACTGGCTCTTTGGCTCTAAACAGAGATGAGCACTGAACCCTAGCACTGAATGACTGACTTTCAAGCAAGGGCGAGAAGTTAGTTAGTCTGTTTCTGGATCTCAATGGCTTAAGACCCTGGCTATTGTGTGGGACTATTCTCTTTCTTCAAAATGGTTACCTAATGTACCTGTGGACTGTTTGCTGGACTGTCTTATGCTACTGACCAATGCTTTATGAACCTGATCAATATACTTGATCAATAAACCTCCGTTTGCTTCCACAACGTCTCTTCATTGGACTAAGGGGTAAGAGAAGCAATGCATTCAGACACAAGCCTCTGAATACGCTACCTGTTTAAACCTCCTTGTGGAAGAGTAGCAGCTAAGGGCTGTAAAGCTGCATTGCCGGCAGCTTACCCTCGGGGGGCTTTGGTACAGGAGGGACAAGGCAGAGGGGTCTGGCTGGTGCATGGCATATGGTGACCCTATGAATTAATGACATCTAAAAGTCCTGTCATTAACCGATGTGATGGATACCTCAATGAAAACACTGGTTTAGGGAGAGGCGGCTATGAAAAAAGAGAGCTAATTCCATGCTAGAGATTTTTAGGAACAAGTTCAAAAATAAAACTGCCACTATCATTAAGCCCTTTAGGTCATGGTTTCCCAACCCTAGGTCTCCAGGTGTTCTTGAACTTCAATTACCAGAAGCCCAAGACAGCACACTTGCTGATCCAGGCTTCTGGGAATTGAAGTCCAAGAACATCTGGGGGCCAAAGATTGAGAAACCCTGCTTTAGGCTATATCTGTGGAATCAACATAGTTGGAATATTCTTCACTGTTTTGCTCTTCAGAAAGGCTTCCCTGCTGTGGGGGATCCAAAAAAGGGTGACCAAATGAAGTGCTAAAAATGATTACAAGGAATCTAATCTTTAAACAGTCTATCTTTGGAATTGTGCTCAAGGAAATGAAGAACAAGTAATTCTAAATTGATATTGCCCTCCTGTTTCTTTCATATGTACTAGTTTTTAGGGAAGACGTACACAAATGCACACATAGACTCTGCATCTTCTTTAAAATTATGCTGGAAATTCTGTGCACATGGCACTATGTGGACATATAAACATAAATATAAGGAAGGAAAAGAACATTGTGTACAAGCAGGGGAAGGGATTAATTTGCCAGTATTCAGAAGCAGCTCACTTATGAAGCCACCTCGCCATATAGGCAAAAACCAACTGGAAGGCTTGCTTGGTTTCATTTCTACCAATCACTTGCACTGGAACTGATCCAAACTAGAGCACATATTGTCCTCATTCTTGTCCTCGTCCTCACCCTCCTCCTCCTCCTGCCATATCTGAATCCAAATATAGGCGACCATCATGGCAATCAGCCACGAAGACTGTCCTGAAAATATAATGCAGTGGCCTTTCATCTACCTTCCACATTGCAGCATGACATCCATACCACTGATCCAGTTGTGCGAGTCACTTTCTGGTCCTTAGCCCTTTTGGCATGCAAAGTCATCCTTGGCCCCAGGCTAGAATTAATGAAGCTGTTGCCCTCCATCAAGATGGATTCAAGTGGGATTTAATCCACTCAGGAACCATCTCCCTTCCCTGTGGGCTTCGCCACCCAAGGCCATTGGTCCTCAGGGTTGTCAGGTTATTTAATGCTGCCTAACACTCACAGTTGAGTCACTGGCAGCATGGTCTATTCTATTACCACAGCAGGATAACCTGGCCAGACATCAGAGTGTACCTAACCCCACCCAAAAAATAGAAACTGATAGGTCCACACTGGAACACACTGAAGGCAGGCAGACAGGCAAGAGCACTCTAATGAAGACATTGTCTGATCACCACCTTTAAGAGTGCACCAGACCAACCCCACAGCATCCACACAGAATGGAGCAACTCATGTGGATTTTATCTGGGAGTGTCTTTGACCTTTCCTGCTATAACTGAAGCACTGGATCCAGCCAGAGGCATATTTAGCACTCCAACCTATACAAGAACCTTGTCTCTGACACCCAAAGGGATGGAATGGAAGAAGAGGAACCAAAATTTTCCCCTCTTTCTACCTCTAGGGTTTGAAAAATGCATGGTACTTGTGGTGTGGTGGAGGCAGTGGAGGTCCACATGAAATGGCACCCCGGGCCGCAGGTTGAGAATCCCTGCTATATTTGAATGTGGGCTTTCTGGCATGTTTGCATATTATTAAGCTGGCAGCCACTTTGAAAACTATTCTGTTCTGTCTGAGTCCTCTTCAAAGACAGCTGACTCTACTTTCTAGGAAATTTTCCTGAATACTCCAAATTAGCAGGGACCACTTTAGTCATAGATCTCTTGCCTCATCATTAGATTTTTCTTAGTTATCATGCATTCTCTACTTTGTGTGAGGGTGTGTCCTGAATAAACACCTGCAGAGGTCTTAAGTAATCCATGGACACCCCTTTAGTAGCTGTTTCCTGCTCTAAACAACACTGAGTATTGAGGTGTAGTCCCATTTTCCCCTCCACAAAAAGATCCTCATGTTGGATTGTGACCTGGATGAGCTACTTTGTGCCTGTATCCTTTCTTAAATGCTGCCTGGATTCCGTAGCCTGTACGTTGCTTAGGTCTTCCCTCTCCACAGCTAAGGTGTTTCATCCTGTACAGACAACCTAGACAGGCCAGATAGTCTCTGGATCGTAGCTACTTTCCTTTTGCTTTTGCTAAATTAGGTTGCTCAATCTCCTTAATGAATAGGACAATGAAGCCAGGTAATTGATGCTTGGCTATTTAGCTGTTGAATAATTAACTGTCTGGGTAACACTCGATATTTCCTTGGTCAGATTGTAAAATAGCCTTGTCATCTCTTCTGTGAGGTTTCTCTCCATTTCAGATCATCAAATTCTGCTTTTCATATTAATTGGTAAAAGATAGCAGTTCAATACTTGAATACTGCAGGACGGAATGAGCTCCTGTCTTTGTCCCAGCTCCTGCCAACCTAGCAGTTTGAAAGCAAAAAAATGCAAGTAGGTAAATAGGGACCACTTCAGTGGGAAGGTAAACAGCATTCTGTTCCCTCAGGTGTCTAATCATGCCTGCCACATGGCCACGTAAACGTCTGCAGAAGCAGACAGTGCTGGCTATGAAACAAAAACGAGTACTGAACCCTAGAGTCAAATATGACTGGCTTTCAAGCAAGAGTAACCTTTACCTTTATAATGATGCAAACCATGTCTTGTGTTCTTCAAGATGCCTTGAAGCCTGCGAACTTTTTCCTTGCCTATTCAGGGGCACATGCCTCTCTTGAAGTCCATAAGAATGACTGGATAAAGTTCCATAAAATGGAACTACACAATTAAATACATGTACTCAAAACACTTTCCACGCTTTTCATGGGAAATCCTACTCCTCCCCCTATCCTCAAAAGCAGCATAAGTGCAAGCACCAGTAGATGTAGAATGTATGTGGTAGCTCATCAGATTATACTGAAGGATACAATTCAAATGAATTAAACTGAGATGGATTTAATTTGAATGCTCTTAATCTGTGGCTTTGTTTTATGCTACTATTTTTTACTTTTTTAAAATCTTACTGTCTTCTTTCCAAAAGGCAATACATACAGCAGTGTGCATCTTCTTTCATGGATGAATCTATTACAAGTCATAAAAAGAAAGAAAGTTCCAATTTTTAGACTAAGAAAAGTACTGTAGTACTTTTTCACAGGGACATGAAATAGGCAAGTACTGTAGTAACTAAGACTAGAGAGAGTAACAAATTGCCACACACAACAGTCACTTGTAAACAATATTTCCTTTTAGTGTTGGAATGCTAACAATTAAATGTTGCCAGAATTAAAATAGATATTAATGTCTCTGGCAATATAGTCATAAATACATCTATATTCACAAGAGTAATTTTTCACACACAACTACTTAAAAGAATAATTACTATGGTTGTTTTGAGAATTGAGTAGGCAAGAAGAGAGCCATAGATGCCATCTTGAACTAGTCAGGGAAAAAGAAATAGAACAGAAATTAAATAAGCAAATAAACATCAAGGTGGCCCTTGCTTGAAAGTCAGTGGTATCCAACTCTAGGGTTCAGTGCTCATCTCTGTTTATAGCCATGTTTCTGTGGACATGTGGCAGGCATGACTAGACACCAGAGTGTTTACCTTCCTATGGAAGTAGTCCCTATTTATCTACTTCCAATTTCTTGCTTTTGAACTGCTAGATTGGCAGGAGCTGAGACAGAGATGGAAACTCATTTGTCCGTGCAGTACTCAGGTATTGAACTGCTGACCTGTTGACCTTCCAGTCATCAAGTTCAGTATCTGAACCACTAAACCACTGTACTCACTAACATCAAACTATGTGTAAAATAAAATACATTTTGCCATTCTCCATGAAGACAAGTTCACTGACAAGAGAGGAAGAAAATTTGAAAGATGTAATAGAGAATTAGAAGTTAGCACACAGTCTAAGCAGTTGGATGTTGTATTAGATGTTGTATTAGAATCTAGATTGGATGCCACCCTTCTTGCTTCTCGCTGTTTTAATCTTTGTAACTTTTAAAGTTTTAAAGTTTTAAATTCTTTTTAGTATTCTGTAGATTACAGTCTGAATTTTTAAGTTAATCTTAAACTAAATTATAATATGCCTGGGGTATGATGGGATTGTTCAGTCTGTTTTACACTTATAGGATTCTGTATTGTTGATTTGTGTTTTTAACACTTATGTTGTAAGCCGCCCAGAGTCAGGTTCGCCTGATTAGGGCGGGATATTAAATTTGAATAAATAAATAAATAAATAAATAAATAAATGTTTTATTTAATTAAAAAAATAAGATTAATCCAACATTTGGGAAATGGTCTAACTTTGATTGTAACCAAAGATTTCCAGTTAAAAAAAATCTATTTAGGAAGAGAGATGCATCAGGCTTGCCTGTTACGAAGGAAAAAGAGTGTAGCATTGAATGTATGTTTCCCCTGGAGTTCTTAATGGTCTGTCAAAAAAATAAAAATAAACTTAGCACACACACACACACCATGCCTGAAAACCTGTGGCGCACAGCACATCAAGAGCAATAAGATACAAGATCAAGTCCCTTTGTGTGCTGATAATGCATCACAACAATGAAACAATATGTATACCATGAGATTCAAATGTGGAAAGATCAGGGTTTTCCACCTGCAAAGGTTTGTATCAATTCTAGACACACACTGAACAGAGAGACCATAAAAGCCCTGGGTTTCTAGTTCCCTCTTTTCCATAACTGTAACTGTGAGAGGAGTCTTCCATTACAGCCACCGGCTATTTCTTCTTACTCTTTGAACTGAGTCAGATAATAAAATAATCCAAATTGAGGCATCTATGTATACTTTCCACCCTCTTTTGTGTTTCTGACAAACCACCTTTGGAGTCTCCTCCAGGTGTTGTTTTTCTCCCTCTCCCCCTTCTCCAAAATCCCATCAATAATTTACTGGGAGGTGAATGATCTCTCAAAATGGACTGCACCATCCCGGTGAATAGCCACCATCTGGGCTCCTAACGTGTACTTTTTTTTATTTATTTTTTGATCCCCTACCCCTGGCATGTAATGTGCACACAGAGCAGGCAGCACCAGCAACCATTAATAATGGTTATGTATAATGAAGAATCCATTCAATTGGAGTAGGCAGCTTGTTTTTTAAATACAGAAAAATTAAACCCAAACTCATCCAGAAAGAGGGAAGGAGAAAACAGTGTCTTGATGAAATATACTCCTGGAAAACAAAAGGACTTTACAGTGTTCCACTTGACTATCATAGGTGAGCTTGCAATGTGTTTCTAAAATATCTCTTGAATTTAAGATTCCAAAGAAAAGGGTAAGATAAATGTCACCCTTGCACAAAAGCCAGTCATATCTGGCTCTAGGGTGTGGTGTTCATCTCCGTTTATGGCCAAAAAGCCAGTGCTGTCTGAGTTTGCAGATGTTTCCATGGACATGTGGCAAGCATGACTAGGCACCAGAGCACATGGAACGCTGTTACCTTCCCACCAAAGTGGTACCTATTTATATACTTGCAATTTCTTCTTTTCAAACTGCTAGGTTGGCAGGAGCTGGGACAGATGACCCTTCAGCTGTCAAGTTCAGTGTCTTAACCACTAAGTCACTGCAGTCTCTCCCCAAAGAAATGCAGACATTCAATTAAGATCTCCATTTAAGCCCTGCCCAGGAATCCTTGTTAAAGGCACATTTTAAGTGCTGGTGGGTGAGACTGCAGATCACTCATCAACTTCATTATCAAACTGGTTAACAGTCATAAGCTGAGCACGAGAAATCATCCAAAAGAGTTCTTGCATTCAACTTTACATTTCTCCTTTTATTTATGTACAGTAAGTCAAAAGAGCAAAACAGCAGGAAGGTTCTTTTAAAGAAGGAAGATCGAACAAGTGCCTGAAATTTATCCATCTATTAATTACCTCGAGCATGGTGGGGCCTTGTGTAAATACAGTGCCACTTTAGATAAAACTTTCATGCAGCTATTTAGGCCCTTTGAAATATAAATGATTTCCTTTAAATTTTTTATCATAAATCAAGGCATGGAGCTCTGCAACAACACACCGATTTCCCTCCCCTTGACAGGAGGAAGCAGCTTCACTTCATTGATTCTTTTTTTGCTTTTCAAAGCCCCATTTGTGTTCTGTTCTCTTGCGCTAGGCAGGAAGAAAGAGCACATTGCAATCTTCCTAGACTGCCAGCAGATCCCAAGGTTCGAATGGAAAAGGATTCCTGGAGAAGAAAAAGCTTTCACAGTCCAGATGCAAGAGAAGGACTAACAGCTGTTGTTGACTATCCCAAGCATGTTGACCCTCCTCCCCAAAGACTTTTGTTCATTTCTGTCTCACTGTCTTTTTGCCCCAGACTTATACTAAGATTATTCCACTGTAGGCATTCAGATGTTTTCAGACAGCAACTCATAATACTGGAAGAGGGTGATGGGACTTGTAGGCTAGAAACACCTGGAGAGCCACAGTTGCCCACTACTGCTGTATGTAGATTAAATATTTGCCAAGATTGTACAATAACTTCCTTTGAGAGTCCTTTTGAGGATTAGAAGGTGCTGTGTGGAAAATGTGGTGTCTGTTCTACACATGCTCATTTTCACCACTGAATTTCCTCCATCGTAGCTGGCTAGATAGCTGAGTGTAGCCAGAGATCAGAATTTTGATTCCCTACAATGCCTATGGGTAAAGGATTTCTGAATACTTTATATCTAGAAAGCCTGAAAAGGGACACCATCAGTTATAAGCTATTTGATGGCCTGCAATTATTATTAGGAGTATACAGCTGCAAAGAATTCTACAGGATGTTTAAACATGTGGATTTTCTTGTAGGAAGCTTCCTTCTTCAAACAGAAGAGATGACTATCCAATGACAATCTTGTTTAGAGGACCTAGTTCAAAACCTTGGAGAGTTCCTATAAAATGTAAATTAAACCTGAGGTCAGTTTTACCAGCCCTTCAAAATTGAATTCATTAACCTTGCCTTGTCAGAGGATGGATATAAATCAACATGCCACTTCTCCTATCACCACCAACACTACGTTACTATAGCAAACATTACAGCAGTGTTGTGGGTTCAATCAAAGTATGCCAGGGAGACATTACAAATTAAACAACAGCAAATAACTTTCCAAACTTTGTTTTCACTTGGACAGGCAAAACAGTCAAGAGCTAACTATTGAAAAACTGCGCTATCCCGTCGAAGAGGTGAAGCACTAGAGTCCAAACTCCAGAGACTTCCCATAAAGCGGATTGTATAACGAAAGCTCCTCTCTCTTGGTCTTCTCTAACCTGGCACTTCCCTGACGTAATGGACGCATCTCCTCCTTTCGTCGCCCCCCCCCCCCAGCTTCCGGGAGTTCTTGGAGTTGAGAGTGGACATTGGACAACCGTCCAGGGAAGCTGCTACTGAGTAAGGCCCTACGCTGGTTTTGCTAGAACAGGGTTGGCCTTTCCTCCGTCCTTCAGTCTCCTTGCCATCTTCTCTACGATCTCGTTGACGGTGTGGCGACAAGTTCAGGCTATGGGACAAGTCCAAGTTTTGCCTCCTTCTGCTGCACAGGCAGATCAACCAAGATGAATGGTGGAATTCTATGGGCTGGGGTTGTACCCAATAATTCATCATCATCATCATCATCATCATCATCATCATCATCATCTTCTTCTTCTTCTTCTTCTTCTTCTTCTTCTTCTTCTTCTTCTTCTTCTTCCGTATCCAAATCCGAATCCAAATCCGAATATAAGTAATCATCATGGCATCATATTTGTGGCCTGATCTGGAGTACTGATGCTGGTAGGAGCTGGGACACTGGAGGGAGCTCACTTCATCGTGCAGCACGCGGATCTTGAACTGCTATCTTTCCTGCTGAAGCAGTCCCTGTTTAGCTCATGCGCTTACTGTTCATAGTCTTTCTAAACATCAGGACAAATTAGAGACTTTTGGGAGTCACAATTCCTAGTGTTCCACGTTATGCCAAAGGCACAAGGGACCCGTCCTTAGTACAGATGCCGTATAGAGCCTAAAGTTACCCGAATCAAACAGACTTTGAACCAACTGCACGAACCCTCGATGAGAGCTGAGGCTGAAAAGACTCCGGGGTCTGGGCGGGTCGCCACAAGGAACACCCCTGGGGAAACCAGCGATCCTCTCTGCCTTTCTGCTGAGGCAGGAACTCAGGCTTTTCTAGGTTTATAGGCATAAAGCAGCCTGGCTCGCTTGGAAGCTTGAGTTTGAAGTACACTACAGTAATTCTAACAGGGTAACTGCTTCACTTTGAGGCTGTCGACTTCCAAAGGTGTGGAATCGTTACCGAGACAGAAACCCCAGAAGCAAAAGGCGCAGAGAAGTGGGAGAGAAGAGTTGAGTGTAAACACACACACACACACATATATACACACACACCCTTCTCTGTTCACGGGAACTCCCCCACCCCTGTGGAGCTCAGAAGCGTTAAGGCTCGTTAATGCTCCCTCCCAGCAGTCATGTCACGTCCCTTTCTAATAAGATCACCTGGATCTGGCCACGTTCCTTAACAAGCATGCCAAGTCATAGTTTAATTCCCCAGTCATTTCCTTCTGAGGAGGTCCCTGAGAAGCAGCCATTGGGGTCGCCGCAAAAGTCGCCCCGTGGCCCCTCTGCCGTCGAGGCAACTACACCGTCCTGTTTTAAAACCCTCAATATTAGGGCTTTTAAAAGCAGCATCAAAAACGAAGCACTGAGCATTACATCTTTCAGTGGAAGAGCCAGTTTGGTCTGGAAAGCGTAAAAATAAAACTCAGGGCAGAAATTCACTTTTAGTGGCTCATTCAGACCAGAACTTCACTTCTACGGGGATTCCTTTCCTCTCCTTGTGGCAGTGTGACTCAGGGAACCCTGGGTTCGAACCCTCCATGGATATGGAACCTCATTAATAGCACTGGTAACACTCCTGCCTGAGTAGGCCACATACCTAGACTTAGGTAAAGGTAAAGGTCTCATTTGCTTGAAAGCCAGTCATATCATCTCAATTTACAGCAAAAGAGCCAACACTGTCTGTCACTGCAGATGTTTCATGGTCATGTGGTAGGCATGACTAGACACCAGAGTGCATGGAACTCTGTTACTTTTCCTGCCAAAGCAGTACCTATTTATCTACTTGCAATTTCTTCCTTTCACACTGCTAGGATGGCAGGAGTTGGGATAGACGACTGCAGCTCATTTCCTCATGCAGCACTCAGGGCTCGACCTGCAGATATGCCGACCTCCCGGTTGTCAAGCTCAGTATCTTAACCACTAAGCCACTGAGGCCCTTTATAGACTTATGTCTATACCTAGACAGACTTTTGTTTGTTGTTCAGTCGCACAGTCGATTCCGACCCTTTGCGACCCCATGGACCGCTGTCCGCGAGGCACTCCTGTCCTCCACCATCCTCCTCAACTCGCTCAGCCCTGCGCCCACTGTCTCCACAATACCATCTAGCCATCTCATCTTTGGGCCGTCCCCTTCTTCTTTTGCCCTCGACCCTTCCAAGCATCAAGGCTTTCTCAAGTGAATCCTCTCTTCTCATTTGATGTCCAAAGTACTTTAGCTTCATCTTTATTATTTGACCTTCTAAGGAGCAGTCAGAGGTGATTTCTTCTAAGATTGACCTATTTGTTCTCCTCGCTGTCCAGGGGACTCTCAAAACTCTCCTTCAACACCACATCTCAAAGGCATCTGTTCTTCTGCGCTCAGCTTTCCTAATGGTCCAGCTCTCACAACCATACATTGCCACAGGGAATACCATTGCTTTGACTATGCAAATTTTTGTTTTCAATGTGATGTCTCTACTTTTCACTATGTTCCCCAGGTTTCTCATCGCTTGCCTCCCAAGAATCAGTCGCCTTTTTATTTCATGGCTGCAATCACCATCTGCAGTGAGCTTTGATCCTAAGAAAGTAAAATCTGTCACTGCTTCTACTTCTTCCCCATCTATTTTCCAGGGACTGATAGGGCCTGTTGCCATTATCTTGGTTTTCTTGATATTGAGTCTCAAGCCAGCCCTTTCACTCTCCTCTTTCAACCTAATCAGGAGCTTCTTTAGGTTGCCCTAAATCGGATGCTACTCGAGAGCCCATCGTACTTATTTTCTCTTTGCTGTAGTAAAAACACACTTTTAACAGGCTTCTTTCATATATTCGGCAAATAAAAGATATTCAAGAGAAATAGACACCACAAGTCTTCAGCTATTTTATTTCCGGGGGGGGGGGGGGAGGTCCGGGAAGATCGGCCTAAGATGTCAACTGTTGGAAATAGAAGATCTCACGGCCTAGGTTAGAACCCGTTTACTGATGTCTCACGGAAATAGAAGGGACGTATGAAGGGGGAGATTAGGAGAGAAACGTGTACGAACTCGGGTGTAGCGTTCGGCCCCAGGTCTCCCACCCGCGAGCCCAGTGCTGTTTTTTGGTTTTTAAACAAAGTCCAAGCGGGAGACAACGAACTCTTCCCGTGAGCGGCGGCGCCTCCCTCTCGCCATCCAACAGGTCGATCTGAGCCAAGCGTGGGGCCCCTCTTCGACTTGACTCGGGGTCGAGATCACAACACCCGCTCCTCTCTTTTGCTCGTTGTGAGGCCACCATGGGCTGGAGAAGGAAGCTCGGCGGTGAGGGAAAGGTCACGACAGTTCCAGTCGCCCAGGGCCGGCCCCAAGGAGAGACACGCGATCAAGATAACGCTCGCTCAGGAGTCTTGAGCGCAGTTGCCCCGCAGTTGGATCAGGAGTGAGTGAGGACCCTAACTTAGCTAGCGCTTAAGCCTAGCCTCCCCGGGCGTGAGTTCGGCGGGGTCCTAACGCACACCTTCCCCTTCAGCCTTTGATAGGAACCTGGGCCATAGCCAGGATTCTAGAGGGGGGGGGTATTTTTTCCAGGAGGGGCAACAAAGTCTCTCTCTCTCTCTCTCTCTCTCTCTCTCTCTCTCTCTCTCTCTCACACACACACACACACACACACACACACACACACACACACACCATTAGAAATATGCCCGGGGGGCCCCTGTTACTTGGGGGGGATGATCCCCCCTGGCCACCCCCTGGCTACGGCCCTGATAGGAACCCTCTTTTCCCCCTTCTTGGGCAGAATTATTTTCCGGGGAGGGGGGGTCCGGGGAGGCTCCTCTGCTCTCCTGGGCGGCTCCCATTCCCGGGGTTCCCTCCCCTCCCCTCCCCTCCCGCGGGTGACCCCAGCACGCCTGCGCACAGGGTCTCGGTCCCATCCCAAGACGGACGGCTTGTAAGATGAGCGAAGAAGCTGCGATGGAAGCAGGAGGCGGACGGCGGCGGCGGCAGCGAGGAGGAGGAGGAGGATAGGGCGGGGGAGGAAGCGCTGTCATTGGAAATCGCTCCCGTTGACAGCCGCCCTGACTCCTCGTCGGGGGCTGCCTACCTGCCAGGTGTGCGTCGAGAGGATGATGGGCATGAGCGCCAAGCAGCCGTTCGGCCTGCAGGAAGCCAAGTTCTCCGGCCTCCCCCCCTCGGGCTCCGAGGCCATGCGCCGCGTGTGCCTCCCGGCCCCGCAGGTACGTCGAGGGGAAGCTTAATTGCCGCTTTCAGGCACATTTCCCCCCCCCCTTTTGACAGGCGGGGGCTTAATGTTTTTTTCATGTCGCCACCAGAACAATCGCGCGTCTCTCTCCCTCTCCCCCCTCCCTCCCTCTCCCTCCGACCCGCGTGTCTCGTCGAGCAAAGCGTCTTCTGCCTTCATATTAATTTTTATGACCTGAGCTTTGAGGAGGAATCTCGGGGCTTGAGAGAGAGAGAGAGAGAGAGGGAGGATGGCAATGTTTCTGACTCCAGACTTGACAGTATTCCCCCCTGACTCCGCTCTGCGCCTTCTCGCTTGCAGCTCCAGGGCAATATATTCGGAAGCTTTGATGAGAGCCTGCTGGCCCGGGCTGAAGCGCTGGCGGCGGCGGACCTGGTCTCGCTCGGCAAGAGCCACCATCCCTTCAAGCCCGACGCCACCTACCACACCATGAGCGGCGGCGGCGGCGGCTCCTGCACCGCCGCCTCTGCGCCCGCCTCCCTGCCCATCCCGGGACCCGCGCCGCCGCCTTCCCACCACCACCACCACCACCACCACCAGCAGCAGCAACAGCAGCAGCATCACCACAACCACCATAACCCCCACCACCACCACCACGCCGTGGCACACTTGGACGGCGGCGATCTGCTGGACCACCTCTCGCCGGCGCTGATGGGCGGCTCCGAGCACGGGGCAATCCTCGCTGCGGCGGCGGCGGCAGCGGCGGCAGCGGCGGCTCAGATCCACCCGCACGACCACCCCCACCTGGCCGCCGCCGCCGCCATGGGCCACCTGCACCAAGCCATGGCCAGCATGGGCCACCCGCCGCCCCCTCCTCCTCCCGCCTCCGCCCAAGCCCCGGCCTCGACGCCCGCCGGCCTGTCGTGCCTGGGCGAGTCGGAGTCGGACCCTCGGGAGCTGGAGGCCTTCGCGGAGCGCTTCAAGCAGCGCCGGATCAAGCTGGGCGTGACGCAGGCCGACGTGGGCTCGGCGCTGGGCAGCCTCAAGATCCCCGGCGTGGGCTCGCTCAGCCAGAGCACCATCTGCCGCTTCGAGTCGCTGACGCTCTCGCACAACAACATGATCGCCCTCAAGCCCGTGCTGCGCGCCTGGCTGGACGAGGCCGAGGCCGAGGCGGCGGCGGCGGCGGCGGCCCGGGCCAAGGGCGCCAAGGGCGAGGGGCCCGGGCTGGGCGCGGGCGTGGGTCCCGAGCGCAAGCGCAAGCGCACCTCCATCGCCGCGCCCGAGAAGCGCTCGCTGGAAGCCTACTTCGCCCTCCAGCCGCGGCCCTCGTCCGAGAAGGTCGCCGCCATCGCCGAGAAGCTGGAGCTCAAGAAGAACGTGGTGCGCGTCTGGTTCTGCAACCAGCGCCAGAAGCAGAAGCGCATGAAGTACTCGGCCGTCCACTGAGGGGGAGGGGGGGGCTCGTCCACTCCCCGCTGCGCCAAGCGGCCGAGCCGTGGACCTGGCAGCAGCCTCGCCTCGCCCTGCCTTGCCTTGCCTGCCTCCTGGCCAGCAGGGGCAGAGCCAGGATTCCAGATGTGGGTGGGCAACCAAGCCTCTTTTCAGTGCATTCCTATGGGAAACTACGCTTTGCCAGGGTGGGCAAAGGGCTAACTCAGGGTGGGCCAAGCCCGCCCTGACACCCCCCCCCCAACGGCCCTGCTGGCCAGCAACCCCCCCTTCCCCGTCCACCGGAGGAGAAAGCCACCCCACGACCGATCGGGACCCTAATGCCCATCCCTAGCATAAAAGAAAGAAAAAGTTTATTCACCCTTCCTTATATATCGCCCCCCCTCCCCATCCATCAGCCTGGATTCCCGTTCGTGTGGTCGCATCTCTTCTTGGTCCGCGGTGCTCGTCACTTGGCTTGGAGAGAGGGGAGACTCCGACGGGGCCGCTTCGTGTCCCAGAAGGAAGGTATCGGAAGCAGCCAGAAATCGCGCGACTGCCATTTCTGTACTGCTGCCGTGCTGCCGCCATAGGGCTGTGAGTTCGATCCTGGCCGGCCTCCAGGTTGACTCAGCCTTCCATCCTTCCGAGGTCGGTAAAATGAGTCCACAGCGTGTTGGGGGGCAAAATGAACTTGTGAACCTCCCAGAGAGCGCACGGAGCGCTACGGGGTGAAGGCGGCACATAGAAATACAATTGCTCTTGCTAAGAAATCTAACGCTAGGTGCCGTCTAGAGGGGAAAACGAATGAGCTCTGGATCTGAAGGAGAGAGAAAGATGGAGTCACGAGGGAAAGAGAATAATAAGTAGAACAACAACAACAAAACGAAATCCCAGGTGGTGAGTTGCATAAAGGGAGGTGAGGGGAAAGGCAGACGCTGTTACCCGAAAACCCGATGTTTCTAGTGTGAGCTTGGGTTGGAGGTTGATTACGTTGCTCAATCGCTGCCGGCAAACAGTAGGTCACCCTTGCTCGAGAGCAAGTCGTATCCGACTCTAGGGTTCAGTGCTCATCTCTGTTTATAGCCAAAGAACCAGCGCTGTCTGCATCTGCAGACATTTCCGTAGACATGTGGTAGGCATGCCTCAACACCGGAGTGCACAGAACGCTGTTTACCTTCCCACCAAAGTGGTCCCTATTTATCTACTTGCAATTTCTTGCTTTCGAACCGCTAAGTTGGCAGGAGCTGGGACAGAGGCGAGAGCTCACTCCATCGTGCAGTACATGGGAATTGAACCCTGACCTTCCAGTTGTCAAGTTCAGTGTCTTAACCACTTGAGCCACCACAGCAAACAGTACATGGTCTAAAATCTATAGAAACTTTTTTTAAAAAAATAACCAGATGTTTTCTTCGGAGAAGAAAGAGGAATGGGATGGGCTCTGTTTTTTCACTCGGCAGAATAAGTAGAAGGCTGGTCGCATTTTCTTATTCACACACACACACACACACACACACACACACACACACACACACACACACACACACACACTGCTCATGTAAGGAAGTTATTTGTTTTCTTGAGAGAGTGGAAGGATATTTTAAAATACTGTATCCCTCTCTTCCCACACCAGAGAGAGCTTGTGTCTCGGCCCACCTCCCTCTCTCCAAGGCAAGAATCCCGATCCCAGACTCACCGGCAAGGAGACGACTCATTTCTTTCCAAGGGAATCGGGTTTTAAGAGAATCTCGAGCCGTTGAAACAAATGGACTCCGTTTGACCTCCATGAGGTGAGGCTTCGTCCCCGTTTCTGCCACACCATCCACCCCAATGGGAAAGTACTGCCTTTTTAGCAAGCCAGGCTTGCAGGGTTTGTTAAAAATGGAGATAAATTGCCTGATGGTTTGACTTTGGTGGGCTTTAAAACCTAGCACTTTTTGCCGCCAGCCTTTTGCTCGGGACCTCCAATTTAATTTCGTCCCGCCACTGAGAGACTTGTACTCAGGTGGATCTGAAGAGAAGGAGACCACAGAGGAGTCACTGGAAAAGTCCCTTCCCGGCCTTATCCCCCTTTCTTTTTGTTTTGTTTTTTCCCCTTTAGAACAGGAGTGCCCAAACTATGGCCTGGGGGCTGGATCCGTCTGTCCATCCCCCCCCATTCATCCAGCCAGGGAAGCCCTCGTTGTTCCTGGAAGTGGACGGGCATGTTTTACTTCCACTTCCAGGTGCAACAAGGGCTTTGTGGGCCAGATAAATTGGTGTTGGGGCCAGATCCGGCCTCCAGGCCATAGTGACCAGCTCCCTGAACCACATGACCGGTCCACGACCTGAAAAGTTTGGGCACCCCTGCTTTAGAAGTTGACCCTCTGCTAGTTGACCCTCTGCTAGAGAGGAAGGAATGCCTTGCTTCGGATACGCTTCTGCCCATGGAAAATACATCCTGCAACTTCTCAAATAAAGTGCTTTATTTTTCAACCCCAACAGAAGTTTACTTCTCTCCTCCCATGATGTTGTTATCCTCGTTGTCGTCTTTGTGGATGTTTTTAATGGAAGAAAAATCCTTTATTTAATGGCTAAAAATGAAGGAGGTGATGTAAAAAAGGTACCTAAAGGGAATTAGGAATTACCCAAATGAGTTACTTGGAGTTTGTGTAACACATTTAGTACCCAAGCCATTGCATTTAGTGACTTATTCTTTCAGTGCTGTGATCTAATTTTCTAACTTTGTCTCCCGGTACTTTCATCTGTTTTGTTGTTCAGTCACACAGTCGATTCTGACCCTTTGTGACCCCATGGACCACTGTCTGCCAGGCATTCGAGTTTACTTCTATTCTTACCTCTTCCTTTTTAATCATTCCACCAAGTTTTGTAGGTGGGAGAGAGAGAGAATGAGAAAGGGGGGGGACTTAAGTACTTCCCAGATTCTGAAGCCTTTTTGTGGTTAAAGGTAGTTGTGACAATTCATAGCTCTATTCACTAAAAACAAAACAGACTGATGCTTTCCTTTAGCAAAGTTTGTCTAAAACCATTATGTCTAGGTTTGGGAGCAATTTGTTTCTCAGAAGTTTCCTTCCTTCCCATTTAAAAAAAAACAAATTGATTCAAAACAGTGCTATTAAAGGTTCATTTGGAATTCTGTTTAAAAGAGGAAGGAAAAGGCCTTTGGTTTTTAAATCCCAGAAGCACCCTAAACCATTAACAATTGATGATGGGGTCAAGCGATCATCAGAATACATTGTCTTTTCATTTCATTCCTCATACAAATGGAGAATAGATGGTACCCTTAGCTTCATTGTTTAAGTGTTTAGTCCTGAACAAGGTTTCAAAACGTTCTTTAAAGGTCCAGGTTATATTTTGTTTTCTCGATTAGTCCCAATTATTTCCCCCCAATCAGCTGTCCTTTAATAATAAATGTCCTTGTGTCATGACACTATATTGTGGGTTCTGAAATTTTAAAATAAGGCTGATGCAATATTA
Source organism: Furcifer pardalis (assembly GCA_030440675.1). Taxonomy (NCBI): domain Eukaryota; kingdom Metazoa; phylum Chordata; class Lepidosauria; order Squamata; family Chamaeleonidae; genus Furcifer; species Furcifer pardalis. The sequence continues at coordinate 81,553,378 of CP126893.1, read as the reverse complement.
ATTGGGTAACGTGGTATAAAAAGGGCAGAAAGGAGTTCCGCCTGCATCCTTTGCTCCACTCTCCATTAGGATTTGAAGAAAAGCACTTCCACAGGTTAGTTATTATTGGATGTCCTTTTTTTATGTGTGTATCTGTATATATGATCCATTTCACAATTTTCTTAATTGCTTTAAAATACCATCGTCTGTTGGATTTTATTTTGGATTTTCGTTTCTGTTTTCTCCTTTGATATATCCCATTCCTGTCAAGACATCTCAACCCTTTTTGGTCACATCTCAGTTTTCCTCCACTGCATCTGCACTAGACTGATAAATGGGAGAATTAATTTTTCGATTTGGGATTAGTTGGAAAACCTAGCAGAGAGTATTCCTACGTGAAGATTTGTTTTAAAAGTTCCAAAAATTCGAAAGAGAACAGGGAAAATTGCTTCACGACCTACCTACCTCTCTCTATATATATATATACAAGATCCTTGCTAGTTAAACTGAAAAGTTTCCAAAAGGCTTGTAATTAGCCAGGCAAGTTTCTGAAACTGGTTTCTTTCTGCCTCCGTCCAACGTTGGCATCTCGCATTTCAGGACCCTGGACAGCTCCCAGCGGTGTAAAACCCCAGCGAGCAAAAAAAAACAATCAGGAACTTTCTGGTCTCAGGATTGTCCCTATTTTATTCCTGGTTCTTCTTTTTTGGAGGTTTTTTTTTTTTTTTTGGACCACCAAATGCTTCTTTCAAACGAAAATTTGACATTTCTCTTGAGCAACTAGTAGCCTATTCCTTTGCCCAGCGTGTCTCCACCTGGTAGTAAAGGCAAGGCAGGCCCTTAGTTAATTAAAACCAATCAAACAATCAAACGGAAGAGGCCTATTGTTAGCAATTGTTCCTCATTGCCTTTTGCCAGAGAGAGAGTGAGAGTGCAGCTAAGGAGGTTCCAAGGCGTGAGTTACGGGAAGCAAGTTCAAGACTGGCCAAGAGAAGGAAGAGACGGAAAGGAAGGGATTTGAGAGAGAAAGGGGGAAAGTGAGCACGCAGTATCACTTTCTGAATACGTGAGACATGCAGGAGAGTCCCTCCTATATTTATGTGAAAGAACTTTTTGTGTGTGCGCGATCTCTCAATTTTATTTTGCCTGGCAGAGCTCCTGTTTGTGACTAGGGAAGGCGACCTTTTGCATGTTTATTTGGCTGCCAGCTCAGCAGACTTCAAAAAGAAAAGCGTCCCCCCTTCCAAGCTCCACTGTGCAGAAAAAGTCAGGCAGCGGTGGATTTCTCTTCCCTCGTCAGCTTCAGGAGACGGGAGGGGGATCGGCTACCAGTTCTCTTTTTTCAGTACAGTGCAGCTCAATGTAAAGGAGAAAGAGGAAAGACATCGTTTCGACCATATACCTAACTCTTAAGAATGTAACATCCAATATTTGTGCAGTGTTTTAAAAAACCAGTTAAGACTGATCAGAAGTTGGCTAACCTTTACGAGGCGCTACCAGACTTTCTGGTTGAAGGAGTTGAGAAATAATTTAGATTTTAAGAGGAGTCTCTTTTCTTTGGGACCTGCTTCAAATAAATTGGAGAATATTTTTTTCGCGTCAATTGTTCTCCTTTCCCAGGATTGTGTTCCATACTGGGGAAGGACCAGCGGATCTAGTTGAACGAATGGATCTGAGGGAGACAGTGGAGAGGCAGGGGACTTAAAGATGGGGACCAGATTCTCCCTTCCGGCCTTGACAAATGCATTTCCCCCTCTGCTTTCCCCCTTCACTTTCTAGTACCTTCAGGTCGTGGTTGGGTTGTCGTTGATCATTTGCCTAAGAAAAAACTGCGCAGCCCAAGCCTCACTCTCCAACACACGTTAATTTTCTTTCTCCTGGTTGTTTCCTGTCCCTGGTGGGTTTATGACTGTGTAGACACGGCTGTCCATCTGTCCTTCCCTCCTCCTCGAATATGCTTAGTGCTCGCCTCTCTTAAACCGAGGCAATATGAGGGCTCAATTGCCACCCGCCTAACTCGCCCACCTGCTGATCATTGGCTTCCAAGCAACTGCGTCTGTGTCAAATGTGTGTTCCTATAGGTCCCTCGGGGTGGGATGGACTCTCGGGGAATCGAATTGATTAGTCATTAGGCAGGTCCATTAGCTCCCTAACTTAGCTGCCTAATGTCAATGCGCACATGGACTGAAACTGTACAGTTGTGTGCAAGGGTCAAGGAGCAGTGAAGACTAGGGAAACGAGGAGGGTGGGGAGCTGGTCGCAGCCACTGAAGCAGCCTCAACTCAAGAGAGTCATGTCTCTAGTGGAGGAATCCTCAACCTTTTAAAGCCGAAGGTCGGGTCATGCTCCTTCAGATGGCTTTGGGGCTGGACGGCCATTTTGCCCTTCCACCACCACATGGCACTTCCTGGTGTGGTGGAGGTGGTGGTGGGCCACATGAAATGGTGTAAGGGGCCACAGGTTGAGAATCCCTGCTCTAGTGACGCTCAGGGAGCAGGATCGGAGCCAGAAGGGATCTGGTGCTCTAGATGGAAAGAAGCGGCTGCCGCCTTGGCACTCTGATTTGGAAGTAAGTCCTATTGAACTCCGGGGAATTGACTTCTAGTCAACCCAGGGCTGAACGGGATTCATCCATGTTTAAAAACAAAAAACAGGAGACACCAGCTGCACACTGGGATGATCATCTACATTAGGATGATTTGGGATCTCTTGTTTTGTGTGTTTGTTGTTTTTCTAAGTAAAAGGTAAAGGCCCTCCTTGATCGAAAGCCAGTCGTATCCGACTCTAGAGTTCAGTGCTCATCCCTGTTTCAAAGCTGAAGAGCCAGTGCTGTCTCCTTCTGCAGACATTTCTGTGGTCATGTGGTAGGCATGACTAGACACTGGAGTGCATGGAAGGCTGTTTACCTTTCCACTGAAGGGGTTCCTATTTATCTACAGTACTCTACTTGCAATTTCTTGAATTCGAACTGCTAGGTTGGCAGGAGCTGGGACAAAGGCGGGAGCTCATTCCGTCTAGCAGTATTTGAGGATCGAACTGCTGACCTGCCTCCTTCGGGTCAGCATCTTGCAGTTAGCGTTTTTCTAAGAAAGAGCTACAAAATGGAATCTTCCAAATTAAAAGTCGTTACCAAGTTGCTTTTCATTTCTCTTTAGGACCCTTTACCAGATTACCCCATCTGCCAGCAGTTCTGTGGATTTAGACCAAACATAGATTCCCCTCTCTCTTTCCCTCTCGCTGCCTACCTGCCTCTCCCTCCCTCCCCTTTAATTATGTAAAACAGTAATTTAGGCAAGGGAGAAAAACTATACTCTTTTTCTCTTCTCCCACTCATTTACTTCTAAATTGAACTTCTTCTTCCACGTCTAGGGCAGATGTGAAATTGCCAAAGTGAAGCCACCTTTTGGCAAGTTCATTCTGCAGTTCCTTTCGCTTGATCTAGTGTGAGAAAGATTAGCTGGCAACACAAGGTTTCCATTACCAGGATTTGCCCAATTGTGGTTCCAAAACAGCACAATCTTCGAACGGGTTCTTTCTATGTACTCCTCTAAATTGTACTTAGACACCATAAATGTGTTTAAGCTTTTGAATACTCCAGAACACTTCCAGAGGGTAGGTGGTAGAATGAAAAAGCAGGTGAATCAGAAGGTCCCAAATCCGGTCAGAAGTTGTGGCCATGGTCTGAAATTCAGACTCAGTCTTATATTGGAAACATGGAGGCTGATTGGTTTAGTCATTCTTGGGTGTTGACAGCTCTCGACCCATACTTAGCTGTACATACTAGGATAGCCAAGTCATGGCTGATGTTCATTGAAGTTCCCAGTAGGATTGCCTCTGATTCTGATGGTGCTACTACAGAACAGAGAGTCAGGATGCTAGAGCCCATTTATAAATATGTAAAAATGTCAGCAAGAAACAAATTTGAACTTTAAAAGAAAGTTAGAGTTAGGGTATTTCCCCCCTAACTTTGGATTTTCCAAAAACAGAGTTGTAACTCTGTGTTAGAGTTAGGGTATTTCCCCCCTAATTTTGGATTTTCCAAAAACAGAGTTGTAACTTCTATCTTGAAAATGCTCCTGACTTAGTTCCACTTCATTGAGAAAATAATGGATGAGGATAGGTACAAGACTTGGCAAACACACTAACCAGAAACCTTTGCTCTTGTGGCTCACTGTTCAGACATCCAGTTTGCACATGAGTGCACACTGGCCAATTTGATAACTGGAGTGCTTGATATTTAGATTGTCTGCAATTGTCTTTTGTGTATTTAACTCCAAGGAACTTCAGAAGTTGGTAACACAACTTTTTAAATAGAAAGCCAATGTGCTGCCAATGTGCTGCATGTGTTACAATGATGGCCTGGGATTTTGAAGATCCATGGCTAGGTTCTTGCTGAGCTATGAAACTTGCTAACAAATTGGAAACTAATTGTTTTGTTGCCCTAAAAGCACTACTTTAAAACATACAGCTAAGTTTAACTTGCTTGTTTAATTTATTTCCTTCAAAACCAGCTGCAAAAGTTTCAATATACTGTACTGTCCCATATTGTCCCATAATTTATTTATTTATTTTTCATACTTCTATACTGCCCTCCTCGTCAGGGCAACCCAGAGCGGTTTACAACATCACAAACAAACAAACAAAAAAACCAAAACCCTACATAATACAATCCAAATCCATCATCCCAGAACTTCAGAATCCCAACTATGATTTATTTATGTCTTATCTTCTGCTCCCAGTAATGTATTATAAATTTTGATATTGATAATAAAATATAGTGTATATACTATATAGTACATATATAGTATAGTATAGTATAGTATAGTATAGTATAGTATAGTATATAGTAAATATACTATACTATATATACTATATAGTAAATATAGTAAAATATTTATCTTTGATAATAAAATAAAAAGTAATTGTTTATTAGAGAAATTGGTCCATCAGCTTCAAGATCAGTAGAATCTTTATTCTTTTTTTAAAAATAGTATGATTATCAATTGTTTCTAAGATAATAGGATCTTTTCTTCCTCTGTCATTTTATTAAAAAGGGACCGTAATTTATGTACCAACTTAAAAAATATAATTTATAATATTTTGATAATAATCCATCAATTATTGGTTTCTTCCCTCCTTTTAATTTATTAATTGTTTTCTCTATCTCTTCTCTTATAGGCTGCTCAGTTATTTTCCTATCCATTGCTCCTATTCAGAATTCAACAGAATTTAAACCTTTCTCTAGTGATATTATCTTATGAAATTTTCTACCCTATTGGTCTTGGCACCCCAGATATATTTTCTATTATTCTTCACAAGTAGTGTGCTGACCAGTTTCATATTTCTTTTCAAAATCACCATATTATAACAAACAATGTGCTCCATTGTATAACAATTGTCCAGACATTTTACTGATCACTCTCATAAAAACTTTCTCTCTTCTAAAAATTCATGAAACAGATCACAATGTCTCTGGAGTCATTGGATCTCCATGTTTCCATTCCACTATGCCACTTCTCTAAATCATTTTACACACAACCCAATCTGTAATAATCCAGTGTAGAAGTTTTATTCTATCTTTGGATCCCCCTCCTGGAAATCTGCATATTTTCACATTTTTTCTCTGCACTTAATTCTCCAAATCAGTCAGTTTTTTTTTAAAAAAATAATTTTAGTGATATTTTCTTCATACACATATTAGCCATGGCCATTCTATATACTGTATTTTCTTAACCCTTGAGCCCAATATTTCCACTTCATCTTTAATTTCTAATAGCACTTTATACATCTCTACTTTCATTTCAATCACAATTTTCTCCTTTGTCACATTCAAATCTTTTTTAATTGCTGTAGTATTTTTCTTCTTTATTTTCTCCATTTCTATTTTAATTTTCAATATATTTTCTCCATTATTTTTAAAATTTCAGCAGGTAACCAGCCTCTTCTATTACCATTTTCATTTTAGGTATAACTCCAGATTTTCAGTCTGTGCCAATTCCGTATTATCAGAGTAAACATTTCCTTCTTCCAATAGCGATGCTCTTCTCAAGGAGTTCAAATATTTCAGAGGTATTGCTGTCTCCAGCATATAAATCTTCAAACTTGTTTCATGTAATGCAAATGGTTCAGCAGTTGCAACTCTGCCTTTTCAGGATCCACATTGACCCTGAGAAGAGAGTTCAGTGGATTATTTTCATCCCTTACTTAACAGTTGTTAATAAACAGCATCTCTTCCTCTTTCAGAATATATACTGTATAGTACTATACTGTATTCAGGGCTATATATATATATCTAATATATCTAATATATCTTACAGAGAATCAAAATCAGTATGTTCATTGACTGTAACAGAAAACCCAAATGGTGCCCCCTATTGTTGCTAATTAATTCTCACTAATTAGTTCTTGCTAATTACTCCCATGAAGTGTTCCTTAATAAGTCCTTTTTGAAGTTAATGGGAACAATTGAAGACAACTACGCAAGATAGTGCTCATTTTGGTGTGAACAATCTGTTTTCCACGCTGCCAACTTTTAGTAGGACTTCAAATTAATAGGACCTAAAGCAGCTTCTCCACTTTGGCTCAGAGTAGGGATGGCTTCACTTTTTGTGTTCCTCCTTCATGACTGAGAGCCAGTATGTTGAAACAGTTAAGGCACTCTAGATCAGGGGTTCACAACCTACAGTCTGTGGGCCAGACCTGGCCCCTGATGCCATTCCATCTGGCCCACAACAACAACCCTGGAAGTGGAAGCAGATGCATTTATGACAGCCATAAACACAAACACACATGTGCAAATATGCCTGTGCATGCGCAAACAAGCCTGTGCATGCGCAAACACATCCACCATGGTTTATAGCAGCATTTGCGGCAGCTGGAAACCACATGTCCAGCCCGCACAGATGTCTGAGGGGGAGTTGTCTGGCTTGTGGCAGGGTAAGGATGAGAACCCCTGCTTTAGACCCTGGGAAAGCTTTGTTTCCAAACTTAAGAAGAACAAACGCACGTAGCATCCTTTTGTGTATTTTATTTATTTTCTATGTTATTTCTATCCTGACTTTCTCCCAATTATGGGATCCAAGGCAGTTCACAAAGAATTAAAAATATTTTTTTCATAAAAAAGAGAGCTAACTGTATATAAATATTAAAATAATCAGTTTAAACTGCCTAAAAACAGCTTAAAACAATTTAAAACATACATGAAATAATACACAGCACACAAAATCATCATAGACCAATTGGGTTCAAAAATCCACCAAATGGGTTCAAAAAGTAAGTAGACAAATAGGTACCATTTTCATGGGAAGGTAAACAGCGTTCCATGCACTACGGTGTTGAGGCATGCCTGCCACATGTCCACAGAAAAGTCTGCAGGTGCAGACAGCGCTGGCTATTTGGCGATTAAACAGAAATCAGCACTGAACCTTAGAGTCAGATATATGACTGGCTTTCAAGCAAGGGCAACCTTTACCTTTACCTTTACCTAGCCATAGACAACTGGACAATTGGCCACTGTGGGAGTTGGGGAGAGGAATTTACCTGGCATGTTCCCTCCTTATCTCACTTGTCCCTGTTGCTCCCTGATTACAACATTGTACTCTTGGATACATCTTTTGTGTTTTTCCTTCCCCCTTCCCTCTTCCATGTAGCAATGGCAGCCATCTCTATATAGTCTTTCTCTAATGTTGTTCAGTGTAATAAATCTTTCTATTTGCTGAAGACTCTCTTTTGTTGAAGATATCTAAGATCAAATTCTCTATAGGATAACAAATGCAATTTTTTTTTATTCAGGAATGTTAGCAGGACAATATTGTCCCACATTTTGTTTCATATTAGATGCTACTCAAATAGAAACAAAATGTGGGACAAACTTCTTTCTTATTAGTTATAGAAGTGCCACAAATGCTAAAGCAACACAGACATGCTTTGAACCACATGCCATCTGTTGCCAGCAGTACAAGTTTCTTGTCCCATGCCAATAGCTGTTGGGATGCATCACCGTTATCTGTGGAATGGCCATCCTTTATCGTGGACTCATCATTACTGACAAGACAATCTCTTCAGTTGTCATTACAAGTGCTTTATGGGCTAAAGGCAGCATGCCACAATCACAATCTGGCCTACTCTTTGGTAAAAGCTCCATACAGCTAAAGAAGCTACAGTTTATCCACAATGACAGCTCTGTTTTAAAATTAAATAGTCACTAAACATTCAATTTAAATATTACATTCAATAGACTCTGGCATGCAATAGATGTGGATAACACTTCTTTGAAGCACAGAAACCAAGCAAGAATTATCTAGGACTGGTGAATTTTTAAGAACTAGCAGACACAGAGTCGAAAGTTAGAGTTGCTATGCTGGCATTTATCAACATCTTAAGAAAACATACAAGATAGTAATGAAAACTGCACAGTCCTGAGGAATTAAAAAAAAAAGACTAACCAATATGCTCTAGCCCAAGTATTTATGGACTGTACCCCTCCCTGATTCAGAAAGTGGCAACCAGAACTTCAGGTGAAATGTAGGCAGTGGGGTTAGAGGGAAATAAAACTGCAGAAGGTGCTGATAGTGACCATTATGTTAGCAAACCTGAACATTTGCCAAACTGTTGCTGGTAATACCAATATTATGACACCAGGTAAGCTGATGAGCCCATAGAATGTGATGAGAATATGATGGTTCAAGACCCTGCTGGTAGGTGAGAATTTCCTCATAAATTGTGTTTCAGTCAGTGACAGTTTCATGGGAGATGGAAGTGTTTTGCTACTTGTTGCTTTTTGAATGTTGACATTTTGGGTGTCACATTGGTGACCATTTATCCTTGAATATAGAAACAGGCCTGTTTGCCCTGTTTAGGATACCAAAAGCAGAGAGTGGAGGCCATTCTTAGACCCGAGGATGCCCACAGCATGCTAGAGCAGCAATGTAGAAAAGGAAGATCAATGTTGATATCAATGCTCATGGTGGAAATTTCAAATCGGAATACTCTACCGGAAAATAAAGTGGGTTGTTTCTTTATTTAAAACATATAATCTCACGCAAAACCACTTCTACTTTAACATTCTGAAAGACATGATATATGTGATAAAAGGAGTTTGGAAAGGATCTAGATTCTGTGGCCTGTAGGTTTAGTACAAGTTAAGAACATTTATTTGCTTAACTCCAATCACATATTCATTTTCCAGTGGTGTGGGGAGAAAACTGTAATTTTAGAACTGTAGCGTTAGAAAGGCCCTATGGATTATCAAGTCCAGGTCCATCAAGAAGGCACAGTGGGAAATGGAACTCCCAACCTCTACTTAAACCACTGAGCTATCCAGTAAAAAGCAATATACTAAGGCCTACTTCTTAACTGCGTGAAGAAATTCTAGGCTGCCTCTTCTCCCAGTTTATGAGAAACCTAGATGTGGTTGCCAAAATTTATATTACAGAGTAGTCTTTGTTCTTTGTTCTTGGGTAGCTGGCACCCAAAAGTGAAAATGCATTGACAGCTGACATGCAATGGTGACAGTATTAGTAGCTAATACATGGTGATATATAGACTGAAACCATATAAACAAGACCATAAGAAGATCTATGTTGTGATGTAATACTGTGCTGATAATACCCACTTCTCTTTCTTGATTCCATCTAAACTCAGTTTAGGTAGCAGAGATCCTGAATTGGTGTTCCATGGATGGCATAAACATCTCAGAGAAGAATTCCTCTCAGATCTGAAGGTTGTAAAATTGAACTAATGTTGCTTCATCTTTATGTACAGTTCCCAAAACAATCATAAAAAGGGCTTAACAAAAATGTCTTCAGACTGTTCTGCAACAGCCTGTTGCTGTTCCACCAGATGTATAGGTGCTTAATGAGGACAATCACTATATGCGTCCACAATTTCCATCATCAGGCTTCCAAAGGCTGGTTTATCACTGAGTGTTTCTTGTACTGAATATCAAGAAGGCCAAACTATGGACAGCAATTACAAACTTAAATCTGAAATGTGGTACAAATTATCATCCTGGTTGAGATATCAAACTTCAGAAGAAAGGCTCTAGATTCTGTGACCTGTACATGTGCTTTAAGATGATCAATTAGAAAACAAACCATACTAATTTGCAAATTACAATCACAAAACAAATCAAGTGGATTTGCAAAGCTTGCTTTCATCAATTAAGGATATGGTAGCTGTAATGTATAGTATTACTCTCAGGCTGAAGTCCTGTTAGTAGCATAACCAAGTTGTAACTTTCAGTTCATTCCTTCCTATTAAATACACTGTTCCTGCCATGACTCTCAGGGGTATGACACACAGTTTGTTTACTAAGGAGAAAGAGGCTGAAAGTTACAATTTGGGTTGTTCTACAAACAGAATTCTGTCTCTGTATATTTTTTTTCTTAAATGAACTTTTTACCCAGTATGTAGATTTTATTTTCCCCAAAATGTTTTAAAAGCCTTGTGACACCTTAAAGACTAACACATTCTATGTGGTCTAATCTTTTACTCTGTTAGATGCTATAGTAGATTTATATGGCAATCACTATAGAAAAACTAATTCAAAGTACAGGCACAGGAAATGTCAAAACCACTTGAGAGGTTGTACATGAAAATACTCTACGTGACCAGTGGGAAAACCCCATAATAATCTCATTCTCTGCCTGTGTGACAAATATGAGAAATTCTGTGCTGTGTTGAAGGAGAATGAGCAGAGCCCTGATACATATGTATGTAGAGGAAAAGAAAGGAAGGATAAATAAAGGAGGCTATTTTATATGAGTCGTACTAACAACTGATCCTAGTTCTCTCTCTTCTATACTTGTTTCCTAATATCCTGTTTGGTGCCTCCTGAGGACAGCTCACAGGAGATGAAAGCAGAGAAAACCAAACACGCCATCGGCGGCATTCACTCAATTGATTTTTACACAAAAGTTTGCCTTCACACTCAAAGGATGGGAAAATGATCCAATGAATAATGAATTGTGAAAACAAATGGAGAGAGGAAATCAATGGAGGCTCATGGGGTGTCATAAGGAGATGAGAGGGAAGTCTCACGAATGACATCCGATTAACCATGTGGTGGTGTGCAAATTTGCAGCATAATGTGGGGGACCTCTGAGGACTGAAAAGAAGGAGGAGGGCTTAGCTTCTTCCTATTAGATGAATCATAAGGATATGCCCAGAGGGGGAAGCTACCTGTGCACAGGTAGAAATTCAGGGAGGCATCTCTCCTCTGCAACAAGAAAGCATTCCTACTAATTCCACATTGGGAAGACTCAGAGATCTAAGCATGAAAAGCAACTTGAATTTACAACAAAAGGAATGGGCTCTGGAGAGAGATTCTAAAGCTGCAGGGGTTAAGGGCCGAAACCTCAGGAGTGCCCAAGATCAATCCATCTCAGCCTAGTTCCCCTCTGCCAATAAACAGACACCACCACCCCTCCTGATTCTTAGTTCCCTCAGATGGTGGCCTGAGAAGGTGAATATTGCCCTGTAAGCCATCTCAAAAGGGAGTGTCAAAATTTAGATAAGTTAATTTAAAATCTAATAACCCTCATAATCAAAAGGGCAAAAGGAGACATAGCAGGAACCAGAGTATTAAATTTCAGTTACCACTGCCCATAATGAGTCATTTGAGAGACATTTTATGGGAATGCTCCCTCCCTCCCCCAGCACAGAGTTCACCCCACCCCTCTGCCCAGTAGCCCAATGGGAGCACTTCTTCCTTCCCCCTAGCACAGAGTTCACCCCACCCAGTTGGCACTTTGTGATAAATAAGTGGATTTTGGGTTGCAGTTTGGGTACTTGGTCTCTAAAAGTTTCACCATTACTGCCCTATGAGAAAGAGCAATCCTCAGCAGCCTAAAAAGGTGGTAGAAAGAACACTACTAAGGGAAGGCAAAGGTGGACAACATTATCTGACCATGCTGGCTATGAAATTCTGGGAGTTGTAGTGCAGAAAAGTAGCTTTTCTGGTCTGTGAAGAAACTCTTATTAGGTGTATGAAATCCTAATAACATTGTCCTTTTCTACCTCTAGAGACTAAATTGATGGGTAAAGCTTCTGCTAAATTAAAACAAAAGACTTCCTCATTTGATGTCTTCTCAGAACAAGCCACTATCTGATGGAGTTAATTGCATTTAATGAGCTGAATCCAGTCCCTAGTTCCAACAAGGGTAAAGCCTTGAATTAGAAAAGAAAACAATACCTCATGAGAGGTTTTTTGTTGTTCAGTCGCACAGTCGATTCCGACCCTTTGTGACTCCATAGACCATTGTCTACCAGGTACCTCCGTCCTCCACCATCCTCCTCAACCTGCCCAGCTCTGTGCCCATTGCATCTACAATACCATCTAGCCATCTCATTTTTGGCCACCCCCTTCTTCTTTTGCCCTCCACCCTTCCCAGCATCAAGGCTTTCTCAAGTGAATCCTCTCTTCTCATTTGATGTCCAAAGTACTTTAGCTTCATCTTTACTATTTGACCTTCTAAGGAGCAGTTAGGGTTGATTTCTTCTAAGATTGACCTATTTGTTCTCCTTGCTGTCCAGGGGACTCTCAAAACTCTCCTTCAACACCACATCTCAAAGGCATCTATTCTTTTGCGCTCAGCTTTCCTTATGGTCCAGCTTTCAGAACCATACATTGCCACTGGGAATACCATTGCTTTGACTATGCAAATTTTTGTTTGTAAGGTGATGTCTCTACTTTTAACTATGTTCCCCAGGTTTCTCATAGCTTGACTCCCAAGCATCAGTCGCCTTTTTATACTGAGAGACAATACACTCACCAGCAGTCCTAAAATATGTATCTAAATTATAAATTTACCAGAAAAAAACAAAATAGGGTCAGGATGTAATATCTATCTATCTATCTATCTATCTATCTATCTATCTATCTATCTATCTATCTATCTATCGGCTCTGCAGTGGCTTAGTGGTTAAGACACTGATCTTGAAGACTGGAAGGTTGGGGTTCGCTACTTGAGTGCTGCATGACAGGTCTTGAGGACATGAAAGGAGCCTAATTTGGTCATCCCCTGAGAAGAGTTTCTCCAGCAAAAATCCTTTCAACCTAGAGTAATTTCTGACATTTATTTATTTATTTATTCATTTATATTGCTGCCCACTCGCCGAGGCGACTCAGGGTGGCTTACAGTCAAAACAGCAACAGTACAGCAAAAATTATAAAATACAGCCTCACAATATATCACCTTTCTTCCAAGGTGGCTTATATCATTAAAAAGAAATTATATTAAAAGCTAAAAACATCAATTTTTATAATATTAAAATAAAGAATGAAATAAATATATCAAAACCAGTAAAAAGTCAGCACTAAAACCTTATTTAAATGCAGCACAGCCATTGTTAGAGAGCCACACAAGGTGTGGAGGGTCCTGTGTCGGTTCCCACATGTTGTTGGACTGCAGCTCCCATCAATCCTCAGCAGCATAGCCACCAAAAAGGACCGCTAAGAGATGCAATCCAGGAACAGTTCTGCGGCTGCATTTTACCCACCTCTGAAGAAAGGTAGAAACAATACTTCTATGAGGGAAAGTGTCAGTTTTACAAGCTTTGGAGGGATGGTCCTCTCTATATGAAAGATATGTGAAAGTTCAGTGTTGACTCACAATGACCACAATTTATTAAGAAAACTCATAGCTGTAGCTTTTAAAGAAGTAGCCATGACAATCTGTTCTAAAATAGATCTTTATATGTTGTCATTTCTGATGTGAGATTCATCTCTATTCTTTTGTGCAGAGATTGTTTTGATTGTCCCATGTAGAGTATTGATGAAGGGCATTGTTGACAAAGGATAGCATAGATCACGTTAGCAAAGGAACAAGTGAACACATCCCTGCCATTGTGTGTGGCATTATAGGGGCCTGTAATTATTTTACCAGAGTAGATGTGGGTACAAATTTGGCACCTGGATTTGTAGCATGGCTTAATTCCCATCTCTGTAGTGTAGTCTATTGAGCAGTCTATTTAGTATCAATAGCTGTTTGAGAATGGGGCATTGTGTAAACATGCCACTGGGACACAAAGAAAGAGCTTCCTTGAAGATTGTGGTATTTTTGAACCACAATCGGCTGTACCCTGGACAACTGCCACCTTGTGCTGGCTAATATTTGTCATGCTAGTTCAGGCAAAAGGAACTGCAGAATGAACTCACCAAAAAGTGGCTTCATTTTGGCAGTTTCACCTCTGGCCAAGACATGGAAGAAGAAGAAGCATGCCACTAAGGGCTCAGGAGAGTGACGTATTCTTGTCAAGAATGAGTTGAAAATCATTTATGATGTGTGTGAATAGTCTCAACCGTGGGATGAATGTGACAACAAGTGGTGTCCAGCCATTTCTTCTTCTCAGTCTGTCTTGCAATAGGTTGTTTCTTGGTATTCGTCTTACATGGTTAATTTCTAAGTGAATAAGACAAACAAGTACTCCATCTAGTCATAGATTCAAAGACTAGCCAATTGGTTTCCCTAGTTTGAACCTTCCTTTGTAGAATTAAGATCTTTTTGGTTTATCATCCTTTGTGTGTGGTTTACATCTAGCCTTTGTCACTGTTTCATCTGAAAAATCACTCAGATCAAATTCTGCTCACTGAGAGGCAAATTCTGCCAACACACATATGAGTTCCAGATCTAGTCTATTTTCAATAAAACATTTGTTCCCTGCAGCCTGGATCCCTAGGAAAACATTAAAAAAAAGGAGCAGCTTCTGATCAGACAACACTATGTTAGGGCTTCCCCTGTGTCATCTGAGTATAAAAAGGAAGACAAGAAAGGAGATTGTAGGTATTCCTTTCATATGCATAAAAGAGCAATGCCAAAAGTAAAGACTGCAGTATTTATGGGAGACAGATGAACATCTCTTTCATCTCTGGTGTTTGAAATTTCTTTCAGAGTTTTACCTGTGGGGAAACAATGCACAGAGCTTGCCTAAATATGCTGTATGATTCATACAACTGGAACTACATTTTATAAATGAATTTTTTGGAATAGTAGCCGTGTTAGTCTGTGGTTCAGGCATCTCAGAAAACAAAACAAAATAAACAAAATAAAGGTCTGATGAAGGTCTGATGAATAAAGGTCTGATAAAGGTCTGATGAAGTGGACTTGATCCACGAAAGCTAACAGTGAAAATATAGCAGTTAGTCTTTAAAGTGCTACTGTGTTTTTCATTTTTATTTTACTTTATTTTGTTTATTTTGTTTTGTTTTGTTTTCTGAGATACATTTTATAAAGGAGCTTGATAGACAAATACTCTAAAACAAATGTGATTTAGAGAGGAAGGATCACATGTCTGAGTTCTAGAAACAAGTGTGGTGTATAGTTCCTGCTTTTAAATGAAACTATTCTTATCAGTATATGATTTGGCTAACAAGATCATTCACAGTGACATGGCTTGTACTAACAGCATAGACCAGGGGTCCTCAACCTTTTAAAGCCGGGGGCCAGGCCATGCTCCCTCAGACTATTGAGGGGCCGGACTGGTAGTCCCCCCACAATCTTTGATGCCTTTAGTGGTGGTGGAGACCACCCTGAGTCCTCCACACCCCAACCCCCCTCCCCCTCTCCCCTGCTTACTGGCCTGTGGCCACTGGAAACAGCCTCTCAGATGCCAGAAATGCTGGTGTTAATGGTGCTCCATAGCAGGGTGGATGTTGTAAGCCTTACAACATCCCCTCTGCTACAGAGCACCATTAGGGACATGCCTAGCCAAGCGGAGGAGACAAGGACTGAGGTGGCAGTGGCAGCAGTGGCTGGAATGAGGATTTGGTACTGTGGGCTGGATCCAGCCTGCAGGCCATAGGTTGAGGATCCCTGGCATAGACCGCCCATGTTCTAAATTGGAGGGGAAATGCCTCACCCTGAAATTTTGGGGTGAGGCTCATTTAGCTAACTGATAGTCTAGGGCAGGGGTCAGCAAACTTGGCTCTCCAGGTGTTTTTGGACTTCAGTTACCAGAAGCCCAAAGACAGTAAGGGCTGTGACTCATGAAACACTGTATAGGGCTGTTTGAAAGACCTTCTTCTCCATTTGATCATCTCTGATAAGTAGGACCTTCAGGTGAGACCCTTCTTTGGGTCCTGACACTCTCATAGGTATGCTTGATAAGAATCTAAGTGGGTCTTCCCAGTGGCTTCTCCCAGGCTGCAGAATAATAGGCCCTTCTCTCTTGTCCTTCAGGTGACAGATGAAACCATTGATTCTTAGGCAAGTGCTTCTAACAACTGAACTGGACAACTGAGCTTTATTCAGGGGGCTGTACATTTTTAATGCTTCCCATTTAAAATTTTTGAATTGTTTTAAGTGACCAGTCTTTTCTTATTCCTCTACGTTTAACAGTTTGTTGAGATTATAATTTAGTGGTTCAAATCCTCTTGTGTAACTCGGCGGTCATAAAGTCTGATTATACCATATGCAATGGAGATTAATCTGTAAATTAAAGTTCCTATCTTCCTCTTCAGGTTCCAAAGCTTCCTAGAGATCCCTTTCAATCTGGGGAAACCTCTGGGAGCCTCAAAATATGGAAGAGCCTTTAAAATCCAAAATTAGCTGCCAATACAAATTTAAATAAATAAACAAGCAAACAAACAAACAAACAAACAAATAGTACCACCAACTGGGATTAGTACCACCAACAGTGATTTTGAGATAATAAAGGTGCCAGGATCTCTGGCATACTTTGTTTTTCACACTTTCCCCTATATCTTTTTTTGGACATTTCTTCCCCATTTTGTGCATGTCTTGTATTTGCACAACAGTGGGAGATTGCATCACACATGCAAAAACACATAGATACATGACTTCACAGAATAATCTAACCCACTGTGTAGATTTGAAGAGAGAAAAAATTCTGCAGCCCTGGAGCCAGTAGTGAAGTAGGGGCAGGTGATTAATAGCATATTTTTATTCAAGAATTTGGATGATCCAGAGATCTGAAAGGAATTGGAAGTGATGCAGCCATGCATTCATGACCAGAGGCCTATGTGACAAATACAGATGCACAGCCTTCTCCAACCTATAGATCCATACCTGGTCATCCCACTTCTCTCTCTCTTTCTCTTTCCTCCACCACCACTGCCAAAGCAGCTGTTAGATGTCCAGCCTCTCTTGGTGGTGGTGGTGGTGGTGGGAATCTGCTGCTGCAGTCACCACCTCTATCTCCACCTCTGGTGCAGATCAATTCACAGACGCCCCACTCTTGGATGCTAATCAAGACCCACCCTTACACAAGTTGAAGAAGTTGAATATCTGATGTAAATGTCTTCCCCAGACCTCACTGAGAACTAGAAAAAAGTAAGCAGTTACATTCATTTTTACTCTGGCTCCACTCACTTTTGGTTCCTGCCACACCCTAACTGGAAAGTAAAACACTTGATACCTGAATCACACTGAACAGTTTTTCACAGAAGCAAAACAAACCTTGTCCCCCTCCCCCCCCAAAAAAAATGCTCCCCAGCCAAGTGCATTGCATTATTACAAGCACTGGGGGCGTTCTATGCTACTCCCATGTCCCTGTCCAGCTGCCTTCATTCTTCTGACCCTAGCCTTGACTAACCAAAGACTGGAGTTAGAAGAATTTACCAATGCATGAGAATCTGGGATGCAGTACTTATACATATGCATGTGTGCAGTGGTTGGCTGCAAAAAAATTTACTACCACACTGTGGACGTGGTATGGTGGGCATGGCCAGGTGGAAAGCCCTGTGTTGCACCCAAATTAGGACTACTTTATTTCAAAACTTGGATGGGCAGAGGGGCCAGTTGGAATTTCTGCTACCGGTTCTGGTGAACTGGTGCAGACCTGCTGATGCCCCCCCACTGCATGTGTGCATACTATGGGGACCTCCTGATTGTCTATGTATTCAGTACAGTGAGGAATGAACACAGGAGGTGAATGTGTCTTTCTGGATTTTTTACTACCCTGCCAAAATACCTGAGGCTCTGTGTCTGTTCATTGTGAAGCTTCCCAAATATATTTGGAAGCCTTCCCAGTTTGCCCTCTCTTTGTCAATATAATTGCAACCATCATGCCTCATACAAATAGGTCAATTCTCAATTTATGTTAAAAATTAATATTAACATTGGAAAAGTGTCGTTTCTTTCTGTAATGGAGGTTCCTGAACAATTTTGTGTGGAATTTTGTTGCTTTTTGGTACTTTTGTTACAAATGTTAAGTCTGAATATTTTTTTTGGCCCAAACAGTTCCCTCTAGGGGCAATGGGGACAATTTTGACATGTGTTGAGGCCCCTCCAGCAACTCTCTGGCTCCCAATATTTTTTAAAAAAGAAAAAGAAAATGGCTACACAAAGGCATAAAACAGCCTTTTCAATAAACTCACCCACCCAGATATTTTTGAAGAAAATATTAGGGGGTGGGAGGCATGACATATACTGTAGCCTCAGATCTCTTGAGTTAGCCTATCCCAGCCAAGGGTCTGGCAATAAAATACCCAGAGTGAATAGTTAATGTGTTTTCATACCACCGATTAGATGGTTGGCAAACAAGACAGGCATCCCCTTGAAAAGGGTCTGAATGTAACAGACCACCTTGTGGGGCTTTAAGTAATCTGATGGTGATTCCAGAAACGACAGCACTTGTTGCAGTTATAGGAAATAAATCGTGAATACACAGTTATGGGAAAGTTATTTGGGTTCAGGTGCCTCTCCCACTGGTCCTGATGAGAAGAAAAAATGTAATATTTCTTTCTTTGGGACACTTCTATCTTTTTTCCCCTGTCACTGTACTCAAAGAGCTGTAGTTTTTGATGGCGTAGCCATATCAGACAAAAAACAAACCAAACAAGAGATGAAAACATTGTGGCAGCTTAAAAATTAACTTAAAGCTCATGTTAAAATATAGCATTTAGTCTTTAAAGTGTCACAACATTCTCCCCCCTCTCTCTTTTGCTTTGCTTTTTGACTGATAAAAACTCAAAGATGAACATCTGAGGCCCAGCAGAGCTGTGCATTTTCAGTGAGGGACTTGTATAGTGTGACTTCCAATGAGGCCCTGAGAGACAGCCTATGCCTAAAATAATTGACTCGGAATTATTTCCCACTGAGATTGACACCAGAGGCGTAGCTACCGCCGTATCTGCCGTATCAATTATACGGGGCCCCCGGGCCACGGGGCCCCCCAACATGCGTAAGCAAAACAAATCTTTACCCTTCCTAAGGGCCCCCAAACAAATTTTTATACGGGGCCCCGCCAAGGCATGCTACTCTTCTGATTGACACCCAAAGTAAGTGTCACATGACTCCAACGTTTTCGTAACAATCTGGTGCTGGGAGAATGCCACTTGCTGTACTTCCTCAGAATCTCAGAAACTGAGAATATATGGGCTTCTCCCTTGGTTTTTCCTGTGGGAGAAATCACTTCATATTGACCTGCTTAAAAACACAGAGGAGAGGGAAAGGGAGATCAAGAAAATTGTTGTTCCTTTATCTTGCGTTTCCTTTTAAGAAATCTTTTATTTGACTTTGGCAGTGACAAACCAGTTCCTGGTGACAAGCAGATCCAAGCTCTGACCAGTACTTAAGAACAAGCCTTCACACTTGTGCGATGATGACACCAACTTGCACATGATGGGCTCAAGGAGAAGCCTACTGAGATACAATTTCATGAATACACACAAGCAGCTGCTGGGTTGCAGCAAATTTAGGGTACTATCAATGACAGAATTTACAATGATAGTCTACAGTGAGTGATAAAAGATGGTGTGGCTTATCCATTATGTAAGTCATCCATCTCCCTCGGTTGTGTTACAGTATAATGATGTCAGTATACATTAAGGCACAACCTTGCCCCAGCTGAACAGCTGGGGAATGGGAGACAATTTATGAGGGCTGCCTGCTGAAATTAATGGACTCATTGATGCTCCTGAGTTTCAGATCTAGTCTTAGTTGGCCTGAATGATCTTGTAGCCATGTTATCTTTGCAATACTTGGCATATATAGACTGTGAAATATAGTGAGCTAACTCCATGATCAAAAACAAGAATAAGGAATAATATCAATCCTGGAGACACCATGTATTGATATAGTATTGTTTGGTGGCTTCAAATGACCTCTCACAAACATACAAATGCCAGGGATTATTACTATAACTAAGCCTGGTTGCTATTACAGAACAAGTTAAAACATTTTACATTTCATTCGCTTCCCAAAATGAAAGTCAAGGTTTTTTTTCCAGGCACAGATGGAGTTTCTTGAATGTCTATTGATCAATTTCCTTAACCCATCTGATGGCAACTAAATTTGCACTATGACCATTTGTAAAAAGGGAAATGAAAAAGAAGGGCTAATGTTCCAATGGTTTGCCAGCTAGTCTTTCCACTGTTGCTGTAGCTGTGGTACCTCCACCTAGGCGGCCTGGTGCTGGTCTAGAGGTTGCTGTTGCTGATCTTTGCTTTAAACCAATACAACCTCTGGATAATTATGAATAGGAAGAAGAAAGGTAGGGAACAAGACCTTAAGGACATTGCGCCCTTGCAGGCACACTGCCCAAGCCAGACAATTTCTTATTGCCCTCCTGAGAAATTCAGCATCTATTCCTTTTAAAACAAGTTATTTAAGGTAGCAAAGAAGATAGCTGAAAATGTCACTCTCCTGTAGAGCAGCATTCAGCAAACTTGGCTCTCCACATGTCAAGTTCCCAGCAGCCTAAGTCAGTACACCCACTGATCTAGGCTTCTGGGAACTGAAGTCCAAGAACATGTGCAGAGCCAAGTTTGATGACCCTGCTATAGTGCAATGTTTGGGGATAAAAGAAAATAAACTCTTTTTTACTTACACAAAACTTCACACCAAACAGAAGAAGCAACACCTGAGTGGTTCTGTTGCAGTTTTTCATGGCATCCAAACCACTTGCATCAGATGAAGTAGACTGCAGTCTATGAAGCCTTAGCTACACAAACATTGTGGCAACTTTAAAACTAACCAGTTTAATTTAGGATACACTTTGGTGGACTGCAGCCTATTTCTTCAGATGCTTGACATGTTTCCTCCAATTGCAGGTTATTGATTGCTGGACAGGCAAACATCTCAATGCATTGCAAATAACACCAGTTAGCATTTAAGATACCCCAAGATTATTAATTGTTTTGCTGTGTTTTTTGTATTGTAACAGGCTAATCCAGCTATTCCCCAATATAGTTTTTCTGTAGGGTTACTAAGCCAGAATGGCCTAATTTATGATCTACTGTACTAAGGTGAAATCTTCCTAAAACTCATGTGAGATAGGTTGCTGGGAATGTGAGAAATCAAATCACTCCTGAAAAAGCTTGTACAAACACAAGGACAGAATCTCTTTTCACTTCCTTTTTTACACTTTCATATTGTTAGTCATTTTAAACATTCTGTCCGGCCAATGCTTGGGGGGGTCTCAAACTGCTGACCTGCTGAACTTCCAGTTGTCAAGGTCAGCATCTTAACCACTAAGCCACCATGACCACCCTGTTTGTGCTTTTAGAAGACTAAAACTTAAGACTAATAACAACTTAACCTTCTTGCATTCTTTTCGTTATCAGTTGTTCTAACACAGAAGAAAGCAGAGTTGAGGGCAGGGTGGAGGATAGAGTTGCCTAGCTATATATCCTAAGAAATAGAGTATAAGGGAAAAGTTAGTTGTAGATTTATTTTAATACAATTTTATTGCAACAACATATACCTTCAAATAGCATGCTGTCAAGGGGGGGGGGATGGAAGGAAGGGAGCAAGCAAGGAAGGAAGAAAGTTTCCCACTACTACAAGTGACGTCCTCACTAGAATTCCCCAAGTGCAAGACATTTGTCATTGTTTGGCAACCTTCCAACGTGAAAGTGATGGCTAATGACATGGCAGCAGCAAAGAGGGTCCCTGGTGATCTGGGCAGCTTATTTCTCCTCTGTTACACTGAAATAGGCTGGCAGACAGCAACCAGAGACCAGCCCAAGTTGGTAGAGCCACATCGTAGCATTTTCTTATTGCCATTTCTTTGTTTGGGTACATAACATTTTTAAAGCAAAAGGTGGCAGTTAAACAGGCAAATAAATGCCTCATTAAGGAACAGCCTCAACAAGCTTGTAGACAACCAGAAGCGCAAACAGGTAAAGTCCTGCAACAGGAAACATGTGAGAAATAGCCCTTTTGAAACATAACAGTGATTTCCCTGCACTCCACAACATGTTTTGTGAGGAGGGATTCCCATTTCCTTTTATTTAGCAGCTCTGTTTAATATCTGGCAATGATAATCCCACAGTGGTTCCTTTCTGATATGCATACACAGTATGTCTTTCCCAGCTCAGTGGAGGCCTGACAAATCCTTTCCAGAAGGCAGATCCAGAAATGCTTAATTCTCAAAACTTAAGTCTGCAGGAGATCCAGGGTCACCCCATGAAATCTTGCTGTCTGAGGCAGATATGCAAAAGGAGCTCCTTCCCACTGAAAGTCAAACAGGTAGTTTTATCACCTGAGGAAGAAAATCTGACAGCCTGTCTTCCCTCTTCCAACCAGTCAAACTGCACTAATAAAAACAAAGGAAATCACTAGCAATGTCCTGTCTTTTCAGGACACCCACAATCTGCTGGTAGAGGCAGCTATTTCAGTCTAAAGATGGGCCCACCTCTGACTGAGCCCTGAACCTGGCAAATATCAGATATGGCTTAGTGTCTGTACCATCAGATTACTAAAAATAAATCACTGCCTTCTCACAACACTCACAGCTGCTGCTTAAGGTGGCTTTCTCAATTGGGCTAATGGGAGGGCTGGTTCTTTGAGAATGGCACATTTGGCCCCAGCCAGGTTTTGAAATGGTATGTACGTTTCCCAGTAGAAGTAGAACAAAATGGACCTGGAAGAAGAGCCTCTTCTATCATTCATGGTTTCAACTTGAGGTGTGCAGATTGGTACTTTTGAACTTTTCATGGCATCCACAATCTACTAGTTGAGGCAACTATGTCAGTCTAAGAATGGGCCCTGATTGAGTCTGGGGAATATCAGATGGGGCTTCTCTTGTATACCACCAGCACTGATCACAGAAAGGGTTGCAGATGATCCAGTTAGGTCTCATTGGTTGATTCAAGATAGGTGAGATCACACAGTCTGACTTGTGCTCAATACCCACAAAAAGCTCTGGTGTAACTTCTCATCCACTTTGGTCTGAGCATCAGGGACAGTGTATTTCTGTAAAAAGGATTGGCCACACACCCATTCTAAACTGAACAGTAAAAACCACTTGATCAGATTGGCTTAAAAACCAGAAAAGGGGGAAGGGAGGCAGTTTGTGCAGGCAGTGATTTCTGTTTCCATCCAAGCTTCATATGATGTCATATGATCTATTCCTAAGGGAGGTCAGACATGTACTTTCAGAGCTCTTGGGAGAAGAGTGAGAGGAAAGAAACAGAGACAGTTGGTTGAAGGAACTAAGGACAAAAACAGATGTTATAGCAGTGTTTCCCAACCTTTGGTTTTTGGACTTCAGTTCCCAGAAGCCTAAGTCAATGCCCCAAAACATTGATCAGCCAATGTACTGATGTAGGTTTCTGGGAATTTAAGTCCCCCTGTGGGGGACTAACATACCCCATGTTGAGAACTACTGTGTCGTAGATAATTGCTGATTAGTGCAAAAGGTGGGATAATGTTGAGGACATTGTGGCTAAGACACTTTTTGTTTCTAAGAAAACAGTTTTCAGAGGAATCCTATGCTTAGGATTCCTCAAGGTAAAGGTCTGAAGATGTATCAGAAATGTAAAACAAAGCAAGCTAATCTCTGAGAAAAGTTCTTACTGTACACTTAAACAATTTCAGCAACTAAGACTTCCCTCTTCTAATTATGCCCTATCTGCAGAGGCGTAGCTACCGCCGTATCTGCCGTATCAATTATACGGGGCCCCCGGGTCACGGGGGCCCCCAACGTGCGTAAACAAAACAAATCTTTACCCTTCCTAAGGGCCCCCAAAAGATTTTTATACGGGGCCCCGCCAAGGCACGCTACTCTTCTGCCTATCTGTAATATTTATTTCTGCCCTGTTTGTTAAAGCAGGGGTGCCCAAACTTTTGGGGCTGTGGGCTGGTCATGTGGTTCAGGGATGCCTAAACTATGGCCCATGGGCTGGATCCAGCCCCCAATGCCAATTCATCTGGCCTATGAAGCCCTCGTTGCTCCTAGGCTTCTGAGAATTGAAGTCCTCCTGTGGGGCATGGGCCCCATGTTGGGAACCACTGGCATAAAGTCAACAGTGCTTCCTTGAGGTATAGTACCTTGTATTGGAAATGTCTCATAGCCGTGTCTATCCCTTATGAACCTGACTAATCTTTCCAGTGGAACTGTGGTGGCTTAGTGGTTAAGACACTGAATTTGATGACTGGAAGATCAGCAGTTCTAGTGCTGCAATGGGAGCACTTCCTCCCTCCCCCCAGCACAAAGTTCGCTCTGCCCAGCAGCCCAATGGGAGCATTTACTTCCTCCCCTGTTGCTATGTTGGCACTTTGCAATAAATAAGTGTCTTTTGAGTTGCAGTTTGGGCACTCGGTCTCTAAAAGGTTCGCCATCACTGGCCTAGCTCATGGAGCCTCTCCATGAGCAAGTTTAATAATGACTACTGTTAAATATTACTGTGAAAATGGAGCTAGTAGAATATTTTATGGCAGGGAGATCTATTTGCTCCAAGTGATTAGACTTGTTACATTTTTGCAACACTTATTCTGTAATAAGAAGAGTTGGGGGAGTGGTGGGAGGCAGAATTACCTTTTACAAGAAGGTAAAAGAGAAGTCTACTGCTCCCAGGAGTGTATAAACACATTTCTAAGTGCTTAATTTAATATTAACCTAAGAGATAGAAGAAGTTTTATCTCTCTGCACAACAGTGCCCACTTTACAACCTTCTTAAGAAGAGCTTTAATATTTTTTTCAGTACAGTATCTCTCAGAAAGGAATGCAGTGGTTTGTGAGTAAGACCTTGAACTTGATGACTGAAAAGTCAGCAGCTCAACAATTCATGACCTGAGTGTTACATAATGGAGTGAGCTCCCATCATCTGTCCTAGCTCCTGCTAACCTAGCAGTTCAAAAGCAAGAAATTGTAAGTAGATAAACAGGTAAGTAGATAAATAAATAAACAGATAAATAGGTATAGACAGATAAGTAAGTAAGTAGATAAATAGGTTAGTAGATAAATAGGCAGAGGATGAGATGGATCGATGGAATCGTTGATGCGATGGGTGTAGATCTGGCTGGGCTGCGGAGGATGGCAGAGGACAGAGGAGCCTGGCATGTGGTGGTCCATGGGGTCGCAAATGGTCAGACTCAACTGTGCGACTGAACAACAACAGATAGGTACCACTTTGGTGGGAAGGTAACAGCATTCCATGCAGTGGTGGGTTGTCAAAATTTTTACTACCCCACCATGACATCATTACAGTATGGGTGGAGCTAATGTCATGACATCATGGATGGGGCCAAATAAAAAAAATAAAAATAGGCATACACACACACACCTCAACCCACCCACTCACAACACAAACCTATAAATAAATTAAACAAATTAAATAAAAATTACATTAAAATACACCCACCAACCCAAACACCCACCCACCCCAAACACAAATCAACCCACCCACCCACCCCAAACACAAACCCATCAGTTACCTGTTAGTATAAGTGTCTGGGCAGCACCATGTTGCAAGATGGATATGGTCATCGTACCAGTTCTCTAGGATATGCCTTAATGTAAATGTACAACAGTTGTACCTCCAATTGGAACAGCACAGGTGTAGCTTATTGATGAGGTAACTCCAAGACTTTGCTTAAAAACCCCAAGCCTGCCAGCCACCAGGCCTTTTTAGGAACTGTGGTAGTACGTCAATATAGGTAAAGGTATTAAATACACATTAAAATACACACAGACACACCACATCCAAAGGTGAGTCACTTATCCTGGTGAGCAGGCTATAGGAAGCTTCAGGTTAGCAACTTCCTGCTTGGGAAGGACAGCAAGGAGGCCGTGCATACTTGCCAAGCACTGTAGGCATGCATGTACGCTAAGTGCTTGGCGCGCATGCGCAGTGGGGGAACCAGTGAAAAGGTAAGCCCCAAAGGTGGTTCCCCCCAAAAGCTGCTACCGGTTCTTCGGGACACTGGGAAAAGTTACTACCAATTCTCGCGAACTGGTGCGAACCTGTTGCATCCCATCACTGATTCCATGTCTACTCATGCTTGACACATATCCACAGAAACATCTGCAAACGCAGACAGTGCTGGCTCTTTGGCTGTAAATATAGATGAGCACCGAACCCTATAGTTGGATAAAACTGGCTTTTGAGCATGGGTGACCTTTTTAGCTCTTTTTGAATATCCCATAGAAGGGACATTTTTAAAAGGGAGAAAGTTTAAGATAAGTTTTTTTAAAGAAAGACACACAGACACATTAATGCAAAGAGCTCTTTCCTACCCAAAGTCAGAGAAGTAGTTTTATCACCTGAGGAAGAAAATCTGACAGCCTTCCTTCCCTCTTCCAGCTAGTCAAAATGTGCTAATAAAAACAAAGTACGGTAAATCACTAACAATTTGCTGTCTTTTCAGGACACTCACAATCTGCTAGTTGAGGCAGCTATTTTATTCTAAAGATGGGTCTACCCCTGACTGAGTTCTGAACCTGGGGAATGCCCTCTCACAACACTTAAATCTGCTGCTTAAGGTGGCTGGCTAATGGGAGCACTGGTTCTTTGAGAATGGCATATTTGGCCTCAGTTAGGCATTGAAATGGTATGTATGTTGCCCAGTAGGGGTAGAACAAAATGGACCTGGAAGAAGAGTCTCTTGTATCATTCATAGTTTCAACTTGAGATGTACAGATTTGTACCTTTGAACTAAAGCTCACAGCTTCCTAAGGAATGTAGACAGACAGCAGTGGATTCAAAGAAAGAAAGCTTCAAGTATTGACACCTTTGTGCCTCAGAAAGCACACTGAAGATACTCCAAGTACCTGGAAGATCAAAGCTGAGCCCTAAGCCATTTTTTGCTGCAGGACAAGGAGCATCAGCACCAACCTGTCTTGAAGCCACAGACAGTTGCCTGCATTTGCAGATGAAAGCATGGGCAGCGATAACCCAGGAACTATATGGGAACAGTGGTTGAATCTCTGTAGTCTGCAGTGAAAGAAACTCCTGGCATTGAGTGCAGTGAAATAACAATATCCTGTAAAGTCCTCCCAATTTTTTTTAAAGGGAAAGCAGCTTTGAAAACACTAGAAGAAAGCCTGAGATAGAAACAAATCCTTTTGCCACCTCCTATTCTAAACCTTCCTGAAGTTGCCCCCTCTTCATAAAGGTGTCAAGTGTATGTTGTTCTGTTGTCGGTGCTCTTCCAAGTGGTTTGGGAGTTACTTGGTATGTTGGAGGGAAGTGCTAGGGCAGAGGTAGGGAAATGTGGTCCTTCAGCTCTTGCTGGGTTTCATTTACCATCTACCCTAGTGATGAAGGATGAGAGATGTTTCTGTCGGGCAACATAGACAGGACCTCACTGGGCTGGGCTGCTTTAAGCCATTTGCCACTACTCTGTTTCAGTTCCAGCCTCAGAACTGAGCTGGGTAACACTATTATATCATTAGAAGGAAATGGTAAGTCATTGAGTCTGTGGAAGAAATGCAAGTGTGTGTGTGTGTGTGTGTGTGTGTGGGGAGAGATAGAAGCCATGATGATTCTGGAAGAAATATAAATGTGACAAGGTGAGGTTGACTCACGAGTTCTCATTATGGCATAGTGGCTAGAGTAATGGACTAGGACTCAGGAGGCCTGGGTTTGAATCCCCACTCAGCCATGGAAACTTACTGAGGGTGTGTGGAACTGGTAAAGCCACTCCTTAAATATCTCACTTACTTTGAAAGCCCTGATAGAGTTGCTATAAGCTTCAGCTTGAAGCCACATAAGAACAACAGCAACAAAATAAGTCATAGAGTCTGTGAAAGAAATGTAATCAGGACAAGGCAATGCAAGTCAGGGACTCCATGGAGTTAATGTAAATGTGATGAGGTAAGTAATAAGCCAGGATGTCTCTGGAGGCATTGGTGGCAGGAAGAGAGACTGGTCTCCTACCTCACTGTGTAGCTACAGAAACTAACCAGAGGAACTTTTGTTGCCAAAGTGTGGCCAGCTGCAGATGCCACCCACATCAGCCAGTGGAAGCAATCCTGACATGGCAGTTCTGACAGACACTAATTAAATTGATCAGGGTTCCACGTGGCATGATCGTTTGCTCAAAGGGAGGATGTGAAGCAGGCATAAGGAACAGCACTGTGGAGGAAACGGGAGCGCAGAAGCACCTAGACGCATCAATAATGCATACAATGCCAGCAGCAACAAAGGCAAAGGGGGACCATAACTAGGCAAACAGAATATCACAGAGCTTTTTAATGGTCTTTTTCTATTAATGTCAGTGTGGTGATGACCGTTCTTCAGACAGATGGAGGTGATCCAAAACTCAGACAGAATGCAGCAACAAAAGCAAATTTGTGTCCCTCCTCCTTTCCTCTCAACTTTCAGCTAAAATGCATGCCCTCAGAAGTGGACTGTGATTGGTCTGACCAGGGCTGAATAAAGGCCTCTCTGAATTCATGACAGTTCTTGAAAGGAAGATGTGGCAAAAATGTGGCAGCCGCAGTCAACAAAAGGACAATAATCAGTGGTATTGTAGTGGGAATTAAAAGCACAGACTTAAGGAGTCTCTGATGTTATGTGTTATTGTTTCAGCTCCATAATATCTTTTTGCTGGCAGGAACAAAGTGGCTCACAAAATTGTTAATCTAGCATAAAAATACAGTATACCCAGTGATGGGCTAAAAAAAAAAATTACTACCACACTGTAGGTGTGATATGGTGGGCGTGGCCAGGGGGAAAGCCCACCTGAATTAGGACTACTTAATTTCAAAATTTAGATGGGCGGGGCCAGCCAGAATTTCTGCTACTGGTTCTGGTGAAAATGTTCAACTCCATTGGGGGAAAATGTCTCCAAATTGCCCCCTTCAGTCAACACCCATATTTTCAGTCCACCACAGCACAACATTACTAAAAAATCAGGGTAAATGTTCTAAATAAGACAAAACATATCTCTGATCTCCTACCTAGTTCGTGATATGAGAACATGGAGACTGACATCTTCCTATTGCCTGATGAGTATTACAGTTCCCATCGTCCCCAGCATATAACAGTTTAGGAAATCAACTGCTTCCCTCTTCTTTCCAAACACACGGTACCCAGCAGCAAGAGGGTTTCTTATAACTAAATGAGGGTTAACAACAATATAAAGTATTTGCAAGAAACAAATAAGAGCACTGAACTAAATCAAGAAGATCTTGCAAATAATACAGAGTCTGATCACATAGTCTGGTCACACCACTTACACTAATCTGGAGAGGTTCAATGGGAGTAAGGGCACAGTATTAAATAAACTTGGGGCCTATACTTACAAAGCAATTGGCACTTCAGTTCAGTCTGTTTCCACCAATCAATGCAAGTCCAGGCATGCAAAAAAGTTGGCTGATGTTGTGTGCCTGGACTACTGGATATTATTGACTACTCATGCCCAGAAATGCACTGCACTTTCTGAGCTGGAGAACACTGGGACTAAGCCCTGCTGAAGTTGTAATACTACAGCTCTTTATGAACTCTGCTATTGGCAGTCCCAAGCCCAGATGAGAAAGGAGAAGAGTTGGGTGTCAGGTTGGCACCCTGGCCCTGTAAAACCTTATTTGTAATACTACAGCTCTTTATGAGTTGAGCAAATGTATCTTCTCAACCAGTTCTTTCATGAACTTTGGCTATACAGTACAGTATTACTGATTACAATTTTCTGGATATTTCATTTCAGCAGCATCAGTTTCTGGAGTGATTCTGGATAGCACTGGTTAGCCTGCCAGCTACAACTCCTCATCCATGTAGATGACCTGACAACATTTTCTTGAATGTACTGATACATTTGCATCTAAATTGCTGCAGCGAGTTGCACATGGGGCTGGCCTTGAATATACTATAGAAGTTGCAGGTAGTAGAGAATGTGGTTGTCCGGGCTATTGTACAACAATTCTATTACACTGGACTTCAAGAAACAACAACACCAATCTGCTTCTAATCAAGACGCTAATGAAAGCATTCAAAGCCTTCCATGATAAACCCAATCCCATTGATGGAGCTTGGGAGTGGTTGCAATTTAGCACTGGGCACCTGCCAGGTAAAGGAAAGTGGGTAGTTGTCATTACCTTGAGCAGGAAAGAATGGTCTCTTTGGCAGCACTTACATCTATCTGTAAAATTGATTCTGCCTCAGCAGGAGAACTAAGAATGGTATTGTCTATTACCAGAGGAGTCATAGGTACTCTTCACAAATGCTATCTTAGAAGGAAAACAACAACAATGGATTTTTTTTTCAGAAACAAACACTAGAATTTGAATGCTGAGACACTGCAGGATATCTGAAACAGAAGCAGTATCTTGAAGAAAATGACTTAATCTTCTATGGCAGTTGAAAATAAAACAACCTCTGGAGAGGTCATCACAGGTGAAGCAGGTAATTCTGATCAACTCTGTGCTTTTTGTCTTGCATAGGATGCCAACACAACTGTTAGTGTAAAGCTTCCACCAAGTAGATGAAAATAATGGTGGCTGATGCCTTTATTAGACCTCTAAAATCTTTCACACAAAGGGTAACCTTTAACTCTGGGCTTTATAGAGCTGTGAGTCATGCAGAAAACACACACACATAAAACCCATAAACCATGGCCAGAAATACAAGGATCAAACAACTTATCTTTTCCCCTTTCTTGTTGGGCAGTTGTTGGTTCAAAGCAGCATTTCCCAACCTTTGATTTTTGGACTTCAATTTTATTTATTTATTTATTTAAATCACATTTCTACCACCGACCCCTCGCCGAGGCAACTCCGGGCGGCTTACACATATACTGTATATAGTCAAGTATAAGTCTAGTTTTTTAGCCCCCAAAATAAGCACCAAAAGGGGGACTCAACTTATACTCAGTTCAGCGACCCCAAGGGTCCCAAAATGAGGTAGTGCAAATTCAAACATACATTTAAAAAAAGCACTAACACAACCATAAAAATTCAAAAACATACCCACACAAATGTCTAAATTAATTACTTTTACTGTATTTTCATGTATTGAAACTTACTAGCAGCTGCTGCATTCCCCCCCCCCCCGTCTTGTACATAGGTCAATCTATTTCCCTAGTTTTAGAGGTCCAAATTAGGTACCTTGACTTATATTCGGGACAACTTATAGTCAAGTAAATATGGTAGACATGATAGATAAGATTCTACAATAACATTAAGCTAAAAATGTTAAAATATTAAATTGTTTGACGTTTTAAAAGTTTAAAAAGCCCTCCCCAGTGCCGCATCATCAGATTTTTAAAACCAACATTAAAACTAACACTAAACACTGAAAGCTAAAAGCTGGAAGCCCGGCAACTTTTACACGAGCCAGTGAAGAGTGGCTATCCCAGAAGCCTAAGTCATTTTCCCAAAGCACTGGTCAGCCAATGTACTGACTTAGATTTCTGGGAATTGATGTCCCCCTTTGGTGTGTGTGCCACATGTTTGGAACCACTGGTCTAAAGACTGTCAGTAATATAACCTACATAATAACAATCATGATTGATAAAAAAAACCATTACCATAGAATAAGAGAGCCTGTCCATAGATTTCTTTATAAAAGCTGTAAGTAAAGACATTAGGCAAAATCCTGTTGGCATAAATTTGCATGGTGTAACCTAGATTGGGTGCCAGAAGTGTTTGAAGTAATTCAGAGTTTTCTACCCCCTCTTTTTTTAGTTCGGAAGCTCGCTAGAACTCCATTATGTCCTGAGGAAGCCTTTGGGAGCCTTATGACATTGGGTTGAGGGAGCCTTTAACAGAAAAAAATGCCCCTAGAGTGTCATTGTCTGGACTGGAACTGCCGACAGTGCCCCATTTGTTTATATTAAACATTTCTGGCACCCTATCTTGGTTACATTGGCACAAAGTTATGCAATAGGACTTTGCCTAAGAAAGACAACGAAAAAATAGTTCTTAACCTAAAGAAATAACAGTTGGGTTCATCTTAGACATACCAGGTAAAACCTCTCTTTGTTTTACAGTGATACCTCAGATAACGTTTGCATCGGATAACGTTTGCATCGGATAACATTGGGGAACTTGAGGCGAACATTTGCATCGGATAACGCTATGTTAATGTTATCCGATGCATCAGATAACGATTTCTGATGCAAATGTTTGCCTCATTCCCTGAGGTGTGGCTGTGACTCACCAGTTTGCCTTGGGAAAAAGGGAGGGGGCTGCCTGCTCTCTTTATCTCAAGGTTGTAAGATCTCAATAACAATCACAGCATCTGATCCTCAGCAGCATACTTCCTTGGGAGACCTTTGTCTAATTACAAAAGCTTGCCAGACCAGCCTGGCTAGTTTAGGGGAACAAAAGCAAACTTTATAAAGGGGTGGTTTAAATTAAACAAGACCTTCCAAGATCACCAAGACATGGGGGGGGGGGACTCTTTCAATATGTCCTGACTCCATTTTAAAAGCTAAGAGGGATAGAAGCAAGCACCAAATGGATGACAACATTTACCATCATGCAGAGTTTCCATATGGAGCCATGTGCACAGGAATCAGTTTTAAAAGCTAACAGCAAGGACTTGTGGAACCAAGTCTTAACGTTATCCGAGGTATTACTGTATTTCCTTTCAAACTTTTCTTCAAGTCATATGTCTGCTGAGCACTCTGTCATGAATTCCAGTGGGAGCATCCATTACTCACATCAACATTGCTAAACGACTGGCACAGAGGGTGTTTTGATTTGCCAAATGAGAAATACACAATAAACATGAAGAGATGGTGCCAAGAAAATGGGAAATGACATAGTCAACAGATCATGTCTTCCACTTTTCTTGGTAGAAGTCCAACATTAATAGCATACAAATTTTATCCATTAATTTTAGCTTTCAATCACTGAGGAAGGTGGAGGAACTAATAGATAATCTGTTACTCTGGCCTATTTTTACAGCATAATAGCAGAGTTTAGTACAACTCTAGTTAGTCAGTGTGTGCGTGTGCATGCATGTGTGTGTGTGAGAGAGAGAGAGAGACAGAGAGACAGAGAGACAGACAGATAGAAAGAGAGAGTTTAAAATGGTTAGTGAGGGTGACTAACTATTTGGAAGATTTTTTTCTTTTTCATAAAGCTCTTAATTTTTTTTAAGTAATTAAATTAATTGACATCAGTCATAAAATCACAGTGCTATTCATTACTGCTGATATGGGAATCCTGGTGACACTATAGCTTGTCTACATTTTACAAAGTAATTACTATGTCATATTTTTAAACTCATGTTCCAGATTCTGAACCTTACATTTAATAATAATACCGGTAATTTCATGTCAGAAATTATTCTGGATTAAAAGGATTTTTGCTGGAGAAACTCCACTCAGGATATGCCCGAATGAGGCTCCTTTCATGTCCCCAAAATCTTTTCTCACTGAAGTGGTCTCTATTTATCTACTTGCAATTTCTTTCTTTCAATCTACTAGGTTAGCAAAACTGGGACGGAGACGGGCGCTTATTCCATCATGCAGTACCCAGGTCTTGAACTGCTGACTTGCTGGCCTTACAGCTAACAAAGCAAGTTTCTTACCACTGAGCCACCGCAGCCCCCTTGCATTTAATAAGGCTGTGTTAGCTTACCTCATTATGCTTAACCATTTTCATTACCCAGTGTTGGCTGAAAAATAGCTTGAATATTGTTTTAATCTGGGTGTCAGAGAAGCAGCTGTTTGTTCAGCCAGCCCTTCGTAAACTAGTTGCTTTTCTCACACACATACTACTTCATACTTATTGTGATCATCTGTGCCAGCTGAAGGTTGCCACAGTCTGAAAAAGACCTGTGGGTCTCCCATGGCAGATGCTGACACTGCTGTAGTCTAGAGGCCCTCCAGACAGCCTCGGGCAAAAATTTTAATTCAACTTCCAACTTTAACCTGAAATGGGGGGAGGGGGGGAGAGAAAGATCTACAAAAAGTCAGTGCCTCTGAACCTTTTGAGATGTGCTTGAAACTTCCCCAAACTGGATCACAGAATTCTTGATAATGAGTCATAATCATAAGTCCCCCAAAATTTTCTGAACTTTGTGAAATTGTGCCTGTTGCCTTGGAGTTATAAAGTTGAGGTGGGATCTCTTTTTCTTAAACACAGGAAGCTTAATTAAATAGTTCTGATCATAGAACAACTTGCAAATGCAATGAGCAGGAACAAGGGGTTGGGCTTAAACTATTTTCATTAGGCCTTGATGAAGAGAATCTACAGTGATTGTACACCATTGGCAGGAAGGACCCAAGGCATTGCCTGCCCAAGGGAGAGAAAGTACAAGATGACATTCTCTCCTCCATTCAACACCCAAAAGCCTACTGGTCTAGCGCTGGCTCTTACTTCAACACTATCAAATGGTCAATGTTTGGCTGGCAGGTTTGCTTAAAACATATCTGGGGAAAGTTGTGTAAAAAATAACTTTCTCATGCTCTGCTTTAGAGGGGATGGGTTAGATTATGTAGTCCCTAAATCTCGCTTCCAAAAGTTTGGGTATTTTTGCCCTTACCTTAGCAAATACTGCCTGAGGTACCCACTTTACTTTGTCTTTAGTATGGCCATAGATGATGATGATGATGATGATGATGATGATGATGATGATGATTCTCCTTCTTTGCTTCCTCTTTTACCCCATCAGGTGTTAAGGGAGATGCAAGGTTCTTGTTCTGGCACTTCCAGCAGCCTCCACCGGTGTTATTTGGTATTCCTGCAATATTTCTTGGATGTTATCTTCCTCTGGGTCTGCCTCATGGTCTTTGTCCTTCTCTTTCCACATCTATGATGATTGAAGAGATTTTCCATTTGCAAAATGTTTTACAATGTTCTCTTTGCAACTCACCCACCATATCCCCAACAACAGCCAGATAAA
Organism: Furcifer pardalis; assembly: GCA_030440675.1. Taxonomy (NCBI): domain Eukaryota; kingdom Metazoa; phylum Chordata; class Lepidosauria; order Squamata; family Chamaeleonidae; genus Furcifer; species Furcifer pardalis. The sequence goes on along the minus strand of CP126893.1, from coordinate 81,518,415 downwards.
CATACGTCATTTGCTCTTCATGGGAATTTTTTTTGGGGATGCCTATATCTGGAGACTTGTTGTGAAATGGTGGGTGGCCTGTAAAAAGTGCTGTGAAGATGCATGGTCTACTTGTATATTTGTAAGTAAACCAACAATGTACACACTGTTGTTACAAAGTAAGGTGAGCTTTCTTGTGCTTAATTTATTTTCTTTTTAAGTATTTTAAAACAGTAAAATAATATGTTGTTAGTACCAGAAATAACCGTGGGGGATATTTCCTTTCCCAGATTTCTGGACTGTCTCTCTTATAATCCCTTACTATTAGTTGTTGATTGAAACTTCTGGAAGTTGAAGCCATAAACATCTGGAGGGTCAAATATGTCCTATCCCTGCCTTAAACTAAAGTGACTGATGTGAAAATAATAAAATTCTGATATAGCAGCCTAATAATATTCAACTTCTATTGTTTCTTCTTGGGATAAAAGAGAATCTAGGGGAGGCGATGGCTGCCTTATATGTATCCCTCACTATAATTAATTGAAATAGGTAGATTAAAGATTTTCAACAAAAAGAGACAACTTCACAATTGGGAGCAGAGCCCTCCTATCCAAAAACTGCTTTTATGCGTCTTGCTGTGAGAAGTGTTGAGATAAAAGCAGACAGTTCTGACTGAAGATAATGGATGGCAAGTAGCTTTTGTGTTGACTTCTCCTCACAAACCTCCTTCTCTCTCTCTCTGCAGTTCAGGAGACAGAAACTTCTCATATCAATGCAAGGGCAGAACCAGTCAATGCTGTCCTCTAATTTACTTCCTGCTGATCCTTGGAAGTTGCTTCTGAGTCTCATCCCCTCCAGAGACTTACCCAACACGAGCAGCAGTATGTCACCGATGGAGATGTAGCATCTGATTAAAAAATATATCCACAATTGGCTTCTGGGACCCAAGGGGCCTCTTTGAAATGGGACGGGAACAGAGTGGGTTGTTCGGTCTCTGTACAGACAACTGACAATCACTTTTTGAACTGTCAACGTTCTTGTAGTGTGAGTGGTTTTAAGCAAAATACATGAATAAAAATGAAAGGGAGCAAACCTTAATATCAAAGGGAAAGGAAAAGAGGGCTGTTTTATCACAGTCCTATCAAAAGATCCCTTAGTATTCCCTATTATTCAAGGCAGACAGCTCTTTTCAGCTGGGGAATGCAGAGGAAGAGAAAATAGCATAAGTAGGAAAAATTGATGAGAGGGTACAGAAGGTGTACAGTCCCTAAACTGTGGAATCTATTGAACCAGGCACAAAACAATACACTGTAATGGACAAACCTTTGTTCATGCTGGTATACATGGATCAGGCATTATGCCTGACAACAAGGAATTGTGCTATGCCACTGCACAACAGAGCATGCATCCTCAGCCTAACTCATACTTCAACATGTGTTGAACTCCTAGGACAAATTTTAGAAGTGGTAGCTGTGTTAGTCTGTGCAAGCATATCAGAGAGCAAACAAAACAACAGCAAAAGATAAAAAAGGTGTGGCACCATAAAAACTAACTCCTGTATTTAAATGTGAGCTTTTGTGGATCAAGTCCACTTCATCAGACATAAGAGTAAAACCTCATGGCATCAATTTATACACATCATGTACAGAGGCACACAATGGCTGGCCAGCCTAACAGAAAAGTAACATTGTAGCTCTTTACAACTGACAATAATGGAAAATCCCCGGTTGTTATTCAAACTTGCTATGAAACCTGCCTCTATTGATTTGTGAAATGGTTGCAAAACAAACTTCTCTTGCAAGCTGATGCATCACATCCAAAAGGATGGATGCAAAACAAACACTGTGGCATTACACATTTGCCAATGAGTTAGTATCTATTGATAATGGTCTTTTGTGACCCAGGCAAAATTGCAGCATACTGTTAGTTGTGGTGCATCAAATTTGATAATGTCCCAGAAACCCTTGACTAATATTCAAACCCCCTGAGATGAGTGTCCAGCATTTGCATGTATAGGATGGCCCGTAAGTCCCAACCCAGCCTTGTAAATCCCTACCCGACATCTCCATGGGCATGTGCCCCACCTCTCTGCCCAGCAGTCCAATGGGAGCACTTCTTCCTTCAAGCACAGAATTTGCCCCACCCCTGTGGCTGCCAGGCCAATGGGACCGCTTCCTCCCTCCCCCAGCAGAGCCCTACTCTCTTTGTGGCCAGGTAGGGACTTACGGGCCACCCTGTACTTAATCTCTGTTGTCTCTCTGGATTCTAATTTTGTAATTCTTTTGTTCTAGAATGGCAATTTTCAAGTCCTGTGCAGAGTGTTACAGAAATCCATTTCAAACCACTTTAATCTACCTTGACAAAGTGATGTTGGAAGGAAGTAACTGTAGGAAAGAAGTAGTAAGATAAGGACATAACTTCTTTCTTTGGCCATGAGTTTTTATCCTGCAACTGATGTGCTTTTACTCCAGCCAAACATATCAGACTCCAGTTTGTTCCCCTGCACTAAGCTCCAGTCTTTGTCAAAATATTTGACGTTCTCTGAAAAAGCTTAAATGATTACCCCTAGACAGCATAACACTTCCTCTTGGAATGCCTATGATGACAAAAGTTTCTGGAAGTCTACAACAGACAATCCACAGCTTAGATGTAGCTCATTACAAATAATTAATTAAGTGTAATTGTAATTAACCCCTCCCAAACCTAAGGTATAACAAATTGGCCTGAATATAATTTTAAACTTGTTTTTAATCAACTAGCTAGAAATGGAAGGCCTGTTGTTCTTATTATTTTTGTTTGGAATCCCTTAGGGGAGTGATTGGAAGGTGGTCCCTTTGGGAGGAGATATAACCCAGAAGGTGGGGGCCAGAGACACACACTCTCTTGGATCTAAACTGCCAATTTAGCCAGAGGGGGGCCATGGGCTTTCCCTCAAATAAGCAGCTTTCTTTATTTTGAAATGTTTTCTGAACTTTTTCTTGACTTGTCCTGTACTTTACTTTTGATTTCAATATACTTCTAAAACACCTGAAGAGACTTGGAGTGATTACTTGGCTCACGTTACCTGAATCTACACTAATTTAATGAGCACCCTTTGCTCAACACCTAGATTTCAGTCAGGATTGACTGGGCACACTTATAGGAATAGCCTGAACTGCTGGATCTGAACTGGACCAGGGAAGCAGGATCAGGCGCAATCCCATTGCCAGGAGGCCAGAGGAACTCTGAGTCCTACTTGGGAATAAGTGGGTTGTCACAACTATTGTGACAATTTTTAAAATTATTTTGGATGCAGCAGCTCTAAATAATGATGTTCTTTTACATCCAAACCAATCTTCTTCAACCAAAAGAATTATTCATTTATTACAGCACTTCTTTGGTCACCCATGTGACTAAAGACACTCCTATCATCCTGTGATAAACCCATACTTCAAAGGCTTTTAACTTTTTTATATGAAGTTTGTCAAAGTCTGTGGTTCTATGTCATACAGTTCATCTTTGAATATACAGTACAGCACAATTCAATGCATATTCAAAAATATCAGACTTACAATTTTTGTTGTGTATTATTTCTTCATCTTAAGGAAGCTGTTCTGAGCTACTTCTATTCAACTCTATGGTGTTCATTCAACCCTATTCCAAGGTGTTTTGTTTCTCAACATACCATCCACTTCTATATACTGTACAAATTTAGATCTAGTGATGCAAAATCAGAAATGGCTGTTACAACTGAAACAAAATTGCAATGTATCCCACTGAAATGAGAAGACAGTGATCAGGTGACCTGTTTGTCCGTTGAGTCTGTATGTTATAGACCAGGGATTCTCAACCTGCAGTCCATGGGCCAAATGCGGCCCATGGCGCCATTTCATGTGGGTCCCCACCACTACCTCCACCACACTAGGAAGTGCCATATTGTGGAGAAAGGGCAAAATGGCCCTCAGGCCCCCGAAGCTGTCTGAGGGAGCATGACCCGGTTCCCGGCTTTAAAAGGTTGAGAACTCCCATTATGGATGCTAATTGTGGGTGGGCAATTTCAAGATCTTTGGTCTCCCCTTTTGTGATTATCATTAAACCAAACTCAGACTGATTGCACCTCACTTAAAATTGATGACCTCTTCAAAAAGAGGATTGTCTTCTGGCAGTCCATTCAAAGAGAAAATACTTTCCCATAAAAGTGGGCACACATACATCCTACTGGTCATACTAAACGCTGTGCTAATAATTCTTTGCTCGACTGGTTTTCGATGATGGGGTTGACAAGCTGACACAAGGCTGAAAGGGGAAATCTGCCAAGTTCAAGACTGTATGCCTGAGGCTTATCCTGCCTCTGGTTCCCAAAGAAGCCTTCCTGCAATGCATAAATTCCTCAAGTGATTTGCTTCAATCACAGGCTGCAATCCCATGACCTCAAGGTAGCCAGAAAACCAAATGGGTCCTTCCTATCCTCAGGCAATCCTGATGGCTAGGCTTCAGATGGGACATTGGGAGTGAGTTGAATCTGCTGTTTCCCAAAATCCCTTACAAAGAGAAGAAACATCCTATCCCTCTTCCTTTAAGTAGTGGCATTTGGATGGCTTTACTTGCTGAGCCCATAACTAATAATTCAGAACACACTCTGGATATAAAAATATTTACAGTATGTGTCTTCTGATTAAATTGTGCACACATTTGAAGTTAGTAAGAAAGTGAATAGTCTCATCAGTGGGAATGAGGGAAAGCAGTAAATTTTGAAAGTGGAACCTCCAGATACGAAATTAATTTGTTCCTTGAGGTTTTTCATATCTTGAAAATTTTGTATCTCAAAATGTGATTTCCCATAGGAATGTATTGAAAATCAAATACTGTACTGTAATGCATTCCAGAGCTCAGAAAAACACACACACACACCAACATGTTTTTTCTGTTCAAAACTCTTTCTAAAGTGGCGAAAACATGGTGGAAAATTCCAAAGTGCACTGTAGAAATTGTTTTGAACAGATAAAAGATGCCTCCACCTTTTTTTTCTGAGCTCCAGAAAGTTTTCAATGCATTTAGATGCACATTTCCAACAGTGCCCTCTACTGTCCAGCTCTAATAATTGTTGGTTCAGTCCCAACTATCAGCTGTTGAAGGGAAAGAGGGATTTTCTGCGCTTCCTGGTTGCAGGGAAAGCTTTTGATGGTGCCAAAACACAACGAAAAATTCCAAAAATGGAGCGAAAATGTTTTGAACACCCTTCCACCACTGTGGGAAGCATTGGAAGACCAAAAAAATTGTATCTCGGGAAAAAAATCATATCTCAAAGCATTATTTTTCCGGGATTTCTTTTCCTATCTCGAGTTTTTCCTAAGTAGAGGCATTTGTTACTTGAGGTTTTACTGTATTCTACACTAGAGGTACAAATAAAGCCCAAATCGAATGAAACATCATTGACAAAATTATTAGCTCTGCAAAATGACTATCTTGACACTCTATGTGAATTAATTAGCATATTTTTAAGTATGTTGACATATTGCTTTTACAAAGCAATGTATGCAGTTAGAATAAGGTTGTAACATGAGCAGAGCCATCTTGGAAATACAAAACCCTCTCTCGTTAAAGAGTTGTTTACAGCTAGCTTTCTGAGGAACACACCCAAAAGGGTCCTATCTGAAGTAAGCAGACATGTTTACCACTGAACATGTTAGAATGTATGTAACATCAAGATAAAATGTGAAATGCCTACTGCCCATGCGGGCCCCTCTGGACCGAAGAACACATGTGTGACGCTTCGTAAAGGGTATAAAAGGCTGGCTAAATCATGTATGGAGGCCCTTAGATCTAAATATGGATCCGAGACCATGCATACATGCATTATGATATACCATGATCATATGTTATTGTGTTATGTTATGCTATGATTGGAAAACTTAGATAAAATTTTCTTCTTCCATTTCAAAACCTCTCTGGCTGATTTATTTGCCTAAAAGCTGTTCAACTTTTTGAGACTTTAAGTGGAAATCTGAAAATATAACACACAGGGAAGAACACATTTATGTATGCATTTGCAGTAAATGTATTCAACTGGTAGCTTCTTGGGTTGAATCTCACATCACTTTTCCCAACTCTGAGGAAATGATCAACCACTTCAGCAAGACACCAGAATTTTATTTATGCTGATGATCTCCCACTTGCTGCTTAGTTGGATAGTTTTCAGACAGTAGAACATATCTAACAAAGGCATTACAAGAGCTTGGGACATATTATGATAGAAATCAGCTTAATGACAAATCTAATAATAATAATTGTGTGCAATTAAGTCAGCTCTGATTAATGGGGAAAAAATTCAGGGCTTTCTAAGTAGAGAATGCACAGGGGTGAATTACCATTCCCTTTTTCTGGGGGTGCCTTGAGACTGTTCAGCTTGCCCAATGCTACATAGGCTGGTTCTTTTAACAAGTGATGTGACCGTTTGGTGATTCTGAGAGCGGTTATCTAATAAAGCAACTTTTGCAAACTCTGGGCCTATCTATGCTTGTTAAATTTAAGATTAATTGTACGTATCCACACTTCATCCTGCACCTTTGTTCAGTCTGAGCTCTACTCCAACCATCTGGAGCAGGGGTTCTCAAACCTTTTAAGCTGGGGACCAGACCATGGCCCCTCTGACTGTTTACGGGCTGGACTGGTATCCTGGCGGTGGCAGCAGTGGCAGGGGAGGGATCACTCTGAGCCCCCACCATTCCCCCACCACCATTGCCACTGCCACCACTCCTCCACATGCCACAAGTCTGGCCCGCCAACACTTTCCACCATGCTGCCACTGCTGGTGCCACCAACACTCCCACACACACCACACCAATGCCACCACTCCCCCACACACACACCACCAGTCCAGCCTGTAAACACTACCCCACACACACTCATGCCACAAATGCTTCCCTGCTTACTGGCCTGCCCTGGGTGAAGGTGGGTTCCTGCCTGTCCTTGCCCGTGATTGGCCAGAACAGCACCCAGGAAGGACGCAGCCAGCCGCGTGCATCTGCTGCTTCCACTTCTGCTTCCACCACTGCCGTCCTATCCCCCTCTGCCTGGCTTGGCATGTCCCTAACGCTGATCTTACAACATCCACCCTGCTATGGAGTGGCATTAGGGACACGCCAAGCCATGCAGAGGGGAAAAGGATTGTGGTGGTGGCAGGAGCGAGCTGGATGCAATGATGCCATAGGCTGGATCAGGCCCACAGACTGTAGGTTGAAAACCCCTGATCTATAGTGTTCCACCATGTCTGATCTGAGTTCTGTTCCACAATTCTAGCTCTTACCTGAAAGCAGAAGGGTGGTATGACCTATCATTAACCATAGTCTGGAAAAGAACAGGATGCAATCAGAAAATCTGTCCTTCAGAAACCATTAGTTTGTTGTTTTGTTTTGCTTTGCTTTGGCATATCTTGGATAGAAACAACAGCTGGCCAACGCACTTTTCAATACTCTTCTAAAAAGCCACACCACGGCAATCTCTGAAGCTGTAGCAACAAATCACCAGTTCCTCTTGATGTTTTGACATGATCGCCACAGAATGGTTGGGAATAGGCTGTTTTTCTGTGCTCTTTGTAGATTCCCATCTGTGACTCCATGAATATTTGATGCCACTGGCCATTTTACACACCCACATTACTGGTAACTTTTGCCCAGGAGCTAGAGCACAGCCATCAGTCATCGGAGTAAGTTAAAAGGATCTCATTCATTAGTCACATCAAAGAAACAAATACATGTATAGTGAGTGCATGTTAGATAAAGGAATGATAAATATACATATACTATACTGTTTCTATTAACTTTATAGGTATACAATTTAGGCAAGTTATTTTTTTTAAATCCAAAATGCACTTTAGCTGATTTTCTATCCAAGAAACATGTCTCCCTTTCCTAATTCCTTCCTCATTGCCTTTCACTCAATTTCCAAGTGTCCCTGCCCATAGAGTGGTCTCAAAGTAATCCCTGGTTTTTCCAAAGAGCTGGTAGTCATGAAACTAGTAGAGCTGAAGCTAGAGTGCTCCTGAGCAGGTCTCAGTAAATATTGGCTGCAGCCAATGAGAAAGATTCCTCACTAGGACTCACTAGGAATAAAACACATAATTAATAACTACAACTTGCATCGGATAACGATTCTTTTAGTGTTGTCCGATACAATGGTCTGCGGGTGTGGGGCGGTTTGGGTAGAACTACCCAATCCACCCCACACCCGCAGCGGTCTCTGCCACTGCAGTAGGGTCGGGGAAAAGCACCCGCCTTTCTCCGACCCTACTGCAGTCGCAAAGCCTCCTTTTCTCTTTCCCTCCCTGTATTTAAACTACATCTCTTTCCCCTTCCCTGTAGTTTAAATACAGGGAGGGAAAGGGAGGGAGAGAAAGACTGAAGCAGTTCTTTTTTCCTCCCTGTATTTAAACTACAGGAAGAGAGAGGGTTGTGTTTTTTTCTTCACCTCCCTGTATTTAAAACACAACCCTCTCTCTTCCTGTAGTTTAAATTTAACCGCTGTGGGTGGGGGGTGGCTTTAAAGGCAGGGAGGAAAAGTTCTTTCCCTGCCTACCTTTAAAGCAGCTTGTCCCTGAAGTCAGGGCTTTTTTTAGCGTTGTTCGATGCATGCATCGAACAACGCTAAAAATGGGATAACGTCATGACTTGTGGACCCAAGTCATAACGTTATCCGGGGTATTACTGTACTTGAAAGCCTATTATGCTCTCACCTATGAGAAGACAATGGCAGTCCATTTCGTCTTCTTTCATGTCCAGATCAAACTTTGGACTCTCAAAATGAAGCTACTGTCTTGGCTTTGTTGTTGGCCAAAATTAAATCTTCATCTGTACATGTTTCTGGAAATAATCAGCAGATGGGTAAATGAGCCAGATTCTGTATCTTTCCACATCCACACAGTGTATCGTCTCCCAGACTCCGAGTCTCCGACCCTCAGCAGCAGTCCACTGTCAACAATTCACAGACAAAAACCAATCAGATCTACTCTGATTTACAGATTATTGTTGATGCAAGCCAGATTATATAATTCTCGACTCTACTTATCCACTGGTAGTTGAGTCTTTCCATTTCATAGCCCAAGAATATGAATTGGATTGTTGAAGAGGAGAGAACCATTATATGTGTGCTAGACCATGTTGAGATGTTTAGTTAGTGGGACAATGATTAAGGTTTGGGCTGTATGCAATGAATGACAGGATGCCTTCCCCCCCCCCCCACGCCCAGTGGTGGGCTCAAAAATGTTTACTACCACACTGTGGCCATGGTATGGTGGGCGTGGCAAGGGAGAAAGCCCTGCGTTGCACCTGAATTTGGACTACAGTACTTTATTTCAAAACTTGGAAGGACAGAGGGGCCAGCCAGAATTTCTGCTACCAGTTTTGGTGAACTGGTGCAAACCTGCTGATGCCCACCACTGCCCCCTGCTGCCGCCGCCCCCAGCACTGAGTAATGAGCCAGACACGAAAGCTTGGGTTAAACATTAGGGACACTTTATTAACAAGATAACGTAACTTAGAACTGCACCCTCAAAATGCCGATGGACCAAATGTAGTGCGGAACAAAGGTTGAGTAGAGAATGGTATCTCTACCCTTTCTTCCTCCAGAGGTGACACCACAGATGAATGACAGGATGCCTTTGCCCCCCCCCCCACGCCCAGTGGTGGGCTCAAAAATGTTTACTACCCCACTGTGGCCATGGTATGGTGGGCGTGGCAAGGGAGAAAGCCCTGCGTTGCACCTGAATTAGGACTACAGTACTTTATTTCAAAACTTGGAAAGGCAGTTGCGATTGTTGAATGCCCACTGTCCATACCCTACAGTGATTGGGTATTATCATAGTGAGTGGTCTTATCATAGCCCCACTACCTGTCATCTCATCCCTTTGGGTAAATAAACAGCACCATGCCTCCTGGCCTGTGCAGACAGCACCCTATCTAGGCCAGTGCAGCATTCCCCAAACATGAGGCACATCTCAAGGTTTGCAGTTGCGATTGTTGAATGCCCACTGTCCATACCCTACAGTGATTGGGTATTCATTTATATCCCTTTTTCCGTACTACCCGTCATTGACCATAGTAAATAGCCATCACCAGATAGATAAACAACAGCCCTACTCCTACTAATCAGTGTGGGATGGGCGAAAACACCACCTCCCAAAAAGCCAATCAGGGGAGAGTGCAAAAATTTCCATCTGACCTGGAAGGGATCAGCTTCTACTGCAGGGTGGGATGGTAGGGCACTGCTCAGCCTGCTATAGAACAAAAGGAAGGGCGGGGAGGGAAGGAGCTGTCCTTAAGAAGGGTGAAGGCACAGATTAGGACTCACCCCGGAGTGGAGGAGGCAAAGCAGCATATCCGGGCATACACCCTTGTGCACTGTTCCTTCAGTATCACAATAAAGTTCCAACATGCTGAAAGGAAGAGGTTCCTTAGTGATATATACTGACCTCCATATGATTTCACATATAGATTCCTGAGAGAGGAAGCTGTATGTCCATAGCACTGTCATTCAGCATCACAGTACACTAATGAATTCCTACTCCATACATCCTTTGTATCTAAATCTTAAAATGCTGTTTCAATTATGTTCCAGTGTCTGAAAGCAATAATCAATTCTATGACAGTACAGTTGTACCTCGCTTAAAGAGCATAATGCGTTCCACAGGATTGTTCTTTAAGCGAGTTTGCTCTTTAAGCGAAACACCATTGAAAGTGACCAACTGCAGGGGGGATTGCGAACCCTAATTTATTTGTTAAGCGAGTTTTTGGTTGGTTTTATTTGTTAAGCGAAGCGAACATTCAGAGAAAATTCTGCTCTTTAAGTGAGTTACTCGTTAAGTGAGGCACTCTTTATGCGAGGTTTGACTGTATATGAATTAAAGCCCAATCTAATCAAGATCAGGGAAACCCTTTTGACTGACCAGATCAAAGGGGAAAAATTTAACCGTATTTAGTCCCAAGCCCGGGTGAAAAAAGAGGAGGGCTGGGCATTGGGTTGGCACCTTGGCCGTGTAAAACTTAATTGCTGAAGAAATGAGGAGCCTTGTTGGTCAATATGCTGTAGTGGTGGAGATAGGTATTGCACAACATGAGAAAGAACCGCTGACACTGCCGCCATCGCCACTACTACTATTACCACCACCACCACCACCACCACTACTACTGGAAGCTTAACACTCCTGGATTCATCTCCAAGTCCCATCTTTCAATCATGGCCAGGTGCACATTTACACTGTTTAAGATACTGCACCAGCTGTGCCTATTCCTAGAGATGTCTGATCTTGTTATAGTGACATATGTCTTAATAACATCCCACTTGGATTATGATAATGAACGCTGTGTATGGCTGCCTTTGGAAAGTGTTCAGAAATGTCACCTGGTCCAAAATGCTTGACCAGACTGTTGGCCAGAACTAGTGGAAGAGAAGATACCTTTTGTTATAATAGCTTCACTGATCACTGCATTTTTATAGCCACAATTCAAAGTTCTGTCTTTGACCTGGTAGGACTGGTACAAAATAAGTCAAAGCCTTCTGAAGGCCTGCATCACCTCATATGAACCTCTTCTGGTGTTAAGGGCCTCTCTGATGTCCTTTCAGTGATAGGCAAAGTTCTCTCTGTTTTTACAGGTTATTTACAACTCTCTGGCTCCTAAGGAAAGAGGCTTCAATGGAGACTTTAACCTTCCCTGCTTTTTTTCTGATCTGCCTTAAAATTGCTTTAAATTTATTTAGCTCAGTGGTTGTTTTAGTACAATGCACTCCTCTTTTTTTAACGTTGTACTTTATTACATTTCTAGCTGTATCTGTTTGTCAAACATTTTGTAAGCTCCTTGGGACCCTCTATTGAGAGAAAGGCAAGCTAGTAAAGATATACAGGTACACAAATAAATAGCTTGTTTACTTCATGGAGTATTCTCTGCATCTTCCTGTCCTGCACCAAATAAAATAGAGATAGAGAAAGTTTAGGGGACATATTTCAAACTCAGGACAGTCAATATTTTCCAAATGAAACTAGACTTGATGGGAAGGTCACTTCTAATTTAAAAAAGAAACACTTAAAAGGCATATTTTGTTTTCTTAAAGGTTGTGGAAGTGGGCACATCCTATATTATAGAAGAATTATACTCCTAAGAGGCAGAATGTCTCTATTTTATGGATTTAAGTACAGTCAAACCTCGCATAAAGAGCGCTTCCCTTAAAGAGTAATTCGCTTAAAGAGCAGGATTTTCTCTGAATGTTCACTTCGCTTAACAAATAAATCGGGGTTTGCAATCTCCCCCACAATTGGTCATTTACAATGGCGTTTCGCTTAAAGAGCAAACTCGCTTAAAGAGCAATCCTGTGGAACACATTATGCTCTTTAAGTGAGGTACCACTGTAGATACCTGCCATCTATTTGTATGGGAGGAAATGCTGTTCTTGTGGACAACCTGGTGATAGGATTAAAACCTGCCAGCCCTGCTGAAAATGGATAGGTGAGCTACACTTGCTGATCCAATAAGGATGCATTACACCCATTCTCAAAGAGTCAGGCATTATATCAGTAGTAATCTAACCTACCTCCTACTGTTCCCCTACTACTCAATAGCAGGGCACAAGAGAAATAACACAGACACATATACAAAAATAAACAATAAAAGTGCTGGTAGAGTGTAATCATCATCATGTTTAAAAACAAACAGCTATAACGTTGAATTACTGTTAGATTAAAAAGCAGTGTTAAAAACACAACACACATCTATACATTGTTTTGATTGTGGTCACTGGCAGTAAAATAGATCATATTTGTTGACCCCTTATCCTGATCACAACATGAAAGATCTTTGTAACCCACAGAGTAATGGAGGAAAGTATGTCCAATTTGCAATATGATAAATAAAATTAAATGCAAAAAACAGGTTAATAAAAATATGGCACCAATCAATTTAAAATAGCCAGACCAGTGGTGCTTGCACTAAAAGGGTGGGGTATAAATGTGAATAAATAAATAAAGTCCACTGCCAAAAACCAGGCAGAATATATGATATATATTAGAACATATAAGCAATATATTAGCTCTCCCAATTGTCACAGTAATATTTACTTAGCGATTAATCTAAACAAATTAATTAAACAACAATTCATATCTCCTGTAGGTATTTCACTGTAGCTGTTACTGAACACAACTCATTTTTAGCCCTAGAATAGTATTAGCTGCAGTAAATAGAAGAATGGTAGGAGATTCTAATATTGCCACTCTAAATATATACTGTACACTCCATAAAAACCTACATACACATTTGCTACTGTGTACTTTTAGTTAAGAAGGTGTAGTCTTATATCTGTACAAGAAATGGTAACCTAGCAGCTTCCAAATACAGTAATACACCGAATAACGATTGCATCGGAAAATGCTAGAATCGGATAACGATGCAAGTTCTTTGGAAAAAACTTGCATCGGATAACAATTCTTTAGCATTATCCAATTCAGTCATCTGGGGGGTGGGGTGGATTGGGTAGAACATCTACCCAATCCACCCCCACCCACAAGCGGGCATTTCCCCCGACCCTACTGGCTCGCAAGAATTCTTGCGAGCACAGTAGGGTCGGGGGAAATGCGTGCTCATGAGCGTCTTTCCTCCTGACCCTACCACGCTCGCAAGAATTTTTGCGAGCGCAGTAGGTTTGGGAGGAAGGGCGCTTGTGAGTACGCATTTTCCCCGACCCTACTGTGCTCGCATGAATTCTTGCGAGTGCAGTAGGGTGGGGGAAATGCGCACTCACAAGTGCACTTCCCTGACAGGCTTGGCTTTGGCTACAATCCTCCCCCTGCGCAGGGGGAGGATTGTCACCCAAGCCGAACTGAGCTGTGGCTAGGGATCGCCAGCCGCAACTCGGTTCGGCTTGGGTGACAATCCTCCCCCGCGCAGGAGGAGGATTGCCGCCAAAGCTGATCCTTACCCAGGTGGGCGATAGCATGCACAGGGGGAATTTCAGCCAAGGTACCTCTTTCCCGGGTGCACTATCACTATGGGGTCGTGCACCAAGGGGCTGGGCCCAGTTGGTGTGGTTGGAGAGTGAAAAATCCAGCCCTAGGCCGTGAATCAAAGGTTGGGGACCCAGTAGTGTAGGGCAGGTTTTAGTTGCCTGGGGCCGCAGGCCAAACTCACTGCCCCCCCAGGTTCCCCCCCCCCCGGTAGGAAAATACTACCTTTGGGCTTCACCGGGATCGGAGGCGGGGCGGCCATGCGCCTGGGACCCCGACATTGCTGACAAGGGCCAGGGTCTGGGTGGTGCAGCACGGGCCCAGCGGGGAGCCCACTGTCAGGGTCCCAGGCGCACAGCTGCCCCGCCTCCAAGCCCGGCAGTGGCAGCTCGTCTGCCTTCAGTGGCAGCAGCACCCAAGAAAGCAGGAAGCAAGGCTGGCGGTCACTGTGAAGCAGCACCGGCAATCACCATGGAGCAGGGCCCGTGGCCAGAGCAGCGCCAGCCAGGCATTGTATGTGTGTGGGGAGAGGTCCTTAGCCTGGCCGGTGCTTCTCCGGCTGCTGGGCTGCAACAACCACTGGCCTTGTCCTTCTGGGCGTTGCTGCCACCAAAGGCGGACGAACTGCCGCCGCTGCCAGGCTAGGAGGTGGGGTAGCCATGTGCCTGGGATGGTGGGCTCACCAGTGGGCCCACCCCGCCCCGCCCAAGACCCTCACCCGAGCTGTCGGGGTCCTAGGCATGCGGCTGCACCGCCTCCTACCCCGGTGGCATCAGTAGTGCCCAGGAAGGCGGGAAGTGAGGCCAGCGGTCATTGCAGCCCAGTAGCTGGAGCAGTGCCAGCCAGGCATTTTGGGGGGGGGTGGTCCTCTGCCTAGCTGGTGCTGGGCCACGGCGACCACCAGCCTCGCTTCCTGCCTTCCTGGGCATTGTTGCCGGGCTAGAAGGCAGGACGGCCGCGTGCCTAGGACCCCGACGGTGGGCTCTCCGCTGGCGTGGCGCTGCTCCAGCCCGGCAGGCGGTACAGAGGGGGCACCTGGGGAGGAGGGGGACGGAGGAGGGGGAGTGGTGCCCCATGGCCTCCCACACGCTGTCGGGCCCGTGCCCTCTGGGGTGGGCCCAGGGCGCTGGTGGTGGAAGAGGGTCCCAGTGCCTGTCCCAGCTGTCAGGAAGTCCCGGGCAGCAGCACCGGTGCCCCGCAAAGTGCCGTCCGGGGTGAGCCGCCCCCTCGCCCCCCTCTGTGGGGAACCCTGCTTTAGAAGACCAACATTAGAATACAGTACTTAACAGCAAATTTACCCTGCTTGAAATAAACTGTTTAAGGGGAGCTCCTAGTGGCCAAAAGCATGAGCAAAAAGAAGCTAGAAATGGAAATCTTCAGGGACTTCAATGACAGTAGATGTAATTTGTGTTTCTAACATTGGTTCTAGAATATGATCCCACCCATATCAGAAGGATAACTGAGACCCTTGTAGCAACATTTATGAGAATGTGTGCATGAACATATTTTTTCTTAAAGTAACACACAAATTATGATAATTAGACTGAGACTTTTTCTGTACTCACAACCACTACCCCACACAAACCAGTTTTACACTGTGCAGCTGCAAGTCTGCAACAGTGATGACATTGGTAGTACTGGCAAAAATTTCCTTTCATGATTTCAGGGAACACAATTTTGTTGCAGTGAATGAATCACATGTACCCCTGAAATCATCTTTAATCAGCAGCAATTTGCCTTTAATCAGTGGTGATTTGTCACTGATGATGATGTCATCTCCACTGCTTATATGAAACAGCTCAACAAAATTTCAGCCATTGACTATTAGTATATTTTTCCCAACCAATTTTCATTCTTCTTCTGAATCTAGACTGGCTTTCCATATATGTTCTGCATAGAAATTGAACATATAAGGGGATAAAATACATCTGATTATTTTATGATGACTATTTGGTCAACTGACTGTGCAACTGAACAACCACCACAAATTTGGTTATGGCCATTAATACAACCATCTGTCCAGTTGTCTGAAGTATGTATTTGTAATAAAAAGATTGTTGGCTTCGCAGAACTCTATGAGTCATTCTCTATAAATTTGTCTCCTGGGCAGAATTTTCCAACAACATTTTGTTCTGCTTTGTTCTTTCCTTTTGTATTCTAGTCACCTATCAGTATAAGCATTTATTTATTTATTTATTTATTTATTTGTTCGAATTTGATACCCCGCCCCACTCGGGAAGACCCGACTCTGGGGGGCTTACAAAATGTATTACCGTAATGGGTAATCTATAAACACACAACACCATAAAACATTAAAAATTCACGAGTTCATCAGAAGCAAAAATTTAAAACATTAAAAAGTTAAAACGTTAAAAACCGATAAAAACAAGTGATGACAGGTGTTGTTTTGATGACAACATGTGTTGTTTTGATGTGTGATCAGTTTCCTCTTGGATGTTTGCATAAAAGCTTTCAGTTTCTTCTTCTTCTGCATATGTAGTTGGAGCACAGGCTTGAATTATGGTTACACTGATTAATTAAACATAACATAATACAAATACCCAGCAAAGTAAGAAAACACACGAACACAAAAATAAATTATACAAACCTAATGGTGTCCAACTCCAATTGATCTTGTAAATGACAGTATAGCAAATAACATTAGAAAGCTATCAAAGCTTTCTGAAGTGTATAAAAACAACTTTAATAAAGATTTTTTTTAATTGCAATTTTTAAATGCAGTTTTAACTATTTACAGTCAGGGTCCACTGACAGTTCACTATCTCTGCTGTTCCCCAGATCTTCATATTCCCTTTAGTGCCACACAATTTGCTGCTGGCAGTGAGAGTACTTTGGCTGGGCATATTTTGGCTATGATCCCTTCTCATGCTTGTCCAATACCCAGCTCATGCTCCGGGCCTCCTGAGCTTCCACCCAATTGTCACTACCACTGTTCCCTTTCCCTCAATAGGAAGGTTAGTGGTGTAAATTTGGCTTGGTTGGGTGTTCTGCTCAACCCACTGGGGAGCTAGAGGTCCTGCAGTCCAGACCATCTGCAGGGGTGACAGGCCTCCTCCTCCTCTTGTGAGGTCTCCTCCGTACCAGGATATTTCTTATTTAAGCTAAGTGGAAACTAGTAGTATTACCTAACTGGGCTGTTGTATAGGTTTTTCCTCAAATGTTTATACACACCCATGTCATATTTTATTAATTAAAAAGTGACATGAAATTATTGGTTTAAAATGCAATCTGTGTAGCTGTGTTTGTAGTTTATATAGCTCGATAATAGCCTTGCTTGAAGGTCATCAGAAAGCTGTATGTTTATGCTTTCTGCAATTATTTTGATTAGGCTTTCCACCTATCATAGAGATAAGAGATGCATGGAAGAGAACAGTCAGTTAAACAAAAAGTATAATTTTCTAATTATTCTATAGTTTCTCTTTTGTATCTTACCCAGTGGTGGGATGTCAAAAATTTTACTACCCCACCGTGATGTCGTTACAGTGTGGGCGGAGCTAACATCATGATGTCATGACTTCATGGGTGGGGCCAAAGAAAAAAAATACAAAATAATAAAAATAGGGAGCTTCAGGCTATAGGGAGCTTCAGGCTAGCAGCTTCTCTTCCTCCTCCCCGTTTGGGAGGACAGCAAGGAGGCCGTGCATATGTGCCAAGCACTAGGCGTGCATGCACACCAAGTGCTTGGTGAAACCAGTGAAAAGGTAAGCCCCGAAGGTGGTTCCCCCCAAAAGCTGCTACAGGTTCTCTGGGACACTGGGAAAAGTTACTACCGGTTCTGGAGAACTGGTGAGAACCCATGAGTTAAAATGCATCCTTACGAGTTTACTCATGGTGCTGAAATGTTTATTATGTCTCGGTGGGAGGAGCAAACAGTGTTCAGTGAGAAGCTTGATGCTTCCTTATCTTGTTGAAACTTAGAAGCTATAACAGGTAACCAACAGGTAACCAATACAAATGCATTGATGAATTTGATAATTTACATTCATATGGTTTATTCTGTCATTTCTCTCTTTCACTAATATCAGCAATATAAGACAGACGTTCCGTAATTCCTCACGGCTAACGTAGAGTCCAGGGGTCTGCAAACTTGGCTCTCCAGGTGTTCTTGGACTTCAATTCCCAGAAGCCCAAGCCAGCACTCCTGCTGATCAAGGCTTCTGGGAAATGAAGTCCAAGAACAGCTGGAGAGCCAAGTTTACAGACCACTGACGTAGACCAAGACAGAACAATAAACTCAACGCATAGAGCGAGTGACTCAAAAGGCGCTCAGTTACTCTCGCCTTGCTTGTGACACGTGATCCCTGTCCTGCCTTCCTATTGGACGTCGTAACCCTCCGCCCACTAGATCTGTTACTAGTTTAACAGTTCCATAGTTTTTCTGTTTCGTTGTCTCTGCTTTACCCAAGATCCTCTTCGCACTCCCAGTTGGTTAATTCGTCATCCAGATAAACAAAGATTGGAAAAGGAAAGAGTGCTACTTTGCCCTGAACTTCCGGACTCACTGGTATTTCTCCCCCCCCCCCCGGAGGGGCGCCGTAGGCAACTCTTTAACCATAGAAGTCCCAGGAGAAAGCAAAGTGCCCGTCTAGCAAGCAAGAATAAAGAATGTGTGGCTCCCTCCCCCGTGTGTTACTTCTAAAGGAAGAACTTTTAAATAAAGTTTAAAAACACTAACCAGCGAAGCCCGTCCGGTGCACGGGGCTTTTATGGGGGTGAGCGCAATTTAAGGTAAAAGTAAAGGTAAAGGTTTCCCTTGCTCGAAAGCCAGTCGTATCCGACTCTAGGGGGTCAGTGCTCATCTCTGTTTCTAAGCCGAAGAGCCAGCGCTGTCTGCTTCTGCAGACGTTTCCATGGTCACGTGGCAGGGCATGACTAGACACCGGAGCGCATGGAACGCTGTTACCTTCCCACCAAAGTGGTCCCTATTTATCTACTTGCAATTTCTTGCTTTCGAACTGCTAGGTTGGCAGGAGGCAATTTAAGGAGACTCGTGTTTATTGCACCCTGAAGGTGTTAAACTCGGGGCACACAGGTAATGTGCGGTACAGTATTCTGAATGCACTCACAACGGGGGCGACTAATGAACGCTGGCGGAAAAGGAGGAAAGCGCTCAACTTAAGCCTGCCTTCTCAGCACCAGGTAACAAGACTAAACCGAGGCTGTCGTACTTCGGGCATAGTGTAATAATGCAAGATTCTCTGGGGAAGAAAACAACGCTGGTTAAGGTGGAATGTAGCACACACACACACCGTTTGCAATAGAACAGCTGGACTGGAATTGGAATTGCCAATTTTTCTTTTTAAACATGCAAAACCCGAATTAAAATCATTTTATTGGTTCCCATGAATGAATTTAATTAAAGAGATGGGAATACCGGAACACCTTATATGCCTCATGAGAAATCTGTGCAAGAGTCAAGAGGCAACAGTTAGGACAGAATATGGAATGATGGAGTGGTTTGGAATAGGAAAAGGAGTAAGACAAGGCTGCATTTTGTCACCCTGCTTATTCAACTTATACACAGAACACATAATGCGCAATGCAGGGATGGAGGAATCACAATTTGGGATCAAAATTGCTGGAAAAAACATCAACAATTTGAGATATGCAGATGATACCACTCTAATGGCTGAAAGTGAGGAGGACCTAAAGAAGCTCCTGATTAGGTTGAAAGAAGAAAGTGAAAAAGCTGGCTTGAGACTCAATATAAAGAAAACAAAGATCATGGCAACGGGCCCTATCAGTCCCTGGAAAATAGATGGGGAAGAAGTAGAAGCAGTGACAGACTTTACTTTCTTGGGATCAAAATTCACTGCAGATGGTGATTGCAGCCATGAAATAAAAAGGCAACTGATCCTTGGGAGGCAAGCGATGAGAAACCTGGGGAGCATAGTGAAAAGTAGAGACATCACATTGAAAACAAAAATTCATCTAGTCAAAGCAATGGTATTCCCTGTGGCAATGTATGGTTGTGAGAGCTGGACCATTAGGAAAGCTGAGCGCAGAAGAACAGACGCCTTTGAGATGTGGTGTTGGAGGAGAGTTTTGAGAGTCCCATGGACAGCGAGGAGAACAAATAGGTCGATCCTAAAAGAAATCAACCCTGACTGTTCCTTAGAAGGCCAAATAGTAAAGATGAAGCTCAAGTACTTTGGACATCAAATGAGAAGAGAGGATTCACTTGAGAAAGCCTTAATGCTTGGAAGGGTCGAGGGCAAAAGAAGAAGGGGACGGCCCAAGATGAGATGGCTAGATGGTATTGTGGAGATAAAGGGCACAGAGCTGAGTGAGTTGAGGGGGATGGTGGAGGACAGGAGTGCCTGGAGGACAGTGGTCCATGGGGTCGCAGAGGGTCGGAATCGACTGTGTGACTGAACAACAAAAATGAATGAAAAATGACTTGGACTCTTCGGGTCCCCAAACATAACTACTTCAGCATCCTCGAATTCTCGTATTTAACACTGGGTTTCCTTATATTTGAACCCGGAATCGTCCCCTCCTGGTGCGGTAACGCCGTTCTCTTTTTCATCCATCTGCTTGTCAGCGCCACCTTTGCCTTCGGCGGGATTTGCTCCGGGTTAAGAGTTCACCAGGCCGGGCCACAAGGGGGCGCCACCCGACGGCTCTAACCGGATGGCCCCTTTGAGCCACGCCAGCCAGCCAGTCACTGTGTCCCTCTCCCCACCCCTCATTCAAAAAGGGCGGCGGCGGAGGCCAATCCCGGCCAGGCAGAGCCGCTTTCGTCTTGTAACTGACGTGCCGGGCAGCCAATGAGGGAGAAGTAGGCCTGGCGAGGGTGGGCGTGTGCGGCGACAGAATCGGCTGGTGATGGCGGAAAGAGGAGGAGGAGGCGGCGGCGGTAGTAGCGGCGGCTCTACAGGCGGCGGACCTGGAGGGGGCGAAGGGGACGCTGGGGCGGCCGAGCGCTACAATAATGAGATGAGGTAAGGCAGGGGCGCGGCTCCCCTCTTTCGTCAAAGTGGCGCGGGCGGAAGGAGCTGGGGGAGCACGAGGCCTTTTGTGGAGGACGCGCGGGCGCACGCAGACACACGTACGCGCGCGCACTCACGCACGCACGCACGCACGCGGAAGGCGCGCGCGCCGTCCCGCTCGAACGTTGGCGCTCCGACCGTTCCCCCCCCCCTTCCCCTCTCTCCGCGCGCGAGGCGGAAGCGGCCGTTCATTCCCCCTTCCCCTCCTCCCCCCCCTCTTTCTCTCTCTCACACACACAAACACCGAGCCTCCTTCCTGCCCTGGTGAGAGACCTTTCCTCCCCCCCCCCTCGGGTGCGTCACTTCTGTGGAGCTCCGTCTTATTTAATTTTCCCTTTTGTAATTTTTTTTTTAAAAAATGTTCTTTTTAATTTTTATTCTTATTTCCCCTAAGGATTTTTTTTAAATGTTTCCCTCTCTTCGTGTTTTGAGTGTGGAGGGTTTTTGGGTGAAGGTGGCTCCCGTTTCCCTCTGAGGGGGTGGGGTGGGTGTCTCCGTGGGGGGGGGGGTCTCAGGCTTCGTCCCCTTAGCTGCCTCACCGTGGGTTGCTCACTTATAGCAAGGAGGAGAGAAGCAAAGCAATCGCACTCCTATACCACCCCATAGCGCTTAGTGTACTCTCTGGGCGGTTCATAAGTTGATTTGCATTTTGCCCCCCACCCTGCTGGGTACTCATTTTAACGACCTCGGAAGGATGGAAGGCTAAGAAGTCAACCTTGAGTCCTGGTCAGAATCGAACTTCCAACCTTTAGGCTACAGGGCAGCAGTTTAGCAAAGCAGAGCAATCACACTTATATACCGCCCCATAGCACTTAGTGTACACTCTGGGCGGTTCATAAGTTGATTAGCATTTTGCCCCCACCATGCTGGGTACTCATTTTAACGACCATGGAAGGCTAAGTCAACCTTGGGTCCTGGTCAGAATTGAACTTCCAACCTTTAGGTTACAGGACTGCAGTTTAGCAAAGCAAAGCAATCACACTTATATACCGCCCCATAGCGCTTACTGTACTCTCTGGGCGGTTCATAAGTTGATTAGCATTTTGCCCCCACCATGCTGGGTACTCATTTTAACGACCATGGAAGGCTAAGTCAACCTTGGGTCCTGGTCAGAATCGAACTTCCAACCTTTAGGTTACAGGACTGCAGTTTAGCAAAGCAAAGCAATCACACTTATATACTGCCCCATAGCACTTACTGTACTCTCTGGGCGGTTCATAAGTTGATTAGCATTTTGCCCCCACCCTGCTGGGTACTCATTTTAACGACCTCGGAAGGATGGAAGGCTAAGTCAACCTCGAGTCCTGGTCAGAATCGAACTTCCAACCTTTAGGTTACAGGACAGCAGTTTAGCAAAGCAAAGCAATCACACTCCTATACCACCCCATGGTGCTTACTGTACTCTCTGGGCGGTTCATAAGTTGATGAGCATTTTGCCCCCACCCTGCTGGGTACTCATTTTAACGACCTCGGAAGGATGGAAGGCTAAGTCAACCTTGAGTCCTGGTCAGAATCGAACTTCCAACCTTTAGGTTACAGGACAGCAGTTTAGCAAAGCAAAGCAATCACACTTATATAGCGCTTAGTGTACACTGGGCGGTTGACAAGTGTACACTCTGGGCGGTTCACAAGTTAATTAGCATTTTACCACCACCCATGCTGGGTGCTCATCTTACCGACCTTGGAAAGATGAAAGGCTAAGTCAACTTTGAGCCTTGGTCAGGATTGAACTTCCAACCTTTTGATTGCAGGACAGCAGTTTACCCACTATGCCATCAGGGCTCCGACACAATGTCCCAACTTCCACCTCGAAAAGAGGATTAGAAGAAACCAGGTTGAGAGCTTGGTGCAGCCCACAGTGGGTGCCAAATTTCCACAACTTGGTGCCCTTCAGATCAAAGTTGGAAGACAACTCCCATTATCCTCAGCCTCTGTAGGGCTGGTCTCATGATGGAAGGGTAGGCCAGAACATATGGAGGGTGACATGTTTAAAGAAGACTAGGTGAGCCTGAGCCAGTTTCTCCAGAGTACTGTATTGCCAAAAAGTATGTCAGGGTGACTTGGGTAGAAAACAAAACCGACTCCTAATTTAAGAAAACATTTTGTTGGTTTTTGCTTTTTTAAAAAAAAAAACACCTCCCAAACTAAGCGAGGCATGTTAAAATGTTATGCATGAAAGTAAGGAAAAGAGTTACTGTATGTGTACGAAATACAGTAAAACCTCATGTAACGCTAAAACCTGGTTCCACAAGTCTTCGTGTTATATGATTTTTCGTGTTATCTGATCCTCTATGGGATCCATAGAGATACATTGTAACCACACAGGCTTTCGCGGTTGTTATCTGAAGCATCCCATAGGATCTTAATGTTATCTGATGCAATTCTTCCCCCCAGATTCCTTGATGTTATGCGATTTTCGTGTTATTCGATACTAATGTTATATGAGGTATTACTGTACTGTGAAAGTGACACATAGGCAATATGAGTGAATGTTACTTTATGGTAGAGTTCATAAAGTAAAAAGTATCCAATTGTTAGCAAGTGTAGATGCAAAATGAAATGTGTGGGATTATTCTGCAGGGTAACCTACAATATTTCAGAGTGATCCTGAGGAGAAAAAAAAAACTCTACACAAAATAACCATACTTATAATTTTATTTTCACATGAAATACTGTTCACTGCCATGCCATGGCACAGAGTAATGGAAAGCAGGATTTTATACTTCTCAGTTTGCACTTCCATGGTAGCACTACAATCATGGAACTAAAAGATTGGTTCAAAGATTTTGTACCAGATGCTGGAAAAGTCTCATGCAATATCATAGGGTTGGTGAAAAGCACTCCCACATTATTTAGAGCCTATTAGAAAGTAATTGGCCTAAATTCTATTCCTAATCCCATCTAAAGTAGATTTACTGAATTAACTGTTGAATGATGAATCAACATTCAATACAAACCTCATTTGTTTTGTGGGTCTGTTTCGTTTGGGATATTTAGTAGTATCCTAGCTTTAGTGTTACAGTAGCAGGATCTGTGCACTTGCTCATTCCTGAGTGCAATATTTATTATATGTGACTGACACCATCCTTTTTGCAGTAGTTATGACCAACAAACAAAGTCAGACTTGGCAGTTCACATAAATGGATATTTCTGTTATCCAAAGTCTTGTTCTAGCAATAGAGACACATACCAGTCTAGAAGCCCTTAATCTAAGCTTCTTCCTACTCTTTTATTTTTGTGGTAGACATTTAGTGAAGCAAAACCTAGTGTATATAGGAAGAGAGTAGAGTACAGAAAGACTTGTACTACATCAACACATTCTTTAGCCCAGGCATTCTCAAACTGCGACCAGCAGCACCATTTCATGTGGCCTCCAACTGCCTCCACCACACCAGGAAGTGCCATGTGGTGGAGGAAGGGCAAAATGGCTGTCCAGCCTCAGAAGTTGTCTGAGGGAGTGTGGCCTGGCCCCTGGCTTAAAAAGGTTGAGAACTCCAGCTTTAGCACTTGAAGCTGGGAAGCATAATATAAATTGAGCTCAATTAACTTTTCCTTAGAAAATAACAAAATATAAAAGTTATTGAATCTCTGTAATTTGCCCTTCCCAGTGCAGAGTTCAACATGTTCTCTTAGCATATTATTTCAAAACAAATAAAATGGAAGAAATAGGCAGATTTGACTTAAATTTCACAGTACTGTATTAGACAAGATAGTAAAGGTATTCCTTGCTCAATCCAAACAAATCCAATCCTTGTGTAGATATTGGTTAACACAGTACAGTAATACCTCAGATAACGTTTATCTCGGATAACGCTAAAACCGCATAACATTAAGTAATCT
Source organism: Furcifer pardalis (assembly GCA_030440675.1). Lineage (NCBI taxonomy): Eukaryota > Metazoa > Chordata > Lepidosauria > Squamata > Chamaeleonidae > Furcifer > Furcifer pardalis. The sequence continues at coordinate 81,493,620 of CP126893.1, read as the reverse complement.
GGGGAGGAGAATTGGATCGAATAATGTTAAGGTCCTATGGAATGTATCGGATAACAACCGCTAAAGCCTGTGCGGTTACAATGTATCTCTATGGAGCCTTAACGTTAACCGATACATCCCATAGGATTTTAACATGCATCAGATAACACTAAAAATCGGATAACACCAAGACTTGTGGAACCAAGTCTTAGCGTTATCCGAGGTATTACTGAATTGGAATTTTCATACAATTTGTATTTACAGTATTGCTTCTTGGTGATAGCAGATAGACATGCATATTGCAAAATGGCTAGGAAACATTTTTTATTTTAAAATTGTATTTGTAGCAGTTCGAAAGCAAGAAATTGCAAGTAGATAAATAGGGACCACTTTGGTGGGAAGGTAACAGCGTTCCATGCGTTCCGGTGTCTAGTCATGCCTGCCACATGACCATGGAAACATCTGCAGAAGCAGACAGCGCTGGCTCTTCGGCTTAGAAACAGAGATGAGCACTGACCCCTAGAGTCGGATACGACTGGCTTTCGAGCAAGGGAAACCTTTACCTTTACTTAAAAATACAAACTCCTCAAAGCAGAGAGTAAACAAATCAACAAAAAAGACAAAAAATGTTGTGGCACCTTAAAGACTAACTCCTTTATTTAATTGTGAGCTTTCGTGGATCACATCTACTTCTTCAGACCTACAAATGCTGTGAATGTTTTCTACGTTAGGAAACATTGAATCCACAAATATTAGTTAAGAGAGAACTGTGGGCGTCTGCTTTGGAAAATTATTTTGTCCCTTGCATATCTTGTGAGTGAATGCATGCATGTACTGTATATTATACAATTAGTTATACTTGTGTATGGTGGTTTTAAAAAAATACGTGGAAGTTTGAATGAAATGCTTGCATGTCTGAACTCTTCATCCCTGGTAATAGGTATGTATTACACTCATACATTTGCCAATAATAAAGTAACCTCGTGTGACCCTAGAATATTTCACTTAACAGAGGCACTATAGTCATGAGAATACAATATTATAATTCCTGTGTACAGCCATAGAATTCTGAAACACTTTAGTGTTGTATGACTGTTGAATTATGTGTCTGTTGTCATTCGCCACCTTATAACCTTTGTTTTTTTCAATTTTGAGTCATCATGCCAACATTGGTATTGCACTGGCACTAAATGGTGGGCAAAATTGTTTTCCTGAGAGCATCAGAAGAACATTTGTTGGTTACAAAGGTGAATGTTTTTTCTATATATATTTTCTAAGCTACTTTGAAGGGCTGGGAAGCACAGGGGGTTTAGCTTACATGTTGTTTTAGGTTTCCAGAGTAAAAATGTGTTGCAGTTGTGTCATAGATACATGATCACATTATGACACTGTGTGCTTGCTGTTCTTTATCAATTAGGAAGTGATTTAATGTCATGGAGATATATAGGAAAGAGATGAGTATAGGGTCCTGGGTCAAAAGTGTTTTGTAGTCAAGTCTTCGGGAGGGAAGCTTGCACAGTACATTTGCTATATAGTTATTCCCAGTCTAAATATTGTTTTCTTGTACAGTGGTTGAAATCTTGTTCTGTTGAGTTATGCTGCTTAAGGCTAATGATGCTATCATCCATGATAATTTTTTGAAATTGTTTGCCCCTTGAAGGTTCCAGTGGACTTCTATTTCATCACAGGAAAGCCATTGGTGGGTTCCATAATCTTTGGGATGCGGGGAGGTGAAATTGAAACTGTTTTATATCCAAAAGTTGCCATATTTGATGAAGCCATTAGCCTTACATGGTGTAGCTGCATGAACAGGATTACAGTTTTTGAAATTTTAAGGACAGTGCCTTCCAAAACAAAAATATTGGAATGCCAATGTTGTCTGTGAGAACATCTACCACAATATACTGATGCACCTATCATGCTAATATTTCTTTCTTCAACAAATTTGAAGAAAACTTTCTTTTTGGTTTTGTTCACAGGATGGCTCAACAACAGGCACTGAGATTTCGTGGTCCAGCTCCTCCACCAAACACTGTCATGAGAGGGCCACCACCTCTTATGCGTCCACCTCCACCTTTTGGTATGATGAGAGGCCCACCACCACCACCGCGGCCTCCTTTTGGACGTCCCCCATTTGATCCAAATATGCCACCAATGCCGCCTCCTGGGGGAATTCCTCCACCTATGGGACCACCGCATCTACAGGTAAAAATGTGCATGGATCTGTTTTTCAGAGAGTACTCCTTTTTTTTTTTTAAATAGATTGCTTTTCATAGGCAAAATATGTAGCCATATCTGCTAGTAGCAGCTTGTTCAAAAGTAAATATACAATGCTTGTTCCTAACATCAGATATTAAAAGGGACTGAAAACAATGAATTGGCCATGTTGGCAGTTTCACGTCTGGCCTAGATACGGAAGATTAACTTCTTTACCAGTTTCTTTTACTGTCTTCACTTTTAGTTCCTTATTTTTCCATATTTAACTGGATTGTTATCTTATTCTTGATTTTTCTTATATAGAGAGGTGTGATACAGAAACATCTACCCATGTTTCATTTATTTATATTACCTATTCGTCCCGTTTGTAGGCCATCTTTCTCACAATGAAGAGACTCAAGGCAGCTTACAGATTAAAACAAAAATCAGAGTCACAATAAAATATATACTAAAAACAATTAAACTAATAGTAATTAAAATATGTTTAATGGTTTTCGTGACAAACCGCTTCATTGCTATTGTTTCCTCGGATATTTTGGTCTTAGTTGAAATTCTTTTTTCAACGTTTATGTGAAACCTTTTGAAAGATTTCTAGTGTTTCATTTCCATCACAAATATAATACTATATTGTTGTCTGATTCCCTGAATGTTTAGAATATTTGTAAATATTTTGCAATGTCTATGACTTTGGCTCATTGGAATTATTCACCAGCAAATGTTTCATTTATGAAAGTTACTGTACTGTAGTGATATTTTTACTATGTTGAAATAATTATCTTATAACAAGCTTTTTAAAACTGCAGGAAGTATTAAAATGGTTTTTGAATACCTTATCTGGAAGGACTTGAGAGGCTCTACTACATTATATGGGCAATAGTCAAAGACTTCTTCATTTCTCAAGCTCTTCTTTATTCTGTTGTGCTTATGTTAACGTGAAATTAACATTCTTTAAATTTCTTGACATTACTGAATTTTATTGAAACTTTGTTTCATGGGTAGGACCCCTTTTTTTTTCTTATCACAAGGATCCTGTGTCTCCTCCCCTTCAGTCTGCAATGACCATGTTTTTGTTCTTCAAATATAAATTTTTAAGAGAAACGTGAGGAGAATGTTTCAAATTCCAGTTTTTCCCTTAATTATGTGCAAGGTTTTTTAAAAAAGTTACAGAGTTTATGCAGATTGCTATGAAAATATTAGGAAAATGTGTATTCATTAATCGTTTTTATTGTTGTAAAAACAGAGACCACCTTTCATGCCTCCTCCCATGGGTAACATGCCACCACCTCCTGGTATGATGTTTCCTCCAGGGATGCCACCTGTCTCTGCTCCTGGAACACCATCAATGCCACCTACTGAAGAGATATGGGTAGAGAATAAAACTCCAGATGGAAAGGTAAGGTTAATCTCTAGTAAGAGAAACTATATTCTGTTACATATGTCGGAGGTATTTATTGTATTATGAGAGTAGTATTACACAATATGTAGGAGCTATCGAAGATGCATTACACTAGTACCTCAGATAATGATGAGATTTGGTTCCACAAGTCTCATCGTTATCCGGTTTTTAATGTTGTGTGATGCATTGATCGCACAACGTTAAAAAAAAGCCTGTGTGTGTGTGGAATCCGTCTGCCTCTTTGGAAAGGCAGTGGGGATTCCATGCGTGCAGAGAGACAGGCGGATGCACAGTGTGCGATTGGCGCTTGGGTTGGGGGTTGAACTAGGGCACGCGCCCGTTCAACCCCCAACCCAAGCGCCGATCACGCGTTGCGATTGCAGTGCCAGGTAGGTTGGGAGACATCAGAAACAACACTGCTCAGGTCCCCCGACCTCCCCAGAGGTGGCGGGGCAGTGGAGAGCCCGAAATGGAAAAAAAACTCGGTCGGGAGTCCCCCATCAACTTCCCAGCCACCTTGCCCCTGCTCCCGCATATTGCCGCCACTACGAACGATTACCTCAGATAACGCTAACAAATCATTTTCCGATGCAAAATTTTTTTACAAAATTTTGCATCCGATTTAGTGTTATCTGATGTAATCATTATCCAAGGTATTACTTTATATGAATATGTGGTTATTTAAGTGATAAAGTTAAAGGGTTTGGGTAATATGAAGTTTCCTAAGAACACTAAAAAAAACGAGTTGCTGTTTTAGTTGTAAATTTAGAACATGAACTGAAAAAGAGAATTATTTATGTTAAAATTGTTGTTTCTGCCCCCACCCCAGGTTTATTACTACAACGCCCGTACACGTGAGTCAGCATGGACCAAACCTGATGGAGTAAAAGTTATTCAGCAGTCTGAACTGACTCCTATTCTGGCAGCCCAGGCTCAGGCCCAAGCTCAGGCACAGGCACAGGCTCAGGCACAGGCACAGGCACAGGCACAGGCTCAAGCCCAAGGTGTGGGTGCCTCCACACCTACTACTAGTAGTCCTGCATCTGTAGTTTCTCCATCTACATCATCAAGTAGTCAGTCATCTACTACATCTACAGCTACTACTACAGCAACATCTGGTTCTCAGACAGTTTCCAGTAAGTAAATTTTGCAAGATGTGAGAATGAAAATGTTTTAAGTTCTGAGAATCTCTTAAAAAAATAATAATAATTAATGGGTTGCTTTTTCCATTTCTGTTAGTAACACACCTCAGCTCTTTTTTCTCTTCACTCAATCTCTTTGGCATATAGATGAATATATGAAAGACAAAGAGCCTGGTTCACGTGTGTAAAGTGGCTCTCTGTTGGATATCTCTTGTTAAATCTGTTATTTTTTTAGAGATATTTCAAGCACAGATATTTGTATACAGGTGATTCAGAAAACTGTAGGACTGCCAGATATTCTGCTAATCTCTATGCATATATAAAGGCACTTTGGGAGAGCAGATGGTTCACATGCGCAGTCTGTTGTGAATACCTCATTTTTGTAGAGACTGTCTACAATGAAGGAGTCAGTTAAGCAAAGTTAAACCATGAACAAATTTTGTAAAAAAAATTGTAAACCAAAATGTCCCATTGCATTAATAAACATACTTTTAAAAGAAAGAGTAAGGAGTTACTTTAGGATGTTTATACAGTAATACCTCATATAACATTAGTATCGAATAACACGAAAATCGCATAACATTAAGGAATCTGGGGGGAAGAATTGCATCGGATAACATTAAGATCCTATGGGATGCTTCAGATAACAACCGCTAAAGCCTGTGTGGTTACAATGTATCTCTATGGCTCCCATAGGATTTTAACATGCATCGGATAACATTAAAATCATATAACATCAAGACTTGTGGAACCAGGTTTTAGTGTTATATGAGGTTTGACTGTATACGGTACTTCTTATCAATAGGAAGGTAAGTGATTTTATAGTTTTCGCATTTGCTAATCAAAACTACTGATACTGTGAACATACAGTATATCACTAAAGGGAAAGAAAAAAATTGCTTGCCTACTTACCTGTAAGAATCTTCTTCAACAACTTTAAGAAGAACTATACCTTCTTGGTGCATATGCTGTTAATTTATTTATTACATTTTTGTGTACAGAATGTTTCATAGTTCTATAAAATTGTCCCTATCTGTTGGATTTGCCTTCCGTGGAAAAGACTTCATGGGACCTAGTTATCCAAATGGCTATTAGTGAAGTAATGTGATTCCCGTTTTGTTTTTACTAGTTCCAATTTAGATAGATTACAAAATAAATGGAAAGCATCTCTAAAGTCCTGTTGTTTTCTATATGTTTAACATGTATTGCTCCTGAAATGCATTTTTCTGTTTGTATCTCACTTCCTTCTTCTGAGTTTGATGACTTTGTAGTACAGTAAAACCTCATATAACACTAAAACCTGGTTCCACAAGTCTTGGTGTTATATGATTTTTAGTGTTATCTGATGCATGTTAAAATCCTATGGGATCCATAGAGATACATTGTAACCACACAGGCTTTAGCGGTTGTTATCTGAAGCATCCCATAGGATCTTAATGTTATCTGATGCAATTCTTCCCCCCAGATTCCTTAATGTTATGCGATTTTAGTGTTATTCGATACTAATGTTATATGAGGTATTACTGTACTTCATGTTCATAGCAAGAAAATAATACAGTTGTACCTCGCTTAAAGAGCATAATGCGTTCCACAGGACTGCTCTTTAAACAAGTTTGCTCTTTAAGCGAAACACCATTGTAAATGACCAATGGGGGGGGGGGATTGTGAACCCCAATTTATTTGTTAAGCGAGTTTTTGGTTGGTTTTATTTGTTAAGCCAAGTGAACATTCAGAGAAAATTGTGCTCTTTAAGCCAATTGCTCTTTAAGCGAGATGCTCTTTATGCAAGGTTTGACTGTACTTTAAGGCAGTAGAATCTGTAGTTTTATAGCTTCTGTTTCTACAGTATGATTACCATTGCCAGATTCTCTGTAGGCCCATGGTTCTCAATGTGGGGCAATTTAATTTTTAAGGGGGGCAATTTGAGGATGAATTATTGAATAATAAGAATTATATGTCACCTGAGGGGGGGGGGGATCAGGATTTTAGAGACGCTTAGTTGGGGCATGGCCAAAAAAAAAAAAAAGGTTGGGAACCAGTGGTGTAGGCAATCTGATTTGTCCTAGTTAGAGGGATGGGAATTATAACCATATTCATAAGGTGGTTTGTATGTTAAGATTTCAGATCTGTTATTAGTTGCTATTAGATAATAAAATTGTACAATGTAATCCTTAAATGAACAATGTGATTGTCTTCCTGGTTTACGCAGCAAGCTCTTTTTTGTATAAAGAGCATGTTTTTTCATTTTTCCCTTGAGTGTTAGCTTTGCAAAAGAGTAGTCTTAAAAAATAACAGGGAGCTGTGCAGTAGGAATTTTTAATATGTGTGGTTAGCTAGAATCGTTTTGTTTATTTGATGTAAGTGCAGTAACACTGGCTGCAGTGATTTAGGTATCTCTGTGGAGCCTGTGGTTGGGAGTGCAATTACCCACTGTGCGTCAAAGGAGAAGAGCCAGCCTGTAAGGCCTTGGGCAGGCTGTAAACAACTTCCAGAGGTCCAGGGACTATGCATATTATGGCACACAGGGTAGTGTTGCAATGGTTTTGGCTTCCTCTGACTTTTTTAATAGTGAGGAGCCATTAAAAAAACTAGAGAAAACCAGGAGGCACTTTGGTTTTCAAAAAGATCCTAACAATAGTTAAACATTCACCTGTAGCCCCTACAAAGCACTTGTAAGGATTCAAGTGTATGTTAGGGTTCTCTGCGTTCCATTTAGCCTGCTGTTGTTCAGTCACACAGTCAATTCCGACCCTTTGCGGCCCTATGGACCATTGCCCACCAGGCACCTCTATCTTCCACCATCCTCCTCAGCTCCCCCCCCCCCCAGCTTTGTGCCCATTGCATCTACAGTACCATCCAGCCATCTGATTTTTGGCCGCCCCCTTCTTCTTTTGCCCTCCACCTTTCCCATCATCAAGGCTTTCTCAAGTGAATCCTCTCCTTTGGTGTCCAAAGGACTTTAGCTTCATCTTTACTATTTGACCTTCTAAGGAGCAGTCAGGGTTGATTTCTTCTAGGATTGACCTATTTGTTCTCCTCGCTATCCAGGGTACTCTCAAAACACTCCTCCAACATCACATTTCAAAGGCATCTATTGTTCTGCACTCAGCTTTCCTTATGGTCCAGCTCTCACAACCATACATTGCCACCGGAAATACCATTTCTTTGACGATGGAAATTTTTGTTTGTAAGGTGGTGTCTCTACTTTTAACTATGTTCTCCAGGTTTCTCATCGCTTGTCTCCCAAGCATCAGTCGGCTTTTTATTTCATAGCTGCAATCACCATCTGCAGTGATCTTGGATCCTAAGAAAGTAAAATCTATCACTGCTTCTACTTCTTCCCCATCTATTTTCCAGGGCCTGATAGGGCCTGTTGCCATTATCTTGGTTTTCTTGATGTTGAGTCTCAAGCCAACTTTTGTACTCTCTTCTTTCAACCTAAGCAGCAGCTTCTTTAGGTCTTCCTCACTTTCTGCCATTAGGGTAGTATCATCTGTGTATCTCAAGTTATTGATGTTTCTCCCAGCAATTTTGCTCCCAACTTGTGATTCGTCCAACCCTGCATTGTGCATTATGTGCTCTGTGTATAAGTTGAATAAGCAGGGTGACAAAATGCAGCCTTGTCTTACTCCTTTTCCTATTCCAAATCACTCTGTCATTCCATATTCTGTCCTAACTGTTGCTTCTTTATTCATGTACAGGTTTCTCATGAGGCATATAAGGTGTTCTGGTATTCCCATCTCTTTAATTACTTGACACATTTTGTTGTGGTCCACACAGTCAAAGGCCTTAGTGTAGTCAATTAAAAAGAAGTAGACTTGTTTCTGATATTCCTTTTTTTTCTCTATGATCCAACGTATGTTGGCAATGTGGTCTCTAGTCCCCCTGCCTCTTCTGAACCCCACCTGCACTTCTGGTAATTCTCTCTCCATGTTCTGCTGCAGTCTATCCTGTATTATCTTGAGCATCACCTTGCTAGCATGTGGGATGAGCACAATTGTTCGATAATTTGAACATTCTTTGGCATTTCCCTTTTTGGAAATTGGAACGTATACTGATCGTTTCCAATCTTGTAGCCATTGTTGTGTTTTCCAAATCTGCTGGCATATAGAATGCAATAATTTGATTCCATCATCTTTTAGGGCTTTGAAAAATTCAGCTGGGATACCATCATCTTTACTGGATTTGTTGTTTGCAGTGCTTTTTAGGGCCTTTCTGACTTCACTCTCTAGAGGATGTCTGGCTCATGGTCAGTGTTCTCATCATTGTGATTATCAGGGGTGTTGAGGCCCTTTTTGTAGAGTTCCTCTGTGTACTCTTGGCATCTTTCCTTAATCTCTTCTGCATCAGCTAACTCCTTGCCGTTTTTGTCCCTTATCGTGGTCATTTTTGCTTTAAACGTTCCCTTGATTCCCCCAATTTTTTTTGAAAAAATCTCTAGTCCTATCCCTTATGTTGTTTTCCTCGTATTTCTTTGCATTGTTCCATTTAAGTAGGTTTCCTTATCTTTCCTTCATTTTCTTTGAAATTCTGCTGCCTATGCTTCACCAATATTTGGCCTTAAAGATTAACAAGGCTTGCTCCATATTAAGCTTTTGTGACTTTAGCCCTCTTCATCAGAAACATGAAGTGTAATCTCAGTAGATAGATAAATGGTTTGTTTCCCTAAAATGAAAGGCCATTTTGTCAAGTTATACTACTTTCAGTATAATGTCCAAGGTGTTTGCAGAGTACTGTCATGTTGTTCTTTAATGTGGTAATATTTTTAATTGTTTTTGTGACAGATTCTTGATTTCTTTAGTTGTATTTACTTTTAACTGTGTAATTGGCTCTCTCAATTCTCCTTATTTTATATAGTACTCTAAAATTTCTGTTAATTAAAGGGTAACCTCTGAATATTTTCTTATGGAACTGGAAAGTTTAACATTTCTAGTTGCATTGAAAATACAGTGGTACTTTCTATTCAACATTTTCGGTGTGTTTAATTATATCTTCTTTCTAACACTTTTTATGCAAAGAAATTATTCTTTCTTTCACTAATTTTTTTTAAAACTAATTTTTCTATTAAATCTGGGCTTAACTAATTTTTTAATTAGCGGGAAATGGTGGGGGTTTTTAGGGAGCACGTCCGGGGATGAAAGTGGAGAATGGGAGGTGGTCTTAGATACAGATGGTTAAGTCACTAAAACTAATAACGTGGAATGTGAAGGGAACAGGGAACACCTTGAAGAGAAAGCGCTTGCAAATGTCGCTCAATAAAGCCAGGGCTGATGTTATTTTTTTGCAAAAGACCCATCAAAAATCAGCGGACGCAAATAATTTGGCGGTGAGGGGAATGGAAATATATGAAAAGGCATATGGGACATCTAAAGCCAGGGGAGTTGCAACTCTGATCTCGGAGAAATTGGGCTTTACTGTGAGCAAAACCATTGCTGACCCAGAAGGAAGATATCTGATAATTAAAGGGAAAATTGAGGAAGAAGAAATAACGCTGGCTAACATTTATGCTCCAAATGACAAACAGGAAGATTTCTTAGATAAAATGGGAAAATTTTTGAACAAGGAGGGAGCTAAGAGCATGGTCATAGGTGGAGAATTTAATATGCTGAGTTCAGACATTGATAGTACAAGTGTGAAAAAGAGAAGTAGAAAATACATATTAGATGAGTGGAGGAAAACACTGGGGATAAAGGATGTTTGGAGAGAGCTTAAGGCTCAGGAGAGAGAATATACCTATTATTCCCATGTGCATGACATGTATTCAAGAATAGACTATATCTTTGTCACAGAAGAGCTGGTTAAAACAATAGAAGATATAAAGATTGGGACATTCAGGGAATCTGACCATGCAAAGATAACGGTAGATATAAATTTAAAAGAGATGGAAAGAGGAGGGTATATTTGGAGATATAATGCAAAGCTGTATAAAGAGGAAGTAACGAGAAAGCAAATAATGGAGAAATGGGAGGAAAGTTGGAAATGGAATGAAAATAGTGAGGTCAGCCGGGGAGGAGTATGGGATACAATGAAGGCAATCTTCAGGGGCGAATCAATAAAATTAAACAGTATCAGAAATAGACAAATCAGAAACAGGAATCAAGATTTGGAAAAGCAGCTGAAACATCTTCACTCTGAATATGCTAAAAAGAAAGACCAGAAAGTTTTTCAAGAGATACAAAAAATTAAAAAGGAATTGGATGGTAAAGATATTGATAAAGTAAAGAAAGACTTGATCTTTCTTAAAAGGGAATATTTTGAATATGGCAATAAAAACTGTAAACTATTGGCTAAAGCAGCAAGGGATAAAAAAATAAAGGACAGGTAGGAGTATTGATAGATAAAGATGGGAAAAGATGCAATAAAAGAAAAGAAAAAGCATTATTAATAGAAAATTTTTACAAAAATTTGTATTCAAAAAAGGAGGTAAATTTGGGTAAAATGCGTGAATATTTTGAAAGACAGCAAATAAAAAAGATAACAGGAACATAGGAACAAAATGGAGGAGGAAATATCTGTCAAGGAAATTGAGGAAGTAATAAAAAAGTTAAAAAAAGAGAAGACACCGGGTGAGGATGGGTTACCAGCGGAGTTTTACAAGGATTTCATGCCCTGGATTGCCCCGAGGTTACACAAATTATATAATGGGATATTAGAGGGAGATGCAACTCCAGATTCCTGGAATAGATCGGTAACCTCTTACCCAAGCCGGGTAAAAATTTAGAAAAAATTGAATCTTATAGACCAATACCCCTGATCAATCAAGATGCAAAAATATTTTCAACGATATTAGCAAACAGATTAAATAGTTTCATAGCCAATTATATCAAGGAGGACCAAGCTGGGTTTGTAAAGAATAGACACATGTCGGATCTTATAAGAAGAGTAGTGGACATATTGGACTTAGCCGAAAAAAGGAAAGAAAAGGTAGGTTTTTTAGCATTAGATATCTTTAAAGCTTTTGACTCCTTACAATGGATGACGATCCATGAGATGATCAAACTATATGGATTGGGAGAAAAATTCCAAGGTATTATTAGAAAGTTATATAAACAAGGATCGGCAAGGGTTAAATTTAATGAGAGCTATACAAACGACATAAGGCTAGAAGCGGGCACGAGACAGGGCTGTCCGTTGTCGCCATTGCTGTTTATAATGGCTATGGAATTTTTGGCAAACATAATTCGTCAAGATGAAGAAATAACAGGGGTTGAAGGGACTAAAGTAAGTCTTTATGCAGATGACACGCTAATAACGGTGAAGCATCCAACAAAAATTATTTCTAAGATAAATAAGCATTTGAAAGATTTTGAGGAAGTAACGGGACTAAAAGTTAATTGGGATAAAACAGAAATGATTTTAATCAATGGAAATAAAGGGGACGAAGAAACAATAAAACGGAACCACAATGTACAGATCACACAGAAAATGAGATATTTAGGGGTAATGCTATCAAATAAAACTGGGGAACTTAAAGGCCTGAACTATGGCAGACAAAAGAAGGAGATGGAAAAGAAAATATTACAGTGCAGAAAATTAAATCTGTCATGGTTTGGTAGAATAGCTTTATGTAAAATGATGTTGTTGCCTAAATTGAATTTTTTGTTCGATGTTTTACCGTTAAAACACACAGACAAGGAGCTGAATGAGTATCAAAATATGATTAATAGGTACTGTAATGGAAATCGAGGAGCCAGAATAACTAAGTTGCTGTGGTATGTTTCACAAAAAGAGGGAGGATTGGGGATTCCAAACATTACTAAATATTATAGAGCCTTCCAAATAAGAAATATCATAAAACTATTAATTAGAGAAGAAACAGTGTGGGAAAAAATTGAAAGGAAAGATTTTTCGAAGTTTGGCAAGGCACAGTTTTTATGGGAAGGGAAGGAAAAAAGAAAAAAAAGGCCCAGGGATTGATGTTAAATTCAACAATAGAGACATGGAGTAGAGTGAGAAAAGAACTTACTTTAGGAATTTCACCGGTTTTAGAGGTGGAAGATTTTCAGAATTTTCCAATAAAAATTGATAAAAAGATCAGGGACATATTGGCGGAAAAGAAAGTAAAATTACTGAAAGATTGGGTCAATACTTGCAGAGATCAAGAAAAAAGTCATGAGCTGTATTTGCAACTGCAATTGGATTGGTTTAAGATCCTTCAGATAAACAATTGGAACAAGACATTTTTATGGGAAAACGGTTTAAATAGAGATTGTACGGAATTTGAGATACTGTTGATTAGAGTAAGAAATGGAGAAATAGGAATCAAGGGAATAGTAAGTAAAATTTATAAAATTCTGAATAAGAGTCAAAAAATACAAGAGGCGTTGAGACAAAGCTGGGAACAAGAGTTAGATACAGTAATACCTCATATAACATTAGTATCGAATAACACGAAAATCGCATAACATCAAGGAATCTGGGGGGAAGAATTGCATCAGATAACATTAAGATCCTATGGGATGCTTCAGATAACAACCGCGAAAGCCTGTGTGGTTACAATGTATCTCTATGGATCCCATAGAGGATCAGATAACACGAAAAATCATATAACACGAAGACTTGTGGAACCAGGTTTTAGTGTTATATGAGGTTTTACTGTATAAGGATAACAGAAATAAAATGGCAGAAGATATGGGAAAGAAGGATAATGAGGACTATGTCGGTTAGAGTTAAAGAGCATAACTACAAAATAATATGGAGATGGTACAGGACCCCAGTTGGCTTGCATCGAATGTATAGTAATTTGAGTGATACATGTTGGAGGTGTAAAAAAACAAGGGGAACATATGAACATATGTGGTATAGCTGTGAATCTTTAAAAGGTTTTTGGGAAAGAATTGAAAAAGAGATAGAGAACATACTAAACATGCAAGTTAAACTGGGGTCAGATACAATTTTGCTAACCGACATAGATGAATATGACATGAATAAGGATAATAAAGAATTGTTGACCATAATGTTGACTGTTGCAAGACAATGTATAGCTAAAAACTGGAAAAGCAATGATAAGATAAGTATCCAAGATTGGTATAAGCAAATGTGGGATTTGGCCCTTAACGAAAAACTTACATGGGACTTAAATTGCAGAAAAGGAAAAATGCAAAGTAACAATTTCTGGAGGATCTGGGAAGCTTTTATAAGTTATACTTTGGGGGGAAAAAGGCATACCCCCTGTACAAGATCAGAATGACTTTTGGAAACTGTGAGGATATAGATCTCCCCGGACATTGTATATAGCACAAGGGTGATGTTAATGATGCAATTGAAAATAATGTGGAGAAGATTATGTTCTAAGAAATGTGGTTAAAGCAATATCGCTATTTAGAGAAATTTGTTATATGATCTTCACAACTTAATAAAAAAAGAAAGAAAAAAAGAAAATACAGTGGTTCCTCGCTTAAAGAGCATAATACGTTACACAGGATTGCTCTTTAAGCGAAACACCATTGCAAGTGACCAATTGTGCCTTTTGATGTGTGTGTGTGTGTGTGTGTGTGTTACAAACCCCGATTTAGTTGTTAAGCGAGTTTTTGGTTGGATTTAGTTGTTAAGCGAGGCGACCAGTCAGATAAATTTCTGCTCTTTAAGCAGGCACTCTAAGCGAGGCACTCTTTATGCGAGGTTTTACTGTACTTGTCCTTCCTAGCTTATGCAATGAACTGGCCAAGTGGGTAGATAGAGTGATGAACATCTCTGCACCTGGGTAGGATTCCTCCATGCTTAAAGAGCCAATAGTGAGACTTTTGTTAAAATGGCTTTCCTTTTAGCCTATGTTATTGAATAGTTACCTGACAATCTCAAATGTTCAATTCCTGGGCAGTGTGCTGAAGCATGTGATGGCTTCTCAGTTCCAAGAATTTGTGGATCCATTTCAGTCTGGTTTCAGGCCTGGTTGCTGGATAGAGACCACTTTGGTCCCCTTGTTGGATAACTCATGCTGGGAACTAGAAGGGAAGAATGTGTCTTTTTCGGTTCTGTTGGACCACTCGGTGGTTTTCAATACCATTGACTGGTCTCTTTTTCTAGGCCAGTGATGGCGAACCTTTTAGAGACTGAGTGCCCAAACTGTAGTCTAAAATTTATTTATTTATCGCAAAGTGCCAACACAGCAACAGAGGAGGAAGGAAACACTCCCACTGGGGCATAGGGGCGGGGTGAACTCTGTGCTGGGGGGGAGGGAGGAAGCACTCCCACTGGGCTGCTGGGCAGAGGGATGGGTGAACTCTGCTGGGAGAGGGAGGAAGCCCTCCCATTGGGCTGCTGTGCAGAGGGGCGGGGCGAACTGTGCTGGGGTGACTGCATGGGTGCCCATAGAGATAGGTGCCATAGGTTTGCCACCACTGTTCTAGCCTGTATCTCAGGAATGGGGCTTGGAGTTACTATTTTCTAATTTCTCTTGCCCCTTTTGATGACGATTGCCCCGAAAGTGCTTTTTTTTGGGGGGGGGGACTCATGTTCAACACCCTGGCTATTTGCTTCTGTTGTCTCTCAAGGTCGTCCCCCCCCCCCCCCCAATATCTTTTAACATAACATACATGAAACTGCTAGGAGAAGTTACCAGAGTTTGGTGACACCCAACTCATTTTCTCCTTTCTGTCTAGTTTAAAAGAAACTGTTTGGGTTCTATATGTTCAACAGTCAATAATAGATAGATGAGGATGAATAAATTGAAGCTTAATCTGGAAAAGATAGCAGTCTTCCAGTCAGTCAAAAAGCAGACTGGGAAATAAGGTTTCAGCCTGTACTGGGTGGGATTGCCCTTCCCTTGAAAGCACAGACTTGCAGTTAGGGTGTGCTCCTGGAATTGTCCTTTAACCTGGATGCTCAGGTCTTGCTATTTGCTTGTTTGGATTATTGTAATGCATGCTACATGGAGCTGCCTTTGGAAAGTGTTAGGAAACCCCAGCAGGTTCAAAATGCTGCAGGTATAATGTTAACTAGAGCTGGCTGCAAATGTATGCCAGGCTGTCTCTAGGCATAGTTCAAAGTACTGCTTTTTACCTGTAATATTGAGCTACCTAAAAGTCTACAGCTCCATTTATGAGTCTGTTCTGGATTTACAATTGCCATGGAAGGCCCTTCTCTCAATCCTGCTGTCCTCTCAGGTGAGGTCACAAGTGCCACATTCTCTGGGCCCCTCTTTGCAAAGGTCTTTCCCTTCCAGCAGGCTGTTATTCTTTGTAACTGGTTGCCTAAGGAGAGGTTCTTAAAAATGGGGCTGATTATGCTTTTATTTTATAATGCATTTTAAGAGCAGTTTTAAACTATTTTTATCTATTATTTTTAAATTTTGGGTCTGTTTATTTAATATTGTAGTAACATTTGGCTTTTTAGTTTTTAATACTGCTCTTTTTTAATATTGTAAGTTGCTTTGTGACCTCTAGAGGAGAAAGATGGGTATACATATTTGTAATTAAATAATTTTTTACAGTGTATTTGTATTAATTAGTTGCCTTGATGATAATTAACTTGTGAACCACCCAGAGAGTGCACTAAGCGCAATGGGGCGTTACATAAGTGTGATTGCTATTGCTGTTTGGATTTGTTAGTCACCCAGTGATCATTAAACAACTCTGCATGATCACTGTTAAACTCATCACTATGTTTCTACCTTTAGAATTTCTATTTCATTTTATAGTCACTCCTACCCCACATACTGAGACTTATCTGCTGAGACTATTCCATGCGTCTGCTTGTGCCAAATAAAATTTGTTAGTGAGTGACATGTGATATACTCTACATGGTGTTGGGTGTGTGTCCATATGAATGCATTACATTTACAAATAATGGCTTCTCTGTAATTTACAGATTGCAGGTAAATTATCTTGTACTGTAGTCCTAATTTCACACAACGAAATAACTAGTTTTGAGTCTTTAAATGCTCTCTTTAGTCAGAGAGAATTCAGTAGAATTCAGTATTAAATCCTGATGCCACTGGGAGGTGCTATAGGATTCTTGAATACCCAAGGTCTCTAGATTCAGGGGGTGAAACATTGAATGTTTTTTCCATTATGCTTATGTGTGCACATTCTTGCTTACATAGTTTAAAGTTTTTGTTTCATGTTACACATTGAAAGATATTGCTTTTGTTAAGGGACAGTGTAGTTTGTATGTTTTTTTGTTTAGTACAGTGTTAGATTTTAAACCATTCTTAAACTGACTATATTTGCTATTTGGTAAATCAACAGAAAAGTTATGCCACTGCTTTGGAGGCTTGTTAGGTATGGAGAATGTGGAGTTGAAATAAAATGCTAGACCTGTGCTTTGAAGAAAAATCTCAGTATCAACTGTTTTTCAGAAATTTACTTTGTGTATGCTCTTGAGGTGAGTGTGTGTGTTTATGGCATAAACCAGGGGTTCCAAACAAGGCATGTGGGCCAGATGTGGGCCAGATGTGGCCCATGGCACCATTTCATGTGGTATCCCATACCTCCAAGGGCTTTCAAGAAACAAAATGGCTACCCTTTTGAAGCTGCTGGGTCAAAATGGTCACATACACCCATAGTGCAGCCAGGGCAAAATGGCTATTTGGCCCTTGAAGCTGACTGAGAGAGTGTGACTTGGCCCCTGGCTTGAAAAGTTTGGGAATCCCTGATGCAAACGTTCAGAGATGCATATATATCTCCCCCCCTCAATTTGTTCCTCACAGCAGAGCTTTTTTTAAGGGCATTTGTGTGGTTGAGTACTTTGAGGATTCTAGCTCTAATTTTGGAGAACATGTTTATGATGAAAGTTTCTTCTGAAATGAAATAATATGTAAATGTTTAGGTAGCAACCCTGAAAAGGAAATGTATGTTTATAGATTACTTACTGTAATGGATTTTCCATCATTATAAAAACAAATATTGGCAATTGATATTGTGTGGAACAAGGTTTCAAATGTTTGTTTTCTTCATCAGCACCTACAACACAAGACCAGACCCCCAGCTCAGCTGTTTCAGTTGCCACACCTTCGGTCAGTGTTTCAACTTCTGCTCCTTCTGCTACGCCTGTGCAGACTGTACCCCAGCCAGGTCCACAGAACATGCCTCCTGCAGTTCCTCATGCAGTCCCTCAGCCAACAGCAGCAATTCCTGCGTTTCCACCAGTAATGGTACCTCCATTTCGTGTTCCCCTTCCTGGCATGCCTATTCCACTACCAGGTAAATTGGGAAAAGATAATTGTTTTGTCAGCCACATGTCCATGTTGTCAATTTGTTTGCACTCGTGTCCGCTGTGTATGAAATTTGCCTGAATCCTTTTCATTTAAAATCTATTTTTGAAAAAATTGGAGTTCTCAGTCTTTCTAAAAGAAAATTTCCATTATTTTTATTGGAAGGAACACATATAAGCCAAAATCCTATACCTTAATTTAGTGTATTGCACTAGACGAATAAGGTCCGTTGAATCAATGGTGATTAGGTGAGTTTTCATTGCTTAAGATTGATTTAGCATAGTAAATCACATTTAGAGTAGTCCCATTTGAATTAGTGAAACTTATATAGGATTGACTCAGCAAATCCCCTTTGATTCCATATATCTTATAATGCAACTTGCTATGCGAAGAAACAAGATTTTAGACAATTTTTGCTATAAAGAATACAGCTTATGCTTTAAAATCCCAAAGTATTGGTCTTAACAGTTAATATTTGTCCAATCAAAAATTTAAAAAGGCTAAAACATAGCAAAGGATTTCAGGTCCTGTAAATGTGCTGCATTTTACCAGTGCTGTGGTAAATCACAGCTCTGACAAGTTTGTGCGTTTTCAATATTGGGATGTTTTTAAGATCACAAAACATAGAAACCTCCTTACTAAAAATAAATAAATAAACTCAGAGACTACATGAGTAAGATGTATTGCCTTCACACTGCTCTTTAATTGCAGCCCTACAGGTACAGCAAGATAGTTACTGTGGTGTTAGCATAATATGTACTTAACAAAAGGTCTTTTGTATACTAAAAGCTAGCTGTAAGTTATAATAGGCAATGACTACTTTCCTCAGAAATGTTTATGAGTTAAATTACACAGGTTTGATTGTGTTTCACTACTGAATAGAGGCTTAAAGTGTTTACTTTAACAATAACTTCTAGAATAATTCTGTGTTTGTATCAAGAAGTAGTTTCCACTGTATCCGTATGCTCTTGGATGTACTCTGTAGTTAAGTAAAGTGTTGAGGACTGTAGATTTAGCTCAGTTTTCAGACATGTCCAAAACATGATTTAATAAGGTTAACCTGTGCATACATTGAAGGTTTGTAGCATAAATTCCTTGTAGCAAATACTCTGACTCTCCAGTTTTAACATTTACTTCCATACATAGATTAAGCTTAGGAATCTTAAAAGATGCTTTCTGGAGGACTGATTTAAAATGCATAAGCTTTTGAATAATATTTTAATGTTTTTGTACTGGATAGTATTAGGGATGAAATACTGTTTTTTGATGTTTTGCATTTGAGAATTTTAATGTCCCAAATCCTGAGAATGAAAACATTCGAAAGAAAGGATTCAGGAAGAGTTTACTTTTTTTGCACTTCATGTACTGACGGTACTGTAACAGCTTGATACCTTTCATGCAGTAGCCTCCTTTAAATGATCTCTTGTCTGGATTCTCACTCCACTTCCTGTTTTTCTTCCCTTATTTGTTGGGAGCCTCATGCTGTGTGGGCTTTCAAAATAATTTTTAAATTAGAAAACAATTCCTAAGTCTGTTCTTGGCTAATAAACTTAATGGAATCTTTTGAATGTTATTTTAGCTACATTGGAGAACTTAAAGAAATATATTTCAGATGTGGCTCAAGTAAGGTCAGAAGAACTGGCTTCTGATCTGTGTTGGTCCTTGTACAGAGGTAGGAGTGGGAAAGGTGAGAGAAGATATAAGGGAGAGCAAATGTGTAGGTTGCTAATGAGCCATCAGCTCAGCTTTTGTTCTTTCTCCCCTTACTTCAGTTTACTTCCCTACCTTCAGCCTTGTCTTTTCCCTCTCCAAACTGATACACCTATGCCTTACAGTATGACATTGTTTTCTCAAAGCCCAAATGTTTTATTATTCCACCAATAATAAATTCCTGAGGCTGCAGTCCTGTGGGTACTTGGAACTTAGTACTATTGAACAGTGTGATTTCTTTCCAAGTAAATATGTACAGGATTGGGCTGCATGAATTATTTTGCCTAAGTGCAGGATAAACAAAGAGTAAAACAAATGTTATCTCTTGAATGTGGAGAAGAGAAGACTACCTGGACTATTTAAATCCTTGGCTTATCCCACACTTTTTTCGAGGACTGGTGCATTGTCCTTTGGGTTCTCTTCACCAGAATAAACTAGGCTTATTGCAGAAACTTATGACTATTCTGGCATCACTTTAATAAATTGTTAGAACAAAACTTATTTCAGATCTTCCAGTTTTCTTCTCATTGCCATTGAAAAATGGTATGCTAAATTTCTAGCAGGAACCTGATACTGCTCAGATTCCCAGGGGTAGCAGACATACGATGGCAGCTTTCCAACATGCTTGCTTATCCATTTTACAGGTGTAGCAATGATGCAAATAGTCAGCTGCCCGTATGTAAAGACAGTCGCTACCACCAAGACCGGTAATTTTTTTAAAAAACATCTTAGTGTGTTTTGTCTGTAAGTTGGCATGGTAGTGAATGTTGTTGGTTTTAACTTTTATTTGCTTTCCCCAAGTAACTGGATTTCTATCTTTATTTTCAAAGTACACTTATAAATAAAGATTTCACATGTAGCCAGCAAGAAACCTTCCTGTTTAACTGACATTATTCCCCTAATTAGTACAAAATCTTCTCAGGTTTCAATTACAACTCATGTGAATCTCTTCCATCTCCATGTTTCTTTTTATCCATTAGTTGCAATTTTCCTCTCCTACCATCTGTATAGTAATCAGACTTTGTTTGCATGTTAGTGTGCTTGTGTATGTGTGTGTGTGTATATATATATATATGTACGTATGTCTGGTTTTAAAGTTTTCAAAGCTGTCTAGATACTGGCATTTCCATGTAAAAACAATTTATGGTCAGTATCTCATACTTGTAGTTACTTGTAAAGTTAGTGTTGCATGGGGCTAAATTTGTTCTGTAACTTTGCATCAAATATAAGCACACGTAAATGAGTAAGGTTTTAGTCTTCATCCCATTAAGGAGAAAAACCTGAAAATTTAAGTCCATTTACTTTTTTAAAAAAAATCTTAACTAGGTTGAGGGAATTACTTCTTCCATACTTAAATTTCACACCTTTTTTTAAACTGCCAAAGAAAGGTCCTCTAAATTATTTTATCTCCAAAAGTTATCAGCTTTTAGGGACAGTAAATGAAGGCTGGAAGTTCAGGCACCAAATTGCTTCAGCATTCCTTGCCTCCTAGAAAAAAGGCTGTTGCTAGCACTGATAGTCAGAACTCAGTAGGTACACAGGGCTTTCCTGGCATGGGAGAAAACCCCTCTACATGTATAGGTTTGCCTTGCTGTATCAGAAGCTGACTTGCTGATAATTATTGACACTGCTTCTACCTGGCTTTTTTATTTTAATACCCATAGTCAGTGATACCACTTTCAAGGAAAGTTAGTCATTTCCATCTTCATTTAACACTGATGCTTATAGCTACTGTATGGAGTTTAAAATAACTCAATAATAATGCTTATAAATAGTAGAATATCACATAAAATGATGACTATTTTTGTGCCACAACACTAATAAATGCAAGAAATAAGGTTATTAATGTAGGAATATAGTAGAGAAAAAAATATCCCAGGTTCTGGTAATAATAGTTTTATTTTCCCTATCCCTTTAGAAATGTTAATTTTGGTATGACATGTCAGATTCATAAAATGTTGCTTTATCAATATTTGTGTTTTTATTGCTCCTTCTTATATAGGTGTCTTGCAAGGAATGGCTCCTCCTATTGTACCTATGATCCATCCTCAGGTTGCTATTGCCGCTTCACCTGCTACATTGGCTGGAGCAACAGCAGTCTCTGAATGGACTGAGTACAAAACAGCAGATGGGAAAATGTATTATTATAACAATAGGACACTGGAATCAACATGGGAGAAACCTCAAGAACTTAAGGAAAAAGGTATGCTGTCCATTTCAGAGCGTATATGTAACTAATAATCTGCTTTGCAGGGTTAGGAAGATCATTTAGCTAATGAGGCTAGTGTACCATTCAGCATTAGTCCAGGAATCCAGACAAGATTAAAATACAGTCAAACCTTGCTTAACGAGCATTTCGCTTTACAAAAAACTCTCAATCCAACTCGCATAACGAATATTTTCACTATGCAAGTCAGACTTCCCCTATGGAAACGCCAGCATAGCGAGTGTTTCTATGGGGGGGGGGGGGACACTCATATAATGAAAAAATTTTCGCTGTGCGATTTGGACTTTCGCTATAGAAAACTTGCATAGCGAGCGTTTCTATGGGGAAAACTCGCATAATGAAAATTTTTTGCTATGTGAGTTTTTCCCCTTAAAAAGCTCGTTATGCGAGTTTTTCCATAGGGATTTTCACTAGGCGAGTCTGACTCGCCTAGCGAAAAACATAGCAAGCAGCCTCGCACAGCAAATTAAATTTGTTATGCGAGGTATTACTGTACAAATCATAAAATCCTTGAAAAAAACAACATTGCATTGAATTAAGTATGAAAAAAATTAAGCTGCTTGTTTCTAAAAAGTTGCCTGAAGCTATCAATATTAGTAGCTTTCATGCAGACGATGGGTATTTTACAGGTGGATTGCCACATTCCCAGATTGTCCCTAGATGCACATGTGCGCCCCTCCAAACCCTAGGAAGCCTTGCATTGAACATTGTTCTCTCACAGTGAAGAGGCAAACCTCTCCCCTGCAGTAAACTTTTGAGAGCTTCTGTCCATTGTTTCAGATATCCACTGTTAGTCTTGGAACGGGATCACTCACAGATACAGGAGGAGGGCTACTCTTATTTGAATGTACAGAAAGTTGACTAAAGGAATTGTTTTTTATAGAAAAAGTAGAAGAGAAGATGAAAGAAAACATTAAAGAACCTGCTGAGGACCCTTTGCCTATGGAAACAGAAGAGGAGGAACAAAAAATCGAACCTATCAAGGAACTTATAAAGGAGGTAAAATGCCTTAATACATTTATTATTTTGTTCTTCGAGTCATCTGTGAATCACAAGTTTGGGTCTTGCGCTTGCGCAGATCTCCTTTCGGATTTTACCAAAGCTTTGTAAAAAAGGAGGAAAAAGCAGTTAAGGGAGGCCCCTCCCCTATATAACCTTGGCACCAATCATTCCCACCTCAGTCTCTTTTTTTCCACTGCATTAGCAGCTTAGTTCGCCTATCAGAGTTTCTTTTCCATTCCGTCTGCGGTTAGAAAGTTCATTTGTTCATGTTTGTTGTATAGCCCCTATGGGTCGCTTCAAGAACTGTGTCTCTTGTTCCTCTAAAATCCCGTTTTTGGACGCTCACTCCAAGTGCCTCCGGTTTCTGTAAGAAATTATCAAAGTCAGCCTTAAAGAACTGTAAGTCTCGCCTTTGCTCTTACCTTTGGGAAAAATAACTTTCTGCGTTGGAAGTCCCTGCTAATGAGGCTGCTACTCCTGCGCCTCCAGAGCCGAACACAGCTGTTTCCCGCTCGCCATCGGCTCAGTCCTCTAAAAAAGAAACCAAAAACAGAAAGCATAGAGATGATGGGGATAATTCTAGCGGCAAGAAAATTAAAAAAAAACCCTGTAAAAAAGCCTTCATCTACTAAGCTGAGTCCCTGAAAATTGGCAAGGAGCCCCAGTCGCTCTAAGCAGAAGTCCTCTCCTGTCCTTTCTGTGGTAACTGACAGCGACGCCATTTTGTCCCCAGACCATGGGGAGATCTTGGATGATGCAGCCTCTGTCATTCCACTACAAGGGGCCCTCTCCCCAAGACCACCTTTACTTTCTGATCACCAAGGGAGTCAACATTCAGTTTTTCCCTGGTCAGATCGCTCTGAATACCGGTCAAGGGCTACCCGCCGCCCATCAGTGAATTCAATGTTCTCCTTTGTGTTGTTTGGGAATGCACACTAATGGGTTCTGCGCCTGCGCTGAGCTTGAGTGGAGCTGAAAAGCTGATTGGACAAAGATTTGAAGCTAGGACCGCCCACCATCCCCAACCGCCTCTGGTGCCATTTCGCGCTTCTCCCTCAGTTCTCTTTTCCGCTGCGCGAGCAGGAGCCTTAAAAGAGAGCGTGTGTTTTTTTGTCTTGAGGTTTACCTCAGATATTCAATTTTTTCTAAATCTCAATTTTTTCCAGACCAGGAGGCTCACTACCTCTTGGTCCTCACGCAGCTGGGGGTTCTCCCTCGGCCGCCGTACAAAAAAAAACAACAACAAACAAACAAACCTTGTGAGGTAATTTTACCTCAAAATCTCGTGTTTGGGGCCTCCCGGCCGGGACAATTTTTCACTCAGCGGCCATCTGCTTCGGTGGATGGCCTCAGCAGCGTTCAAACTGTCCGTCCTGCAACGCCAAGTTCCCCAGTTCGGATGGACATGTGAGGTGCCTGCGGTGTTTGGGGGAACATCATCAGGTGCAGTCTTGCACAGTCTGCAAAGGCTTCTCCAAGGCTGCCCTGAAGAACCGGCAAAATCGCCTCCAAGTTTACCTCATGGAGGCGGCCCTGGCACCTCAACCCTCCCGCTCTCGGGAGACGACTGCCGCTTCAACCTCCGCTCCTTCCCCGCGGCTTTCAGCCGCTGAACTTTTCAAAAAGAAGAAGAACAAGGAGGAGGAGGAGGAGGAGGGAAAGAAGGAGAAGAAGTAATCCCACCGGTCTTCTTCAGCATCTCTCCCTCCAACTCCGTGTGCGATGCGCCCATCGCCATCCAGATCGCCGGCCTCCGCTGTCGTCAGGGCCGCGAGCTCATCAGGCAGTTCGTCGATGGCTTCTCCGGTCGTCATCTCCCCGGAGAAAGCCCCAAGTCTTCCGCCTCTTCCAGAGACTCCGCCGCCGCTACCACCGTGGAGACTGGCATCACTGTCGGCCCCTTCTGCGGCTCCACCCACCGAGCCGTCCATTCAGCTGAGCCTCATCGCCCCTCTTCTGGAGGCGATGATGCAGAAGATGGCCGACCAGTTCAGGGCCCCTCAGCCTCAGCCATTGACTGTTCCGGAGGTGCCACAGCTCCGTGAGGCTGCTCCGGAGGCACCACCACTCCGTGAGGAGGGCCCTGCACCAGCGAAGAGGCGTCGCACGGAGACGGCATGGTCGGAGGTCTCTCTCCCTCCGCACCAGTCACCATTGCCGGGGAGTGATCCGAGATCTGCCAGGCCGTACTGGTCAGACTCGGACCCCGAGGCCTTCTTCCCACCGCCCTCCATCTCGGGTCGGTCAGAAGGCTCCGACGACTCGTCGGGTGAGGAGGAGGATCAGTTGCCACCCGTTGCCGCTGATAAGTCGCCAGAGGACAACATCGGCAGTGTCCACGGATCCCAGCCGGAGGATCAATGGACATTCAAGGCACTGATCACCCGCCTCGGATCCCCGCTCGGGATCAAGACGGAGGCTCCTCCACAGGAGTGCGAGGACGTGGTGTGCACCATGGCAGACAAAAAAGAGTTGGTCCCTGTCCATCTGGGCCTCCTCCCCAAAATCTCCAAGGCTGCCAAGGAGGTGTGGCAGAAGCCCGTGTCAGTCCACTCCGTGTCGAATCAAGTGGACGGCATGTATAGACTTCTCGGAGATGATGCCACCTTCCGCCATGTTCACCTGGCGCCCAGCTCGCAGGTCGTGAAGGGCGCCCAGCACCGGACTCCAGCCAGCAGCACTCCCCTCCCTTTTTCAAAGGAGGGGAAGAAGTTGGACTCCCTGGGCAGGAAGGTTTATGCCAACGCCTCCCTGTCCTTCTGTGCCACAGCCATGGGCGGCTACAATTGTCGCCTATGGGAGAAGGTTGAGTCCTTCAAAAGTAAGCTGCCGCCAGAGTTCCAGGCTGAGTTCGGATCCATCTGCCAGAAGGGGAATCAGCTGGCCCTCCAAGAGATCCGGACTGGGCGGCATATCACGGAGTCGGAGGCGAAGAACCTGGCCTCCGCCATCCAGATACGCCGGCACTTCTGGCTGCAGTCAGCTGACCTCCAGGATGAGGTCAAGAAACTGATAGAGGAACTGCCCTTTGACGGCGAGGGTTTCTTCGCGAAAGAGACAGATGTCTCTTTGGAGGAGCTTCAGAAAGACATGACCACCATTTCGAAGCTCTGTCTCCCGCGCCGAGGGTTGGACCGGTACCAATCTGACCAGCCCCAGACCTCATCTCAAGGTCCATCCTTCCAGCCTCGCCAGCAACAACAGAGGCAGGAGGACTACCCTCGGCAGCAGTTTTACCGACCGCGGCAGCAATCGTCGCCTCCACGTTACCAGCAACGCCAGCAGACTGGTAAGCGGACCGACCGGAGGAGTAAGCATCTCTTACATAGGGATGGTGCTGGACTCAAGCCAAGCA
This sequence comes from Furcifer pardalis, assembly GCA_030440675.1. Lineage (NCBI taxonomy): Eukaryota > Metazoa > Chordata > Lepidosauria > Squamata > Chamaeleonidae > Furcifer > Furcifer pardalis. Next base: position 81,467,439 of record CP126893.1, on the reverse strand, counting down.
AGGGCTTTCCTTCCACAATACAGGATCCTGAAGACCAAGGACCTCCTCCCACAATTCCAGGCAGATCAAACGGTCACCCCTTATACGACCCAGAGGCTTTTGGGATTAATGGCATCCACAGTATTCATCGTAAAATATTCATCGTATAAAATAGGTCTCTCCAATCCTGGCTTCTTTGGAGCTTCTCCCCATTGAGGGACCCACAGTAAAAGCAACTGAAGATCCAACAGCACATGGCCATACAACTGCAATGGTGGAAGCAGGATTGCAACCTCACGGCTGGGATGCCGTTCCAGTCGCCTTCCCTCTTTGCCCATGTAGTCTCCAATGCCAGCATGCAGGGGTGGGGAGTCCACTTCAACACCTACCAAGTGCACGACCTTTGGTCGCCAACGGAGAGAGAGCTCCACATAAACAAACTTAAGCTTTTGGCTATCTGGAAGGCTCTCTGTGCCTTTGCCCCGTCTCTGGAAGGGGGAGTTGTCCAAGTCACCACGGACAACACTATGGCAGCCGCCTACATGCAGAGACAGGGAGGCACCAGGTTGTGCAGGCTACTAAAGTTGGTCCTAGCCTTCTCGTACTGGTGCATCCGCCACAGGATCGTCCCGGTGGCCATTCACATCCAAGGTCTCAGCAACACTCTGGACAACAAGCTCCGTCACAGGGAAGAGTCGATGTACAAGTGGGAGCTCGACGCATCAAGTGTTCCATACCCTATGCCATAGATGGGGACAATCAATGGTGGACTTGTTCGCAACAGAAGCAAACAAGAAATGCGACCACTTTTACTCCAGGGCAGGAGTGGGTCGATGCTCGATAGGAGATGCCGTTATGGTCCAGTGGGCAAGCCCTTTGATGTACCTATTCCCCCCCCCCCAGTTCCCCTGATCACATGTGACATAGTGAAGATCAGGAGGGACTGGTTCTGATCGCACCATGGTGGTCATGCCAGCCCTGGTTTCCAATCCTCTGCAACCTGGCGTCCGACTACATCAGGCTGCCACACAGACGGGACCTTGTGTTCCAGAACAAGGGGCAGATCCTTCATGCTAACTTCCCCTTGGTGCATCTGATGGCCTGGAGGATCAGCCTTGAATAGCTGATATCCTGGCTGCTAGTAGGAAACCCTTGAATAACAAACCGTGCTCCTACCAACATAGTTTTTCCTCTGCTTCCTTGCAGAGAAAGAAGTCGAAGCAGACAACTTCGGTATCTCAGATATACTCAACTACCTATTGCACCTTGCGGAAGGTGGTAAAGCCTTTTCATGTATCAAATTCGCCCTGGTAGCGATAGTAGCTCACCAGCCACAAGGCTTGCCCCACGCTGCGTTCTGTCATCCCATAGTTAAAAAATTATTGAAAGGTCTCAAAAACTCCCTCCTATGACCTAAGGACTCTACACCACAATGGTCCTTGCAATTAGTGTTACACTGCCTGATATCCCCCCCCCCCAACAATGTCTTCAGTGGATCTCCGATTGGTCACACTCAAAACCATCTTCCTACTAGCAATAACTTCGGCCAGACAAGCATCGGAAATAGCAGCCCTACAATCAGACCAGCCGTTCCTTCAGTTTTTCCCAGACTTGTGTTGTGTTGTATCCGGACTTATCGTTCCTTCCGAAAGTTGTTTCAGAGTTTCACGTTTCTCAGCCCCTTTTTCTCCTGGTTTTCTTCCAGGATCCATCTTATTTATTTGTTTGTTTGTTTAGATTCCAGTTGAGAAGTCCCTCCACACATTAGACCTGTGAAGGGCTCTCCTCTTCTACATTGACAGGACTAAACTCATGTGATGTTCCACTTGCCTCTTCATTGCTTATGGGGCTCCAAGGAAAGGCTGTGATGTCTCTTCCCAGCGAATATCCAAATGGATTGTCATGGCCATAGATCCTGCTTACCAACTGTCCTCTACCCCACTGCCTGAGCATGTCAGAGCACACTCTACTGCGTTCCTGAGGGGAGTTTCTGTTGCAGACATCTGCAGGTCCGCCACCTGGTCGCAAATTCTCACGTTTCTCCTCCACTACTGCTTGGACATGAGAGCCACCAAGGACACTGGATTCGGGAGGGCTCTGAGCACACGTGATGTTGGATGCCAGACATGGACCATCAATCCAGTAAGCAGCTTGCTACTCTCACCCAAACGTGTGATTCACAGACGACTCGAAGAAGAATGGGTTACTTACCTGTAACTTTGGTTCTTCGAGTTTTTGTCCGTGATTCACATGTCCCTGCCCTACCTCCCCTCTTCACGTCTGCCTATATCTACTTGGCGCAGTTTTGTATGGACTGAGGAGGGAACGATTGGCACCAAGGTTATATAGGGGACGGGGAGGGGCCTCCCTTAACTGTTTTCCCCTCCTTTTTTACAAAGCTCTCGTAGAATCCGAAAGGAGATCTGCACAAGTGCAAGACCCAAACGTGTGAATCACAGACGAAAACTCAAAGGACCGAAGTTACAGCTAAGTAACCCGTTCTTTACTTGGTTATGCCAGACTGCTATAGCTTTTTAAAAATTTACTTTATTGACGCTACATATAATACAGAAGAAAAAACAATTAACATAGAATAAACAAAGAGACTGAACAGAAAAAAAAATAAAAAAAATACTCAAAGTGCAATAGTGCACCCACCACCAGGACCAATAGATAGATATGATTAATTTTTTAACTTTAGTTTTCATAATACCCCATAACTCTTCAAAAAAATTGTGTCTTGAATAGGTAATCGGTGTTTCCCATTCACTAATACATAATCTACAAAATGTCACCATATATCATTAAAATTATTTTCCTTTATCACTTGTACTTTAATATTACAAGATAGCTTGACATTAATTTCTAAGTCCAAAACTCCATCTAAGTGAAATCATGTTTAACATTCACATTTTAGTGCCATTCTGGGACAGATAACCATCTTTAATTTTAGTATTTCATTGCCTTACAAACCGGTCAGTTCTCACTTCCAAAGACTGCTTTAGTTTCTTCCCCTGTGCGTTAGCATAATCATGAATGTAGTGGCAGCCAGTTGAAAGAGATAGCAAGCTATCTGTTTGTGTGCTGTTTGCATGACTGGCATATGATTGGTGCCTCATTGATTATCCTTAGGTAGCTGTGATGACTTAGATGATTATACTTCTATGCATGGAAAGGATCCAATATGGTTTTGGTGGTAGTGTCTAAAAAGCATGCCTAAATTCAGCATTCCACTGGCACTGTGGTGCTGGTTCAATAGAATGGTCTTTCCTTTCCTCCTGCAGCCTTTTCTGCTTTGTGAAAATGAGGCCTAGATGATTACTCAACCTTTCAGAACAAAATTTTGGGTCTGCATATGGGATTAAATTGTGGAGCATATCTTACCTGATTGATCCAACAAAAACCATTCTGTAAGCACATATGACTGATTGAATTCTGGACTGTGGTTGCAGATAAGCTACAGTCAAGAGAATTTTAAACTTAAATCCTAATAAAATAAAAAGAAATTTATTTGTTCTTTGGTTTCAGTGGTGCCCAAATCATATGGAGAGCTGTCTAAACAGCTTGTTCTTATTATATTTTAGGGCCTTATTGGAAGTAGCATTTAATTGTAAAAGTTTATAGAATATAAGAGAAAATCAGTATTATGATTAGCCTTGGTATTATGATTACCCAGTGGTGGGCTGTCAAAAATTTTACTACCACACTGTGGGTGGAGCCGACATCATGGGAAGAGCCAATGTCATGATGTCGGAGGAGGAGCCAAAGTAAAAAAGTAAAAGTAAAAAAATACACATTAAAATACAACTTAAAATAAATACACATAATACATTAAATACACATAAAAACAAACTACATAAAACATACACCTCCACCCACCCACCCCAAACACAAACCCATCACTTACCTGGCATGGGGTCTGGGAGCAGCAGGGAGGCAGGCAGGAGGCGCAGCGGCCGGGCAGTGCGGCCTAGCCCGACCTGGCCTGGCCTGGCCCAGCCCAGCCCACCCCAGCAGCCTAGCCTGGCATAGCCCGGCGGTGCGCGAGGAGAGGCTGTTGCCGCTCCTCCAGGCACTGTGCCCTTTCTGGGCAGCTCAAAATGGCTGCTCAGAAGTGTGCATGCGTCAAAACTCAATTTGATGCATGCACACTTCTGTTTTTCAGTGCTTGCGTCAAATGGAGTTTTGACGCATGTGCATTTCTGAGCAGCCATTTTAGGCTGCCCGGAAATGTCCTCCGGACGGCAGCTGGAGAGGTGACTGAACTGGTCGCACGGGGGTTCACTACCCCCTGGAGATCCCCTCCGGATGACTGCTACCGGTTCGGGTGAACCGGTCCGAACCAGGCGCAGCCCACCACTGAGCATACCCTTACATTTAATGATAAAAAAACACTAATATTTTTTTCTGCTAGCTTTATCATTGCTTACTTACTCTTGACTGTAATTGTTCATTGCAATCTTTGCTCTCTTACCAGGAGCCAAAAGAAGAAGAAATGACTGAAGAAGAAAAGGCAGCTCAGAAAGCAAAACCTGTAGCTACCACCCCAATTCCTGGTACTCCATGGTATGGAACCCATTTCAAATTTGCAGATTACTGTATTAGAGAGATAATTTTGAAAATTTCAGTTACTGTACAGTTTCACTTGAAAATTTTGCATTTCAATCAACAGGCAAGAAAATAAATTGATAGTTTTGAACTTTATATTAATGACACCAAGAGCAGGTTTATATGGCATATTACGAGTAAAGAAACAGAAAAAATGATATTAAACTGAAAAGTGATCAGTTTTATTTCCCCTTCCAACCCAAACAGTGGAGGTTCATATAGGATCCTCCAGTCAATGGGAAAAGGTAGGGAAGCTATCTCTTCCAGTTTTCTTTTTCCTCTTGAGCCCAAATCATTTCAGATTATTCCAGAAGTTCACTCTACTCTTTGGAACAACATAGTGCTGTGGGGGTGAGGAAACGAATGAAGTTTATTTCCTTCCCATGTTTTACCTACATAAACATTCTTCCTGTTCTGCAGCAGAAAGACTCTGGCTCTTGATAATAAAACAAAGAGTTGCAATACAAGCTAGGCAAGTACTGTTAAATGCCATAGGTTTGGTTCATTTCTATACATACTTTAGAATATTCCCTCTGAATATTGTGTACCTTTTGTCCTGAATTTAACAATTGTATGTCTGTGTTCATGGTTCTTAACATAATGATAAGGAAACCTGTATTTTTGTACAATTGCAGTCCCATAGGTATGTAAATTGCAGACCCATTTTTGTTGTTCAGTCGCACAGTCGATTCCGACCCTTTGCGTCCCCATGGACCACTGTCCACCAGGCACTTCTGTCCTCCACCATCCTTCTCAACTCACTCAGCTCTGTGCCCATTGTGTCTACAATACCATCTAGCCATCTCATTTTTGGCTTCCCCCTTTTTCTTTTACCCTCCACCTTTAGTATGTGCAATATTTTTTGTTGATGGCTTTGATACTTGTAAGTCACCAATTCAGGTTGATTACAGATAAATGATATATATTTTTTGGATTTTCTTTAGGTGCGTGGTGTGGACTGGTGATGAACGTGTTTTCTTTTATAATCCTACTACTCGTCTGTCTATGTGGGATCGGCCAGATGACTTAATAGGTAGAGCAGATGTGGATAAAATTATTCAGGAGCCACCTCATAAAAAAGGAATGGATGACGGGAAGAAGCAAAGTAAGAGTAAAATGAGTGTTGTCTTTATTTATTTTTCATATTGTGTAATTTTGAATACATTTAGACAGAGGTGAGTTTTTGTTTTTGTTTTAATCAAACCTATAGGAATGTTAATAGGCATCTCTCTTACAGTAAAAGAAGAACATGACATGCTAGAAGATACCAATGACGATGAGCCCATTAAAGCTAAGAAGCGGAAGTAAGTTCAGTCTCAAAGATAAGTCTGCATGATCCATTCACCCCAAGACTCAAAGCCTAGGCTTCATTGGTGTGAAGCAGGACTTAGGTTTTGTGAGTACAGAATATAAGCAGTTTACCTGCTTTGCTCTTCATGGAATCTTGTATGTTCTCATTTTCACAGGAAAGAAGATAACAAAGATATTGATTCTGAAAAGGAGGCTGCCATGGAAGCTGAAATTAAAGCTGCTCGAGAGAGGGCCATTGTCCCTTTAGAGGCGCGAATGAAACAATTCAAGGACATGCTGTTAGAGAGAGGGGTCAGAAACTGTTGTGTAACTGCTTCTTCACTGGTGGCTGTTACTGATCATGCATACATTTCTGAATTGGATTAGAAAAGGAAATGGAGCTATAAGGAATTATAAGAGTACAATGAAACTAGCCCGAATAGTTAAAAATTGATAACTTGTATTTTAATGCACCTTTTCTCTCCAGCTGACAAGTCCTATCTGCATACATTTATGATTTGTAGGTATTGGTTATCGGTATGCTGATGCAGTACTCAGACTCTGGATGGATGCTCATGTAGAAATTTCTAGGCTCTGATGCATTAATTACTATGTGATAGTTCAGACTAAAACCCTGATTGGGCATTATGAATGCCAGTGCTGTGAGTGTGCTTAGAGGGAAGCCTGTCCCCCTCCAGCATTGTATTCGACAGAGTTTCAGCACTAGGTTTAAATAGAAAGGTCATGAGCAAGGAACATACAAACTAATAAAAGATGTAAATGGTAAGCACATTTAGTAAATACACATTGAAAACTATAAGGAAAAGTACCTCTCACCCTCAGTTTGCAGCTATTCTAGCATTTTTAGAAAGTAGCAAGATCCTGCCCAAGGTCTGTTTGCTTGCAGGTTGCAAGTTTGAATTCAGTTTTCAGCCACATGAAAGAATATCCCATTAGGGTTTCACTTCTGTGCTAGATGAGATGTTAGTTGTAGTGGTGTATACGTTCCCATGGGGCAGTTAAATTGGTTACTTCAATTGTTGAACAGTGCTTTGCTTAAGCAATGTGGTAATGTTTTGGTGCTGTTCTCCCTTACCCCCTGCCCTTAGCTAGCTTAATAATGATCATTTTCTCTTCATTGAAGTTGTCAGAACTGTTGTATTAATTGCAAACGTTGTCTTCTGCATTTCCATTTCTTTGCCACGATCTGTCTCACACCCTAGTTAATTTTCATTTTTCCAAAGTCCTGAGATCTTGAACAGCTGTTAGTAAACAAGTGGAGAAAAAAAATCTCTAGTGCTCTTCTAGAGAACATTTTTTTCACTTCTCATTGCAGAGAGGATTATTTTAAAGACCACCTGATTATTGTGGATTATGATATCTGAGTTAGATGCCTTTGTGATTTCAAGGAAGTCTTCACCATCTTGAGATCTAATTCACTCCCTTCAAGGATCAACTTCCTTTTATACCAACAAGTGAAGACCATTGCTGTACAGAGATTAAGGGCAGAGAAGTGGTCTTTACATTTTCAAACAGTACACTATAGTGAGTAACAAACACTAGAGCAATGGATTCCGGTCCCCCCTCCAGAGAAAAACCAAAAGTCATCAGATCTCCACTTCCAGTTTCATAAAACGTCTAGGAGACAAAGGATTGCAGCAAAACAAAGTCTTGGGGTTGAACTTTATTTAAAGGGAATATCACTTCTTTGTCATCCTCCTCCCCCAAATTCCTTAAGGACTTAGAGAAACAGTAGTAGAGTGGGACCATGAAGCCTGTGTGCTTTTGGCCTGACTCTAAAGCAGGGGTGCCCAAACTATGGCCTGGGGCCAGATGTGGCGCCTGACACCAATTCATCCGGCCCACAAATCCCTCATTGCTCCTGGAAATGGAAGTAAAATGTGCCCGTACAGGCGTGTTTTACTTCTGCTTCCAGAAGTGATGAGGGCTTCATGGGCCAGATTAATTGGTGCCAGGGGCTGCATCCGGCCCCCAGGCCATAGTTTGGGCACCCCTACTCTAAAGGCATGATAATTTTTGCATCTTTAATAAGAAAACCATGAATCTATGTTTAGTAAAGTTATTTGTATATTGCTGCATCCAGAATTCATTGTACTCAAAAATATTAACAAAATACATAATATTATAGTGTATGATATATTAATATGATATATAATATATAAGTAATGTACTGTAACATTACAATTAATGTGAACATTATAGAAAAATAAAATAAGAACCAAATATACCTAAGTGCAAAGATGGGGAAAAATCCCTCTCCAGGCAGAAACCATATTTAAATAAATTATTGAAAAAGAGAGCACAAATGCATTCATATACCGTATTTTTCGGACCATAAGACGCTCTTCTCCCCCCCAAAAAGGGGGGGGACACTAGGGTGCGTCTTATGGTCCAAAGGTACAGCGTGGTACAGGGGTGGAGCAGCTGGGAAGCCGACCAGGAACTCCCCGTTTGTCTTTCCAGCTATGCCACCGCTGCAGGAGCAGCGGTGGTGTGGCTGGGAAGGTGAACTGGGAGTCCCTGGTTGGCTTCCCTGCCACACTGCCCCTGCACTGCTATTGGCGCTTGGGATGTGGGGAGGAATGGGTGTGCGCACCCATTCCTCCCCATATCCCAAGCACCGATTGATTCCAGTGCGTGATCAGCACTTGAGTTGGGGGGACGGGCGAATGCGCTTGTTCCCCCACAACCCAAGCACCGATCATGCACTTCGATCCTTTGGCGCTTCAGTTGGGGTGATGGGCGCGTGACCAATTCCTCCCCCCAACCCAAGCGCCAATGGATCAAAGCGCATGATTGGCACTTGGGTTGGGGGGGACGGGTGGATACACCCATTCCTCTCCCCAACCCAAGCACGGATTGTGCGGATTGTGCGCTTTGATCCATCGGCGCTTGGGTTGTGGGGGAGACGGGCATGTGCACCCATTGCTCCCCCCAACCCAAGCGCCAATGGATCATAGTGCATGATCGGTGCTTGGGTTGGGGGGAGGAACAGGCATGCACACCAGTTCCCCCAACCCAAGCGCTGATCGCGCACCCAACTTTTGGAGCATTTTAAAGCATTTTTTGAGGTTTTAGCGTGCCATTTGCACGCTGTGAAAACTCTAAAAATGCTGAACGATCTAAAAACTTACGGTCCGGTGCACCTTATGGTCTGAAAAATACAATATATCAAGGGTGCCCAAACTACAGCCCACAGGCCAGATTGCCGCTGACACCAGAGGTGTGAAATTGGTGTGTTTTTGTGGCAAAAGTGTACCAAAAAATTAGAAAGGGCACAAAAATGTTCCCCCAATTCTCCCTCCAAGGGAAGCGTTGGAGGAAGAGAAACCACCCAGAAATGTGGCACAATTTCAAATGCTGCTGCCACTGCCGGGAGGAACCATGAGACCAGCCAGCACAGCTGACTGAGGAGGCATGGTCAGGCCCCTGGCAGAAGAAAGTTTGGGGGGCCCTGATGTATCCTAAATAGCACAAACTCCCTTTAAAATGTTTCTGGAGTGAAGGGCAGAACAAAGCAGATAACAACCATACATTTTTACTGCTACCAGCAGCATATTTTTGAAATATGGTAGTTCAGGTCCTCTCCTGTCCTCTAAGGCTGGGGTTTGTCACTGGGATCTGGGCTAAGCTATTAGATGTAAGACCTTTGATGGTAGTTTCTGAGCTTTGGAAGGAAGTGGAATACTGTATGCTTCCTAGCCCAGGCTCTCATATCAGGTGTTTAACCAGAAAAGATTCTGTGACCTACTTGTGAAGAAGAGTAATGCTATAACTGACAAAGAGTATAGTTTTTTCAAATATCCTAGGTGCATTTTCTTCAGTTCTGGTTTTTTTTTTGGTGGGCTGGGATGGATATTGGATCAGTTACAAGAATAACTATGAAAGCATAGAGACGCAGAATAGAGACTTCAAGGCTTTCTTTTGATATACAGTTTTTAAATGTCACACAGTAGTTGCTATTTTAATGAGTAATTAGGTTGTGTTAGTTCTGTGTAATTACTTAGACGTTTTCAGAGCCAATTAGCGTGGAAATTTACCATGCTGACCTGCAGTTTATCATTTATTAATGATCATACTGCTGTAAAGGTTTTAGTTGTGGCTCCTTTCTAAAGGATGTCCTGTAGGTTTCAAGGAGAATTGCACAACCTGCATGTCTTTAAATTTAATTGCTAGGAAAATCAGAATTGCTTCCTATCCCTCTTCTTTCTATAGGTTTCCGCTTTTTCTACTTGGGAGAAAGAGTTACACAAGATCGTTTTTGATCCACGGTACCTACTTCTTAATCCTAAAGAAAGGAAACAGGTAAAAGGGTGTAATATAAACTTCTATTTACATTTTTAAAAATCATTTACGCTCCACGGGATTGCTCTTTAAGCAGCACACCATTGTAAGTGACCAAGTGATGGGATTGTGAACCCTGATTTAGTTGTTAAGCAAGTTTTTGGTTGGTTTTAATTGTTAAGTGAGGCGACCATTCAGAGAATATTCTGCTCTTTAAACTAGTTAGTCTCTAAGTGAGGCGCTCTTTATGCAAGGTTTTACTTTAATGTATAAAAAGTGTAACAGGAGGAATAATAGGCCTATGCCCTTTAATTTTATGAGTGAACATTTATTAATAATAAAGATATTTTCAAAGAAATACTATTTTAGAAACATGAAAATAAAAATATACAGTCATTTTCAAAAGGGGATGATCAACATTCATTTATATATTGTTTCACTCAGTAACCAGGATAGTTTATACGTTTAGAAGAACTTAGTATAAACTTAGTCCAAACTGAGATGATCATTTGCATACAGTATTTCCCATAATATGTCAAACACTTATAAACGTATATTAGGTAGAATTCAATTTTAGCCATTTTTCCCAACTGTTCAGGGTAAGAAGTCTGCATGAATAAATTATTGTTTTTATTGCATTATTGTATCTAGAAAATACGTGTTTCTATGCTTCTTAAATGTTTTTATCAAATTCACTGTTACAGTTAATATGTAATGTGGAAAATGGTCCCCCTGTTCTTAATGAAGTTTCTAATGATAAAATTTATTCTTGCATTTGATAAAGAAATTACAGCAACCTCTATCTACAGCATTCTTTTTTCTTGACAATCTGGAATTTTGCAAACGTTTTTTACGCCTTTCTGTTCAAGTAGGAGTAGGTCCATGTAATAGAAGGTTCTGTCAAAAAATATAATGGACAAAATCCTGTTGCATAAAGTTGTGATAGTGTAATTCTAAAAATGTTACATAAGTGCATTTTAAAAGGGGTCCAACCTGTTTTAAAGGGGAATCAGAATCCATCCTGGTAAAAGGGATGGAAGGAATATAAAAATGGTATCATGCAGGTGAGTGCAAGCTTTGAGTTACTCGTTTTGATTTGAGGGATGATGATGATTCAAATGTACAGTCTGTTGTTTCTATAGGTGTTTGATCAGTATGTCAAAACCAGGGCCGAAGAAGAACGTAAAGAAAAGAAAAACAAAATAATGCAGGCCAAGGAAGATTTCAAGAAAATGATGGAAGAAGCAAAAATAAATCCCAGGTAAGAATGTTTTCTCCTGTTTAACTTTAGAAGTTTATTCCCTGGAAGTACTGTTGTGTTGATTGTTTTCTCACTTATTGACTATACAGTATGTCATTGCTCTTTAGGGTCTTTCAAATACTTTGTTTTGCTGTACATGTTTCATCTGAATTGTAATGTTTATTTCCTGTTTCAGGACATGAAATGATCTAAAATATTTCATGTTATATCAAGATATATGTCCATAAGTATTAACAGCACATTTTCCTAATACAGTAATACCTCATATAACATTAGTATCGAATAACACGAAAATCGCATAACATCAAGGAATCTGGGGGGAAGAATTGCATCAGATAACATTAAGATCCTATGGGATGCTTCAGATAACAACCGCGAAAGCCTGTGTGGTTACAATGTATCTCTATAGATCCCATAGAGGATCAGATAACACTAAAAATCATATAACACGAAGACTTGTGGAACCATGTTTTAGTGTTATATGAGGTTTTACTGTATGTAGCTCTTAGTGCCTGTTGAGGAACACTAGTTTACAAAGTATCAAGTATTATAGAGAAAACAATTTTTGAGGATTTGGTAGAGATGAACTACATAGTCAGGAGTTGGAAGACCACAAATTTACTTCTTTAGCTGCTAGGTTGGAGCTTGAGAGTTCTAATGGCCCAAATGAATTTCTACAGTTCTATTGAACTGTAAGGAAGACGTCACAAAAGTTTTGTTTTGATTGTTTATATGTACTTTTAAAAAAATATTTGCTTGATATTTTAATTTTTGCATTATTCCCCAGCTACTATTGTAATGTGAGTTCCTTTCTCTTCACTCTTCAACTTTCTGTGCTGCTCAAAGATTTGATGTGAAGTATTTCCTGGTCCTGTGGAACAGGAGTTGAAGGGCTTCAGGGAAGTACAGGGTCCAGACAGAACACTCCTATAAGATCTCAGCTGTTCTGCTTTGGTTTAAATGTAATAAAATGCAGTGAAATATACAAGTGAAACAAGCTTGTTTTCAGAAGTGTTACTCTGCTTGAATTAAACTTGACTTCTGCATACAGTTGTCCAACCATCTTGTTAGGGTTTAAGTCTCTGACCATAGTGGAACTCATTTCTGAGTGGGACTCATACTTAGGGTTGATTAATATTTGGAGTGGACATAACATTACATTTAAAAATAATTACTTTTCTACAATGAAGAAAGCAGTCCTTTTCCTGATTTAGCCACAATTATTTATGAACACAGACAGTGGTCCATGGGGTCACAAAGGGTTGGAATTGACTGCGACTGAACAACGACAAAATTTATGGTTGTTTTTTCATATAGAATTACAGAGTTAGAAATAATTTGCACCTTCTGTTACTGGATGTGTCTAAAATCCAGTAGAGAGTGCAGGAGAAAATGCTTACTTAACAGATATTCCGCTCCACTCTCCAGTGGAAAGTACCATGAGCAGAGTTCATTTAATCTGGATGCAACCTGTTATTTCTTTAATTTGTACTTGTTTTGTTTTGGCTGACAATAAGGAAAATAAGAGTCTGCATGTTGTATTAAGTTCAGTTTATAATTTAATATTTCTACATTGAAGAATCCAGTAATGTCCTTTGGAATTTGCACTCCTTGAAAATCATCTCTTGTGTTTTGTATACTCAGGAATTTGTTCCATTTTGCTTTTGCAGCATACTCTTTTTTTAGTATAGGTTTATGTTCACTTCCAAACAATTGAATAAGCTACCAAATTATTTTCTTGTTTTAATTTACCCTACAGCAACATTAGGCGGGATTTCCAAAGTCTAATTATTTCCATGCTGTGATGAAAACATTCGTAGGATTATAATGTCTCACGTAATCTTGGGGCCAGATTAGCATCAGATCTTGGAAAAAGCATAATAGTGGGTTTTTTTCAAGGTAAGTGGCAGTACTATATCTACTGCACATCTGAGATTTGGAATCTGGCCCTGAAGGTGAGAGTACTGTTAGAATCAACACTGCAGGAAAGAAGACTGAAAGGCTCTGTGACAATTGCTGGCCCTGATTTCATAACATTAAAATAATCTGGATTTTTGTGTTGTGATAAATTTCACCCTTAGCAGAACTGTTTGACAATTTAAGATGTACTAACTTTACCAAGGCAGGTTGGCAGTGAGCCTCGTTTATTTAACGAGTTGTCCTATGCTTAAAGTATTATAGTCATTATTATTTTTAATGTAAGACAAACAGCCTTTTCCCCCAAAAATGGAAAAATAGAAACTTTGCTCCTTGGCCCTCTGTCTCTGGTAAGGATACTAGTGTATTGTTAAATTTGCAATTCAAGCAGAACAGGAATAGATTTGAATTTTTAATGTATTTTCTAGCTATAAAAGCTCTGCCAAATCAGTACACTTGCAATTTTGTTACAGAGCTACTTTTAGTGAATTTGCAGCCAAGCATGCTAAAGACTCGCGTTTCAAAGCAATTGAAAAAATGAAAGATCGAGAGGCCTTGTTTAATGAGTTTATCACAGCAGCAAGAAAGAAGGAAAAAGAAGATTCGAAGACCAGAGGAGAGAAGGTAAGATTTTTATAGAGAGAGCGTAAAAGAGGTATGAATGAGAGGGGTGTGAGAGGGCCCATGCTAGCCTTCCAGGTTTCCACTCCATTTTCAAAATTATTTTTCCCTTATGGTTTCCCTAGTTCAAGCATCTCCACATATATATTGTTTGCCTAAAGCAGTGGTGCCCAAACTTTTTTTTCTGCAGGCCGGCTCCGGCCCCAACACGCAGCTGTGGTGGCTGGACGCAGGCTGCTCCCACTGCTGACCGTTTCAATGTCAGCAGTGGTGGCGGCAATCGGGCTTCACTCCTGCTGGCCCAAGCAGGCTCCGTTCAGTCCCAGCACTTCAAAATCTATGGCACTGGAAGGGTAAACCTGGCACGCTCGGGCTGACATCAACGTGCCACGCCAGGTTTACCCTTCCAGTGCTGCAGATTTTGAAATTAAGGCTTGGAAAATTTCTTCAACTTGGCTATCCACTTTGCTAAAGGCTTCTGAAGCGCTGGGACCAAGCGGAGGCTGCTCAGACCAGCAGAAGAAGCGAAGCCCGATCGCCGCCACCATAGGTGACGTATTGCTACGTCAGGGATTGGGGGTGGGTGGGGGGCGGTCCAGAGAAGGCCCGGGTTCTCATGCCGGGCTGGATTAATGATATGTGTGGGCCTAATTGGGCACCCTTGGCTTAAAGTGTTATTCAGAAAGGCACAATAGGTATATTAACTGTAGTACTAGTCTTTTTTAAATATTGTGCGCGCATATATAATATATGGAAGTAAAATGTGCCTTGCAATCTGTTTTGCAACAGGTTGAGATAGATTTTAGGCTGCCGTTTTCTCTGCTTAAACCAGATGTGCCCAAACTACGGGCACATTTTACTTTTGCTTCCAGGAGCGGCAAGAGTGGCGCGGGCTGGATGAATTGGTGTTGGGGGTCAGATCTGGCCTATGGGCCATAATTTGGGCACCCCTGCTCTAAATGCTAACAGTTTGGTGGTTTTTTAATACCTTTCAGTAAATGTGTTTTGAGTGCTTACCAGAATTAAATGTCATCTATTAAAGATTAATGAATTCAAATGTCATTTGTCTGCGCTGTCAGTACAAGAGACAAAGCTCACATCTCTGGGGAAGACTAGCGCTGCCAAATGTCTTCAGCAGGGATAGCCTCAGCAGCTTTTCTCATCATCCTAGTATGTTGCGTGAGTGAAACAAAATAACATACCTCTAAAACCTAATCATTTTTAAAAATTGTTTCTTCACGTACCATATAAATGAGGCTTGTAAGGTGATTTCAAAAAGAAGTGTAGATCGAGGCAAGTAATATTTCACACAAGAGCTTTTTATCATTACTATGTGAACTGCCCAGAGAGTGCACTAAGCGCTATGGAGTGGTATATAAGTGCAACTGCTAATTGCTAATACATTCACAACTGAAATTTAAACCTACTGTAAATATCTACAGAAGTTTAAAAATATTTTGTTTAAGGTCTGCTTATCTTTATGTTGCTTAGCACTTTGTGCTTTCCATTATTAAAAGCAATGTGGTGAGTAATATATCCAGTACTTGGTCTTTTAGGCTGCAGTCCTATACCCACTATGTGTGCATAGGTCCCATTGAGCTCAGTGGGACTGAGTTTTAATTAGGTGCATAGAATTGCACTGCGAAGCTCAGTGCCACACTAGAATGATTTGCTTTCTAGAGGTATATATGTACAATCTGAAACTTCAATGTAAACTGTTCTTTGTTTTCTTCTATAGTCATAGTTTAAACAGTATTGTTGTATCTTAGACATAATCAAAGTGAATAATTCATAAATAAATCCTTTAATATTGCATGAGCAACATCAGACAAGGTTTTGCATTAAGTACTGTATTTATCTTGTATTTGAAACTAATGATTTCTTTTCTCCCCAA
Source organism: Furcifer pardalis (assembly GCA_030440675.1). Lineage (NCBI taxonomy): Eukaryota > Metazoa > Chordata > Lepidosauria > Squamata > Chamaeleonidae > Furcifer > Furcifer pardalis. The sequence continues at coordinate 81,451,564 of CP126893.1, read as the reverse complement.
GCCTCTTGTAACCATTTTATGTATTCTGTTTTGTAACAAGTGGATAGATTTTACAGTTTTGTGCTGTGCGGCCTGTCAATCAGTTCAGTCTGACAGCTGTCAATCACTGACACGCAAAGTATTATGGGATTCCCTAGTGAGGAAAGAATTGGTATCTCTGTGTGGTGACTTTAGCCTCCCGCAGTTCCGGTACTTTACATTTTTTTCAGTTTTTTTCCTTGTGAAGTGATGAGAGTTATGCCCAGAATGTGTAAACTGCAAAAAAGGAGAAAAATCCTCCTAAATACACAACACAATATTTTCAGCTGTATTTGCTTTAGTTGTGTTTCTGGTGTTTTTTTTAAACTAACAAAATGTATCTGAAATGTTAAGTAAAGCTTTCTCAGCCAGGAAAGACGTTTAATGCAAGGATTGTATATTCTTTAAACAATCCTTTAAAGTAAGGATTGCAGATATCACACTTAGCTTTGTTTATAGGAATCCTTCAAATCTGAAGTGTACTTGGTCAGAAAACAATGTAGGTCCTTTAAGGATGAGAGGTATAATCACATTTTTATGCTGAAGGAAAGAGATGCAAGGCATTCTGTTCAAAGTTCCTGCCTTTAATGACAACAGAATAAAATGGTGTCTTTCAGGAAAATCTGTCTTAAGCTTCATTCTGCCCTATCGGTACCTTTAAAGTTTAAAGCTGCACTGAAGAGTTCCCTAGCTTTTTCTTTTGTCTTGCAGAACCTCAGCTCACAAGCACCCACTATATCTATGTTTTATTTATAATAGAATCAGGGGGTTCTCACCTCCTATTTTATCTTTGGTATGGCACATTTGTATTAGGTTTGTATCCTCTTGGCTTTAAAAGTTCATATTTTCTGTTGTGTTTTTCACTTAAAGATGAATAGCTTTAAAGTAAACTTTTTCTCACAACTTTTCTTACATGCTGTGAGATAGCCTTCAAATTGTAATGATGGTATAAATCAATAGCTTCCTAAAGGTCCTATCTAATAGACTTGCTGAGGATTTGCACACTAAAGACCATGGATTCATTTAACAAGTCAGTCCTCAACTTTTATGAAGCCTAAAGGCCTGCATGTTCTTTAAACCATTGAATTATATTGAAATATTGATTAGCAGAGTTGACTTATTTCCTTTATTACACAGAGCAGTAGAAGAGCTGTCTTTAGCTGAAATACTGTCTCTTTTGTTTTGGCACAAGAAATAGCAGTAGGTGGTGAGATCATGCTGTCTTACAGGTTTGAATGAGAATAGCAGCTACTGGTTTCTTAAGAGACGTGGATCCATGCTGTGTAGATGTCAGAAAGGATAGTTGCAGGAGGTACTTCATGTGTATAAGGTTTCAAGCTTCTAAATAAATGAATTTCACATTTACTTTGACTTAAAGATTTAAAGTGCGTAGATAAATGTATGAATTGATTTCATATATTTGTTCAGTTGCCCTTACTTTAAAGACTTTGTTTTCTTTTCTTCTCAGTCTTCTGTATCTGGCTTAGAAAGCTTTATATTTTGATACTACTTGCATGTTATGTTTAAGTTCCTTCGTGAAATAAAAGTTACTGGATTGGATTCCGAAATAGATGAGCAAAATTCTGCTTATTCAACAGGGCTTTTCTTGAGTCCTGCCTTCCAATACTGTTACTCCCATGTGCTCCCTTTCAGCTACTACTTGAGGTTGAGGGAACAAATGGAAGAGCGTGTAATGGGCTGAATCCAAGCTAATATTTTAGTACTTAAAAGTTTTTGTGCAGCATCTTAAAAACCGTTGTGGTAGATTGTACCAGAGTTAGCAAAATAGCCTTTTACAACATCAGGAGACGATTTCTTGAGCTTCAGAAATTGACTGATGTTCTTTCGTGTCTAAATATTAAGCCAAGACCCAGACATCACCATTGAGGGAATCTGTTAACTGTTAAGAAATAATTTTCACCATAATAATAATAATAATTTCATGTCATAGATTATTACAAGTTATTATTCGTCAAATATTATTCAAATAATATTTGATGGGATCTAGATCATAATTTTAAATTGTAATAGCCATATACATCAAGCTGCATTTATCCAGAATAATCAAGTTACTAAAGTTTATGGTCCTATAATACAAGTTTGGGTTTCCAGTGCCGCATTCTGCATGTATATTAATTGTCGGTTGGGACAGAAGGTATTAATTTAAAATATTTGAAGTTGTAACTGTCTTAGTCTGTGTAAGCATATCAGAGAGTAAATAAAACTGATCCATGAAAGCTCACATTTAAGTAAAGGAGATAATCTTTAAGGTGCCACAATGGTTTTTGTCTTTTGTTATTGTTGTTTTGTTTACTCTCTGATAAATTTAAAATATGTTATCTGCTCAGGCTTACACCTGAATTATATCTGTCCTGCAGACCAAAGCCCAAGATCTTTTTACCTAGAGATTTAAAAAGTTGGGGATGTTCTAAAGATGATACACGTAACCCTTGTAACCAGTCACTGTCGGATTAGTAAGGTGAAATGACTGTATTCAATGAAAGGGTTTTTCCAATAGGTCAGAACCTTTGTTTTGTACAAGCACAATTTCACACAGCAAATCACGATGAAATATTTCTTTAGCTATTTACCCCATCTGTGTTGAACCAACACAGCATAAAACAATGTTTTTCTTCCCCTCTGATTATTTTCTCTACTAGCTTCCTTTTGAATTTATTAGAATGCTGACTACTTTATAAACAACAGAGGTGGAATTACAGAGTCTCTGGCTAATTTATACATATAGCATTCATACATGGCTGAATGTTTAGAACACGTTCATACAGACACAGCTTTACATTGTAGGGTGCTTGTGCAAAATATCCTCTGTAGTTGTGGAAATTTTTAATATGCTACTGCAAAAAACAAACACATTTTAAGAGTTGTGATTTTGAGAGTACAATGGGTATAATGATACAGAGTGATAATGCACACAAGATAGACTGAGTTTTAAAACTTTGACTGGTTTGTGGCTATACCAAGTGAAAAAGAGGCTTGTCATGATTAATGCTCTGTTTTCTATGAGTTTTTTTAAAATAGTTATGACAAACCTGTTGAATCAAATAAATTGGCAATCTGCCCAGTTCTTTTATTGACAATTATCTAGTTATATTTTATATTCAGATAGCTTTCTTCAGTAGTCTATGTGAAACTTAACTAGAAATTTTATACTGATTTTTAAACCAGCATCCACTACTAGCTATTATCAATGGGGTTTTTTTGGAACTCGCTCAGTATAAGTCAGTTGTTTTATTGCACATCTGTGTATTTTGGTATCTCCAGTTAGAAGCTGTGCACATTCATAATTCAAAGTGCAATGAGAAACCTAAAGGTGCAGCCCACTAACATTGCCCCTGTGAAAGAGCAGTATTGAGAGGGATTATAAAATGCCTTAAATCCAAAGGTTCAATTTAAACATAAGTGGCAGAACTGTAGGGACTATTTATCAGAGTAAGCCCTCAGTACAAACAGCGGTGAAAACATTAACAGTCAAGTGGATTTTCAGCCCATATCATTGTTTGATCCTTAATGAGGAAGAATTACACTCCTGACCCCACACTACATGCTACAAGTAGGTGTAGTCCATCATTGCTGATATGAATAGATTTACCTTGCTCAGAGAAGAATGCCTAGCCATTCTCTTTTATTTTTTTTCTGCACAGGGAAAGCAATATGTCTGCAGAATAGATATCCTGCTCACGTATATGCTGTAAACATGAGCAAGAGTCCTGGGAAATCTGTGTTCTTGCATGTATGGAGAGCTTGTACTTGAGCAGGAATCTCTTCTATAGGCATGTCACTTTTCCTGTAGAGAATACAAAGAAAGGGAGACTAAAGGCTTCTCTCTAAGAATAAGAGAGTTTTCTCATCAGACATGTTCATTCTTCCCTAACATGTAAGTAATTAGGCCCACATATATGGAATAGCCCTCTGTGTAATCAGCATTTCCTGTGTAGTTCATGCAGGAACAATGTTCTCTGTGTGCATTATATCCATTTCTTTAAAAGAGTATAAAGTTGGTGTAATGGTAGTGCTGATTTCTCCCCAAAAGCTACAAGTATCAGAGTAATTAACATCACATGCATGCATTGACATCCTATTATGCTTAAAAGTGTAATGATAACAGCATCCTTTAAAGAACTCTTCAGCTTGCATTTTGAAAGATTCTGCCTTATTTTCCACTATACTTACTAAAACTTCGTCCAAAATGGCAGTGGATTTCACATACAAATTTAAAGTATAACATTAAATTAAACTAGCTTTAGCCACCGTGGAAAGCCTGCTTCTGTTTTTTTAATTAAATAATGTTGCAAGTTTAAAAAAAACAAATTGACTATATTTTCTCCCTTTTTCTTTGTTTTGTCTTTTGTTTAAAATACAGATCAAGATGGACTTCTTTGAACTGTTATCTAACCACCACTTGGACAGTCAGTCTCGCTGGAGCAAAGTGAAGGATAAAGTAGAGACTGACCCACGTTACAAGGCTGTGGATAGCTCTTCACAAAGGGAAGATCTTTTTAAGCAGTACATTGAAAAAATAGCCAAAGTATGTGTACTGCTAATAAGACTATTTTTGTTTTCTTCCTAATTCACTGGTGGAGCAGTCATAGGACTAATGTTGGAATTAGCATACAGTATTAACTTAAACTTTTATTAGCAAAATTCTGTTTAATGGTGATAACCATTGCCTGTATTTTCAGATTGGTATCCCTTTTCCTGCTAATTTTGAATAACTTTTGTTCCTAATCTATTTGAATCTTTAAAGAATAGGCACATTCCATTGTAGAAGGAGGGACTTTTGGAAACTCTAGGGCAGGGGTGCCCAAACTTTTCCCGTCAGGGGCCTGACCGCTCCGCCTTAAACGGCAGGCCTATCACATGGTTCCTCCCGATGGTGGCAGCACATAAATTTGCTTCACATTTTTGGGCTTCCCCCCACCTTCACCGCTTCTCTTGAAGGAGGGACCAAAAGCAGCACATTATTGTGCTATTTTTTGAAGTTTTCATCGTGTTTCGGCACGTTTTTGAGCTATTTTGGCACTTCCGATGGCAGCAGGTCACTTCTGGTGTTGGCGGCAATCCATCCTGGTGGTCGGATGATGATGGCCCACGGGCTATAATTTGGGCACCCCTGCTCTAGGGCTTGCATTTAATTTGAACAGTACAGTTTTCTGGTTTACTTATTTTTGTGTTGCATAGGTTAATTTTACTTATTTAGGCACTGCATTCTGAAAATCTGTACAGTAAAACCCCATATAACAATTTTAATTTATTCTACATGTCTGTTCGCTATGCAATTTTGTTGTACGATTTTTCCTATGGAAAAAATTATACAATGATTTTTTTCACTAAGCAGTTTTTCCCATTGAAAATTCGTTGTATGATTTTTTTCCATAGGAAAAATTGTTATGGGGGCACCATTTTCTTTTAAAACCTATTCGTTATGTGATTTAGTTGCTATAGGGGGTGTTCGTTATACAAGTTTCCACTGTATAATGCCCTGCAAATTGTCTGTGTGGTATGGTAATATATCTCCCAAGTGTCACATTGCATTGTAAGATACATAAGTAGAGTAGTTTATTTCCTAGTAAAACCTCTGAATTGTGTTCTGATAAAAAATTATTGATACTAAACATTCCCCAGTAATAAATTCTTCATTTCATCCCTGTCATAATTTAAAATACTGCTAAAACTACTAAAACCTTCTTTGGCACATCAAAATGTAGAATATGAACTATAATTGAAGAATGCTTTCAAAGTTGTAATACTAACTATGTCTGTCAAGTCAATTCCGACATATAATGACCCTTTCCAGTGTTTTCTAGGTATATCAGTATTCAAAGGTGGTTTACCACTCTTTGATTAAGCAACTTGCCCAAGAGTACACAATCTAGCTTTCTCGTGGGAGGCAACATGGGGAATTAGATTCTGAATCTCTGGTTCCATAGCCAGCACCTAACTCGCTAGACTATTCAGCAACTCTTTCAGAGTAAACACAACGCTTAAATATATTTCCGTGTGTATACACATAAAAAGGCATGGTGGACCTAAAAATAATTCAGCAATCACTGACACAGCTTCTTCTAGCTACTCTGATGTGTTGATTTCATTGTATAGTAAATCATTAAGTAGCCTGTTCCTAGTACATATGAGGCTTTAAAAATAATAGGTGCTTTCCAGTGTGGTGGCAATGACCTTTGGACCCTAGGACTTGTTTCTCATTTGAACTGTACAGTTTCCTGGTTTACTTTTGTGCTACATGGTTACTTTTGCTCACTTAATTTGATTTATATATAGTTGTACCTCGCTTAAAGAGCATAATGCGTTCCACAGGATTGTTCTTTAAGCGAGTTTGCTCTTTAAGCAAAACACCATTCAAAGTGACCAATTGTGTGTGTGGGGGATTGCGAACCCCAATTTATTTGTTAAGCGGGTTTTTGGTTGGTTTTATTTGTTAAGTGAAGCGAACATTCAGAGAAAATTCTGCTCTTTAAGCGAGTTACTCTTTATGCAAGTCGCTCTTTATGCGAGGTTTGACTGTATGTAATTGAGGTCCACAAGCAGTATAAATCATGAGCGTGACCAAGGCTAATCTCAGGAATTTGTAAAACAAGAGAGTCTCATAGTTTCTCCCTTATTATTTTAGTCTTAAGGGAATTCATTCACCCTCTTCTGTTTTCATCCTGCTTCAGCCTGATGTCATAATTATTTGCTTTTGAAAGCTTGAGAGATGGTTCTCCAAGTGGCATAAGAAAGCTGCTGTCCAGAAAATGCAAGTCCAAAAGCCATTTGAACTCCTAGAACTAGTCATGCAATTCGTTGAATCCCATTCCTCACAATGTAAAGGGCAGGGGTTATACTTTTTTACACCTTTAACCTCTTTTGGTCTGCAGGAGCATGCATTTAGTTTGTATAGATTTATTTTATGTGACCCATCAGATCTGTGACTATATGCGCCCCAATTTTACTTGTTTTAGGTAAGACAGAACAGTGGCAGTAATATTTCTGAAACTGTCCCACTAGGCGGATCGTATTTTAAGTATATTAGTAGTATTATGTTTTATCAGCCTTTTTTCAGTTGAAATGTTAATACTTGTTTTTCTAATCTAACATCTACTTTGGCTGCTATTCCAGAACGTAGATTCTGAAAAAGAAAAGGAGATGGAAAGACAAGCTCGGATTGAGGCAAGCTTGCGTGAACGAGAGAGGGAAGTTCAGAAAGCTCGTTCTGAGCAGACAAAAGAGATTGATAGAGAACGAGAACAGCATAAGCGAGAGGAAGCCATTCAGAATTTCAAAGCTCTGCTGTCTGATATGGTGAGAATTAACCAAGACTAGTAAAAGAAAAGTGACTCCTTTCCCTGCCAAATGCAAAAAGAAATTCCATACTCGTATCCACCTGCCCTAAGAAATAAGTCCAATGAAACCCAATTTACTTTGGGGTAAAACTGGTGCCTTCATAATTTTGTTCTTTTTTAATTAAAAAAAATTAACAAGAGGGCAAAATAAATCTTGATACAGTAAAACACCAGATAACGCTAAAACATGGTTCCACAAGTCTTGGTGTTATCCGATTTTTAGTGTTATCTGATCCATGTTAAAATCCTATGGGATGGATCGGATAATGTTAAAGCTCCATAGAGATACATTGTAACCGCACAGGCTTTATGTGAATCCATCCCATAAGACCTTAACGTTACTCGATCCAATTCTCCTCCCCAGATTACTTAACGTTATGTGATTTTAGCGTTATCCAATCCAATCGTTATCCGGTGTTTTACTGTATTTTATTGCATGGGAGAAAAGAGCTTGTCTGATAGCTTTAGAGTTAGAACCAAGAGACCATTAATTAAATTGTTTGCCTCCATCATAAATTCAGTAGATGGTCTTGTATATTACTGTTATGAAAGACTGGAGAATAGCTACATCTACAGTAGGATTTGCAATACCCTCCTATATTGCAATAAATATAACAGCCAAGCAATATGTTTAGTTTCCCTTGAAGCGATTTGGAGGCGTATTAACATATTTTAAATATTTTGTAATCCAGAAGATCAGTCTTAATTTTTAAGTAGAGGATATAGTAACGAAAGGCTTCTGTGGTTTGTCAAAAACAATGCTCTTCTATAATTCCTAATTCTATTTGTTATCTTCATGAGAGTTAACATTTGGGGGGGGGGTTTCTCCCATACTTTGCCAAGACAAAAAACACCATGTTATATGAATATGTACATTGCATTTCTGCATTTACTTATAAGTAATAGGCTAAATGAAAATTAAGCAAAAGCTCTGAAGTATCTGTTTTAAAACAAATTCAGCAACTGATCCATATAAGTTGTCTAAATTTTTCCTTCCCTTAGGTGAGATCTTCAGATGTGTCATGGTCAGATACTAGAAGGACACTTCGAAAAGATCATCGGTGGGAATCTGGCTCTCTTCTGGAAAGAGAAGAGAAGGAAAAACTGTTTAATGAACACATAGAGGCTCTTACAAAGAAAAAGAAGGAGCATTTTCGACAACTACTGGATGAAACTTCATCAGTAAGGGTGGTGTGGAGCACTTTCTGCTAGCCTTTATTTTGCTAGTCTTATGTACATTATGCTGTTTCTCAATTTCCAAAATTATAATTATTAGTTTTTTAAATTGCCCTTTGTTTTCTACCTAAAATGTTTTAGATTAAAATACTGAAGAATCATTCTGGACTCAGGCCCCTTAAAACTGTATTCATATGTCTAAAGCTCAGCAGTGGGAAGTTTGTGAAAGAACTTTTTGTTAATACCTCCCCTTGACAAATGTGGGTTGAGTAAAAGCAGGAAAGTATTCATTAGTGTGGGGAAGAAGTAGGTTTGATCGTGTAATAATTGTTTCTAGTAGCTTAGCCTGTAAATTCTACCTTGTGCACTGATAGATTTTTTTATCAAAAAGACTCACACTGTCAAGTAATATTGGATTTGTGATTGAAACCAAATGCAACAATTGCTCTGTTCTTCCAGATGTTTGTAAGCTCAGGTAACATTTATGTATGTCCTCCCTTATTCTCATTACCTAATTGGATGGATGTTATGACAGATGCATGAGTTGTATTTTCTATCTTAATGAAGGAATGGTACAGTGTAGAGTTTGAATTGAAATAGCAATTGTGTGTGTGTGTCTGTGTGTGTGAGTGAGTGAGAGAGAGTGAGAGAACCCTTTCATCAAGACATACTGTATATCTCTGGATAAGGAATTTTTTCATCTTTTTGGTTATCTCCTGCTTGTTAGTAAGTACTTGTCTCTGATTTCTTGTTGGCATAACCTACACCTTGTAAGGCTGATAATTTCAACAGCAACAATGTGCTTTTGGAAATGAAACATGTACATCTTCTGTTCTGAGACTCCTGTGTTTTGAGGCTCTATTCTCTGGAAGTTGTAGGAAAGGTGGTGGAAGTTGTTAATTACCAAAAATTACCAACACCAGGTTGACTTTACTGACAGCAGCCACTTTCAGTAATTGAAGACTTCCCTCTCCCTTCCCAAGATTCCTACAGCTACTCGACAATAAAAAGGATTACACTGGAATCTTGGGAGCTTCAGGATAACAGGGAAATGTTTAATTTTTTTTAAAAAATGCCATTGCTGTTCTTGTGATCAGCTTTATGTGGCATAAGTTACACCAACAAGATTAGATATTATTACAAGTCTCTCAAGCATTCATTCCATGTTTGCACTTCATATGTCAACCTGTAATATTTTTTGTTTCTCTATTTTGAAAGATTACCTTAACATCAACATGGAAAGAAGTAAAGAAAATAATTAAAGAAGATCCAAGATGCATTAAATTCTCCTCCAGTGATAGAGTAAGATCTTGTTCTCATGTATTTAAAGGCAGATAAAATCCTCCTCCATTCTCTGTGAACCCTCTGTTCAATAGTAACATGTAATATACTGTAATTGCTGGAATATGAAACACATCGGAGTATAAGACGCACCTCATTATTACCAAAATAGGCCACTATATGCATTGCAAGACACACTTCATTTTTCCAGTGTATTTTAAGGGAGGGAGGGAAAGTGGGTCTTAAATGCCAGCAAATACAGTATATGGGAAAAAAATTATTGTGCTGATGATTAGATTTTCAAATGTGGTTTTTTCTTTCCAGAAAAAGCAAAGGGAGTTTGAAGAGTATATCAGAGACAAATATATTACAGCCAAAGCAGATTTCAGAACACTTTTGAAAGAGACCAAATTTATAACATATAGGTATGTATTCAGAAAAAGCACAGATAAATTTTTTCAAAATTCCATTTTCTAATCATTCTTGATTTTTGTCCTATAGATTATCACTTTTCTTAGTTAGCATAGCAGATTTTTAAAATGAGAAATATTTTGTGTTGCTATCATCTGTTGTCCCAAATGAAAGTGGTTCCAAATAATGGTTTGAATATATTCTTCTTCTTTGCTGATAATATTTGAGAAGGAAATTTTGTGGAATTCTGAACCAATTTTATATTGTTTGATATATTTTATCGATGAGGATCCAACATTCTGGATGTTACTAAAAATTCTAGGGGGCACATGAAATGGCACAGAGGGCCGCATGTGGCCCATTTGCCATAGGTTGAGAACCCCTAGATTAGATGCAGAGGTGTTCTACCTTGAGACAACCATATCAGCCACATCAGTCTCCAATTTCCTCATTCACTGCTACTGTATAACAAATTCTGATATACTGTGGTGCTGTAACCCCAGAGGTTTAGCTGTCATACAAGAGAACAGGGCTGCTCTCTCCCCATCATTCACAGTTTTTTGCAACCATACCTTTGATTGTTTTGTTTAACAGCACTGCCAAAAAAAAAATAGCTAAGGTGCACTGTTCACTGGTGAAGAAGGTAAATTTAAGTCTAAGAGGTGCCTTGTTTTTGCATCAAGAGCTTTAATGACACATTTATTTACTGTGTTTGCATTCATTGGCAGAAAGGCAGTAATATGCATATAAAGACACAGACTACCTGCCAAAAGTTTTGTTGTTTAAAATAATAGTTAAACAATGCGAAAAGGTCAGGTTTACCTCAGGCTGCTGGTGGTTTCTTCAGGTGACAATAAGATGAGCCCCTGTGCTAGTCCCTCTTCTCCCTTATAGTTGTATTGAGATCTGATTAGTGTTGCCATTGAAGAAATCTGTCTGAAACGAATATGCTGCCTCTATTGGGGTTGACTGCGAGGGGAGTATTAGATTATGTTTTCTACAGGACATGTTCTGCAGACGTTTCCATGGGCATGTGGCACGCATGACTAGACACGGAATGCTGTTTACCTTCCCACCAAAGTGGTACTTACTTATTTACTTGCAATTTCTTGCTTTTGAACTGCTAGGTTGGCAGGAGATGGGACAGAAGCTCATTCTGTCATGCAGCACTTGGGTCTCGGACTGCTGACCTTCCAGTCGTCAAGTTCAGTGTCTTAACCACAGCCTATTTACATTTTTGCAATTTAAATTAGATCTGATTTTTAAAAATACTGTAGTGGCAACTTACAAGATTTCTGTTTACCTGCAGACCCAATACAGCATAGGCAGTACAAGATATATTTTTTTTCACTTACACATTTTTGCTGTTTTGTTCCATTTGGACTTAAGGGACAGCCTTATAAGCGAGAGGATAACTCAGTCTTATAAAGCAAGATGATAGCTCAATGTCTTTTTGAGCATTTTGCCTACTTGATTGCAACATATTTTGATAGATGGGACTGCTATTGAGAAACTAGTCCACTGATGTCTTCATGAATATTCCAGGGCTTTTTTAAAAAAACTAACATTCATTCACCTGATAGTAACAATAACCTTTACATTTAATTACAGATCCAAAAAGTTGATCCAAGAATCTGACCAACACCTAAAGGATATAGAAAAAATATTACAAAATGACAAACGTTATCTGGTACTTGATTGTGTGCCAGAGGAAAGACGTAAACTCATTGTGTCTTATGTAGATGATTTAGATCGCAGAGGTCCCCCTCCACCTCCCACAGCTTCGGAGCCTACAAGACGAACAACAAAATAATTACAAAAGTACTCTTGAACAATGATATTTGTTAAGTCAAGAAGATTGCATGAGCCATCTGTCAAGTTTAATCATACATAATACCCTGAACTATTGCAAAACCATCCAGGGAGCAGAGAGAAGCAACATTTGTGAACATAAAGCAGTCTCTGTACAGAGAGAACATTTGCATTATTGATGCTTTTTCTCTTTGTTGCATGACTGACAAATATTAACCATGCAGCTATTTCCAGTGATTTTTAGATCCTAGAACAATGCGGTAACTGTGTACAAGATGTGGATGTTGGTAGTGTTTGGAGGCATTTTCCCCAGCAGTGTTACATGTGAAAGCCTTGGGATGATATTTGCAGTTTGAAGTTAAAATCTACAAAAAATACTATAGATGTCCTAATGGGAGATCCAAGGTCAGGCACTCTAATGATTGAATTATTGACTGCTGAAGACTACAGTAAGATTATGATCCTTCATGTACTTAAAATATAGAGCCTGATTCTTTATCCATGCGTGGCCTTTCCTGTATAAATCAGGACTAACTCCATTAATGTCATGCCCAGCATGAAAGTAGAATGAACCTGGAAGTGACCAAATCGAATAAACACCATTAATCTTGTTCACAGGCCTGCTTTGAATCCCCTCTTCTTCCTCCCCAGTAGGCACAATCAGGTTGCTTTGTCCAGTAGTCTGGTAATGTTTTTGCTGTAAATTGGAAATGCACAGAGAAAAAAACCCTTTCCCCATAGTACGGTTGTACAAAACTTTTATTTACTATAAAGTGATCTCTATCCATCTCTGGATTAGACTATGGATTACCCTTCGGGGTGTTTCTTGTAAACTATATTCCTGTTTTGAATGTTAAATTTGTGTTTCTAAAGTTTAATTTTGAGATGTTGGGATTGTTCAGTTTACGTATTTGAGCGACAATAAACCAACCCTTTTTATATATGGATTGTATATGTTTTGTAATGGCTTATTGCATCCTTAGGTTTTTGTAAGTTCTACTGCCAAGTAAGTGCACATCTAGATTGTCACATCATAGGGTTTTCAAGGTAAATATTTAGATTTGGCTTACCATTCCCATCTTCAGCATCATTACTAACAAAAATTAGCTTAGTGTCACTGCTGTACTGTTTGATGATCAGTCTGGGTTTTGAAAAGTAAAAAAAGACACTAGAGATCATATTGCAAATACACATTGGGTGCTGGAGCACACCAAAGAATTTCAGAAGATTAATCATGAAAAGCTGTAGTTTGGTCTAAAAGAAATCAGTATGTCTCTACATTTGATTATCCCTGAATCATTGAATATTGTGGATAAGAAGTCACTTTTAGTTCAAAATGTGGAGAAACAGAATAGTTTCCCATAGGCAAAGGAGTTGAAAAAAATCCTTTCTGTTCAATGAAGAAACTACAGTTATTAAAGAGTTGTATACAAGCCAAATGTAGACTGCAATCAAGAAGGCTGAGACTGAAACGGAATCTGTGAAGAAACTGGAATAACTCCAGTGCAAGAATTTGTTATTGGAGACCAAGACAGAGATAAGCATTTATATTTCTAGTTATGTATGAATGTGAAACCTGGACAGTGAACAAAACCATTAGGAAAAAAATATTGGCTCATTTGAAATGTGGTGCTGGAGGAGGGCTTTGCAGATGCTATGGGCTACCAAAAAAATAAGTAGACCCTGGATTGAATGAAACCTGAATTTTCCTGGAGGCAAAAATGATGAAATGGAGACTGACATATCAATAGCTTTAAGTATAATTGACCACAATATCAGTCTTGCCCCCACAGAGTACCCTGGTTTTCCAACTTCCCTCACACTGTCTTATTGGGAAGGAAAGGTGCAGAGGGGAACAAGATTATTCAAAGAGTTGAAATTTGGTATCATTTGTAGGTTGATTAAACCAGCTCTTCTTCCCATCCCTCCCACTCTCCTCGAGAGGTTCAATATCTGTGTCTGAAATCAATTGAACGACAGTAAACTAAATTTTAATTTTAAAAATAAATGTTCGTGTACTGTCGATCCTGTGATGAGGATTCAGCTTGTTTTGGATGAATTTGCTTTTCTCAAAAAATCAGGTTCACCTTTGGGAACACTCAGTTTAGACTTCTAAATTGCAGTTTGCACAACATAGACTGGTGTCTAATTCAGTACCAACTTCACATACTTGCCCAAGATAGATTAAAGAATATGCCTTACTGATGTTTTTGAAAAGCATATAGAAAACTAAACTCATGTGTACTTGCATCTGATGTTCTGACCAAGCTTATCTTTTGTACAGTCGTGACCAGTTTATATTTCATGCAGTTGCTGACAGTCAGTTTCCATGTTTAGTTCAAATGCAGAGCTTCCCCTGTCGTCGTCGCCCCCCCCCCAAAAAAAAAAACAACCAAACCTACGTTAATTAAGGAACCATCACTTGCTATATAGTTCTGTTCATCCACATAGGTCAGCTGGAAGTGATTCAGGGTTAGGGCAGGTTTGTGGATCAAGTTTTCATTGTGAAAAGCACACTGTTTCTAATTACAAACAGTCTGGTGTCTTATCCCTTGCCTCTTGTTTCTATAATTGATCCCATATATTCATATATAGTGGTACCTCATACAACGATTTTAATCCATTCCATGGAGCTCGTTGTATGAAACAATTGCTATACAATGCATGCATCATACAGCGATTTTCCCTGTGGGATTCATCGTACAATGATTTATTATTTTTTGCTAAGTGATTTTTTCCATAGGGGAAATTGTTATGCGGGATGCCATTTTTTCTTTTTAAAAACCTAATTGTTATGCAATTTCTTTAATATACAGGGCGATTGTTGTATGAGGTTCCACTGTACTATACAGAATTCTGTACACATCTATCATTCCCTTGTACTTTGCCTTGTTTTCCTAGCTGAAAAACATCCAATGTAAACTTTTGCAGAGCCGTTTCTTGCCCAATAAACTACCTTTTAAGGCCCCATCTTTGAATACAGGATTTTCTTGACACTTGACTTTTAGTGGCAAGGCAAAATCCACTGAGAATAGAAGTTGTGCTTTGTTCTTTCCAGAGAGGCTTGGAAGAGTTGAGAACAGATGGCACTGAAACTTTTTATCTCATTTTATCCTTAAAACGCAGAATGATATTTATGTAAATGTCCAATTCAACAGCTGGTAACAGTACTGTATTGCCATGTGCTGGGTTAAGAAGGAAGGGCTGTAACTCAGTGACAAGGTATGATCTGCATTTAAACTGACTTCAGTGCCCAAGCTACCTCCGTTTCTGTTCATAACACTTGAGTTAGATGCCCAGTGCCCTAATTAATTTAAAAGCATCTTTTGGAATTAAAATTGAATGATTTATTCTTAGTCCGGTGAAAGATATTTTCAAGTTGAAGCATCTTTCATTGCAATAAAAATGAATCTGACTGCACATATATCAACTAATATTTACAGAACTATAAAGTATTTCTCGTCAAGCCAGCTCATATTACTTTGCAACTCATTTAAATGCTTGTATTGAAATGAAAATGCAAACCTTTTCTATCATTTAGATATAGCTGTAACCTTTGAAAAAAATGTCACTGCTGAATAATGTGCAGTCCTGCATTTGATACGAAGTTATACTATTCAATACCAAAGTAATTTAATTTTTACTTTTGTTCCAACTCTTGTGATGCTTCATACATGCTATAAATGCATGAATTTCCATTTTGCAGGGTGAGTAATTTCTTCATATCTGTCTTGGAACAATATATAAAGACCAGTGGTTTTTTTAAAATCTCATACAAAGGTAGTGAGCATGATAATAAAGCTGATCACTTTTCAGGAAACATGATCCACCTTTTCTTTAAGCACATTTAATAGATCTGTAGCACAGTAACAGCAAGAAAACTAGTGATTCATATTCTCACTAGTGAAAGCCAATTAACATCTTTTGCTCTGCACTTTTTTTTAAAGACTGGAACAAAACTGGCTCAAAGATCCAATTTTTCATTCAAAGTACACAAAAAGCATGTTATGTTTATATTACTAATAAGTAAAAAGTCCTGCCTTGCAGTCAGATCATGCAGTTTCTCAACTCACTAACTGAAGCAAAACTACTTCACAAATTTAATCAAGCTTTCATTTCCTTGTGACATTTGAACTTAAATTCTCAAAGTGCAGGACAGGATTTTTAAACAAGTTGAGGAATAACATCTGAACGCATAATGGCTACAGTGAATACTGCATTTCTTCATGCCATCAAGTCAATTCTGTATTTCTATATAACATGGATTTTGGATAAATCAATAAGAACCATTGCTGTTGAACACATGCAAAAGTAAAACTAACAGTCAAAAATATAGCAGTGCTTTAAATATCTTAGATACCAGTTTATCAAATATTCCAAGTAAGCAAGAAAACCATACTGGACTGGGTCTCTGCATCATCAAATAGAACCCCTGAAAGCAACAAGATTTTAGTTACAACACACCTAGCTCTCATTTATTTCAATGGATCTACACTTAAACATCACTAAAGTGGGATCCAACCTAATGGTTCTCTCCCCCCCCTTTTTTTTACTTCTTCAGCTTTCTAATTTTGCTTTTGTTGGTCGCAACCTACTGTCTCTTGTCCTTCATGTTCCCAAGGAATAGGGTCATTGTCCTGAGCATCAGGGACAGCTTCCCTGTCATGCCAGAACTGCTCAACATCTGGCAAAATGGGCATCTCCATCTTAATTTCCATGCTTTTTGAGGTGCAGGGGACAGAAGTGAGCTCTTCCTCTTGATTTGGAGTCAGTGCCTTTGGTGAAGGAGGACTCTCTGGGACTCCCTGCACATTAGCATCAACTACTGTTTCTTCCTGCGCTTCAGGTGTTGGTGGAAGTTTCTTCAATGTAAGCCTTTTCCACAAGCCTTTAAAACCCTCTCTGAACTCTTCAGACATAAGTACAAAGATAAGAGGGTTGGCCGAAGAGATGGCAAACATCAAGACTTGGGTGGTAGCCATGAACCCTTGTGGAGGGGTAGGCCCATCTTTGGTCAGGTGCCAGAGCCACAGCCAAGATACCCAGTCAGGAAGCCACATCACCGCAGAAGTGACAGTCACACTCAAGAGCATCATAGTCAGGCACCTGGATCGGATCTGGTTTCTCAGGTTTTGAGTCTTGGTCCCTCTTCTCTGGCAGCTGCCATAAGCTTTCCAGAAGTAAAATAAAGCAAAGGTGAATGGTGCGCAAAAGACCACAAGGGGATAGAGCTTGACAAAAGCTGACATAAACTCATGAGCCTGGGCTGGAATAACCATGACACACAAAGCAGAGCCAACCTCCATCTCACGGAAGCTGCTGAAGAACCACAAAGGTAGTGGGATTCCCAAAGCCAACAGCCAAATAGCCAGCAGTACTGCACAGATGGTATGCCATTTAATATTCACCTGTTTAGCTGGGTTATTTGCATACATGAAGCAAGTCTTGGCTACTGCGGCAATGGTCAAGCTCTTGGCTGTCATAAAAGCATGTCGGAGCCAGTCAGAAGTTTTGCAAAAGAACCAGCCCAGGTACCAGGCTCCTCTGGAGTAAGCAGCTGCCCGGAAGGGTAATACAAAGAGAACAAGGAGCAGATCCGCTAAGCTGAGGTTGAGGATCAAGGAGTGGATCATCGAAGGTTTTCCTTTCTTGGAATTGTAGAGTAGGATCCCAATTACACACACATTCCCTGCAAAGCCAGCCAGGCAAATCACCCCCAAGAATGCTGGAATCACCACCTTCCACTCTTTGGAATCCTGGGGTTCGTAGCCTCCTGCATAATGGAGCGGTTGAGCCAGGGAGCTGTTCATGGTGCTGAAGGCAGATTTTCTCTGGTAAATGCCTTTTGATGCGATTTGATTAAATTCCTTCTTGTTCTGTCTTCGCTCTCCCTCTCACGTTTTCAAACCCTCTGTGGCTAAAACAAATCTGACATTCTGGATGGAGTGCACAGCCTCTGCAAGGAGCCTGTATACAGCGCATGTAGCTCTAGCTAGAGTTTCTCATTGCTATATAATGGCTGCTGCTTTGATTGACAGTCCCCCAGTGGGAGCCCATAGC
The DNA here is from genome assembly GCA_030440675.1 of Furcifer pardalis. Lineage (NCBI taxonomy): Eukaryota > Metazoa > Chordata > Lepidosauria > Squamata > Chamaeleonidae > Furcifer > Furcifer pardalis. Next base: position 81,433,448 of record CP126893.1, on the reverse strand, counting down.
CTGCTGCTTATTAGCAAGTCTAATAACTAGTGTTGCAGCCCCATGGAGTAATTAAAATGATTCTTCCATAAATGATGTAGAACTCAAAAGTACGGTGCTTGGTTTCATTTTTTTAAAGAACCTAAATGGAAATCAAGTCTAGACACGTATTACAGAAAACCAGAGGACTGAATAGTTCTCCAGTTTGAAGGCTAATTTGAACATAGGTCACATCTTAAAGGAACTCTGTAATTATGTGAAAAATAATGGCAAAGCTCCACTTCAGGTGCTACAGGTGCAAACCACATTTTGGCCTTGCAGAAAATTGCCTTTGCAATTAAGTGATTTAATGATAGGGGTAGTGCTATTTCACAATTTCTTTTCAATGAAGGCATTTGCTCAAAAAGTTGACTCTGAAATACAGTCAATGGGTATTTTTCCCCATCCCATCTTTTATTTCTGCATGTCATAACTTTGAATCCAGTGGAGGAAATGAAGCAGTTGACAGCTCTTTAAATTATTTGCATCATTTAACACACATGAGACAAACTTGCCTTTTTCTTTCATTTAAAAAATACACAAAAGTGCTGGAGTAGGTCAGATGGCATGTTTAGGGAGCTCTTATTATGCCCAGAGATCTCTTGAAATGGTAATCATTATGCTGATTTAAGAAACATTGTTAGAATGGTTGATTGATAAAATATTAACATTTTTATATTGATGGGAGTTCAAGCTGTTCTATAAGTATCTTAGTAATGGCTGCAGCAGTAATTCAAATATTAATAGTAACCATGCTTCCACACTGCAAAATTAAGGTGTTTCTGTGGCTTGGTGGTTTGTTTAAAATGAGCTCACTGAGATGAGATAGGAAATTAGCATTTTCTCTTCTTCTATTTGAATGTATCGACCCTAATACATCCGTAACTGGGATGCCATCTCTGTAACTAGGCTTTGAATGTGTAACCCTCACTGACCTTTGGTGAGACTCATTAGCTAAGCCTTATCACTTCTTTCTCAGCAGATTCATATAGCAAACTCTTATGGTTCACGATGTCTCCTTCATGAAGTGCACTAATTGACAAAATATGAAAAGAGAAAGAAATGATGAGGCCCAAAGTGGAAGATTCCAGACCCATCAATCTACCTTTGTGCACTGGGTGGGGGAGAAATGGATGTGGGGTGGCATAAAAATAGCCAGGAGGGCATGGGTGAAACTTGGCTCATTCCTGGCTGGAGTTAAATTTTTCAACAGGACAGATCAATTGTCCATGCTTCTGAAAACCTTCATGCTAATTACACCATAGCAGAGCCAGAAAGTGAAGAGGGAGATCTAAAAGGCTTTACAAGAGGATTACTTATATTATAAAAACAAACAGCTGAAATCAAACCCTTTAAAAACCACAGATCTGTGCTTTCTACTTGCAACTTCACTGCAGATATGCTAATGCAAAATGATATAAACCAGCAAATACCAAACAAGTGAATTTAGCTCTTAATAAATCATGTAAGATTATTAATGGCTGCTGAAACTTACTCCTACTAAAAAGGTCTATTATTTTGGTACCTCCAAAAATACATTACAAGGTGCTAGCAAATATTGATTGAAATAAGGTGAAACAGCACCAAAACCACCCACTTCATGGACACCAACCATAGTGAAATTTGAGAAAACATTTTCTGCACACCTTTCATGCTGTAAATATGAAACCAGAAGTGCCTCCCAACAGGATAAGATTCTAACTGGATCTTTTTGTTAAACTATAACATTAAGTAAATACTGGGAGTATAATTATACAGTGGTACCTCGCTTAAAGAGCATAATGCGTTCCACAGGATTGCTCTTTAAGCAAGTTTGCTCTTTAAGCGAAACACCATTGTAAATGACCAATTGTGGGGGGGATTGCAAACTCCGATTCATTTGTTAAGCGAGTTTTTGATTGGTTTTATTTGTTAAGTGAAGCAAACATTCAGAGAAAATTCTGCTCTTTAAGTGAGTTACTCTTTAAGCGAGGCACTCTTCATGTGAGGTTTGACTGTACAGTAATACCTCAGATAACATTAGTATCGAATAACACTAAAATTGCATAACATTAAGCAATCTGGGGGGAAGAATTGCATCGGATAACATTAAGATCCTATGGGATGCATCAGATAACAACCGCTAAAGCCTGTGTGGTTACAATGTATATCTATGGATCCCATAGGATTTTAACATGCATCGGATAACACTAAAAATCGTATAACACCAAGACTTGTGGAACCAGGTTTTAGTGTTATCTGAGGTTTTACTGTACTTTAAAAAGTAACCTCTCAAACATTCCTGTTTTACAACTGGTCCTCTGGGTGTGTAAACCCATATTTCCCCTCAAGTTTAAAAAGTTGCTACAATGAGATGTCCAACTTTTCTATTTCTGGCACCTCCATAGAAGAAAAGGCTGCTTCATGCATAGCAGTCATTCAAACATCCTTTGTACCTGACATACCCATGGTGGGCTGCTTCCATGCCATCTGAGCAGCTGGGGGGCGGGGGGAGGTTGCTGTTATGTTTGCTGTGGAAACAGTAAAGTTTTTAATCCCAATATGCCAGAACAACAGTTCAAGAAATTAAGCATAGTAGCCAGTGGCTATCAGTATCCTTTTGAAGTTTCTACCCTGTAAGGCAGGCAAAGTGTTGCTCCAGAAACTGGAAGAGGAATTAAAGCAGGTTAAGAAGGGCAACTTGGCCTTCCTGCTGGCTAGAAGCTGAGCAATATTCTGTGTTCAGTTGCCAGGCATGCAACAGGCCCCTTCCTGTTCAGTCTCTTTCTAAATGCCTCCAAGAGAGCTGCTCAAATGCCTTGCTGGCAAGCTTCCACCCCAGGGGAGCTTCACTACTGCTTCCAATATTTTCCTCTTAGTCTTTGTGCTGTTTTTAATATCTTAGAGACTGAAAGGTAGCATGATTTTCTCCAGAGACCACAATAGGTATTTTCCCCCTTCTTCTTTTCCTTCTTCTTAGGACTGCACAAGTATGTTTCTATGAAATTAAACCATTCCCTATAGTCAGCTTTCACCAAGGCCTCAATTGTCTGACCAGAAACCAGAAAAATGGGAATTGTTGTGGCCTGGTTTTGATGACTTTGTCAAACCTAGCTGCACTGGAGATGTTTTCAGCCAGATGCCATCCTGGGTTGCCTCCCCACTGAGCAGCTCGGTGCCTGCAGCTCTTCTGGTTTTTTGTGAGGCAGGGACCATGTTTTTAAATCAAATGTGCCAGAACAGCATTTCAGTACAGCGAACATAGCAGCCAGTGAGTTAAACCAGGCATGCCCAAACTACAGTCCGTGGGCCGGATCCAGCCCATGACACCAATTAATCCAGCCTGCAACATCCTTGGTGCTCCCAGAAGTGGAAGAAAAATGTGAATGTGCAGAACGCTGCCATAAATGACCCATGGCATGCTCCACCACATGACCAGCCCGCAGCCCAAAATGTTTGGGCACCCTTGAGTTAGACCATCAGCTGGTTCGGGTGGAGTAGCAAGTGTTGTCACTAGTGTGACTCCTGGCATCTGCCCTATTTCTATCACATGACAGTGCTGGGCTAAACCTTGTTCACCAAAGTCTCTTTTGTCTTCTGAATATGAATTTAAAAATCACAGGAATTGTCATCCACCAAGATTAAAGACACCTATAGCTACTAGATATTGAAAGAGACACTAGCAGAGAATTAAAAAAAAACAAACACTTGCTGCAGAAAATAGCTGCTATTCTTGGCTCCCACAACTGGCTTAAAAGGACAATAAGGCCAAATAGTATTGCTAACCAAAAATAAATAAATAAACATCTCTGACAAGTAAATTGTAATGCACTGGGAGGAAAGTTGGATTTCTGCTCGAGTTCCAGCCTCTGGTAATCCTTGTAAGAGGCCGACCACCAGTCCAGCCACACATAATTCCCAGTACCCACACTCAGGCCCATTCACTAGCTATAATGCCATGAAATCCTATTTACGCTGTAGCATTTATTTCCACTGACATAGGAAATGCCCACAAAATCCAGGTGTAGCATAATATCTTGTACGGGTGTGCATTGGGGTACACAGAAAGAGCCTCCTCGAAGGCTGTGGTATTTTCGAGCCACAATTAGGCATACCCTGGTAATGACAACCTTGTGCTGCCAGCTAATATTTCTTACACTGGGTCAGGTGAAAGGAACTGCAGAATGAACTCACCAAAAGGTGCCTTCATTTTGGCAGTTTCACATCTAGCCTGGACATGGAAGGAGGAGGAGGAGGAGGTGTAGATTGGCTTCAGGCAGAAGTCTCCATACTTAGTGAAGTGGCAAAATTTGTAGCTTACCAGAGTAGAAGATGCAGGGTGGTTTGAAAAGCTCCTAGCTGCCTCCACAAATCACTGAAGTGTACTCCAAGATGTGCCGGGTTGAAGATGCTGCAATTTGAACAAAAGGATCTTGCATTGGTGGCTGTAGCAAACAATGGAGCCTCCAAAGCAGGATGAAAAGTTGACAACTGAAGCTTAATGCCTTCCACATGCCTCCATTTCTTTTTCTTGCATTAGGTGTTTGTGCATGGTCCTTTTGGTCTAGTCAGTGAAAAGGGATGCACCTGGCAATGTGAGGCTCCTGATCAGAGACTTAAAGAGGCCATCTCCACCAAATATTTCCCCTCAACACAGCTCCCGGGAAGGAGTGGAAGCAAAGAAGGATTCTGGTAGGAACTTTGTCTGCAAAATGAAGTTCAAGGGAACCCCCAAAATTCTGCATAGTGCTTCCTATGCCAGGCCATGGCCCTTTATTTTCCACATTTTCAGAACTACCCAACCTCCATCATCATCATCATCTTCATCATCATCATATGCTGTCAAGTCAATTCTGGCTAAAGGTGACCCCTCCCTGTGTTTTCTAGGTAGAGAATACACAGAAGTGGTTTCCCAGTCCCTTCTTCTGGTGACTGTTGAGCTTTACCGTAACTACACATACTGGTTCTTTTCCCAAGAGACAGAGTTGGAGACTGAACTCCCAACCTCTGACTCTGCAGCCAGATATCTAAGCAATTGAGCTAACCAGCCAGGAGTATGCAAATACAGTCAAACCTCGCATAAAGAGCGTTTCGCTTAAAGAGTAACTCGCTTAAAAAGCAGCATTTTCTCTGAATGTTCGCTTCGCTTAACAAATAAAACCAACCAAAAACTTACTTAACAAATAAATTGGGGTTCGCAATCCCCCCCACAATTGGTCGCTTACAATGGTGTTTCGCTAAAGAGCAAACTCGCTTAAAGAGCAATCCTGTGGAACGCATTATACTCTTTAAGCGAGGCACCACTGTACATACAAGTATCAGCAGAAACCCAGGAACAAATTGATTAAGGGTGCCTCCAAATCAACTCAGAATGGATTAATGCCATTTTATTATTGGCATCTATTCTGGTACAATGGCATACTCACACATTTAATATAGAGGAAATATTAAATGCATCACGCAAGCTGATGACCCGCAGTATACATTTTCATGGCAATAAAATTGCAGGAGTGACAAATGCACACAACCATGTTAGGAAGCTGAGAAGAATGTGTGCTTAGTTGAATTAGTGTGGAGGATGGCAACAGTAAAAGGCAGAGGGAGGGGCTTCTTTTTCTTAATTTGATTTCTTTGGTAATTGCCTGACTTATTTCACATTTAACCATGACACAGTCAGTGGATTCCCCTTTGGCAGCTTTAGAGTACAGAGCTAGACCTGAGGTTTAACCATTTTCATATGACCACTTCAACAGCACATGCCAAACTCTCAGTGAGCCCACTTAATCAACATTATTTTAGTGCATTAATTTTGCTTATATGAACAGAAATCATACGCTCTCTGGTGGCTCAGTGGGTAAAAGCACTGTGCTTGGAGACCAGAAGGACGGGGTTCGATTCCCCGAGAGCTGCATGATGAGGTACATGAAAGGAGCCTAAATCCGGCATCCCCTGCAAAAATCATTTTAACCTAGAGTAATCCTTGACATGAAAAAATGTACAACAGATATTGCACTATGGCAAAAGCTGAGAATCTCTGTTCTAGGAAAAATGGAAATACTGTACCTCTATAGAAGCTTGAAAACTATCAAAAAGGGTATATATTATTTGAAGTTTTCTGGTTTTGTTGCAAAACCTGATGGAGGTACCTATCTGGCATATGTTCTAGGAAACAACAGTCTGGTTTTATATGGCAAAAATAAATCCACTAGATGGCAGAATGTCCACATAGATTTGTGACAAATTTTAAAAAGGAATAGAAGCTGTGAATGGAAATATAAGAAGCCAGCATAGATTTCTAGTGAAGGTATATGGAATATACCTGTATGCTTGTGTGGTTTATCAATATATCCTTTACAAATTTAAGTCAAGCTTCCCCTGGCCCCACAAAATAATGCCCTCTCCAAACCTTTCCAAGTGTATTCTACTGAAATCTAGACAACCACTGGAATGATTACTAGACCAGGGTTTCCCAACCTTTGGTTTTTGGACTTCAATTCCCAGAAGCCTAAATCAGTACATTGGCTGATCATTGCTTTGGGGAATTGACTTAGGCTTCTGGGGATTGAAGTCCAAAACCCAAAGGTTGGGAATAATAATTTCATGTCAGAGATTACTATGGGTTGAAAGGATTTTTGCCGGAGAAATGGCTGGGAAACACTGTTCTAGATCAGTGATGGCTAATCTTGGAACTCCAGGTATTCTTGGAATTTAATTACTTGAAGCTCGAGTCAGCACTCCTGCTGATGAGGGCCTCTGGGAATTGATGTTCAAGAACACCTGGAGTGCCAAAGATCATCATCACTGTTCTAGACTATTAGTGAAATCCAACTGTTCTTTAGACTGAATTTTGGAACTGTGACACCCCTGTCTAGTCCGCTCTGTTTGCTTTAACCAGATGGTATGTTACAGGTCACTAACCAGCCTGCTTGATCCCTTCTGGACCTTTTTGGTCAAGCAACAAAGCTGCCTTTTCATTTTGTAGTGGACCAGTGTAATGTGCAGGAATAGACAGAAGGGTTGCTTAAAGGGTCCCTTTTGAGACCACACCCAAGAAGCAATCCTTTCTGGTACAATCCAGTGTGCCTAATTATGCTTGGAAGGTAAACATTCAGATCAGAACCTAAATACTGTTAGGATACATGAGCTAGTGTTGCAACAAGAGCAAACCGATGACTGTACCTTTAAGGCTCTGCATGTTACCCCAGCCAGGTGCTATTATTAAGGGTTTGTAGGTAGCATAAATTCAGGCAACATTCTCAGAGACTTTGCTTTATGCCATTTTGCCTTTATGCCGTTGCATCGCTTCGTGTCATTGTGTGCTTCGTGCCACTGCTGTTGCTGTTGCCTGCCTGCTGTCTGACACTGCTGTTGCCATCGTTGCCAGCCAGCTGTTGGACTGCTTCATCGTTTCCTGGTATGTTTGCCTTGCCGGACTGCAAGACACTGGACAACATACCACTGCCACATTGTGGTGCCTTGATAAAAGACTCTGTTTTTGAGAGAGAGCTAAAGGAACTGCTGACTATCTTCAAAGCCGACCTTGAAGGAACAGATAAGGTTTGGACTGTGTTTGCTTTGCTTTACTGAAGATAGAAGTGTAACGCTCTCAAAGACTGTTTATAGACTTTGCTGCACCACATAGTCTGAATAGAAGACATGTGTAACCTTGCACTTCGTGCTCAGCTTTGTATATAGTGTAAATAGAGAATTCCTACAACCCAAGCTGAAAGTTTGTTTTGTCTTTACTCAACCAAACACTCTCACACTCTGGGGTGTGGCCATAGCCAGCCACTTCTAGCACTCTGCTATATTATTCCACCTCAAATACAAATGAACTAGACTACCTTACTGAATAAACTGCTGAATGGTCAGACCACACTTATGTAAATCCCAATTATTCAATGGATCTACTCAAATCAGGCTAGTATAATTAGATTTAAGCCAGTGGGACTCACTATGACCAGTTCTTCCCATAGATTTCAAGTGGGTCTGCTCTCAGCATGGTTAGGCGTGGGTCCAACCCAACAACTGTAAAATATGAGGCTGATGAACTCAGCTCAACATTAGTGAATAGCAGCTTTCAAAATGGGGCACCAGATGTCCCTGGACTACAACTGACTTTTGGCTGAGCTAGGTTAGAGTTTGGAGAGTTAGAGATCTGGGACTCCACATTTGGAAACTGTAGATTTAAACCAAGAGCCCCTAATTTCATTGGTGGATAAATTTGTGGTTTACATACATACATACATACATACATACATACATACATACATACATACATACATACATACATAGTCTCACCTGCCAGCAAAGGATGAAATTATTTATTAAAATGAGTGGCCACATTGCCCTGATTTCTTATTCAACCTGAGACCTCTTGACACTGATTTCACATTTCTTATACTATTGGTAATCAAATATCAGATTTCAGAGGAATCACGTGCTTATTTTTTAAACTTCAGCATATAACTACCAGGAAAAACCCTCTAGCAAATGTTCAGCTCTAGGATGTGCCTCTGCCAGGTATGAGGCAGCTGTGGATAATTTTTCATTCCTAGTTTTAATTAGCATTTGACCCACCAATTGTGCCTGTTTCTGTGGAAAGTTATTAATGATGTGTTCTGGATAAATTGATTGGCGTCCGCTTTGGGTAGAGATGGCTATCCAGTGTAAATTGTGTAATCAAAGTGTTTCCCTCCCTTTATCCCATTCCAGGTTCTTAATAACACCATTTGTTGACTGTTTCCTTTTACATGGGACAACATAAGCCATATTGCCTCTCCTCAATCCTTCAATCCAATTGTACACATAGCGATAACTTGTGCTAGTGGTTTGCATACTTTTGTGGTTGTTAAACCAGCCTATTCAAAATTGCACAAAGCTGTCTGATCAAAAGCAACCCCTCTCTAGAAATGACTGAAACAATTCTAGCTTTCTACAAAGGAAGAGGAGACAGAAAGCAGGCAAAGTGCAATACTGTATCTGTAATCAAAGTGCTGAGCTTAAAAAGAAACCATCAACTAGTTTTGTCCCAGGCTTGACCTACCATGATGAGTCTCACTAATCTGCTCTGAAGGAATTGAGGGAGGGAGGGGAGAGTTTGATGGTTTCTACCAAGGGATTTGACAATCCCTTGTTAGCTTACAACCATAACATTGTCATACTTTCATTACTGGGGAAAGGAACTAATTCCAAGGCCTAAATGTTCCTCTAGTCTAGGCAATATTAATGTGCTCTGCTGACTTGCTCTTTTTTCCTCACTCCCTTCTTTTTTAAACTACAAATACTTATGGATCAGCTTCTAAACAAGAACTTTCCACTGCACTTACTTGAAAAGGATCCCAATCATTGTCAGTACAAGCAATTCTCCTGAGATGACCCAGTATTGGTTTTGGTTAACCTAGGACTGTTGCCAATTTGAAATACATTAGCTGTAGGGCAAATCAATTAGCTCATTAAAAAAAAAAGAACCTATAGAGTCCAGTTGCTGAAGAGGGACTTGAGTGGTAAAGTGCTAGCCAAAGTGATCAGTGCTTTTGCTGTCACCCGTACCTTGGGGTCAAATTCACTGACAATGTCTGGAAGCAACATTGTATGAATTAGTGTGGGAAACATGCATTTTCTTCCAAGTCCAGCCTCTGCTCCCTGATTAGCTGATAGTAAACAATCCTTGCTTATTTCAAAAATCAGACCTGCTTGTGAAGCTTGTCCAAGATCCAAAGGAAACATTTCACCATCATTTACCTTGATCATGGATAGGAGTATTGGTCACAGCTCAGCTCACTCCATTTTACAGTGCCCCAGTCTTCAAGAATTGCTATGTGGTGGACTGGGAAGGCAAGACCCAACTCTGGTGAAATCTCCTATTTGGTTTCCCCTGGAACTCATTTTGTAAACAGTGTCACAGCCTTCACTCTTAAATTTAGAGTTAGCTAGCAATCTGGATCTATGAAGCCTCTGGCTGTACCCAGTCAAGATCACTTACCCTACTGGACTGAGCTGTTAAACTCAGCTATTCTAACATCCCTAGGGAGAGGAAGAATACCACCATCACCACAAATCAGACTGTTCCACAGTGTTGCACTGCTGCTGTGCTGCTGTGGAAGACTTTCTGTGTTGCACCAAAACAGAGTTAGTCTGTATTTTGCAGCTAACCAGTGGCTCAGTGGGTAAAATCACTGTGCTTGGAGACCGGAAGGACAGGGTTCAATTCCCCGAGACATGAAAGGAGCCTCACTTGGACAACCCCTGCAAAAATCCTTTCAACCCAGAGTAATCTCTGACACGAAAACACAGCAGTTAGTCTTTAAATATATATGTATATATTTTTTAATGTGCCACTGTTTTTAAATGTGTGAGTTTTGTGTTGTTAGCAACCCAGAGTAGGAAAATCTCCTACATGGACAGGGTAGACGTATAATAAATAATAATATAAATAAATTTAAAGTGCCACAACTGTCTTTTTGTTTTGTTTACTCTGATAAGCAAAGCAGGTGAGTTCTTAGGAGCTATGGGGAAGAGAGGGGTAGTGAGTTTGAGCAGTTCCCCCCCTCACTTGTGAGATCTGACAGAGACTTCACAAAATGCCCACTGCTAAGGGATTATGTGTGTAGATATCCAAAACATCTGGGTGGCCAGGTTTGCCCACCTTTTGGGTGTTGCTAGGTGGTGGCACTCGGGGAATGGCCTCATCTCAAGATCATAACATGGAGGAAGGCAGTGACTCTACATAGGGTTCATTGCAGTGGTTCAGCTATGACAAAGGAAGTGCATGGCTCTTTTTGGTTCTCCCATCCTTTCAACTGTTTTTCCTTCCAGTCTTTTACAATGAGTAGGACTCCATGTTTTCATCCATTCCCATGATTGCTTTCCTAACAAGCCTGTTCTCAAAGCGACACCCTCCAAATGTTCTGGACTATAACATCCATGAGCCTTAGATGTCCATCTTGCTGGACAGGTTTGATGGGTTTGCAATCCAATATATATATCAAGGCTCCATGTTATAAAATATAGCTTCTCAATGTCTTCGTGAGAAGCAGAGCACAAAGGGGTTAAAGAGACAATGCTTTTGGCTAAGGCTATGGCCAAGGTTTCAGCAAATCAAGCATGGTTAGGCAAAGTGCAGCCCTCACGCCAGGGACTATTTTGGCTAAGACTGACTGCAATCCAGTGAGATATGGAGGGGTCACACTTTTCCCACCTGGATGAAGAAGGCACCAGAGCAAGGCATGGTAAAAATAAAACTATGAAACAAGACAGCAGTTAGTCTATCCTGTATCTAGTGGAGCATGTGTGGTGGAGAGAGGCTACTTTAAAAAGGGAGACTCTATTGGGCATGAATGAAAGAAAACCTGGAGCTTTTGGCAATGTGCCTACTCCCTGTGAAGCTCAAAGGTACCCTTGGAGTGCCTGTAGATATGTTTATCTCTCTTGGCTTTACACCTCTCTGCAGGAGTTCATGCATTTTTTATCCCTACCTTTAAAAATATGGTTAGCATGTTCATTAAATGAATAAGATTATTATTAATTTTAATTTATCTTGTTTATTGGGACCAGCTGTTCATTAACATTTATTTATCTGCTTATTTTGCAGCTAAACCAATTATGTAAAATACGCTGCCTTTCATGCTCAGGGAGACATTGCCATTTTGGGGTTGTACAGTCCATTAGAAGGAATAAAATATTTCTGTGGGGTTTTTCATTATACCCTTATTCCACTTTCTATCAATCTGGGAGACTCCTTGTGCCCATAAGTTTATGATGCCATAGAGGGAGAAGATGAAGAGCTTGGGAAATTATGAGTTTGTTTTCATTTACTCAAACAGTCAGAGTTGTGACTAACAATAAATCAAGGTACAGTGCTAATTTATTGGCTCATACGCATTTCATTCAGATAATAACATTGGATGCAGCATAATCCATGTTCATGTACTGTCATGTGGACATTTCTGCTCCTGGGTTTCCAAAGTGGTCTCAAAATATAGAATATTACTTGATTGGTTCCATATCTAGATTGCAAATGAAGATCAATGGTTAACCCACACCTGCTGGTTACAGGGCCATAGCCAGGATTCTAGATGTGGGTGGGCAAATATTGTTTCAGGATGGGCAATGTCTCTCATTGTTGTAGCCACTTCCTGGCTTCAGCCCTGGCTGGTTAAGGACTGATCTATCTGATCTAACGGAGATGCAGCAATCATTTCTAAAAGATGGTAGTAGAACATAAATATTGTTGAACTGCTATTCTTAAAAGCCAGTTTCAGACCATTGGTCCTTCTGTGAACCCTGAGTGACAGCCGGTGGTGGGTAGCAGCCAGTTCGGACCAGGTTTACCGAACCGGTAATAAAAATCCTGGGTGGTCTCCTGGGGGGGGGGGGGAGTAACCCTCCCGGGAGACCACCCATGATGTTTACTTTTTTTGGAGGTGACCAGTTCAGTCGCCTCTCCAGCCACCCTTCCTTGCAGCCTAAAATGGCTGCTTGTCAGTGCGCATGCGTCAAAACACCATTTGATGAATGTGCACCTCCAGTATTCAGCACACATGTGTCAAATGGTACTTTGATGCATGCGCACTTGTGAGCAGCCATTTTGGGCTGCAAGGAAGGGTGCAGCGGCTGGCTGTTGAGGCTCTCAGAATCCTCTTTGGAGGAGCGGTGGCAGCAGCCTTCCCTCGGTGCACTGCCGGGCTGGGCCAGGCCAGGCCAGGCTGCACTGCCAAGCTGGGCCAAACCAGGCCATGCCATGCCGCCAGTCCACCGGTCTGCTGCGCCACCTCAGCACTGGTCCGCCTCACTTCTTTGCTGCCATGCCGCTGCACTGCCATGACACTGCGCCGCCATGCTGACCACACCCACCACTGGTGACAGCAGTTCTTTGTGGGTTCATGTGGTATTCATCCTACCTAGAGATCTCTGGTAACACCTGGTGGTTTCCCATCCAACTATTAACCAGGCTTAGATCCGATGAGATTGAAAACCTGGTGTTTATAGCAGTTTTCTATTTGTCTGAGAAACGTGTGGCATAGACGACTGGTTGGTTTACTGTTTTATGCAGGATTTTTTTGGTGGGGGTGATGATGATGTTTATAAGTAATTGTATCTTATAGCAGTTTTCTTTAAAAACAGAATTGGTGTTACTTGTCATTCTACCACCAGTGAGGTGGGGAAAAATTGGCCATTCACCCTGAAGTTTACATCAGATTGTGTATGGGTAAAGTCAAATTTAAAATGGTGGCTACATGACCTAAAACTCAACACAGGGAAGATTTTGGGAGGGAATCATCTCTTTTTAGCAGGAAAATTATTATTCTTGCTCAGCCAGTGCAGGTGGTTTTATTTTGTTTCAGTGCAGCTGATATCACATTTTCCCACTTTCTAGCATAATCCATTGTGCCAGATAAGTGATATGCCACTTTAGGAAAATGTTTAAAATATTAAAAAGAGTAGTTTTTGCCACAGCTGCCATAGCCATGGCATTAGTCATGGTCACCACAGGACATCTAGGGACCTTCCCATTGCAATTGGCTGAGAGCAGCTATGCGGTGAAGCAAAGATGGCTCTTTGAGGTCCCATCAGCCCACCCTCTTGACACTGCTGTCTTCTCCATGAGCTTCCCTCTCCTCTGCCTGCCTGCCTTTCTCCTGATGCAAAAACCTCCAGATATTTTGCAGAAGTGAGTTCCCTGCTGACTGTCTCTTCCTGAGTCAGTACAACGTGACACAAGAGATGTCCTCCTCCTTCTCTTCTCATCTTACTCCTTGTGATCCATCCCAAATAAATGTGGCTTCAACTGTGCAAGTAGTCAAGCCCTAAGTCTCACAAGTACCTGCAGAGCTTAGAAATGTTACCTTTTAAAACTACAGTTTTCAGAATCCCCCAGTGGACTACATGACATCTGGAGGATTCTACAATCTGTATTTAAAAATGCAATCTTCCTAAATTCTGTGCATTATACATCAGATGAAAAGCAGCCTCCTTGTTAGGATACTTGCCTTGTGCGTTGTTGTCTCTGTGCAAGTCAGATTACTTCAAGTTGGGTGGCATTTTTATTTCATTTATTTTTAAACGAATTAAACTAGAAGAGGGTTAGGTAGATGGCTTGTGTGTGCCAATCATATCTCTATGCCTTGGGCTAACACAGCACTCCTATAAGGGTATCTAAGGAGCTCCATTGTCCACAGTGGCAGGGGTGGCAGTACATGTAGAATTGAATCCTTGCCATTCACCTAAACCGATGGATATCCAACTGTCCACACTGGGAGATCTTTGACATATCTTTTCACTTTATCTCTTTGAAAACTCTATTTACTATTCAAAAGGGGCATTATCTCAATTTAACCCCACCCCCAAGTAAATAACATTTCTAGCTAATTTCTTGAAAATCATGGATATTATTGACTAGGAATGTATAGTGTCATGAGACAACAGTATAAACATGAGCAGAATGAGGTTGGTTCATGCACTTCTGGGTCAACCAATGGGTGGGGGTAAAAAGCCCTAAGGCATTAGCCAGGCAAAAGAGAATCCTCATGTTAAATCTGGCACTCCTGTGTTCATGGCTAGTAATGGGGAAATAGAAAAAAGATACCTGTATTTTTTTTTCTCACAACAGCAGCTAATTTGGCAGATGACGAGATAGTGAATGTTAAGGTAACCTAATGAAGTTAATGACTCACTGTTACTAAATTAGGATCCCTCAAATCACATCCGGACCACTAAACCATAATGGTAACCCTTCATGTTTTATACTCAGTAACTTTAACTTGTATTTCAATTTCTGCCTTAACAGGCCTCATGTGGTAATACCTTAAAATGGGATCCAGCCAATTGCATCTTTCTCCGTTGCAGTAAAATATCACTTGAATTTAGAATCATAAAATAACTGAGTCAGAAGGAGCCTACGAAGTCATCGAGTCCAAATCCCTGCTTCATGCGGGAATCCAAATCAAAGCAGATCTGACAGATAGCTGTCCAACTTTCTCTTGAATTCCTCCATGGTTCCATTGCCATATTGCACTAACAGTTAAGATGTTTTTCCTGATATTCAGCCTATATTTGGCTTCCTGTTGTTTCATTCCTTTTTATGTTCCTTGCACACTGAAATGATCCTGCCCCTCCTCCTTACGACTAACTTTCAAGAATTTGAAAAGTTATATCATAAACACGCCCAGTTCCTTCAGTCTTTCCTCAAAGGGTTTGGTTTCCAGCCCCCTGATCATCCTTGTCGCTTTCCTCTGAACCTGCTTCAGTACATTGACATCCTTCTTAAAGTGAAGTGTCCAGAACTGGACATGGTACTCTAGATGTGGTCTGACTGGTGGCCAACAGAGAGGGATTAGCACTTGACAGGCTTTGGAGATTATAAATCTGTTAATTCAGCCAAAATTGTATTGACCTTTTTCGTAGCCAAGTCACAATGTTGACTAGCATTCAGGTTCTGATCTACAACAATTTCAAGATCCTTCTTATCATGGTAATTCTGAGTCTAGCATCCTCCATCTTGTTACGTTGCTTTTGGTTTTTCTTTCTATAGATTTAAAATTATGTACTTATCTCCATTAAATTTCATTCTATTGTTTTCACCCTAATGTTCAAGCATATCAAGATCTTTTTATAGTTAGTTCCCGTCTCCCAAGTTATTAGCTATTCCACCCAATTTTGTGCCATCCGCAAATTTTATATTCCCTGTATTCCCTTTTCCAAGTAATTAATGAAAATGTTAAAAAGCACTGGGCACAGGACTAAAATTTGTGTTATTCCACTTAATGTCCCCTTCCAGTTTGACAAGGAGCCATTGATAAAGCATTCTGAATACAATTCTGTATCCACCTGATACTTGTGCTATCCAGATCATACCCAGTTAGCATGCTAATCAGAATATCATACAGCACTTTGTCAAAGGCTTTGCTGAAAGCAAGATATACTGTACATCTATAGCATTTCCACTGTCTACTAAAGAAGTTACCTGATCAAAAATGAGATGTGGTTAGTTTGGCAGGATTTGTTATTGACAAATCTGTGTTGGCTTCTAATTATTACCACATTATTTTCAAAGTGATTGCAGAGTAACTGCTATATAGTCTGCTACAGAATTTTCCCTGGGATTGATGTAAGACTGACTGGTCTGTAGTTCTCTGATTCCTCCTTTTTGTCCTTTTTGCAAACGGGGCCCACATTAGCCCACAGTCATCTGGCACTTCATTCATCTTCCACAATTTCAAGAAAATGATAGACAGTGATTGTGAAATCTCTTCAACCAGTTCTTTTAATATCTTTTGATGCAGTTTATCTGGTCATGGATATTTGAACTCATTCAAAGTAATAAGATATTCCTTGGATATTTGTTTATCAATCTCAAGCTGCATAGACCTAGCAGTAAACATCAACTGACAGAACACAGTCTTTTATCTGGATTATTCCCCCTGTCTCTGCATCCTGGATGGAATTAAAGTCTACCTGGAATTCTGAGGAGCTTTCCCGTCATGCATCTGTAAGCAAAGGTGGGAAATGTGCCTGTAAGCACCTTCATCTCTGGAATTTGCTCTCTGTCCTTCTTGATTTGTTGCCATCAGAACGGAAAGAGCTATCTCTCTCTGCCCATACAAGCTTTTACCCCAGGGATGAGGTTATAGGCTAGGCACATAATTTACTCTGAGAGATGGGAAGCAACTAACAGTTAATGTTGGCCAGTGAGTTATATGCATTAGCCTTCAAATGCCTGTAGGGAGTTACGTGACAGGTGCATATTTCACTTACAAAATAAATATATCATATTATTTTAAATTAAAATGCTCTCTGCCTCTTAGCAATTATACCATCTGGCCTGTCAAAGTGTTTTGCATGCTTATCCCCCCCCCTTTCCTCCACACTCCCTCCCTTGGCTGCAGATTTGTCTGCTGAAGAGTAGTAGAGGCATGGCATCTGTTAACTATTTATCTGTATGGGGAAACTCATCACTTCCCAACTTCTTAATATCTGTAAATAATTTGAGATACAAGTAAAGGACTGACAAAACTGGAAGTTCTGTAAAGATTTGTAATTTGTAATGAATAGTTATTTAACAATGCGAGTGCTACCATTGAATCAGAAGAGAGTTTGGAAATGTTACTTCTCTGAGCTTTTCCCAAGGGAATAGTTATGTTCATTTGCTGCAGCAAAAGCAATAAAGAATCCTCTTGCATTTGAAAAACAAATAACTTCTATTTGGCCTAAGCTATTTTGACCTATGGAATGAAACTTGTTTTTAGAAAGACCAAATCAACAATATGGGGTGCAGTTGAACATCAGTATATTGTCTGCAAGGGATTGTGATGGCTTAGTGGTTAAGACATTGCATTTGATGACTGCAAGGTCAGCCATTCGAGAGCTGAGTGCTGCATGTCAGTGTGAGCTCCCATCTCTGTCCCGGCTCCTGCCAACCTAGCAGTTTGAAAGCAAGAAATTTGCAGGTAGATAAATAGGTACTGCTTCAGTGGGAAGGTAACAGTGTTCTCTGCACTCTGGTATCTAGTCATGTCTGCCTCATGACCATGAAAATGTCTGCAGAGGCAGACAGCACGGGCTCTTTGGCTGCAAATGGAGATGAGCACTGCACCCTAGAGTCAGATACAACTGGTTTTTGAGCAAGGGTGACCTTTACCTTACCTATATTGTCTGCAGATATGACCAATGTAGATGATATTGAAATTCTGACAATCAAAGTTCAATTTCACACAACAGCATCTGTTTAAAAACCACCAAACAAGGATTACAATTTTTCAGAAACTTATAGCTTTCATTCTACATGGGGCTGCCCTTGATGACCATTCGGAGGCTTCAACTGGTCCAGAATGCAGCTGCCCGGGTGGTGATGGGGTGTGGGTGGTGTACACATGCCTCACCACTGCTTCGGAAGTTGCACTGGTTGCCAGTATGTCTCCAGGTGCAATTCAAGGTGCTGGTTATTACCTTTAAAGCCCTACATGGTAGTGGGCCAGTATACTTAAGAGACCGCCTCACCCCAAGAACATCTGCCCATCCCATCAGAGCGGACCAGAGAGGGTCTCTAGTTGTTCCATCAGCCAGAGAGGCACATCTCTCTGGCACTAGAAGGAGGGCCTTCTCTGTGTCCGTCCTGCCCTATGGAACCTGCTGCCAACGGAGCTACATCTCCAGATGGAGCTGCTGCCCTTTATGAAGAATCTAAAAACATGGCTGGCGGGGCAGATATGGGGTGCGGGAGGTATAATGACCCCAGCATGCTGGATGATCTGACCCCTCCTCTACTTTTTTAATTAGTAAGTTGTAGCATTTGGTGTGTTTTTAATCTTTTTTTGATTTTAATTTTAAATTTTAACAGTTTTAAGGTTTTTAGGTGGAAGCTTCCACTTCCTAACTCTGGACTCTACCTGTCCAGAGAAGGATAAGACTAAGGTCCTCTGGCCGGGAGGAGGAATGGACTTCAGCTGTAGGAGGCAGCAGGCTGATAAAATCCGTGCCGTCACCTTTACCAGACCTTTGTCCAACGTCCCCCAGATAGTTATGTTGTGTATTGATAGTCATGAGCCACTTTTAGTCATTGTGTCTTGATTTATTGTGTATGAACTTGTAATTTTACATGTGTTGTGAACTGCCCTGAGTCGATCCTACCAAATAGGGAGGTACAGAAATTGAAATAATAATAATAATAATAATAATAATAATAATAATAATAATAATAATAATAATAATAATAATAATAATAATAATAATAATAATAATAATAATAATAATAATAATAATAAATTGCCCTGGATGATTTTAATTACCTTTTCGAATATAGAAAGACAGACATAAATGGCAGCTTAAAGATTGGGCCAATACATGATCCAACACTGGTCTTGGTGGCATAATGATCCCAGCTCGCTGGTTCATTTGAGCTCCCTTAACCTTTTAATCTTTTATTTCTGGGATTTAGTTTTTAATTTTTTCATTATTGTTGAAATCTGTTGATCCTTTAAAAACTGAAAAACTTTTTAAATCTTTATAATTGTAATTTTGAAGTTTTAGTTAATGGTTTCGGGTTGTATTATGTTATGTTTTTATGATGTGTAAACCGCCCTGAGTCACCCCAGCGAGGAGGGTGGTATATAAATGTGAATAAATAAATAAATAAATAAACACTGCCCCTCTCCTTTAATAGTGGTTGGTGGAATCAAAGATAACCCAGACAATATTTTTAGTAGTGAAAAGTGTGATACTGTATTTAGGATTTGTTTGAAGCAAATGATAGAGCTATTCAAACTGCTGAATACTGGAAAAAGAGAGCAAAAACTCATTGCTAACCAGGGGGCAGCCAAGGCCATCACCCATTAAAAGACATGAAACCAGAAGAACAAAGCTCCCCAGGCAGCCCCCAGTAGAGAATTTGTTAGTTCTTCATTTTAAAAGTGCCCTGATCACGTTAAGAAACTAATAATCCTCATTAAGGTTCATATTATTTCTTCATATGTAAAATAGAATAGCAAAAAATTTGCATGGATGGCATATTGTGGACAGAAACTTGAGGCTAATATTTAGCTTGAGCATAACTGTAAATCCCAATGAACACATTCAATGTATTAGTTTTAACTGAAGAACTTTGAAATATGCCTTAACCACAGGGCAACCCTGGATGCAAACTTTGCCATATCAGCTGGTGCTGTTCAATTTGCATGCTTTTTTTTTTTTTTTTGGCTGTAAAGAAACTCCTAGGGGAGGCCTATGGAATAGCCCTACTGAAAAGTTAGTACAAGTAACCATGATGACCTCTGAGTGGTGCTGAACATGTCAACCCTCTACTCCTAGGTCATAGTTCCATTTGCTTTGTCCCACCACAATCCATGCATTGGTTGTGGAGCTCTGAAGCAAGACACTTGATCTATGTGCATATGTTTTTTCCACCAATGAAATATACAGTCCAGGAAAATTGATATCTATTTGACTGGATGTCTTTAAAAGCCTCTCTGAGCAAGGTATTTTTAAGATGTTTTTTTGAATATGTCCAGCCTGGTGCTGCTCCACAGGTAAGCTACTCCATAATGTAAGTGCCACCACTGAGAAGACCGTCTTCTCAAATTACACCTTCTCCACCATTCTCTGTGTCAGCACTTTGGGAGGACCTAGATGAATTCACTGGGACTTCTGCCCATGTCAGTGTGTAGATGATTGTAAGAATATACAGTAATCCTTACAGAGTGTTCTGTGATTCCATAGAGAGTCTACCACTGGATCTGAAGCCTTGCTAGCTCAGCCAGAACAGAAGGGTGTGTAGATTTTTGCCTTATCTTCCTCAACCTGTACATTCTTCAGCTTTCCTCCTTTGTATCCCATTGTGGGAGGGAATGAGCAATGTCAAGTCAAGAATTGGGTTAGAGCCTTGGAGACCACTTCCCGGAAGCAAGAGAGTTCTAAGGATCCATGGCCTCACCCAATACTCCAATGCCTCTTTTGTAGCTGTTACACTGCAAGAACAGTACAGAAAACATTACACTGCAGCTTTGTGATATTGATGTTGTCAATCAATCAATTTTACTCTCGTTTTGCTGTACTGGTCATAAACTGTAATAAAGTGATTGATTGGTTGGTTGGTTGGTTGATTGATTGATTGATTGATATTGTCCTATGGTCTCTGGTGAAGGACCTCCCAGTTTGTAACCATCTGGGTGAATCAAGGCCTTCTATGTCGAAACATGGGGAACATATTGGAGTTATACAATCTATTCCAATCTCTTTCAAAGAGTTCCACAGCTTAGAATGGTAGTACATAAGATGACAAGAATAAGCAAATACGAAATGTATGCAAAATTGTGTTGTGTTTTGTTGATATCTTTCCTCACTTTTTAATTATTTTAATATTTTTATTTTATTTGCCCATTTTGGGGATGGCATTTGTAAGTAGATATAAGGTAAAGGTTTCCCTTGCTCAAAAGCCAGTCGTATCCAACTCTAGGGGTCAGGGCTCATCTCTGTTTCTAAGCCGAAGAGCCAGAGCTGTCTGCTTCTGCAGATGTTTCCATGATCATGTGGCAGGCATGACTAGACACCGGAGCGCATGGAACGCTGTTACCGTCCCACCGAAGTGGTCCCTATTTATCTACTTGCAATTTCTTGCTTTCGAACTGCTAGGTTGGGAGGAGCTGGGACAGAGACGGGAGCTCATTCCGTCCTGCAGTACTCGGGAATCGAACTGCTGACCTTCCGCCTCCCAGTCAGCGTTTTAGTGACATGAGCCACTTTAGATATATAGCTATATAAAACTATGAATGATTAATCACTTTCTTTTCTCAAGGCTAAACATGCCTAGGTCTTTCAGTCTTTCCTCATAGGATTCACCCACATTGTGTGTCATTTTCTTGGCAGCAGCACCCATTATGTGGGATTCTGTACTGATGGAACTGCGCCGAGCACCATCCCTGGATATATTTAAGAAACCTTTTAAAACAGACCTCTTCAGGGAGGAATTCAAAGACCTATTACTGATAGGCACCTAGTTTAGATTGAATCATTTTAATTTAGTTCAATGTTAATCTTAGTTTAGTTTATTTAATTCCTGGATGCTCCCCCTTTTGATGGGCAGGGGCGTGTGTGAGTGAGATTATATATTCATATTACAAGGCATTTAATTTATTAGGACATCATTGCTATAATGGGTTGTATATTATTTCTTGTGGGTTGTATATTATCCCCCCCCCCCCCAGCACACTTTATTTCTTATTTCTATTCATCCTTGTAAACAGCCAGGAATTGGAATTTTTTTCTAGATGTGTGGTATGAAAGTGCACTAAATAAAACAAATACTGTAAAACAATATTGCCATTTATGCCACAAGCTTTTGAACATTATACTCTTTATTTTGATCTCTTGTCAGAATCTCACAGTGGAGAATTAATTGTCACAGATGGATGGTTGAAACTTGTGGCTTATGAGGAGGGAGATTAACTTCAAGTATGAAACCATTTGGTTGAGCTATACTGTATTGCGTTTAAATATAAAATCAAATATATCTTTATTACAGTCCAAGACCAATGTAGTACAGTGAGAAACAGAAGTTAAAATTAGGGTATTTAAACATTTAAATTTGTTGTTCAGTTGCACAGTCGATTCTGACCCTCTGTGACCCTATGGACCATTGTCCTTCAGGCACTTCTGTCCTTCACCATCCTCCTCAACCCGCCCAGCTCTGTGCCCATTGCATCTACAATACCATCTAGCCATCTCATTTTTGGCCTTCTTCTTTTGCCCTCCACCCTTCCCAGCATCAAGCCTTTCTCAAGTGAATCCTCTCTTCTCATTTGGTATCCAAAGCACTTTAGCTTCATCTTTACTATTTGACCTTCCAAGGAGCAGTCAGGGTTAATTTCTTCTAAGACTGACTTATTTGTTCTCCTCGCTGTCCAGAGGACTCTCAAAACTCTCCTCCAACACCACATCTCAAAGGCACCTATTCTTCTGTGCTCAGCTTTCCTAATGGCCCAGCTCTCACAACCATACATTACCACTGGGAATACCATTGCTTTGACTATGCAAAATTTTGTTTTCAATGCTATGTCTCTACTTTTCACTATGTTCCCCAGATTTCTCATCACTTGTCTCCCAAGAATGAGTCGCCTTTTTATTTCATGGCTGCAGTCACCATCTGCAGTGATCTTTGATCCTAAGAAAATAATATCTGTCACTGCTTCTACTTCTTCCCCATCTATTTTCCAGGGACTGATAGGGCCTGTTGCCATTATCATTATTTAAATACATTCTTAATATTGTTGTTGACCAATCTCTCATTGGAAGGATATCTCATTCTATCCTGACATTGTTTCACTTAACTTCATGACTGAGAAGGTGGTGATGGCCAAGATGACCAGAGTCAGAGTAATATTCTTAGTAAGTCAGGTATAGAACAAAGCCTCACCATTATACCTACCAGTTACCTTAGATAGCACAGTGGTTTAGATATCTGCCTGTGGAGTCAAATTTTAGGAGTTCAATTCCTCATTCTGCCTCCCAAGAGAAGAGCCAGTCTGTGTAGTCATGGGCAAACAGCACAGTCCTAGGGGCTCTCCAAAAGAAGGGGATGGTAAACAATTTGGATTGCCATGAGTCAGAACTGACTTGATGGCATGCAGTTATTACTATTATCACATTTTCAGTAGGAGGACACATTGATTCATTTCCACTGTGCTCTAACAATTTTATGGTGAGATTTATACAGCTCAGGTTTGGAACTTGGGAAACCTACTATTTTGAATGACTGCTCTGGGACTTCTGACAGATGTGACCTGGAAAAGGTACTTCTGCAAAACTCTGGTTCAATCTAGACCCTTTTCAACTATGACACCTCTGAGTGTTTTTACCAAGTCACCATTCTGGTTTAGTTCTGTCTTTGAAAAATGGGAATAATCATTTGGTTGCTTCACTAGTTATGAACTCCATCTTGCAGAATATTAACTTTTTAAAATACTACTGAATAGTATGGAAAAGATGAGTGGTGATAATATACAAGGAGCAGTATTATAATGACTCAACCTGTGATATTCTGGAATGAATGATACATCATTTCCAATCCCATCACTACAGCAACTTCCATTATTAATCTCTTAATTATTTCTCTGTAACAAGACTGTGATATCTTCTTCTCCTTCTGGTTATCAATCTGCCCCAGGTCCATCTGGGAGTCTCGCTTTCAGCAAGTTTTAGCTGATGGAGGCGCATGAGTGGTTTTTAATTAAATACAAATTATTTGTTTCTCCAACTATAGGGCCCTAATTAAAAAAACAAACAGCATAAAACTTCATCTGTACAAGCACGGGGCAGGAAGCTGCCCTGAAATTCTGACATTCAGAGAACAAATTAGAAACATTTATCAGCTCCGGAAGTGGCTTGTTTATGCAAATCAGGCTACACTGGGCAGGCAGGAAGGTGGAGAGAGTATGAACGAGTTAGTGACTTGTGTTAGAGAAATTGTTTACTAGGGCTAGTTTGCATGTTGCAAAGGGATCTGCCATGGTATGCCTATAGGAATTACTATCATTCATAGAGGAGATATGATCCCTTCCCCTAGCAATAAATTTTATTGACTGGAGTACGACATTTGCCTGGACATTCCCCCATTATTGATTGCACTTCTACCTAGAGCTTTGAAACATTTTTGGTTGAGAATTTCTAGAACTCTGTGTTGCGGTGGCTGTGGTAGTTTTGGGATTCTGGGATCCCCAAAGACTAAGACTGTGGTTCTCAGCCTTCCCATTCTTATGTCCTACCTCTGTGAAAGAACCATGGGCCCTGCTATGACATAATTTTTTAAAAAAATCATATTTCTATGGAGAACATTCGTATTTTAAAGGTAAAAAATTACAGTAGCATTGTTGAGAATCACTACAAATAAACTAAATAATAACTCATTCTATATAACCCTGACTGCTCCTTAGAAGGTCAAATAGTAAAGATGAAGCTAAAGTACATTGGACATCAAATGAGAAGAGAGGATTCACTTGAGAAAGCATTGATGCTGGGAAGGGTGGAGGGCAAAAGAAAAAGGGGGCGGCCCAAAATGAGAAGGCTAGATGGTATTGCAGATGCAATGGGCCCAGAGCTGGGAGGGCTGAGGAGGTACCTGGCAGGCAATGATGCATAGGGTCGCAAAGGGTCAGAATCGACTGTGCAGCTGAAGAACAACAAAATATAGCCTTGGTCAAGCTGATCAATCCAGGGTGCTCCCATAAGAAGGGAATGTCAGACCAGTTCTGTATATTATCTACATAGAAAACCCTGGAAAGGCTCACCATAAGTTAAAATTGACTTGATGACACAGTCGTCGTCAGTGCCATCTTCTTCTTCTTCTTCTTCTTCTCCTCCTCCTCCTCAGTCAGGGGTTCTCAACCTGTGGCCTGTGGGCCAGCCCAGGCCCACACCACCATTCCATCCTGCCCATTGCCAACTCCTCCGCACCCAGAAGTGGAAGTGGGCATGTTTACGTCAGCTGTAAAACTCACCCACACATGTGTAAATGCACCCGCAGCTGACATAAATGTGGAAGTGAGTGCATTTATGTCAGCCGTAAATGTGCCCACTTCCAGGGTGCATGATCAGGCCTGCTCAGTTGTCCAAGGGGCATGGTCAGGCCTGTGGCAAAAAAAGGTTGGTCACCCCTATTCTAGGTGAACATGGTCTGCTAGTTGTCCTAGCCCTGATGATATGGCTGTTATCTAGTAGTGCTGATCTCTGCAACTACTCTATTGTGATCTTATCAATGCCAATTGCATTCAATCATTTTCTCAAACTCTTTTTTGGATTGCTCCCAATGTTCCTATCACTACTGTCATCACTGTTGCGCTTTCCCTCCAGAGATACTGTACTTCACTTCTCAAATCCTAATATCTCATGATCAAAATTTTCTCAACCACAGTAATGTCTGGAGTGTTGTGTTCAAGTTTCTTATTGGTTTTAGGAGGAGAAGGAGGTAGATACACTTCCCAGTCCACAGATTCACAGTGCCATACTGCAAAGTAGCATGAAATGTCTCCAGTCAGTGGGAAAGTAGGATAATAGGACAACTGTGTCTTTTATTATTAATTCATTCCATACAAAACGACCAAAAACACAAACAAATAGCTTGAGCATTTTTCGTGACTAAGAGGGAGAGAGGCAGTTAAGCAACAGAGATCTAATACTACCTGCTAAACGAAAGGCTTGATTCAATTCCTGTCACCAGAGAGGCATTCATGGGGCCTGATTCAAGCTGGAGTTTGATGGGCTTAATGTACTTTCCTGCTGCTGGCTTGTCACCCTTGAAAATATGCCCACGCTAATTGTCTTCAACAGAAAGAATAATGTGAGCTGTTTGTCCCAGCTAGATAGGATGTAGAGTGCTCTATTAAAACAATGAAAATACACACATGCACACACTGTTGTTCTTCTTACAGGCTGAATAGGCAAGTAAGCTCACAAAAGAATGAAAGCATTTTTCTCAAATGTGCCTTTGATGATTGAATTGCCTAGGCCTGCTTTCAGCGTGGCACCCCTTAATGTTACCAGCAAAAAGGCATTGTGCTGTTATTTTGTCTTTTACTCCTTTTGATTGGTCCTTCCTATTTTAGAAAATATTTTTACTTAGACACATATAACAACAAGCAAATTACACAAAGCCAGTTATGGGAGGTAACAGGTTTACACCAGTTCGTCAGAACCAGTAGTAACTTTTCCCAGTGTCCCGGAGAACCGGTAGCAGGTTTTGGGGGGAACCACCTTTGGGGCTTACCTTTTCACTGGTTCCCCCACTGGGCATGCGCACGAAGCACTTGGTATGCATGTATGACTACAGTGCTTGGCGCATGTGCACAGCCTCCTTGCTGTCCTCCCAAGCGGGGAGGAGGAAGAGAAGCTGCTAGCTTGAAGCTCCCTATAGCCTGCTCCCCAGGGTAAGTGACTCACCTTTGGATGTGGTGTGTCTGTGTGTATTTTAATGTGTATTTAATACCTTTACCTATATTGATGTACTACCACAGTTCCTAAAAAGGCCTGGTGGCCTGGCTTGGGGTTTTTAAACAAAGTTTTGAAGTTACCTCATCAATAAGCTACACCTGTGCTATTCCAATTGCTGTTCCAATTGGAGAACCCTTAAGGAGGTACAGCTGTTTTAAATTTACATTAAGGCATATTATCCTAGAGAATTGGTTAGGCAAAGACTTAGTACCTAACTTCTTTAACTGTTGAAAAGTTGGAAAATGCCAAAATGAAGCCATCTTGTGGTGATTTCATTCTGTAGTTCCTTCCATCTGACCTAGTGTGAGAAAGATTAGCCAGAATAAGCTTTAAGCTCTGGTTTAAAAGCTCTGGTTGATTTGTGTTTGGGGTGGGTGGGTGTATTTTAATGTATTATTTATTTATTTATTTATTTATTTATTTAATGGGTTTGTGATGTGGTTGGGTGTGTGGGTTGAGGGGTGTGTGTGTGTGCTTATTTTTACTTTATTTTATTATTATTTTGTATTTTTATTTATTTTTTCTTTTGGCCCCACCCATGATGTCATGACATTATGATGTTAGCTCCATCCACACTGTGATGATGTCATGGTGGGGTAGTAAAAAATTTGACATCCCACCACTGCACAAAGCCCCAAAAATAAAATATGCAATAACTCAAACTGTTAACTCTATATGCACCCACTACCCAATAGACCTTAAGAACATCATATCCATTTATACAGTATTTCTTACACTCCCTTTCATCTCCAAGAGGGCATTACTTCCTGCTCTGGCATTCTCCCTTTCCCCTTCACTAGGATGCACTCCAAAAATCCTCACCAAATATATTTAACTTTATTATTTTTTTATAAATCTTTTTTTAACTAGATCTCACTTGTCAATTTATCATTAATATCTATATTCCAAATCTCTTTGTAATGTAAAGGTCGTCCTTGCTCGAAAACCAGTCATATCTGACTCTAGGGTTCAGTGCTCATCTCTGTTTATAGCCAAAGAGCTAGCACTGTCTGCGTCTGCATACATTTCCGTGGACATGTAGCAGGCATGCCTCAACAGTGGAGTACATGGAATGTTGTTTACCTTTCCACCAAAGTGGTCCCTATTTATCTACAGTATTTGCAATTTCTTGCTTTCAGACTGCTAGGTTAAATATCTTTCCTGTACTATTCATCAAATTGAAAATCAAAATTAACTTTAAAATTCCTAGTTATAATTAACCTTGCTGCCATGACATAGATCACAATCCTTCCTTCCTTCCTTCCCATTCCAGCAGTAAATACCCAAAACAAGAATACAATTCTCTGGCACATATCTTTCCCCCCTGTAATTTAGCCAATTCTTGCTGTATATACTTAGATCTGTTTTCTACTTTGTTATTAAACCCAGCTGTTGATCTTCAGCTTCCATTAATATTCTATATATTTTACTTACTGAACCTTTCCTTGTATAATTTGATTAATCTTGCACCCTTTGTTCAATTAATTGCTCAAATTTTCTTAGCTCTCTACAATTTCCATATTTTTAACCCAGTCCATATTCAATTTATCCAATTGTAATACATTATACTAAGGTATCTTACTTTGCTCCCCAGCTAATAAAGCCATTATTTGTGCAATTAGCAATAGCAATTACATATATACCTCCCCATTGCACTTAGTGCCCTCTCTGAGTGGTTCACAAGGTAACTAGCATTTTGTCCCCAAGATTCTTCTCCAAGATGGTAATCTTGAGTATCTTCCTTCTGGATTGAGTCCTTTTCCTCTCAATCATCCTTTTTTCTGATGGAACAATGCCAAGATCTCACCTGACTGTTTCTTCTTTAAACTTTCATCTTATAAGATGGAAGAAGCAGTGTGGAAAGCATGAGGAAGACAGAAAGTTGGGATTCCTTCTGTCAATAAGGCAGGGTTAGATAAAGGTCAAGGTGAAGGTTTCCCTTGCTCGAAAGCTAGTCATATCTGACTCTAGGGTTCAGTGCTCATCTCTGTTTCAAAGCCAAAGAGCCAGTGCTGTCTGCTTTTGCAGACGTTTCCGTGGTAATGTGGCAGGCATGAGTAGACACCAGAGCACACAGAATGCTATTTACCTTCCCACCGGTGGTCCCTACTTATCTACTTGCAATTTCTTGTTTTCAAGCTGCTAGGTTGGCAGGAACTGGGACAAAAACGGGAGCTCATTTCATCTTGCAGTACTCAGGAATCGAACTGCTGGCCTCCTGCCTTCCAGTCAGCGTCTTTGCCACTTGAGCCACTGCAGTCCTACTGCAGGGTTATTGAATAATAAAAGCCTGATCTTGGGAGCATTCAAACTATTAGGTTATCAGGAGAGCTGGGAAAGAGACGGGAGCTCACTCCATCATGTACCACTCAGGTCCTGAACTACTGACCTGCCAACCTTTCAGTCACCAAGTTCAGCATCTTAACCACTGTATGTGGAGACATACAACAGAAGTTCTGCTCTTGCCTGGAAGACTGATCCTGTGGTAAGAAACAGCCACTCAGAGTGATGGGATTTATGTTCTGGGATGCTGCAGACTGTCATCTCACCCTCCATGCCTTTTAACACTTAGAGAAACTGCTCAGAGAGATAGTCCAGAAATCTCAGGTGAGGTGCACTCAAAGGGCCTTACAATACCCAACTCATTATTTTTCATATTTGGCCTACTTGAGCCAACAGAAGTCTTAAAACCCTACAGTCAGTAACGGACTGGTTGAATACCAATTAAACTGAAACTAACACCTGGCAAGCTATGGGTAGATGCCCTGTGATGTTCATTTTGTGTTGGAAAGACTGCACTTTCCCTAATGAAGAAGTGGGCAAAACAAAGTATGCAATCCAGATGTGGGTCCCCCACCCTTTTTTTTAACCATGCCCCAGCTACAAACAATACTGTGCTGATAACACTTAAGACTGAGTCCTCCGCATTCTTTTGGATTTGATGGGTAAATGTGAAAGGCTGTGATTGCTGTCATGGCAATATGGCTTTTGACAAAATGGCTGACCTAGTCACTTGTATCTCCAAAAGGCATCAATACTTTCCCCACTTCACAGAAAGAAATCAGGTAATCCTCAGGCAAACACACAAGCTGTTGACAGACAATGCTGTGGCCCTTGTTCACGCTTCTTGTGGTCTTTTAAGCATGAAACCAGACTTGGATGCTGAGCAGTCTTTCAAAAGTGGATTCATTCAAATAACAAACTATCCCCTGCCAAATGCAATACCTGCCTGCCCAAGCACCAAAAAGGAAATGAAATACATTTTATAATATTATTTACGATGATAACTGAAACGTTACAAAATGCTCTGCAGATGAAGCATAACTGCTTGTTATGAATGATATCACAGACACTGTTCAATAGGATTCCACAAAGCTGGAGCAAACACAATTGGCACAGTTCTTGCAGTTACAATGAATGTAGCTATTAGTTGAAAATTTCCCCCAGTTGATATAGAATTACATGCAGTGGTGGGCTCCAAAATTTTTACTACCACACTGTGGGTGTGGTGTGGTGAGCATGGCCAAGGGGAAAGCCCTGCATTGCACTTGAATTAGGACTACTTTATTTCAGAACTTGGATGGGGAGGGCCAGCCAGAATTTCTGCTACTGATTCTGGAGAACTGCTGTGAACCTGCTGATGTCCACCACTGATTACATGCTAGCTAAATATGGGGAAGGAGCAGTGGTGGGATGTCAAATTTTTTACTACCCCACCGTGATGTCATCAGTGTGGGTGGAGCCAACAGCATGACATCATGACATTGTGGGCGTAGCCAAAGAAAAATTAATAAATAATAATAATAAAATAAAAATAAGCACACACACACACCCCTCAACCCACCCACCCACCCACAACACAAGGACAGCAAGGAGGCCATGCATATGCGCCAAGGACTGTAGACATGCATGCACACCAAGTGCTTGGTGCGCATGCGCAGTGGGGGAACCAGTGAAAAGGTAAGCACCGAAGGTGGTTCCCCCCAAAAGCTGCTACCTGTTCTCTGGGACACTGGGGAAAGTTACTACCGGTTCTGGCGAACTGGTGAGAACCTGTTACATCCCATCACTGGGAAGGAGGATGTAATGTTTGGTGCTATCGTAAGGAAAAAACAAACAAATAACACTAGCACTTTTACTATAGGGGGAGAAAAATGATCCCATGTATGACTGCTAAGAGTCAATCAGTTCCTTCTTCCATACATCCAGATGTGAATGACTTTGGGAAATATTATTAACATGAAAAGGACACTAAAGATGCCTGCCCATGAAACCCAACTCTCCTTTTCCACATTGACTAATAACACAGAAAGGCCATAAATCTGCCATTTTTTTCTGGTCGAGCAGAAAGAAGAGCAAAGCTTAATGGGAGGAAGGAAGGATATATATCATTGGTTATAGCAGTGCAGCCTGACATGGCATTCTCTAGGGAGCCCTAACAAGGTGGTGCATAGTCCAAAATCTACTGAAAGCGTGACTGATAATGTCGCATTATGATCAGCCTGTCCTATCAGTCCAAGGCTGCTGACTGTCTCCCAATCCCATGGCCTACAGATGCCTGGCATTCCCCAAATTCATCTCCTTGGTCTTCTCTGTGTTCCAGAACTGGGCTCAAGCCAGGTGGAAAGAAGGAGTGATGGGGAGGGGAGAAGCCAACATTAAAACTGATAGCCCAGCACCTCTGCAATAGTGAGCTTAATACGTGTTACATTACTTATGGCTGGTGTAGCAATTGTACTCCAGTGACAAATTGCATTAAGGAAGGGACACTAAAGCGAAAGCCCACAAATTAAAAACAAAACAGCGGTGCTTACTGCCTTTCTGTCACTGATGGGTGATGGACCACCTCAGCTTCAGGCGAGGGTGTCAAGTGCAACAGCGACAGCCAGCTTTCACATCAGATTAGTTGTGGAGACACAGGCCACATCCATGCAAAGGAAATGGAATTGCCAGCAGCAAATGAAGAAACCGAGAGGGGGGTCTCCAGGAGGAATGAGTCTCAACTGATTATATCACACTAGTTCATATCAGTTCTCCTTTCATGGATGGGGCATGTGCAGGGCAGCTGTGATCCTCGTTCTCTCCAGGCCCAGCAGCTTCTTCCAGCAGCTTAACACCAAATCCTTCCTCCCCGACAAGACTCATTTCAGATTATTTCTCAGAAGGGACTCTGTTTCAGGAGAACAGACTGGCTTTACACAGGGAAGCAAAGAATACACAACCTGTGTATTTAATGCTGTCCAACTGAGAGTATTGCAGGAATTATTAATGGGGAAAATGTGTATTAGTATGTAGTGATGGGAGGTGGGGGAGGTGGAAGAAATTTTTTCCCAATCCCTTAATTTGGTGCGCCCCCCTCTAGCCGAATATTGGGACTGGGAGTTCTTTTTATTTTTTTATTTTTACAAAAGTTCCATCCTTAGTGCTATGTTAGTGTGAATTGAATGCATAGCATGAGCCACTCAATTGTAGTGTACCTGTGCATATTAAAATAAGAAGATTTAGGCCAGGGAGCAGGTATGCTGCTTTACCCTATGTGGACACCCATGCCTCTACCCATGTTGTTCAGATGCTAAGGGGGAAACAAATGACTAAAACATGAAGAGAGGGAGTGCTTGTGGCTTGTGCTAAGAACCTGCAACTTTTCCCTCTGTAATGGTTTGAGCTCAAAAGTCATTCACATATTCAACATGGAGTTTCTTCGGTTCTTAAACTGTCTTAGAATATAGCTTTGCTCTTTGCAAAAGACCTCACATTTTTCCTGTAGCACTTATCTTGCAAATGTGCTAGTAGAAGAAGATTCTCCAGGCTTCTAGCTTCATGTTTTGTCTTTCCTCTAGGATTGGAATGTAAATGACCAGATCCTGAGAAAGCCATATTTTATTATGGAAACCAGTGATTGATTACACCAACACTGGGCCCTGATTGGTTGTATGCTAATTAGGTAGGCCAAGCTCATGTCTTTTAGTTGGGCACATGGGTTAGAGAGTAAGTTGTGTAAGAGAGTTTGAGAGTGAGGTTCCTCTGAACGAGACACCTCAGAGAGTGGAGAAGGGACTATTCCCCCAAGCCCTGTCTCTCAACCAGATTTAATTATGATTACCTAGGATATCCAGGTTTTCTTTTTATTTCTGGGGAAAAGGCCTGAATGTGGGTTTTCCTAAACGAACTTTTTGATTAGTCTTTTTGATGCTGAGCTCTGTATCCTGAATCATTGAGATAACTGTTTTCTTGAACTATGCTTCAAGAACAATAAACAACTTTACTTCATCATGAAGTCTGTTTATTGGGAGGTAAGACAAAAGTTAAGCCAGAAGCCACACGCTACCACACTAAGTACCACATACTCTCCATAAATCTTTCTGGGCCGTGTTAAGCACAGATAAGCCCCAGGATTCTACAGCTTTGGCTGGATGACATGTAAGGCTTCTTGGACTCAATAGTCAAGAGAAAGTTTCATAGAGAGGCCAGTAAAGGTCTCTTGGGAAGGAACCGGGAGAGCCTTTGGCCAGGTTCAGGCCAAGCCTTACTGTCATGCTCTCAATGATTTAAGTACCACGTTGTATAATGTTTCATACACTTTAAACTTTTTTAAAAGTTTGCCATTTTCATCTATGAATTGAAATTTAACTAAAGTTGATTAATCTTAAACATCTAGCCAAGATGATTTTTGGACTTTTCTGGCCCCTTGGATACTACAAGGGAGAATGGAGAAACAATAGCTAGCATACATATTATCCAATCCTGACTTGCAAATTACTACAAAATGGCAAGTTTTTTGTGCAGCTGCTACTGTACTGAAAGTAGTGAAATAACATAACTACAGGATTAGTTTCTTTTAAGTTTGTTTATGGATTTGATTTTTAAAATAGGCACAGTTCTTATTTTCTGTTTTCTAATATAGTTACCTTATAAAGTAGGATGTGGCTGGAACAGAACAAAATATCTAGCCATGCAACTTGTTTTAGGTGCAGCAGAAGGCAGTTCGATTGGGGAGATAACAACAATACATGCATAAATATTAATTATATGGGGCTGTGGTGCATGTCCCCTGTTAGAGTGAGCAGGGACTTCCAGGAGCTGGTGGCTTTGCCTCAGAAAGTGAGGCAGAAAAAAAATCAAATTGTAAGAGATAATAAAAATAGCAGTGTAAGAAATAAATGTCTGAATGGCTGGTGGCGTACAAATTGGATGAAACTGGACTGCATAGAGCTTTTTGCAGAGCCAAGGTTTATTTGGGTTTCCACCATGAAATTATGATGATACTCATGAATGCTTTTGTAGCTTTACTTGACAGTTTGTGAATCAAAGTAAATAAGCTTTTAATGAAGGGATGTCACAGAGGGCAGGTGGGGCCCTTTTGAAGTTGCCTGTAATTCATTCCCATCCTGGGGCTACTACAGACTGTTTGCCTGATCTAATTTGCACTCTTTGGTGAGATTCACAATTAATGCACAGTCAGCTTTGAGAAACCCACCCTGTGTCACGGTGTCCTGCTTCCCCACCATGACTAGTGGTGGCAGCAAGCATCTGTTGCTTTTGCTGCAGTCTGTAAAGTACTGTATATACTCAAGTATAAGCCTAGTTTTTCAGTCCCAAAAAAGAACCAAAAAAAAAGGGGAAACAGATTATACTTGGTTCAATGACCACAAGGGTCCCAAGTCCATGTCAGATTGAGACATGTCAAAAATTTAATTAATATTACCATATTTTCATGTATTTTTATTGAAACTCACTAGCAGCTGCTGCATTTCTCATCCTCAGCTTATACTCAGGTCAATCTATTTTCCTGGGTTTTCAGGTCAAAATTAGGTACCTCGGCTTTCAGGTTGGCTTATGCTCAAGTATAAATGGTAGGTTATTTAAATACTACATGTTCTTAAAGTCATGCCCATTTTGGTTAAGGTTTCTTTAAATATTAAAGGTGTGCAAATAGAAAATGGTCTTCTATTTGAGGCTGTCCTCCAGTTAATCCTAGATCCGTGTCAAGACAAAGACTGAAAAGGAGAGAAAGCAGGCTTCTTCCTATGGCTAATTTTGACAGTGGTGCTCATCATCCCACCATCATAAATTATAATTATATTATGTATTCAATCTGCATGAAGAACATGTTGTACAGATAGCCAGACAAGATTCAGATGAAGGAGGGGTGCCATTTTAACAATCTGCAGTCAATACAGATTTTTTATTTATTCTTGATATTGTTCTTGAATTTAACTCAGCCCCACTGGAAATGAAACTGATACCACTTGATCCAGAATCAAGTAACTGTAAACTGCAACTAGATTATGGTTTGATCTTAATGCGGGGCACATTTTATGGATATAACAAGCACAAGTCTCCTGTTAGGCAGACTTTCAAGCTCAGCTCTTGTATGCTGATTTCACAAACTGGTTCTCCTACAATCACATGGGGACAATTTTTCTTTGCTCCTTCAGCTGTTTTTAGGATACACTTGAGAATATACAATGGGTGACCTCTGGATGCAATTAATATTGACTGTTCTTCTGTCCCTTTTAGAGGTCAACTGGCAGAATATCTCTGTGCGCTGAATTCTTTGCCCTGCTTTACTGAAGCCACAACACAGAGTGCAGTGCAAGCAGGCAAGGTGTCAGGACCCATTCTTTGACCTACCTCTGCTGCCACTGGGTAATATCTGTGGTGGGCTCTAAAAATGTTTACTACCACACTGTGGACGTGGTATGGTGGGCGTGGCTAGGACTACTTTATTTCAAAACTTGGATGGGCAGAGGGGTCAGCCAGAATTTCTGCTACCGGTTGTGGTGAACTGGTGCAAAGCTGCTAATGCCCACAATGGCTACTACATACCAGAAACATTTCATTCCTACGCAGTGCTGTTTTGGTTTTGTGACATGGATCTAAAGACCTGTAGGCAGTAGAAAATACATTTGTGACACTCTCTAGGTAGTGGAAAACATGCTAAAGTATAACATGAATTGTATGTATTCCAGGGGCATGTTACATTTTTTAAAAAGGGTAAGAGAGTTCAAGCTTTGTTGTATAAACTCTAGAGGCTTTGATACCATGCTCAGATGGAGTATTCAGTAAGAATTTGTACAAATGGGAAAACATATTTGGAATTAAATCAGTGTTCTGTGCACTCAGGTGTTGAGGCATGCCTGCCACATGTCCACAGAAATATCTGCAAACACAGACAGCACTGGCTTTTTGGCTATAAACAGAGATGAGCACTGGACCCTAGAGTCAGATACAACTGGCTTTCGAGTAAGGACAACCTTTACTTTACCTTTACCTTGTGTGTGAATGGCTTCTTTTCAGCTTTGGCAAAACCAATCAACTTGTGATACTGTAGTCAATGTCTGCTACTCTAGTGCATTAGCAAATGGACATGAATGATGATGATACCACCAGACCCACATAAACAATGTTGCTTTAATAATGTCCTTTCTTAGAAAGTTTGCAAGTGAATATGATTTCCAAAATATTGTTGATCAGTAACAGAATGAAAAGCAGTGAAAATGGTATTTCAATAGTTCATGTGGCAGTACCATTTTTCACTGCTTTTCATTCTGTTCCTGATCAACAATATTTTGGAAATCATATACTGTACACTTGCAAACTTCCTAAGAAAAGACATTATTAAAGCAAAATTGCTTATATGGGTCTGGTGGAATCATCATCATCATGGCTATCATAATTGTGACATTATCTCTTTAGGTTTCTTCTCCTTGAGGTCAATCCTTCTATAACAAAATCAGAAATGTCTTAGTTACAATTTTCCTACATTATTATTTGTTTTTTAAAAATTCTGAGCAAACACTCCTCTAACAGGTATTTGAGACACTGTACAAATAAAATGAAACAGCAATAAGTCATAAATCATAACAATAGTGGGAGCAAAAAGAATACAACCAGATCAGCAATAAAATAAAATAGAAAAATGGTCATTAGATGTCTTATCTTTGCCTTGTTTTCTTAGTTTGTGATGCAGTTCTATAATAGTATGTTCCATTTTTAAAAAGTCTACATTATATGTGTGGCTTGATTTTAATTGCAATAATTTACCGAGTAATAAAACTCAGGGATTTTTTTGAGCATATGTTTTCTGACTGGATCTAGAAGAGGCTCTCATCTATTCCTGCCAATGAACAGATTATAGGGGCTTCCAAAGGAAGGAAGGAAGCAAGCCTCTTGTGCTAGCAATTAGAGAGCTATATTCATCTGTCCTATCTTTTTCTGCTTAATAGAGTCTTCAGTGGGGGTGGGAGATGTATGAGGAGTGAGAGAAGGGAAGTGAGGTGTGCATGGCATGTGAGGGGAAGCCAGCGTGAGCCAAGAAATGTAAATGACAATTTCATTAGATCTGTTGTACATCTTGTGTGGTCCAAATGAAACATCCTTTTGTTCAAGCTGCTTCAAGACAGGCACTTGAAAGGTTCTGCAGTGAGTACAACGTAGGGGCATGGATTTTTGACATTATGCTCAATATTCAGATTTATAATTTTGCTTCCCCCCCCAACTCTGCAGTCTCTGTGGGGAAGGGGAAGATGTCTCATGCTTCATCATGATCCTGTACCAGCTGAGTATTACCTTTGATTATCTTTCACCCTATAGGAAGGAGCAGACAGGTGTGTGTGTGTGTGTGTGAGTGAGTGAGAGAGATAGAGTTCATTTGCTTTATGAAACATAAAATGGGTATTTTATGTAGTTTATATTTTATTCTTGGGCATACCCCTTCCCCTGTGTGACTCTGTAGCATTTACATACAGGTATCTGTTTTAAGTTTAATTCCCCTGTTTATTGGATGGCAATGGGATCTGAGCAGTCCTCTGTGAAGCCAGTTTAAATTTTCTGTGCTGAAGAAGCCCCCCTCCCGAGTATTTTTTCATACATTCATTAGTTTGTTCCCATTTCCTAAGTCCAACTCTGCCACCACATCTTACAGCTCTTTTTGAAAGCCATTCCAACAAAACCTGTATTATGTTTTGAATACCTGAGGTGACCTCTGAGGACCAGCCTAAGAACAGAGAGGCTTGTCAAGAGAAAGATGGCCACCTGTGGATAAACTGACCAGAATAACTGTGGAGGGCTTGCCCATGTCATTCCAGCCAGATACTGAAAGTATCTGAGCTTAGCTTAGCGTTACTGTGAGCATATAAAACATTATCCATCATTTTTTTCGTGTAAAAGATGTAACCCATTCTTAATGTGTGTTGACTGTGTCCATCTGTGTCTATTCCTCTATCCATTCACCCTGGGCCAGCACACAATTCTCTACAGCCAAAGGCAGGGAGAAATATGATGCCTCTAGTTTCCCCTTGCTGTAGCCATGTAAGAAGGCATGGAGGGGGAAAAAGAGGAAGGCCAGTAGTGGTAGCATTGGAGCCATCCTTTTTTCCTTTACTGAACCATCTCCTTCTCTAGCATGGCTGCTTCTTGGATGGCTATTTGAATATCTAGCTCTGTCTTCAAGAGCAAGTCCTTGTGGCAAGTGTTACTGCCATGAGAACTGGACAGCACAGAAGGGGTTCTTTTTTTGTAATCTCTCCTAGAACCCATGACTGTGAGGACCACTTCGGAGCCAGTCATGATAAACAGCTGGGGTTGAGAGCAGTGCCCAGTGCTCTGCCACCTAAGGCATTCATCTTACCCCAGTTCATGGCTGGTTTGGGCCATTTCCTTCCTTCGGCCTATGACTATGTGATAGCTTTCACTGAGACTGTATTCTGTCAAAAAAAGCTTTGTATGTAATGTCTAACTTTTGAATGGATGTAACTTTTTTCCGTTCTGCACTCCATTGTAAAAAATTCTTTTCTATTGTGATCAAATTGTCCACCAAACAGCACAAAACACAGGCTGAAATCTTGCTGCTTCGTGTTGTATGTTATGTTAGAGTAGGCCCACTGAATCAGTAGAACTTGAAGATTGGATTCACCAAATCCGCATATTTGTAAAAGATTTTGAATACAATGGTTCCTATATAGTTTTTCTTACCTCAACATTTTAATCCCTTGTATAAAGTTTAGTACAAATTAAAGATTTTGTAAGTCTTTTGTGCCATGATTTGTGTTCCAGAATTCAGGTGTTGATTTGCTGTTAAAATTAGCCACTGCTTCTGTGAAATTTGTCTTTCATTTTAAGTACAAATACAAAGATCAGAATGTTTTTAAAATCACCATTATCACCATAATAATGAAAAAAAGAAACAAGAAATGGGAGAAGGTTTCATTTATTGGAGTACATTTTCCCTGATACATTGAAATCAGAGTTCCATCTTTTAGAATATTACAAGTACCATAAAAGAAACCCCACATTTTGCCTCTCTCATCAACCCAATGTGCTGTATAACAACCCATCTTAATAGAACTGCCAATCTTGGCAATGTTTGGCGAGCATTTTGACTCCTGTTGTGAGATTACAAGGGGCGGGGGATGAAGGAGCTGCCTCTGCTAGACTCAAAGATTTTGGCAGCTCAGCTTCTCAAACAGGTTTAGAGGGTAAAAATTATAGCCCTTGTCACTTCACATAGCCTTGTTATTAGAAATATTTAGTGCTGAGACTGGGCTATGATGGTAGTATCTAGGACGCGATAATGTTGTTTCCTGCATCAGTGAACACAATATTGATTGTGAGCTGACATAGCTTGGACACACTTGATGGTACTCCAGTAGGCTGCGTACAACAATGAATCATGTTACATTTCTTATGCGTTGCACTACGACTGCCGTCAAGAGTCTTGGGTATCCTTCCTTTACACATACCCTCTTGAAAACATCTATAGCTCTTTGAAAATAGGCATTAAGCATTCAAGAATTCAAACCAACTCCTCTGACATAGCCTGAGTGGGACATGAACACGTTTGCATCCTCCTTTTATACAGGAGTGGTTGTAATGATGACACAGCCATCCTGATGACTACTTCTCTTAATTCACTTAGCAATTCACGGTTGGTTTCTTGTGGGGCTTTGACCAACGGACTCCAGAGAATGAAATCCTGGCACCAGAAATTTGGATTTAGCACCATGTAAATTGGTGATTTTCTAAGTCTGAATTTCTATTGCCAATGTGAGAAAGCACACATTTTTCAAAAGTAATGAAATAGGGCACAACCATGGCAGACAAAATGAGAATGCTTATTTCTCCTGAGCTCATCTAGCCAACTTCTTTGAAAGGGGAATCTCCAAGTGGAGCTGTAGCAGCAGGTGACCCAAACAATGAATGAAAACCATGAAAAATCAGCAGATTGGTCTTGGATGAAACAACTGGCGAATCTCCCCAATTCTTTAAAATAGACATTAATCCTAGCAGTGCATACAACATATCAAGTGGCTCAACCAGGAACTGGGGCTATCTTATCATATTTGAATAGCTTGAGCAAATGAAAATAGCCTTTTACCCAAAGGTCAGTCTGGAAAGGTCCTATTCCAGGAAGAAGCCTTTGAGATCTTTAGGGTTGTAAATATATTTTCATCCCCCTATCAAATATATGTGCTATACCACACTGTTTGATTCTTTTATTCATTTACTGCTGCAGGCTTCCTTTCCGCTATGCAAGGAAAACTCCTTTAACCTATCCTGCAAGCTACAATTTGGATTTTCTTCTAGGTGCACAGTGCTCTTGCACCCCCTGAATAATTTCCTTCCACCCCTTGAATAATTTCCATTTTCCTGAATTTTTGTGTGCTACAGGAGTATATTTGAGGGCTCACACTGACCAGTTCGGTTGCCACTGATAAAAAAACAGGCAGCTTGAATTGTGAGATGATCCAGTGACAATAGAGGTGACCAGAAACAATCCCAAACATTGAGGTGGAAAGTGTTAGCTTTGAGAAAAAAGGACCCATGTTTGACACAGGTGATCTAGGCGTTGGAAACATGCACAGTGTATAAGGTAAAAATAGATGGTCTAATCTGAACTGCCTTTTAATGCATGTTAACTGTGAAGCTGTGTTGTTTGCTGGCACATCGAAAGAAACCAGGTTTTGTGCATGAAGCTGGAACATTGTCACACAAGAAGAATAAAAAAGTGTGACACATTTTTAATAACATAATGACACACCCACATAAGCATATTTTCAGCCTGAATGCTCTAGCCTTCAACTAATTTTGGGAAACAAGCAGTG
Organism: Furcifer pardalis; assembly: GCA_030440675.1. Classification (NCBI taxonomy): domain Eukaryota; kingdom Metazoa; phylum Chordata; class Lepidosauria; order Squamata; family Chamaeleonidae; genus Furcifer; species Furcifer pardalis. The sequence goes on along the minus strand of CP126893.1, from coordinate 81,392,874 downwards.
TCAGACCCGTTATGTGATTGGATATGAGACCACAAGGGAGTATCAGAGATTTCTAAGTAAGCAAGGGAAGACTTCTACTTGACAATTGGAAGAATCATTGTCAATGAGAAGTGACAACACTAGGACAGATGATGAACGGTTTGACTCAGTGCAGGGGAGCTTCCTGTATTCCATGGTCACATCTCTTTTAAGTCTTCATAATCTAGGGGACCTCTGAAAGCAAAAAGATGACAAAAGACCATCTGGACCTTGAAGTACATTACATGAATACCTGTGTAGTATACCTGTGCACTAAAAAAAATGTACTGGCTGAATTTCTATTGCGTAATGTAAGCAAAGTTGCAAATTTCAGGCTATTCTTTGTGGGTATTGAACTGAATTTATTTAGTATAGTCAGCGACCAGCATCAATAAGTTAACATATACAACACAAAATAAAAGTACAACTAAGTCATACGGTTTATAAAGTTCTAAGCAGTACATAACAGATGCAAAGAAATACATCAAGGATTATGTCAAAAATTAACCAAAATGAAAATAAAAGGACTATCTCATCAGAGAGCTGGAACAAGCTATAGTAGTAGCACAGAATCTGGCCACTTCATAAATAATATAGGGGAACTTACCAGCGTAAGAGAGAAATAAATGATTCTTTGGATTGACTTAGACATTTTTGTATAATGGATAAAAGGAGCTCTTTACGAAAATCTTGATGAAAGTAATAATGTAAAGCAGGAGTTATCAACCTTTTAAAGCCAAGGGCCAGGTCACGCTCCCTCAGACAGCTTTGGGGGCTGGACAGCCATTTTGCCTTTCCTCAACAGCATGGAGCTTCCTGGTGTAATTGAGGTGGTGGTGGGGCCACACGAAATGATGCCACTGGCTGCATTAGGCCCATGGGCCGCAGGTTGAGTATCCCTGATGTAAAGGAACATGTCCCACAGTTTCTACTTTACTGTTGCCATGGATATAAATGATCTAGGTAAGGTACCCTCTGAGATTTCCCCTCCCAAAGCACATTCTTTGTTGGTAAATAAAAAGCCCCTGCTGTGGTTCTCGGTAGGGACATGCAGATGTGCACCTTAAAGCTTCAGCCAGGACATTTTATTTACCTGCAGGAGAAAGATCAAAACATGATTTTGCTTACATTGCACAACAGGATTTTTGCCACTGTGTGAACCAGATTGTCTTCTAGCCTCTTTTGTGTGCACCTTCTATTAAATATAGAAGCAAAGCATATAGTTTGAAAAATGAATTTTTAGAAATTCTTGAGGATTTCAAAAGGTTCCCCCCCCCCCCCCGTGCCACTAGAGAACCTCTCAATGGGAAAAAGATCTTGAGTTCCACTGTGTACATACATTGTAGATCCTAACCACAAACATTTTCCCTAGAGGCAAGTTATACCTTTGCATTACTGACCATGTTTTCTGTAGACTCTGGGAGCTATAGACAAAGAAATAATTTCCCCTAGCTGGGTCCCAAATACCAGACACTGGTGACAAGTTATAGGTGATGGCTCCCACTTTCAATATCAAAAGAATGTGCTTAAGCCACTTGGATGATCAACTTGATTACCTTTGAAATCAACCACAAGGATTCTTTCCCCCAATACTTAGAGCATGTGATAGGGGTGTAATTGTGTGTAAACCAAATCACACACCCCATTTTCCTGATGGAGGGCCCCTGGAGTTTGCATTCCTTTGTATGGTGACAAAAGGAAGCTACAGCTTCAAAGGCCATGTGACAGCACTAAGCAGAAACCTGGCTTCTTGTCTTTGCTCATACAGTCTGCTGCATTGTCACATTCATTTCTAAGAAGGGAGCCTGGCACAACCATCATACCATGAACATTTGGAACTTTCATTGATAATTTTCCTGTCCTATCCACAAGAAACTGATGCCCGCCTGGCTGAAGAAGTGATCTTGAATCATTAAAGCTCACAGCGATTGATTGCTTGAGTGATCCAATAAAGGGCATTGCCTTCCTCCTATGTTTATCTTAGAGACAATTTTACTTCTGATACCAGGATGTAATCTTTTTCTTGAAAAGAAAATGCTCTCATTCATTCCTGTTTTCATATGCATATAATTTTGGAATACAGTGGTACCTCATACAATGATTTTAATCAGTTCCACAGAGCTCGTTGTTGTTCGAAACAATTGCTATATGATCCATGCATCGTATAGTGATTTCCCTTATGGGATTCATTGTACAATGTTTTTTTTTGCTAAGTGGTTTTTTTAATTGAAAAATTGTTGTACAATTTTTTCCATAGGGAAAATTGTTATGCGGGATGAAATCCCGCCCCTCCAAACAAGCAAAACATCTCATTTGCTCCATCCTGAGCAATCCTATGAAGAGCAGACAGAGTCTTAAGAAGTCTTAACACCTCAAAGATTATGGTATTTTTGAACCACAAGTGGGAGTACCCTGGTAATGGCAATCTTGTGTTGCCGGCTAATCTTTCTCACACTGGGTCAGGCGAAAGGAACTGCAGAATGAACTCACAACAGGTGCCTTCATTTTGGCAGTTTCATTTCTGGCCTAGACATGGAATAAGAACAAGAGCAATTTAAAAAATGAGTCGAACTATTTGAACATCTTCTTGTCCCCTCCCCGAGTTTCTGTGAAGCCTTATAACATACCAGTATCGATGTCTCTTGAGAAAGCAAAAGCCACATTTACATTTATAACACAGGAGTTGCCAGAATAAATGTGGAAAATGTGGGCTTTCAACAATCCTTTACTGGAGAGTATGTTTTGGAAATTTTTGTTTGCTTCATGGCAAAAGTTGCAAAGTTCAGAGGGAATGCTCTATGCTTCACTGTTAGAGAAAATGTGTGTCACACTGATCTTCACATTTCCACTTCAACAGAAAGGGTATTAAGTTATTTCTGGTAGGACCTAGTCTGATTGTATTTCCCCCCCCCCCCCCCCGCTGCCACTGGGTCAGATAACAATGGGACCTTGCAGTTAAAAACAGGATAGTTTACCATGCAAAGTTGAAGAGCTACTGTAGCTATTCTTCATACTGTAGGACTCTCATAACCCCTCTAACAAAGTAGCAAGGTGATAAGAGCATTATATATTGGTCTGGTGATTTTTTCTCTGTTGTTTTTATATGTCATTAATTCGCAACTAAAAAGAGTTCTCTTTCCTTCTTCAAAAGGAAAGCGAGAGAGAGAAAATATAGAAATAAATAGATAAATAAATAAATAAATAAACCATACTTTAAAAACACACTAGAAAAGAGGGGGAGGAGGGAGAAATCCACAAATACATATTTAAGACATGCAAGAGATTAAGAGGAGAACTGGGTTTTTTTTCCAGTTCTCTTGCTCAAAGCAAGAATAACAATTTTTAAAAAACAGTAAAATAAAAAAAAAAAATCACAGAAATTGCAGAAGAAAGCTCAGATTCATTTTGGTTTGCAAAAAACCCACCTTTTGGAAGCATTGTTACTATGGTATTTTGTATACCAGCAAAAGGCACCACAGGGTCAACACAGCCGAATCAATGAAAGGCTGTTGATGAGGTGTGATGAAGGAGGGTAGCAGCCTTCAACAGTACACATGGCTATTTGCGAATGATGAGAGTAAACAGAGCTTGAAAAAGTAACTTTTTTTTTTGGATTCCAACTCTAAGAACCCCCTAGCCAGCATGGCCACTGTCACTAAGCTGGAAACTATAGTCCAAAAAGTAAAATTTCCAAGTTCCGATTCCTAATGTTCCTACTGTGAACTTGTTCCTTCTCCCTTGGCTTTGTCCATCACTTTTCAAGGGCCTTTCCAGACAACAAAAAGGGGTTTCTTCCCTTTAATGCTAGAGTATTACTATGCTGGGTGCTTTACTAGCAGTGTAGAATCCTTCTCAAAGGCAATGCAAAAATAGCAGCTTCCTTGCAGAGCTGTTCTGGCAAATATTTTTAGTTTTGTTTGCAATAATAATAATAAATCACAGAAAGTTACATTTGTGTCCCAGCATTGGAGCAGATGAATCATGTAGTTTGAGCAGGCTGGGAACAGAACTTACATTTTTCTAAACCAAATTTAAAAGAAAAAACATAATGTATAAGATGGGATATTGTCTGCATAGAATGCATTGGTACAGGAATCGTACCTGTAACCTTGAAGGGTAACTTAGCCACAATGGTTGTTGCCAGTTGTGAGAAGAAAGAATTTTGGCTTCTTCGGTGCTATACAGGAGGAATATTCAACTTCTCAAATAGTCACATCCAACATCAGACTTCTAATTTCAATGGAAAATCAACCACATGCTTTATTCTGTTGCTTTGATATCCATTGCCCTTAAAAGAATTTTATGATGTAGTCAAGGTGGTTGGAACATGTCACTATTCACCAGTAATGCCACAGATACAAGCCAACATGTGGCCATGACCACATGATACTTGTGCAACTATGCTAGACAATGGGACTTTAAATTGAAATGAATCTTGCAGTTAGAGCAGGTTGGGAGCAAAAGTTACATTTTTCTAAACCAAACAGATATGGTAATTAGGGCAAAACCATGATTGTACCTCTCACCAATACATTGATTACAGCTAAACATTCATTACATGATCAATAAGCAGAACAGCTGGTCATCTGGAAAGGCCCTGAGTTAATAAAAGTTTTTTTTTAACCCAAAAATGAACCTGCAAAAGAAAACTGATTTTCTGTTTGGGAATACAGTAAGTCTAAAACAGAAAGAAAAATTTCAAAATAAAAATAGGCTAGCTTGATACAACACATCCTCGTTTTATGCCTTGATTGGGTTTTTTTTGTAAATATATTACTATAATCTTAACTTTATTATAAATTGACAGGTGTCTAGATCAATGTTTTAAGGAAATTAAATCTACTAACGTGTACTGGGGTGAGGGGAAGTAACAACATAAATAATTTGAGCTTGCTTTTGAATTAGTTGCATAATTTGAGACTGTTTCAGCACTTAGAAGTCAAATGTTTCTAAGCAGACCTTGCCAACCCAGTTTCTGAAGGTTTGAGGGGAAGCAACAGATGCTGGAACCTGAGTGCTTACCTCTATATAATTAATGTCTGCAAGGAGAAGATGAATCAAATGAGGAGGAAGAAAAACAGAAGAAACATTTAAAAACGTGTGTTTGCTAGTATTCAGTACATAAGATTCCTAAAGAATATCGTTTTTCCTCCTAGTTCACCTTGTCCTGAAATATATACAGGTTATTTGTTGCTGCCACAGCAATGATATTTTCTGAAGGGTGCCAAGCTGTATGCAAGATCTTTTTGCTAAAGTCCAGACTGTCCACACTAATTTCATCTTTTCTCCGCTTGCCCCCCACACAAACTTTGCGGGGTTTGAGGATGGCACGGGGTTTGCTGTTTTCCCTTGAGGCCTCCAGGGTCACATCACGCTTGGTGTTGCGATCAAACATTCTAAAGAAATTATTGTAGGAGCCGGTCATGATGACACTGAGAAGCAAGCAAAGAAAATGGGTGAGAGCCATAACTTATTTCACTCACCTGGTAAAATAGGTGAAGCCATTTCTGTTTCTATAGCATCTTATTTTCTCCCCTCCGTATCATCTGCTGCACCAAACTTCATTAAGAAATATAAGGGTATTAGGGTAGTCTTGGATGGAGTAGTTGGGTGAAGGCCATTTCAACCTATGCTTGAACCCAACCTTGATGTTATTCTGGCAACTGGACTACCAACACCACTATGGGTAGCACAGCATCAATAGTGTCTAACCCAGGAGTTCCCAAACTTTTCAAGCCACAGGCCAGTCACGTGGTTGAGCAGGCTGCTCACATGGTTCTGCCGGCTGTAAAACGCATCCACAGCTATCATAAAATGTGTTTATGGCAGGTGCAGGCAAGTTTGCACACGCATGCTTTATGGAAAGAGGAACCATGTGACTGGCTTGCTCAATCATGTGACCGCTTCTGCTTCTGGTAGTGGTGAGGGCATCGTGGGCTACCTCAAATGGTGCCATGGGCCAGACATGACTCACATGATGTAGTTTTACAACCCCTGGTCTAACCAAACCATGCTAGTTTTATCTTCTCCAATCACCAGAGAAGAAGTACCTCTTCTTCAAGATATACCTTGCTATTCTTCGCATGTTAATTTTTGGTCAACTATGCTTAAATCCTGCCTTTCTTTGAATGAGCTCAGGATGGTTTTCCTCCTGCCTACTTTATCTGCACAACAAGTCTGTGAGGGAGATCAGGCTGAGAGTGAGGGAACAGAACACAATCACCAACTTTGCTTCAGGGCTGCATGCTTCATGTCTCAGTCCCAACTTGATCCCAGACCAAACATCTTAACTGCCACTCTATGTTGTCTGCCATCTGAAAGCACTACACTTTTACATTACATTTTATAATGATTGTTCCCCCCCCCCACCCAGAAACAGATTTCAAATTTCATTCAGCACCATACTTAAATCCCACATAATCGCCAGACACACACCATGAGGAAAAAGAAACAAGAGAACAGATAATGTTAAGAATCACCAAATGAAAAAAGTATACACAGTAGAACCCTGTATAGCAATTTTAATCCGTTCCACGGAGTTGATTGCTATGCGGTTTTCATTGATATATGATCTTCCCTATGGGAAAATCCATACAATGATTTTCCCTATGGGAAAAACTGTACGATGATGTTTGGTGCTAAGCAGTTTTTCCCATTGGATATCGTCGTACAGATTTTCCCATAAGAACTATTGCTATGTGGAACGGCTTTCCCCCCTCCAAGCCTCATTGCTACGTGATTTCATCGCTGTATGGGGCGATCACTATATGGGGTTCTACTGTATACTGTAATTAATCTAATCTAGTTATGTATGACCACAAAACCAGCAATGATGCCCCTCACCTGTCAGACCCATTCCACACACATTCAAATTTATCAAAAATGCAATCATTCTCATAGAGGGAACATAACTTGCTGCGGAGGTAATCATGAACCTAAAGAGAGAGACAGAGAGACAGAATGAATAAAAAACAGTGTTAAGAAGAAACTATTTAAAACTTGCTATTTACCAAAAGACCACTATATCTAATTCTCTGCATAGTAACATCTTGCACATCTAGGTGCTTATTATACAATGAATATTAAGCCATTCAAAGGAAAGATATTGGGAAATTTAACGTTTGAGAAGAAAAAAAAATGGTGGAAAGCTGACCATTATTCAAGTGCTGGAAAAGAACCAGAGAGGTTATGAAAAGTATGCCATAAATAGTGAGAGCAACTTGACTTTATTTATTTTATTATTTATTTATTTAAATTTGTTTATCGCCCTCCTCCCAAAAGGGACCCAGGGTGATTTACAACAATTATAAAATCATTTAAAAAAATTAAAAACTCTAAAAACTTTTAAAAAAACTTAATATTTATCTTGCTAATGAAGGTTTGCTGAACCCAGAAACTGTCCTGAGATCTTCATTTGTCAATATCAAGTGCCTGTGATGAATGTTTTATTAAGGAGTCCACCCAGATAGATACCTCATCTAAGAAGCAAACATGCCCTTGACCTTCCTACAAAGAATTAAACAGAATCTCTCTCAGGAGAAAACACCTGCGGATTCCACAAACTACAATAAAAGTTCTAATGGGTTTTCCCCCCCATTGGAACCAATGGAATAATTCAAGAACAACCATAGGTCCATGGCAGTTCCTAGGAATCCCTAGAATCTCCAGCTGAGAAAGGTTATAACCAAGAATAACTTTTGCTTGAAAATTTGAACTGCTGATGGTCAGCCAGAACAGACAACACACAAGCAGCAAAAGCTTGACACTTGATGTCCTCTCTAGTCTTGGTACGTAAGGGACTTCCTTGCTTTCTCAAGAATCTACCACGTCTAGCTCCTATTATCTTTTACATCACTAGGTAACTCTAGGGGAGTGGTGGTGAACCTATGGCACATGTGCCTAAGGTGGAGCACAAAGGCCCCTCTGTGGGCACGCATGCCATCATGGGCAAGCCTCACCCTACCCCAACAGCGCCAATGGGAGTGTGTGCATGTCCCCACCTCCTGAGCAAGATTTCAGTCTCACTCAGCGTGGTGCCCCAAGGTTTGTTCAGCACCCGTCACGGCTGCACCGGGCTTGTCTGGGGGAATGGTGGCAGGGAGGGGGGGCTTGTCAGGGGGGTAGCATCAAGTTTGGTGGTGTGCATGCACACACACTTGTGCAGCTTGAAGCATACAGGTGATGTCATGTGGGTACACATGCACCCATGTGACGTCACTGGCATGCATGATGCCTGCTGCCCATCTCCCCCACCTCCTTGGGCACTCAGTCTCTAAAAGGTTTGCCATTATTGCTCTAGGGTAAGTGGAGTGTGAACAAATAGCTTCAAATTATTTTACTTTTCAGAAGATCTGGTAGGAGAGATTTTTAACACATTGAAAACAAAAGAAAAGATCCTTCTGGGTTCAGATGGAATAAAAAGAAGGAACCTCAACAATTCTCGGAAAAATCACTTTACTACTCAGAGTCCCCACACACCCCATCAACATGCCCACTGCTATGCTGACTAGGAGGTCCTAGGAGTTTCTGGTCCAAAAAAGTAACTTTTCTAAACTGATCTTGAACAATGCTGTCTGTATGCATGCAGGTTTGAATATCTCACATTAACTGGAGTAGTACTTACCAATTTGTTTTTTTAAAACATTTATGTCCTGTCCTATATCAAAATATATCAGTAAACAGTAAATATGAAACATTCTAGGGAGTTTTGAAAGGCTTTACATATATCAGCCATATCTTGTTTGATTTACTGTGCACATTACGAAGTAAATGCAGAAGTGGCTGTAGTCATGCATAAATTCATGCTCGTCTGACCAGCCATGTGACCCAGGAGGTGACTGTGGTTCTTTACATCATTGCAGTAACTTCCAAGCTTGCAATTATGCCCACGGTAAATACTACTAGCTGTTAACTTTTGTTCCCTCCCCATTCATTCACAGTACTCTTAACAACCCTGAAAATGAAATACCTGGTATGTTTCAATAGGCCTGTTCTCCATGTTCAGGTCCCACACCTTGACAGTGAGATAGTCCCTGGTCATGATGTATCTCCCGCTGTGACTGAACTTGACATCAGAAATTGAAGAGATGATTTCAGAAAAAAATGATCTGTTGCTTGGGTCTTCAGGCTCTTCAAAAACTACACAAACACAAATAAGAACAGTCAAGAAAGAACTCAATTAATCTTAAGCCAATGTGGAAAACATTAGAACATTCATTATTTAACACATCCAGCAGTATGGCAATATTTAATGGCAAATATTTAGGTAGCATTCAGAGATTATGGCCAGAAACCAACTGAAGATTTAATTTGGCCTTAAAGCTTATCCAAAATGTAACAAACTCCCAGAATTCCCTAGTCAGCATAGGAGTAACTACACTGGCTAAGGGAATGTCACCATATATCTTACTGGACTTATTAGGTTTATGGTACATTAACTATGAGGATTTATGACAATTCATGACTCAATACAGACTCACATTTTTCAACTTTATATGGCAGTGGGGAGTCTGTACTAAAGAGTGGCATTTAAAGCTGCTTTTCAAATGGATTATGCATAGTGCTAGGAAGGCTAAAACAGTGGTCTAAAAATATAGCATTTGATTAATTTGTGACAATTCGAGATGTCCCAGAGGAGGGATCATCATATAAAAGTCAGTTTTGTTTCTTGTTTTTAACAAAGCTACACATCTTAGTGAAAATTTATCCCCATCATTTGCTCTCCAATTCTGTACAAACCCTGTAAAATTTTAATAACTGGGTATGGTTTCCTACCTCTCCCCACTTTTTACAAATTCTAACATACTGTAGTCCCATTTCTGCTTTTTGACAAGGGATACAGAGAGAAGCATCTGTGACACTGAAATTTCAGCAAGGTTTTGTTTCACAGCCAGCAAAGTAAAATTTCTAAGGAGAGGAGACCTGCTTCGTCTCTGTCTTCATTCCTCTGATAATTTCAAATTCCATCACATTATCATTATTTGCATTTCAATATTTCTATGCGAGGCTCCTCACAGTGTTCTTCAGTATCATTAAAAATACTTGGATTATAAAATATTAATTTCTTCCACTACTATCAGAAGTACCCAGCTTTGCTTGGCTTAGAAAATCATTAGACTCCACTCCAATCCACTGCTTTTTCTCTCAATTCAACTACTGGGGAGGCGGGGGGGGGGGAGAGCTTCCTCTAACGCATCCAACTATCTATGCTGCTCTTTTTGTCTTATGGAGAGAAGACTTGTTTTTCTATTCTTTCCCAGGTGACGGGGGCTAATTCAGATTACACTGAACTAGATAGTAAGAAGGTCAGCAATGTGCCCAGTTCCAGCAAAGGTGATGCTTGCTTGGGTCATAATTTGTCCTCCAATTTCCCTGTAATTCCACCCGCTCTCTTGCTCCAATGAAAAAGATTTCATTTCTCTGCCTCATTTTTCGAAGATTACAACATTGTTCAAGGGCCAGAAATACTGCATTTGTTTTTCCTCCGTATGATACAGTACTTTAACATTAGCTGCCCACAGAGAGGTTAGATTATGATAATTTCCCCTCCCCCTGTTTTAAGTAAATTGCAGGAAGTTGGGGAAGTAGAGATAGCAGGTACAAAATGGTAAGAGGTAAGGCATTCAACCACACCACCTTCTAAGAAAGATAAATACATAAATCCTGAAGTGTATCCTCCTTTCAAATTCTTTTTGAATTTTTTTTGTAAATTAAATTGATCATGCCTTCAAAGACAGATGGGTCATATCAGAGTGTGAGGGCCAGGGAGTCCTGGATGATCCTGGTAAGGAGTTGCATGAGCTAGAACACTGGACTACCAGTGGTGGGCATCATCAAGTTTGCACCAGATTACCAGAACCGGTAGCAGAAATTCTGGCTGGCCCCACCTGTGATAAAATGAGGCCCCAAGTTCTTCACATATCCAAAAATGGAGTTTATTAAGTTTTAGTCTATAGAAGAATTGTGGCTTTTTGTGCTAGTAAAAGGCCACCTGTTTGTTTTTACTCCCTAGGACCCAGATGGGAAGAAACAGACTGGGAGGCACCAGACCTCATCAATAGGGCCAGAGTTGTTTACCCCAATTCTGGGATTTGATTGGATGTATGCTAATTACCTCATACCTGGAGAGAATTAACCGAATGGTTTGATAGAGGGAGTGGCAAGGTGTGATTCTGAAGCAGGAAGATGGAGACCCTAAAAAAAAGGGGGGGAATGGGCAAATGCTACAAGCCCTTTCTCCCTGGATATTTGTCATGAGCACATGGCTTCAGAAAGGACAGAAAGGAGTTCGAAAATGGTGATTGACAAGGAAACACCAATATGAGGGAGGAAGGCCATCCAACCGGGCCTTATGTCTGGAAGTCTTAAATATGGTAACTTAGAACAGATAGATAGATTCTTTTTATTTAGGGGAGGACATGTCTGAAAGCATTCTTTCTCTAAAAGCGAAATGATGAACGTGTTATTTTTCTATGCTGAGATCTGTAACCTGATTCATCAAGAACCATGCTGCAACTTCAATAAAACATATTTTCTTCAATCAACACGTGTTCTTTGGAAATGGGATGCAGGGGTAACAGACAGTAAATCCACTGGCCTCTTTTTTTAATGCTACCTTACCTCTCATAAAAAGTAAATTGGCTGGGCCCTGTATACAGATAAGTCCCAGGTTTTGGTCAGCCGGGCGTAGCTGAGAATGAATGGTGAACATACATTGCTTGCCGTGAGCTTTGGGTGAGTTCTAGAGGGGATTTTGGAATAATCCACCTTGGATGGAACGCATGAGAGGTCCCAGAGCAAGTGAGGAAGAGTGTGCTTTCATCATACCACCCATCCAAGTTTTGAAATAAAGTAGTCCTAATTTGAGTATCAGAAACAAGTCTACTTCTGTTTCATTGATTACACTAAGGCTTTTGACTGTGTTGACCACAACAAAATGTGGCAAGTAATTAAAGAGATGGGAATACCGGAACACCTTATATGCCTCATGAGAAATCTGTTCATGAATCAAGAAGCCACAGTTAGGACAGAAAATGGAATGACTGAGTGGTTTGGAATAGGAAAAGGAGTAAGACAAGGCTGCATTTTGTCACCCTGCTTATTCAACTTATACACAGAACACATAATGCGAAATGCAGGGATGGAGGAATCAGAAGCAGTGACAGATTTTACTTTCCTAGGATCAAAGCTCACTGCAGATGATGATTGCAGCCATGAAATAAAAAGGCGACTGATTCTTGGGAGGCAAGCGATGAGAAACCTGGGGAGCATAGTGAAAAGTAGAGACATCACATTGCAAACAAAAATTCATCTAGTCAAAGCAATGGTATTCCCGGTGGCAATGTATGGTTGTGAGAGCTGGACCATTAGGAAAGCTGAGCGCAGAAGAATAGATGCCTTTGAGATGTGGTGTTGGAGGAGAGTTTTGAGACTCCCCTGGACAGTGAGGAGAACAAATAGATCAATCTTAGAAGAAATTAACCCTGACTGCTCCTTAGAAGGTCAAATTGTAAAGATGAAGCTAAAGTACTTTGGACATCAAATGAGAAGAGAGGATTCGCTTGAGAAAGCCTTGATCCTGGGAAGGGTGGAGGGCAAAAGAAGAAGGGGGTGGCCCAAAATGAGATGGCTAGATGGTATCGTGGAGACAATGGGCACAGAGCTGAGTGAGTTGAGGGGGATGGTGGAGGACAGGAGTGCCTGGCGGACAGTGGTCCATGGGGTTGCAGAGGGTCGGAATCGACTGTGCGACTGATCAAACAAATCTGAGTACAATGCAGGGCTTTCCCCCTGGCTACACCCACCATACCACGCCCACAGTGTGGTAGTATTTTTTTTGAGCCCTCACCACTGTGGACTACCAAAATTAATCATCAAAAGAGTTCACCATTTGCTATTACCAGCAGCCAACAAGCCATTAATTAGCAGAGTATGAAGCACTTGTACCAATACTGACACCAGTCTAAGAGACATAAAGCTTTATGGGCCAACCAATAAATGAGGTTAGCTAACAGAAGTCAATACAGAGATTTCATTGCAACCACAAAAATCTAGTTTACTGTGTGTGTAAATAAATCAGAACCTTAATAGTGCATGTAAAAAGATTGATGCAAACTGCAGTTAAGAACCAATTTGTACACTAAACCTCAAGGATTCACCTTGTAGATAAGCTAAGAACCATCTTTGTGGCTTTATTTGAATTTTATACAAACATGAAAACAAATTCATACTGTACTTAGGAAAAGCAATCTCTACTAAAAGCATAGTTTTATGGTTGACAAGTGTTTAGGGTCAGTGGTTCCCAACATAGAGCACACGCCCCACAGGGGAAGTTCAATTCCCAGAAGCCTAAGTCAGTACATTGGCTGATCAGTGCTTTGAGGAATTGACTTTGGGGAATTGACTTAAGCTTCTGGGAATTGAAGTCCAAAACAACAAAGGTTGGGAATCACTGATTTAGGTCTTTAAAGACATCAATGATTAAAAAAAAAAAACCCAAATCTTTTCCTATTTCAATACAGTGGAACCTCATAAAACAATCACTCCATATAACAAATGAAATCACAAAACAATTAGGTTTTGGGGGGAAATGGTGCCTCGCACAACAATTTTCCCTATGGAAAAAAACCATACAACAATTTTTCAATGGGAAAAACCACTTAGCGTATAGCAATTGTTTTGTACAACAACGAGGCCCGTGGAATGGATTAAAATCATTCTATGAGGTACCACTGTATCTGAATTCTTGAATGTCTCTGAAGAAGGGACCAGAAACAGAACAGCAAAAGGCCTGGAATAGTTGCATACTAGCACATGTCTGTGACTGGATCAGGAAACGTAGAGTGAGTGCAAAAATTAAACAAAATGAAGCACAAGGAAATTTGTGAGAAATGTTAGCATTTCCTCTGAGCAGTATCTGTGGTGTGAAGTTGTAGGGGAAGATTTAATGTTGCACGTGCACCCTTGGGGAGGTAACATGTCATCTTATACTCAATTTCCTAACATGGTGATGGCTAACTTTGGCACTCCAGGTGTTCTTGGACTTCAATTCCTAGAAGCCCAAGTCAACACACGTCCTGATCAGGGCTTCTGGGAATTGAAGTTCAAGAACATCTCGAGTGCCAAGGTTGGCCATCACTGTCCTAACACCCAGGAAAAGGAAAGAAGGAGAATTTTGTCACGGATACTCAGACTTCCTGTTGGGGGTAGTGCAGAAAAATCACACCAAAATGGGATCTCCCTTCTCTGTAAAACATTCAGTTAGCCTTATTAATTTCTTTCCCCCTGTATGCTGAGTTCTGAAAGCCTTAATTTTGGAATAAGAATCTGCAGGAAAAAGAGGACACACACACACGTGCTCTCTCTCTCTCTCTCTCTCTCTCACACACACATATTTGAACTGCCAAGATAAATGATATCTCTACAAATGTAAAATGGCATTCCTCACAGCACTCTCCAGCTTCAGGTCCTTTAGTTGCCAGCAGGAAATCTGATTACTTGCAGGTTTTTCAAGAATATAATAAACACATCAACAATAGGGGGAAAAAAATCAAGATCTGAGCTGACTTGTGCAAAGCATCTAACTTCCACAAGAGCCTGTCACTGCTGTAATAATTATAGGCTGTGGCACACTAGGAGGCCAGGATTTGGGAGGAATTTTTAACAGCCACATCAATTTCTGTGAGTTCCACTGTACTCCAGCTCTTATCATGTTCCACAGCCCTAAAGTGTTAGGAGAAGTTCAAGGCTGCCTATTGCTGAGTGTGAAGGAAAGAGAATAACCTCGTGGGGGTGGGATTAGGATCAACCTTCTTCTGCTGCTGCTGCTGCTGTATCTGAATATTGGTGATCCTCGTGGTGATCAACCATGAAGACTGTCCAGAGAATATAATGCAGTGGCCTTTCATATGCCTTTTGCATTGCAGCGTGACACCTGTACCACTGATCCAGTTCCGCAAGTCACTTTCTGTTCTTGAGCCCTTTTGGCATGCAAAGTCCTCATCAGCCCAAGGCTAGTATTGATTAAGATGCTGCCATCCACCAAGATGGAGTCTAGTGTGATTTAAGTTGTTAGATTAGCTAACTGCCCCCTGACACTTGGCGCCGACTCGCTGGCAGTATCGCCTACTCTATTACCATAGCAGGATAACCTGGCCAGACTGAAGGATCAACCTACATATGGGAAATTGACTGATAGTAAAGTAAGGTCTCCCTTGCACAAAAGTCACTCATGTCCGATTCTAGGGAGCAGTGCTCATCTCCGTTTAAAGCCAAAGACCCAGGATCATCTACATCTGCAGACGTTTCTGTGATCATGTGGAAGGCATGACTAGACATCAGAGTTTATGGAATGCTGTTACCTTTCCTGCTGATGCAGTACCTATTTATCTACTTGCAATTTCTTGCTTTCGAGCTGCTAGGTTGGCAGGAGAAGGGGCAGATGACAGGTGGTTACTCTGTTACACAGCACTTGGGTCTCAAACTACTTTTAGCTTAATGTGTGACCATCCACATCTAAATAGACCAAAAACATTGGACTAGAAGGACTGATTCTTTCTCCTGTTCTGTTTTCCTGGCGTAAATTCCCTCTCCATACAAAGCTGCTCAATTTCTTCAACTGAGCCTGCATTTTAAATGCTGGCAAAATCCCCTTCTTAACAATACATTCAGCCAAGACCAAAACAGTGCCTGCTATGTGACTGATATGTCAAAAGACAGTCAGAAAACATATATCCCCCCACATTTCTCATTGTCATTATTTGTAATTACTACCAATGCTAAGTGAAAATTTGAAACAGAAATCTGTGAACCATCTTGTTATCAAAGACCAGATGGTGCTTCTTCCCTCAAAACACATACAAAAATGAAAAAGAAAAACCCCAAACTCACCCTCTTACAATTGGAAACCTGAGGCTACTATGACAACTGGCACAAAGGAACCTTTAAATTCCATTGTTGCTGATTACTGGCCAAATATGGAGATCTGCTATAACTAAAGGGTGGGGTACTCTTAGGCAAAGACAACTGATGTTTGGTACAGCCATCAGTCCCCGACTTTGATAACAAAGGGATTCTTTGGTCTCACTAAGAATTTCATTTATTTATTTCATTTATTCAACTTGTATGCTGCCCTACTTGGTAAAACCAACTCAGGGTGGCTCACAAAACCAACAAATATAACATTCCATGAAACAGCAATATTATAACATCATAACACAATACAGTTGATCATAATACAGTAAAAAATGCAACATACAAAAATAAACAATAGTAGCAATATTCAAATAGCTTCTTAGTGATAATAAGTGTGGACAATCCTTTGGTGGTTTTTGGTTTTGTTTTGGAAAACAACATAGTGACCAAAATCCTGTTGAGTCAAGTCTATATGTGCTTGAATCCAAGAATGATGTCATCAGCAGCAGACTGCCACAGATTAAAAGGTTCCATTTGAATTTCAGGGTGCTACTTCATCATTGCTGATGTGCAGACAGATTTATGCAACAGGATTTCAGCCATTATTTGGGACATTGACACACAAAAAACCTATTAGAATACTGTATAAGAAGAGCCATGCTACTGTAGAGAAAAGGTCTATGTACGAAAGCCTTTGTTCACACCAAGACTAACTCACAAGAACACAGAAAAGGGAAGAGATGGAAGAGATAGAGACTAGCATTTCCCTCCAAGAACCTGAGCAGCAGAACCTGCTCTCCCCTTTCAACAGTGTTTCCTGAGCTTCTGGATGTGAAGCATCTGTTTAGTTCCACCTCTCTTCCTTTCCTCTGATTTCTACCACCTGATTGGTGAGGAAGTGTATAAAAGCTGGAGCTCATGGTGGGGAGCAGCTAATGTCAGCATTCCTAAGTAGAGGAGGAGAGAAGAGGCCCTGGATGTGCCATCTTCCAGAGCAGGGGAGCTTGTGGGTCAAGGGAGCATCTGCTGCTGTGTTCCTCCACTTTCTTTGCAGAACTTTGGCCTGTTGAGCCTCTCTGCTTCTGGACTGTAAGGTAGCTACTCTACTCTTTTCTCGCTTTGTTTCTGATTTTCCTTTCCTGTGACTTTATCATTTATTTGGAGATGGTATATGTAGGAAGTAGTGTGTGTGTGTGAGAGTGAGTGAGTGAGTGAGTGAGTGAGAGAGAAAGAGAGAGAGAGAGAGAGAGAGAGAAGAAAGAGGGGATTTATTTAATGTGTGCTGTATTTAATTGAGTTTGTCTGCTTATGTTGTGATAGAGGGGAAATCTGTCCAGCCCAAATATGAACTGAAGATTGCAGCTATTGCCAGAGTGAACACTAACCAAAGTGGCAATGGACAATCCAAGGTCACTTATGGAATCATCAAACTGTAGGCAGAGCTAGCTAGCAACTGTAGCTGGTGTAGTCAGCCCCCAATAATTGTTGTACTGTTGTTCAACTGTTGTATCGGTGCTGTTTTATCAGAAGGAGTGCTCAATGGGAAACCTGATCCTTCATACTCTCTGGCCAATGTGACTGAGGAGTAGTATTAGTATAGTAGCAAGGAAATGAAGAACTAAAGCTGTATTATTTTGAGAGGCATCTGTTCACACTAGGGCAGTGATGGTGAACCTTTTAGAGACACAGTGCCCACACTGCAATGCCAAACCCATTTATTTATCACAAAGTGCCAACACTGCAACAGAGGAGCTGGGCAGAGGAGCAGGGCAAACTTTGTGTTGGGAGATGGAGAAAGCGCTCTCATTGGGCTGCTGAACGGGGGGGGGGGACTCTGTACTGGGGTGACCATAAGGGTGCTCACAGAGAGGGCTTGAGTGCCAACTCTGGCACATGTGCCATAGGTTTGCCACCACTGCACTAGGGATAACAACCACTGACAAGGATATCCATAAAACAATTTCTGCCTATCCTTGGTCATGCTTGTAGCAGAGGAAGGAGTAAACAGTGTTCTCCTTTCTTTGCCTTGGAGCCTGTAAAAACTATCCCATAGAAAGATATGTGATCCTATCAACACTCAGGTCAGTTGTTTTGATAAGGTATGTGTACCTTTCCTATTTATTTTCTAACTAGATCTTTCTCCTATTCTTATGTCTGTGATCTCATCGTAAAGGCCTCAACTTCAAGTCCTTCTTGGGAAGTGTATAAAGAGAATGGAAATCTCAAAGAAATAGGGCTGATCTCTGTCCTTAAGAGAGCATTTCATCAACAAAAGGACACAGCTGGCACTACCCCTATATACAAGCATGGCTGTAATTTCTCCCACTACGGGATAAAAGCTGGCAATTTTCCTGTAGTGCAAAAGAAGCAGCAATTTCTCATTCTAGATGGGCAGTAATAAGCAATTTTCGCTTTAGAGACACTACAATCCTCCCAATATAATGAGATAGCCTCAACAGTTGTCAGTGAAAGAGAGAAATAAAAACCTTGTAAACTTACAAAACAGAGGAAACCATATACTGTATAGAGTAATTTTGCTAATAGCAGTACTGTATTAGGATAACAGTAGATTAAGCAAAGATAAAGACAGACTAGCCAAACATGGTGATTCCAGGAACTGCTGGTTATGTAAATAGAAAACAAGCCATGTAAACCATTCCAGAAAACATTCTGTGGCTTTTGATCCCTTCTCTGGATCCACATTACATAGTGACTATCTCAAGTAATTTAACATGACTTGATGCTTCCAGGGCTGAGATTCCCATCATGATAGAAGCTCTAATGCAGGGATTCTCAACTGGCGAACTGTGGGCCAGATACAGCCCATGGCACCATTTCATGTGCCCCCTCTGCCTCCACCACACCAGGAAGTGCCATGTGGTGTAGGAAGGGTAAAATGGCTGTCTGGCCCCCAAAGCTGTCTGAGGGAGCATCACCTGGACCCCAGCTTAAAAAGGCTGAGAACTCCTGCTCTAATGAATCCAAAATATGTTGGAAAAGCAGTTCTAGAGCACTTGGGGAGTGGTTGCTGGTCTTAGAGTGAGATAGACTGCATCCAGAAAGAGCAGTTTCTTCTTTATGAGGAATGAAAAAGAGATGCCATGTCAATCACCTGTCATTATGGGCCTAATTCATCATGATCTGTAGGAAATGAAAGTCAGGTGAATGCTGGGACCCTTTCTGTGACTCAGTGGAAATCAAGGCTTACAATTTCTCTGGATTTAGATTTGCAATAAAAGCCTTCCAAGGCACAAGAAAAGTCTGAACTTTTCCAGTAATCTTATTCCTGCAACAAACCTATCCACAGAGGTGACCTTGATAGCACTTGAATACTGGACTGCAAGACGCTTGGCTATACATCTTTTTCACCACTGCTGTAAAATAGCCACCTGCCTAGAAGAAAAGAATAACCTTCTTCTAAGATCATGATGGTGAACCTTGGCACTCCAGCTGTTCTTGGATTTCAATTACCAGAAGCCCAATTCAGCACTCCAGATGATCAGGGCTTTTGGAAATTGAAGTTCAAGAACAGCTGGAGTGCCAAGGTTCGCTATCACTGTATTCTAAAGAGGTACTATAAAAAAGCATGGAATAGAGAACGCTGAAAAAAGGTGCAATTTTAAAGTCCAGAAACACTGGCTTAATATTGTTAACTATTTTATGTTGTGGAGCAGAACCTGACCATTCTGTGACATTTAGAAGTTCAGCTGCTGTTTCTGTTGAGTGTATTACACCCATGCCCCAACCTGTGACCATTTACAGATACAATACATGACTGGAATACAGTCAAACCTCATATAACACTAAAACCTGGTTCCACAAGTCTTGATGTTATATGATTTTTAGTGTTATTCGATGCATGTTAAAATCCTATGGGAGCCATAGAGATACATTGTAACCACACAGGCTTTAGCGGTTGTTATCTGAAGCATCCCATAGGATCTTAATGTTATCCGATGCAATTCTTCCCCCCAGATTCCTTAATGTTATGCGATTTTCGTGTTATTCGATACTAATGTTATATGAGGTATTACTGTATGCTACAATATCAGCAGCATTTTCATTAGATGTAAACTACTCTTAAACATCTACCTCTGCATCAATCCATCTTTAAAACCCAGATTTCCTTTTAAAAATTCTGAGCTCTGATGCACTTGCTTCAGTTCTGAGTTGTATGTCTGCTGAACCACAATTGACTGAGGGCCAATGTCTTGAAGCAGAGGGAAAATCAATATTATATGTCAAGGGAGAGGTCAAACTGAACCTGTTTTCACAATTGGCTTGTATGCGCTCTAAAGGACACTGCAGCAGCAGAACAAAGGGACAAATCATACCAAGGTTTCTGCAGTTAAAAAGTGAAGGAAATGAACCTAGCTGCATTCTTAATACTTCAGATTTATGAACCTGAGCTAGACTCAGGTGTAATCAGCAATGAGAGGAGGAAATGAGGGGGAAGATGCTATCCAATGAACTCTGGCGATAGACACCAGGATATAATCATATGCTTGGAACAATCTAATGATTGGCTTCCATGACATGTTCCATTAAGTAAAAGAGATAAGGCTGAAGAGGTCATCTGTATAACCTGCTTATTAGACTTTAGGGATTGATCCCAAAAGCTGTTACAACCTACCATAGCATCTTGGATAATGTAAGTGGATTTTTTTTACAGTTATTTTACTTTTATAATTAAAAATCTTTCAAGATAAAAACATTTTCATATTTTACTTATGCTTTAACCATCTGAAGATGATAAGCAGACTGTGATTTTTAAAAAAAGCATTTAAGAGAATGGGTCCATCTGAAACTATTACAAAATGGAGCAGCTTTGCATAACAAGATGATCAATATATTTATAAATATCAATGAAACAGTGTCATTATTCCACTTCAGGGAACAGAAATAAAATCTGTGATGGTGATAATCCTCTCTCTCTCACACACATACACACACACACACACACACACACACACACACACACACACACACACACGAAATAAAATATGTGATGGTGATTCTCTCTCTCTCTCTCTCTCTCTCTCTCTCTCTCACTCACACACACACACACACACACACACACACACACACACACACACACACACACAAAGAAAAAGAAATTTGAATTCACACAGAAGTCCTGATTCAGTTTGAATGTAACTATTGCTGAAACAAATAATGGCAACTCTCACTAGCTTTTCTTCTCCTGCTGTTTTTTGTTATCTTGTTGTATTAATTTTGTGAGTCGCCCTGACGTGGTGAGTGGGCGGCTATATAAATTTGATTTATAAATAAATAAATGTCAAGTGTACATACTCTTTGTTTCCTTTAATCCTGGCTTGCTTGCAAATGAATTATGATTTGTACAAACCACAGACTCCTGGCTGAAACGGCAAGCTATGGTTTGCTACAATCTGAAAGCAAAATGTTTCAATAAACTCCACTTGCAATGGAGAGAATGGAAAATTCTATCCTGTTCATGTTGGTGACCACAAACTATAGTATTTTTTAAAAATCATGTGTGAAGTGAATCCTTAGCACAACCAAAATACTATGTGTATATGTAAACTAAACAACTGACAGAGTTTACAAATTAGGAAGATGAAGTGTGATTGGCATACTTTTAAAAAAATATCTCAATTTCAAGTTACAGTATATTAAATTTCACCAATATGTACAGTTTTGGAAACATTAAAAATACATGGCATGCCAGTTGCACAAAATAATCAGGGAGTGTTGTGGAACATACCTATCTGATCGTGTGATTGAACTTTTCTGTATTTATGACCTCTGTTGTTAGGACAAGTAGTGCTTGACCTATAACTTAATAGCCAAATTTAACTTTTTAAAAATAAAACACAGTTCTAATAATTGGTTGCTAAATCTGCAACTTGAAACACTGTAACGTTGCTGACTAATGAAAACTGCACTTTGATCTAAGTTTCACAAGTGAGAATGCAGCTTAGTTAAAAATGAATCTTTTAGAATAATTTTATCCAGCCTTTGTTGGGAAGAAATGGAAATCAGCCAGTATCACTTCAATTTTTTTCCTTATCATGTGCAAAAACAATGGAAGGACAGGTTTCACTTACCAGTAACTGTCGTTCTCCGAGTATGTTGTTTAGGGATTCACACTGATGGGTTCTGCGCCTGCGCTGAATCCTGAGCGGAGCTGGAAAGCTGATTGGATAAAGAGTTTTGAATGTGGGACCGCCCACCATGCCCAACCCCTTTAGGCGCCATTTCGCGCTCTCCCCTCAGTTTGATATTAAAGCTGCCCGCTAAGCATAAGGCCATCTCAGGCCGGCAGGCCTGAGGGGAGGCAGGGTTGGGTTGTGTGAATCCCCAAACAACATACTCGGAGAACGACAGTTACTGGTAAGTGAAACCTGTCCTTCTCCTTCGTGTTGTTTGGGGATGCACACTGATGGGTGACTAGCAAGCTCACTTACTTGGATGGTGGGCAGCCGGCGTCCTGAGATGTAGGAGAGCGCGATGGCATCATGGATGGGCGGTCATCAGCGAAGAGGATCGGAGACCAGCCGTCAGGATGGACCTGCCCTGCCTGACATCGGAAGCAGACCTTGTGTCAACCCGGTAGTGGGTGATGAAGGTGGAGGGCCTGGACCAGGTAGCGGCCTTGCAGATGTCCTCCATCGGGATGCCTTCGAGGAACGCAGTGGAGGAAGCCAATGTCCTGGTGGAGTGAGCCCGGACATGAGGCGGGGGTGGCAGAGATGACATCTCATAGGCCAAGTAGATGGTGCTTGAGATCCATTTGGAAAGTCTCTGGGCAGACAGAGAGTGTCCCTTGGACCTGCCACCATAGGCCACAAACAGTTGTTTGGCTCTCCTGAAGGACGCAGTCCTTTGTGTGTAGAACAGCAAGGCCCTCCTGACATCCAGCGAATGCCACACTCTCTCTTGTGCAGACGAAGGATTCAGGGAGAATGCTGGAAGCGTGATGGACTGGGCCAGATGGAATTCAGTCAGGACTTTGGGCAGAAAGGTCAAGTCCGGGTGCAATACTACCCTATCGGGGTAGAACTTGAGAAAAGGAGGGTCAGACCGCAGGGCTGCCAGTTCTCCTGCCCTCCGGGCAGAGGTGATGGCTACGAGAAATGCAGTTTTGTAAGAAACAAACTTAATGTCCACTGTAGCCATGGGCTCAAAGGGCGCCTTCGTGAGCGCGGTGAGCACAGCAGTGAGGGACCACTGAGGAGGTGGTATCTTCACTGGAGGGTAGGCATTACGCAGTCCCTGGAGGAATCTTTTGACAGTCTTGTCTCTGAAAGCGGAGGACAATACTGATGAAGGTGGGGCCTTAGCTACCACCGCAGCCAAGTGGACCTTTAGGGATGAGTGTGCAGATCCTGACTCAGCCAGGTGCAGGAGGTAGGACATGACGTCCTGCAGGGATGCCGAGTCCATGGTGTGGTCACTGGATGCTAGAAAGTCTATGAAGCGACGGTACTTGGCATCATAGGACTTTCGCGTGGAAGGTTTCCTTGAAAGTTCAAGGATCCGTGCTATGTCGGGCGGATAAACCAGGCCGTCAGGTGTAGGCTCGGCAGATCCGAGTGGAGGATCCGACCGTCCTCCATGCGGAGGAGATTCGGATCGGTGGGTAGGCGGAAGCGGTCGCAAGCCAGGGTTTGGAGTAGCGGGAACCACAGCTGGCGCGGCCAGGACGGAGCGATCAGGATCGCCCAGGCGTTCTCCGTACGGATCCGTACCAGGACCCGTTGGATGAGAGGGATCGGAGGAAACATGTACAGCAGTTCCTGGTGCCACGGCACCATGAAGGCATCGCCCTCCGATCCGTGGCCGATCCCGGCCCGGGAGCAGTAACGGCGGCACTTGGTGTTGATCTGTGACGCGAACACATCTAGGCTCGGTGTGCCCCACCGTCGGCACAGGCGGTCGAACACCGATCCGTCCAGTTCCCATTCGTGCATCGCTGTCCCTTTGCGGCTCAGGGAGTCCGCCTCTAAGTTCAGCGTGCCCTGGATGTGGACACCGATGGGGAACACATGTACCTTCAGGCACCACTCCCAGATCTGGACCGTCAGGTGAAGGAGGGAGAGGGACTTGGTCCCTCCTTGCCGGTTGAGGTAGGCCAGGGTCGTGGTGTTGTCCGAAGCGATCTGCACCACGCGGCCTGCTAGGGACAGTCTGAAGGACCTCATCGCCTTCCATACCGCTAACAGCTCGAGGAAGTTGATGTGGCGGTCGGCTTCCGCAGGCGTCCAGATGCCGTGGACCCGTAACCCGAGGCAGCACGCACCCCATCCGTGTGTGCTCGCGTCGGTGGTGACCTGGACGGATGGCGCGGGGAGGGTGAAGAGCTTCCCGGCGGTCACATTGCGGTCTGTTGTCCACCAGTTCAGCTGGTCCCGCAGCTCGGGGGTCGGCGTGAGCCACTTCCCGAGGTTGTCGTGGGTGCTGTCGAAGGAGGCTAGGAGCCACGACTGGAGCGATCGCATTTTGAGCTTGGCGTGCGAGATCACTGCTGTGGTCGACGCCATGAGTCCTAGTAAGCGGAGGGCGTCCCTGGCACGGACGCGACGACTGCCCTGGATCCGAGCCACTACCGTGCGGATGTCGAGCAGACATTTGGGGGGAGCGTAGGCTCTCAGAGCCAGAGAGTCCAATACGGCTCCGATGTAGTCTATTCGTTGAGTGGGGGTCAACTGAGACTTCTTGTAGTTGACCCGTAGACCGAGACTCTGCATAAGGGCCAGGCAATGGGCAACATCGTCCTTGGCTTTCTGTTGGGTTGGGGAGCAGACCAACCAGTCGTCTATGTACGGGAACACTTGGACGCCTTGCAGCCGAAGATGAGCAGCCACCGGCGCCATGCACTTCGTGAATACCCTCGGAGCGGTGGAGAGGCCGAAGGGTAGGCAAGCGTACTGGTAGACGTCGCCGCCGATCTGGAAGCGTAGGAATCGGCGGTGTTCCCTTCTGATGGATACGTGGAAGTAGGCATCCTTCAGGTCGATGACGGTGAACCAGTCCCCGTGGTTGATCAGTGGGAGGATGGAATGAAGAGTCACCATCCGGAACTTCCTCGCGTCGATGTGCTTGTTGAGGAGACGGAGGTCCAGGATTGGACGTGTTCCCCCGTCTTTTTTGTCCACGAGGAAGTAGCGGGAGAAGAACCCTTCGTGAGACTCCGACGCTGCAACCGGTTCTATGGCGCCCTTCTCTAGGAGAGCTGATAGTTCTTCCTGGAGCGGTGGGGACGGATCGGTGACGCGGACCCGTCCGACAGTAGGGCATTTCCTGAACTCGATCGCGTAGCCAGAGTCTAAGATGGTTAAAACCCATCGGTCTGTGGTGATGGCAGACCAGGCCGATAGGTAGTTGGCGAGGGAGCGGTAGGGTAGAGTCTCGGTCACGGAAGAGTCAAGCACGTTGTTTGCCCTTCCGTTCCGTGCGTTTACCAGTTTGGGGACGCTGCTGGTAGCGTGGGCGGCTGGGTTGTGGTCGTGGCCGGTAGGGCTGGTACCGGGAGTAGTCGCCTTGCCTCTGCGGTGGGCGAGGTTGGTAGGAAGGACCCGCCTGGGACGTCGACGGTTGGTCCTGCTGGTAACGGTGGGACCCACGGCGTGGAGGGCGGAGCTGTTTGATAGTGGCGTAGTCCCCCTTCAGCTCTCCCAAGGAGGTGTCGGTCTCCTTGGCGAAGAGGCCCTCACCGTCGAAGGGGAGCTCTTCCACCAGCCGCTTCACATCGTCCTGCAAGTCAGCGGAGCGGAGCCAGGCGTGGCGACGAAGCTGGATTGCAGAGGCCAGATTCTTCGCTTCTGACTCCGTGACGTGGCGGCCCGTACGGATCTGCTGGAGAGCGAGTTGGTTTCCTTCCATGCAGACCCGCTCGAAGTCCGCTCGCTTGTTCGGCGGTATCAGTGACTTGAAGGACTCCGCTTGTTCCCACAGTCGGCACTGGTAGCCCCCCATGGCCGTCGCGTAGTTGGACGCACGGAAGGACAGGGAGGCATTGGCGTAGACCTTCCTGCCCAGTGCGTCCAGTTTCTTCCCTTCTTGGGTCGACGGAACGGGGGTGCTACTAATCGGTGTCCGGTGTTGGGAGCCTTTCACCACTCGGGAGTTCGGCGCCGGGTGGACGTGTAGGAAGTCGGAGTCTTCCAGCAGTCTGTACATGGAGTCCACCCTGTTGGACACCGAATGGGAAGAGACGGGTCTCTTCCAGATCTCCTTGGCCGCCTTGGCGATCTTCGGGAGCAGTCCCAGACGGACGGGGACTAGCTCCTTCCGGTCGGCCAGGCCGCAGACGACGTCTTCGCATTCGTCCAGGGGAGCCTCCGCCCGGATCCCCAGCGTGGATCCAAGGCGGGTGATGAGGGCCGTGTATGTTTTCTGGTCCTCCGGTTGGGAGCCATGGACGGAGCCGATGTTTTCATCCGGCGATTTGTCTACCGCAACCGGTGGTGGCCGATCCGCCTCCTCCTGGTCCGACGAGTCGTCGGAGCCTCCTGACCGCACCGAGACGCTGGGCGGTGGCAGGTAGGCCTCGGGGTCCGAGTCCGACCAGTACGGCCTGGCGGATCTCGGATCGCTCCCCGGCAGAGGCAGCTGGTACGGAGGGAGAGAGGCCTCCGACCGCGCCTGTTCCACTCGTTGCCGCTTCGGTGCCGGGCCCTCGTCACGGCGCGGTGGTGCCTCCGTGGCTGGTTCGGGAGGCAGAGGGTGCTCCACGAACTCGGATGGTGCCGGTCGAGGGTCTTGGAGCTCGGCATGCAGCTTCCGCACCATCGCCTCGATAAACGGGGCGATGAGGCTCAACTGGGGTGGCGCTTCGGAAGCCAGACCAGGAGCCACGGAATGGTCGCGAAGCGAGGTCGATCGTCGCGGCGGTGGAGGTGGAAGGGCCTCTGGCGACGGCGGAGGGCTGGGTGCCCTCTCCGGTGTAGTTTCCCGGACATCGACCGGCATCCTGCCCGGTGTAGGTGGGGCTGCAACCGGGGCGGATGCTAGGGAGCGTGGCGGCGAAGGGTGAGCCGGTCCCAGGGTCGGCGGGAGAGAAGAGGTAGAGCTGCGGCGCTTCTTCTTCTCTTTTTTATCCTTTTTCTTCTTCTCCTGCTCCTTCTTCCGTCTAAACAGTTCGGAGGCCGACGGCCGTGAAGAAGGAGCAGAAGTCGAAGGAGCAGACGTTGAGGCAGCGGCCTGCTCTGGGGCTGGGGGAGGCGGTGGTGCGAGGGCGGCCTCCATGAGGTAGGCTTGGAGGCGGTATTGGCGGTTCTTGATGGCGGCCTTCGAGAAGCCTCTACACACCTCGCAGGTCTGGACCTGGTGGCTCTCCCCAAGGCAGCGGAGGCAGCGCACGTGCCCGTCCGAGCTAGGGAACTTTCTCTTGCAGGACGGACACTGCTTGAACGCTGCTGCTGAGGCCATCCACCGAGGTAGATGGCCGAAGAGAAAAAATTATCCCGGCCGGGAGGCCCCGGCACGAGATTACAGGAAGGAACGGTTTCCTTCTAGGTTTTTTTTTTTTTTTTTTTTACCGGCGGCTGAGGGCGAGCCCCAGCCACACGAGGACCAAGGGAACAATTCCCCTAGTCCGAGAAAAATTGTAAGGTATAAAAATTGGAAGATTCTGAGACAATCTCAGTAAAGTACTCACAGCTTTTTTTTTTCCCAGGCTCCTGCTTGCGCAGCGGAAAAAAGCAAACTGAGGGGAGAGCGCGAAATGGCGCCTAAAGGGGTTGGGCATGGTGGGCGGTCCCACATTCAAAACTCTTTATCCAATCAGCTTTCCAGCTCCGCTCAGGATTCAGCGCAGGCGCAGAACCCATCAGTGTGCATCCCCAAACAACACGAAGGAGAATAACTGTATCTCCTCTGCATTAGAATCAACTGTCGCACTACTAATGGATTTCCTTCCTTCCACATCAGGACTTCCCACATACTTTAAATGTTCAGTTTGACATTAAACAATACCTAGAAGATATCAGTGAACCTGGAATTAAAAGACTTCCAGAGCATTGCTCGTTCCAGCAGGAGAGTAATGTTTGGTGATATGGGTAGAATGGTATATTACAATGGATGTAAGACTTATATTATGTATAATGTTGGGAAACTGGCATGGCATTATTTTGGCATCTAATCTTGCCAGCGTAACAGGAAGAAGACATATTCTGTTAACTTCCTTCAAGTGTATTTTGTACCAGGAGAAAAACCAAGATGACTGATAGAAAAGGATCTTCTTCTTTCATGTCTCAATCAAACCCTGGACTACCAAAATGAAGCCACTTTCTTTACTTTGTTCTTGCCCAAACCCAAATCCTTATCAGTGCATGCCTCTGGCAGCAATCAGCAGACCACCAAATGAGCCGGACTCTGTGTCTCTCCACATTCACACCATGTCTTGTTGTCCGCCAGCAGTCCCCAGTTGACCATGTTGGTCTTGCATTTAGGGACTCCAATCCTCAATCATTCTTCCTTTTGTACAATGGGGAGATCCTGCCATCCAAAATAAAGTTTTGCCATTAATGTTTTTCAAGACACAGAAGAATAAAGGAATACTCACATTTCGAGTGCCTGTCACACAATGCAGAGGTGCGCATATCACACAGTCTTATTGTCCCCTTGCTGCTGCTATAGACGAAGGTGTTGCAGTGGTGCGGATGGAACTCTGCAGCTGTTATTACTTCAGTCAGCTCCTCCATGTTTGCTGGTTTTATATCTACAATATCTGGTGCAAGTGAATCAAGGCAAAACAAACAACACATTGCAGGTGATCATAACACTCAGATTGGTTTGAGTTAGGAACGGTTAGAGCTCTATTTCTGGACTAAGCATATCCGGCTTAGAAACCAGCTAATGACAGTCTCTTGTGCAAAATTAACTTACAGGGGTGTCCTGGAGCTCAATCAGAATAAGTGATAATGAAGAAATGTAGCATGTTATAATTCAGCTTCAGAGGCTCCTTGAGTAAAGGATGTCAAACATGGTTAAAGTTTTGCCATCACCCTTTTCAGATCTCTGTTTCAATTTCAGCCCCCCCCCCCAACAACAACCATATGTCAAGCCATCAACATTTTAAATGGAAATATTTTGGATACATTTCACATGAATATTATGTATCAGTCACTTTATGCATGCCTGCATTATATTAATATGGGGACTTTAAAAAAAAAGAATTGTGATGGGTATGACCTTTCACAACTCATGACAGTTTAAATTAAAAACCCTCAATCACATCCATCTCAGCAAACACTCAATGTCACAGCCCCTTTTCCTTTTGCAGGGAAGGGAAAATATTTCCCACCTTGACCTATTTCGCCAAATACCATTCCCTTACAGCCACAATGCAAATTGCCAGCCTAATAGACTGCTACCTTTCCACACCTTTTATTCAGCCTTCTGGTCTGCTCACAACTAAGGCATGATGAGGGCTGCAGAAGAGAAATGAGCTTTCCACTCTCTCACTGTGTGTACATGAGGAAGACAGAGATTATAATGTGCATAACAAGGAAAAGGGAGGTCTCATTCTATCATGTTAATGAAGAGTGTATTGAGCATTACTCCTCCCAAATAAGTACACACTGATCTGCATAGATATCATTTAGCTTTTTTCTTTGTAAGACCCTGACTCATCTTCCTGCTTTATCATCCTGCAGTGTTAGTAAGTATGCTAGTACATAATAAATCACTTTATTATGGTCTATGATCAACACAGTCTGCTAGTACGTACATACGTATTTTGCTTTATCTGCCTGCAACCACGTGCCAGGTATTGACTCAAAATTATTCCTAATTCATTAGTCAACTAGGTTGCCCCTTGGCTGATGGTAGGCTGATGTACAATAGATTTTTTTCTATTTCAGAAAACAAAATCAATTGGTAACACCAGGGGAAATAGGTTGAAGAAAATAAACAAAACAGTCAGATGAAATGAAAGGGAGGGAAATGCTACATTAAAGTTATTTTTCCTCCTGAAAAATGAGAACTTATTAACTCCTGCTTTTTCTTCCTGTCTCTTATATCTGGCCAGATATGCTTCCAGAAACACTTATGAGCACATGTGCAGTCACCCCAGCACAGAATTTGTGTCGCCCCTGCACCCAACAGCCTAATGGGAAAGCTTCCTCCCCACCCCAGTAGAGTTCACCTCACCCCTCTGTGGCATGGACGACTGCCTTTTGACTTTGAGGACTTGATCTCTAAATGGTTCACCATCATTGCTCTAGGACAGTGGTGATGAACCTTTTAGAGACCGAGTGCACAAACTCAACAGGCTGTCATCCGTGCCACAGGGGGGCAAGGAGAACTCTGTGCTTGAGGAAGGAAGTGCTCCCATTGGGCTGCTGGGCAGAGGGGTGGGGCAAAGTCTGTGCTGGGGGAGGGAGCACTCCCATTAGGCTGCTGGGCAGAGGGGCGGGGTGCACTCTGATTGCAATTTAATTCTCAGAAGCCCTGATAAGCAGGTGTACTGACTTGGGTTTCTGGTAACTGAAGTCTGAGAATACCTGCAGAGCCAAGTTTTCTGACCCCTACTCTAGGGGCATGTATGGACCCCCTGGCCAACAGCAGGGATTTAGGGAGTCAATTCCTTCATAAGCTCCACTGAGTCACCCAGATAATCACTCTAGCTGTGATTTGATATACTAAGCAACAGGATTTCAGCCAGTGTCTACTGAGATTTTAGTTGAGTGCACACTGAGTATTCTATGGTTTCAAAACAAGAATAATCACTGATAAATAACAACAACAGAGCAACGTATCCAGACATTCAATATTATGTTTCCAGACTGTATTATTTTCAAGCAGAATAAATGTACAGTATTAGATAAGGAAATCTGACTGAGACTTTTTGTTTTAAAGACTCACAGAGATATCAGCATCCACACCAACTCAATGGCACATTATGCTTGTTTATTTTAACATAAGAAGCTGAAATAACCATATATGAAGAGAACATCCCACCTCCCCCTACTTCAGCTGCTCTTTTTCATGCTACAACACATGTTTGGAACAAAAATGAAAAGTCATGATTGAATTTCATCCCCCCTCTGGCACAAAATGAAACTGATAAATAAAAGTCAAAGCATCATATTAAAATGACTTTCCAGTATTTCTATCCATTGCTGTGATTTAGGTTTTTCTGGTTTAGGATACTTGTTCAAGACTGTAATAAGTCGTAAAAAGTCTGCTATTAGCAGAAGACAGTCATACGTAAAAGTGTGGTGGACATTTTGAATTTTTTCTTTGGTTGGTCTTAACATTTGGAGCAAAAGCCCTGAATAGTGCAGATGTTTTTTTGAAGATTGGCTTCCTCCATTAAGCTTTTGAGGCAACTGCACCAGCCACTGGTGTCAAGCAGTTTTAGATTTCACACTACAAAAAACCCAGCATGGGGCAATTCTATCAGCCTTTGTGAGACTTCAGTTTGGAGAAAGAGCAGGGGAGCAAGTAGAAAGAAAAAGCCCCATATGGAAAACAGATTAAGCTCCTGCTGTTAACTGGAGTGAATGGGAGGGTGGAAACATCCCATTCCTATAGGGATGTCCGTGAAAATGTAGCTGTGTGAGAAATACTTCGGTTAGAGTCCTATATGGGGAAATTGAATAGCTGGATATAATGTCAGCCTCATCTTCTCACCAATGAGAACTGCTTGAGAGAGATAAGGATTCCAGACTCAAGTCACTCGCCATTGTACCCTGCGTGAGACCAATAGGAATGAGCAAGGGGCTTACATGTTCTAAGCCTAACACCTTACTGATAAATTAAAAATTAAGAAATAACTGGGCCTGGATGTTGTCAACCTGAAACTCCTAAAAGAACTGAAAGGTTCTCTCTCACTAACAAAACTTTGTTCCTGCTTTTAAAATAACCAATATAAGGTCTTTTTAAGGAAGGGGGGAGATGGGGAGGAAATTACAGGCCAGTTAGTAAAATGTATGTTGTTGATAAATTGGTGACAATCTTTTACAGCATTTGAGAGTGTCAACCAGAGGAAAAGTTACCTTTGAAAAATAATTAAGTATAGTTTGAAGGCAAAGCCTCCAGTTCAAAGATATAGTCTCCTGAAAACAATACTGAAGACAGAATGAAAGGACAGTTCCAAAAAGGTCCTGACACCAGAAAAATCAAGCAGTTGCTTTGTAGTTACTTTAAGAAACAGCAGGATGCTATAAGAAGCTACCTATGGTACTACTGACATCTAAATAATGGGGCCAGGCATTGTCTGTAGTTATAGAAATACTGTACCTAAATCAACTGGTTACAGTTACTGTACATCACAAAAGGAATAGTTATCCCTCATTATTTTACAGATGTAATTTGTTATTGCAAAGAGAAACTAATTAAAGGAATTTGTAACAAGTTACTGCTACTTGTAACACTTGCAAGTACAAAATTCCCGAAATGTTTTTTCTATATTAATATAACAAACAATAACAATATAAAAAAACTGGATGCTACAACTTGTACACCTCAAGTTCTTTTCACCAGCAGCAGAGTGACATTCAAATAAAGAATTCAGATGTCTCTTTGAAACTAAATGAGAACAAAGTCCAAGATATATTCATCTAAGTAGGACATCCTCAACACAGGAATCATCTCCACATATACAGTCTCGAAAGCCCTAAAATAAAAGGCATGACTTTACATGCACAAACATACTGAAATTCTACTACCAAAACCAAGGTGTCAAGGGCGTCCCACTCCTCCATGGGAACAGTAGCTCTTTCCTTTCCAGCTCTCCTGCTCATTCTAATGCAAATCCTGAACCAAAGCCCCTTCCTAAGATTTCATCGCTCATTGAACTGAACCAAAAAATTCATAAGGGTTACACACCCTCTGGTACCAACAGGACAATATTTGACTATAGAGACAGCTTTCAATGACATCCCTTGTTAAAATCTCCGGAATAAAATGAGCAGTATTGGGATGAGAAGTCTTTACAAGATAGTTGTGGGTAAATTATGGCCCTCCTAATATTGCAAGACTACACCTCCCACAAAAAGACAAACTCAACATTATGACTCAAAAAAGACAGATATTTAAAAAACCTGCCTATATAATCAAGCCTTTATACAAATTAGTGGTGACTATGTTGAAACAATGGTTGAAATTCTTTTGCTCAGTGGTAGTAGTAGTAGTAGTAGCAGCAGCAGCAGCAGCAGCAGCAACAACAACAACAACAATAACAACAACAAGATCCATAGTGATTGGAGCAATATCTAAAGGGTTCCCTAGATATTTGGAAATTTTGGTTTTATTGGACTTGGACATATTAACTCTACAAAAACTTTACTAGGAACTACCTATATACTTAGACAGTACCTTAATAGGTCTTAAGTCCTTGGTTACATCTTGAACTGTTAATTTTATACCAGTCTTAGACTGTGAATCTAATGATAGATTTTTATTATAAATAAATATTTTGATGGTGTTAGACCACCATTGATGTTCTGATTCACTTAGAATAATTTGTAAAAAAAAATTTTTCTTTGCCTTTGTTTGAAGTGCGAATCAAAACCATAGCTGCATTTGTATTCTTAAAGCACAAGATGTTCCATTAATTTCAGGTGGCATTATTATTATTACACCTCTTATCTCTCTGTATTGGCTTAGTAAGAATGTCAGCAAGAGATCACATCAAGGAGCACAGAGATGTTGCAACAAGCATCAAAGTCAAATGAGAAGAGCCATTTCTCTCACATAATTTTCACTTACGATTTTAGCAGAATTTGAGTCTGAATCCCCATGTACTTGCATTAATCCACTGTGTATATCCTTCTCTCAAGATTAGGTAAATAGCAAGAAACTAGAGGAAAAACTACCTGTAGAAATGTTGCAATCTTTAGAGAGACTTCTTTGGCTCTTTGACCAGTGGAACTACGTGGACATAAGTGGTTTGACTGTAGCAAAGCTGAAAGCATTATTCCTGGGCATGCACATGAATAGAGATGCTTAAGGGGATCATTCAGCAATAGATTAAACATTTTTTTATGTCAAAAGCCTAGATCCAAAATTTTCGCTTACCCAAGTAGAGCTGGATAAGATTCTTGTCTGATACACTGAGTTGTTTCCAGGGAGTAGACAATTCTGAGCTAGACTGACCAGTGTTCTGGTTCGGTACATGCAGCTCTTGGTGTCTTTCCTTCACGGGGTGGGCAGAGAGGGGAGAATACTGGAAGCATTTTGTTGTATGCACATATATGACTGATATAGTTTTTATCGTCCCCTTTGTGCTATACAAACACCAAGTGCTTACCCTTGGCCAGGATTTACAGAACATCTAGACTGGGTTGTTTCTTGTAAGAAAGAAAGAGCTGAAAGGTGAAACCAACATCCGGTGGCAGGTCCATTTGTTTAAATCCAGGAGGAAATTGGCAATCCAATTTCAAAAGCAAAATGAGCAGAAAGTAAGGTTTTATTGGATTTTTGAAAAATGCTCAGCTGGAAGGGATGGAAGGAGCGAAACTGTGGAGAAAAGAAACTGTGAGGGAAAGGAAGACAGACCCCATTCCCTACATTTGTCCCCCTCTTGCTCTTAAAATTCCCTACTTAGCATATATCCATGATGGCTAACTTTGGTACTCCAGATATTCTTGAACTTCAAATTCCAGAAGCCCTGATCAGCAGGAGTGCTGACTTGGGCTTCTAGGAATTGAAGTCCAAGAACATCTGGAGTTCCAAGGTCAGCCATCACTGGCATAATGTATACAGGGCAGGTCTAGATGACCTGCTACCATCATCTACAGTTTTTGCCCTAGGCAACTGGGTCATCTTTATGTTGTCTTTCCTAGGAACATGCTACTCTACCATCCTTCTGACCATAGATTTCCCCCTTACTCCAGAGTCTCTAAGAAAATCAACACCAAAGGATGCCTATTGCACTGTGCCACTTTCACTGGTTCCCAAGCACGGCAAAAGTCTGGGACTGGTAAATTTTAAATATCGTTTTATTGATTTTATCCTATTTTCAGAGTAGAAATTAGTTACAAATTATGAAGAACCAACTGCTTCTTAATATGGGAATCAGGCCATCTGTGGGATTGTTGTTGTGCAAATGAAGCAGCCTGAGCCCTCCCAAACCAGTCCATGCATTCTCCTTTTATAACTTACTCTAAAAGGAGACATGTACACATTTCAAAGGTGACAGTGCTGCTTGTGGAAACTGTGATTGTACTACACTAAACACCCAAACCAGGCTTGTATAACTTGTGAGGTACAATCAAATGTAGCCACCTGTGGCTTCATAGATCAACCTACTTTTGATACCCTGGTAAAATACCTTAATTATTTAGTGACTGGCATTATGGTTTAAGGCACTGCTAGCTTCTATCCCATGGTGCACAACCATTGCAGGTTTGGACATGTGTGTGCGCACATACAGATATACACAATCCCAACTATCTGCATTTACTATGATAAATACTACTGAAATCCCAACACACATACTTTGCCATATAAACCACCATGAATGTGCAGCTGTTTGGGTCAATTATAGAAAGAACTTCCTTTCCCAGGTTCACTCTGCAATGCCAGCCCACTAGCTGATAAGCTCAGTTGAAGTAGGAGGGTCCATCAGCCAGGATGAGACAAACAGGCTATTGTGGAAATTACAACATTGCATTGACCATAAGCCAAAAATCTCTTCTTGTTTACGTTTGTGCTCCACAGGGTTCAAAATGGGAACCTCAGGTAAAACAAGAGCTATATTTTTATGTCCCAAATTTTGAACATTAAAACTGGATGAAGCATAATTTTAAACCCAAACCATTAGGAATCTAGGGACTAATTCTAGTGTTAGTTTCAACTAGAGTAAAACCACTGAAATGAATGAGACATTAGTCACAAGTGATGTGAGAGCCACTGATTTTAATGGGTCTAACTCTGTGGTTCCCAACGTGGGCCCCACACCCGACAGGAGGACTTCAGTTCCTAGAAATCTAAGTCTGTACATTGGCTGAACAGTGCTTTGATGAATTGAAGTCCAAAACCAAAGGTTGGGAAACACTAATCTAATTAATTGGATTTAGCCTTGTAGTTGTTGGTCCACAGAAAACAGAAACCTCAGAAAGAAGAAACCTTGAGGTATGTACCTAGTGCCTTCCCTTAACAACAACAATAGTTTTGGAAAGGAATAGGATTTGTCATGTGCTGACATGTTTCCTCTCTGCCTCACTGTTAGACCAAAAGGCTTCCCTGATTTAGAATATACCAGATTGATAAAAGATGGACTGTTAGAATTGTCAGCCAGAATAAAATGCTGTAAAGCTGCCACAAGTTTTGCTAAACCACAAGACCCACAGTATTGTCATATTTCCAACTATGAAATTAATACAGATGGGCCAAACTGGTTTGCAGATCACAACAACTGTGACCAAAAGACAAACAAACTGTCCAGGGTAAATTAGTGCCAGATAGTGAAAAAAAAGTTGCAATGGTTAGGTAGCTCAGTGAATTAGGCATATGATTACACAGCCAGAGGTTGAGAGTTAAATCCCAGGAGAAAAAAACTCAGCCTATATAGCAGGCATTCTCAACCTACAGCCCGCGGGCCAAACCTGGCACCCAATGCCAATTCATCCAGCCCCTGATGCCCTCACCGATCCCAGAAGCGGAATTAGCAGAATTAAAACATGTTATGTGCATGCGTGGCACACATTTGACTTTCATTTTTTGGTGGGAGGAACCATGTGACTAGCCTGATCAGCAGTCCAGGAGGCGTGGTCAGGCCTGTGACCCAAAAACCTTGAGAAAGCCTGCAATATAGCCTTTGACAATCCCAGGACATTCCTAGAAGAAGAAAATACTTTTGAGTGTTTTCTACACAGACAACCCTGGAAAGGGCCACCATAAGTCAGATTTTACTTGAAGGGACATAATTATTAATGAATAATAAACCTCAATCCATAAACTAAGTGCTAGATTAATCAACAATCCTTTATGGTCATGCTGAATATATGCATGTTCCTTAGAACATCTCATCATCTCTTTCTTGTGTTGCTGAGGATCCCTACTTTTACCTGGGGTAGCCAACTGAGTTGTGTGGCTCTCACAAAATGCATTGTGCAAAAACCAGTCCAGTGGAAAAATGAAAGCTTATGAGACTAAAACAGCAGGCCGAAGAAATGCAGAGTAGTGTGTTGCCACACAAGTAAAGCAGTATCAAAGTCATGACCAACTTATAGCAACCCTATGAATTAGATATTCCACCATGACCACATCAACCTTGACCTCTCTCTAGGAGAGAAAATAACTAAACTGAGACTATTGTACTTTGGATACACTGTAAGAAGACCAGACTTTTCCCTGGTAAAGCACAGCACAAAAAGACCATGGCTAAACATGAGATGGGTCAATTCAAGGTCGATTCAATAAATGAAACCATGGCTTTGAGTCTCCAAGGCCTGAGCAAGGCAGTTAATGACAGGGCCTTTTGGACTTAACTGATTCATATAGATGCCATTAGTCAGAAGTGGCTTGTTAGGACAGTGCAACAACAACAGAAGTCTTATCATTAACAGCCTTGCCCAGGTTTTGACACAGCTTTCTTTATTGAAACAATCTAAGAGCAACCAGGTCTATAAAAGCCTGGCCTGTCATTGCAAAATCATGTGACTTTGTCACTGCATTCCCACATCCCATCCACTAACAGCGCAAGGTGCATTCAGGATCCTGCCAATCAAGCCTCATACCCTAATCACAAACTGATCCATGGCTAGACAAACGTTTATGAACATATCCATTCTTGACAGCTTAGTTTTTAATGCTTCAGTGGTCCATTGCTTTAGAGATTGCTTTAGAGATATTCTAGTTGGGCTACATGACTATTGTCATTGGTCTTATTATTAATCTTGCTGAAATTTTATATGACTGGAAACAACTCATTTGCATGCCTGTATCACCAGACTGTCACAAATCTATAGCACATAATTAAAGCTACCTATTAATATTTCCTCTTCACATGCTTCCCAATGGCACCTGTCTTCTGAATTGCAATTGCCTCCCCCACCATGCTGATCCTGTTAGCAAAATCCAACAATTTGTCGCTAGCACTGAAAAAGAAGCACCTTGTACTAATGATGACTAGCTGAGCTGAATTCAGATTTTGAGCTGCATTTTAGGAGAGCCCCACTTTAAAAAATGGTAAAAGAGAAGAGAAAACCACTAACAATAATTCATCTTTAAAACCATTTTTAAATTAAACTTTAAATATATGAAGACTTCTACACCCACAGTTAAGCTCTTATTTTAAAAAGTAGATGAATGCTTATATATCAAATATCCTTCCCTCCCAACAACAGAATATGGGGAAATATTCTTGCCAATACTGAGAGTTGTGCACATGTTCATATCGCCAGCCATTTACTCTACTTCTTCCAAGCACCACTTTGAATTCTCCTCTTTCCTTCATCTTCTGCTCATACTTCATTCTTCTTTCTCTTTCCCCTTTTCTCCAATGCTTGGGTTCTTTTGCAGTTTTTTCATCGCTCTCACTTTCTCCCTGACATATCTTCCACTGTTGATAACACTTCAATACAATGAAAAACAAATATTCTCCTGAACCTACCAGAAAGCACTTTAATGTAAGCAGATATAATTTAACATAAGATCATGGCTCATTGAAATCAAGACTAGAATGTCAGAGAATGGCAAATTTAAATTACAGCAGTGGCTAACAAGCTAATGAAAATACTACAAATATACCTGGCATGATGTAGTCTACCTGAAATTCTCACAGCAGACAAGGTGTCCTTTCAATGAGAGAAATCTGAAAAGACCGAGGCACTATTCATCCAATACGGACACTGCTTCCCAATAGCATTTCCAGTACTGCTCCAAATGTGAAACACTGCCCCGTTTATTGTCCAGGAAATCTGGCAATAGAGCAGTGATGGTGAACGTCTTAGAGACCAAGTGCCCAAGCTGCAACCCAAACCCACTTATTTATCATGAGTGCCAATACGGCAAAATACTGAGGTTTTAGTTTAGAAAAAAAAAACAACTCATACATTAACATTTTTGTCTTAAAATAAAATCACAATACACAGGAAGCTCCTCCTCGAAGAGTGTCGTTTAAAAAACAAACAAACAATCAGGTGCATCCTGGTAACAGCAACCTTGTGTTGCCAGCTAATCTTTCTCACACTAGGTCAGGCAAAAGGAACTCCAGAATGAATTCATAAAAAGTGCCTTCATTTGGCA
This sequence comes from Furcifer pardalis, assembly GCA_030440675.1. Lineage (NCBI taxonomy): Eukaryota > Metazoa > Chordata > Lepidosauria > Squamata > Chamaeleonidae > Furcifer > Furcifer pardalis. The sequence continues at coordinate 81,353,757 of CP126893.1, read as the reverse complement.
GTTTCACGTCTGCCCTAGACATGGAAGAAGAAAAAAATGAAACCTTTCTAGCATCTTCTGCACACACTCAAAGACCTGCAAATAAAGTTCAGTGAAACCCTGGGTTATGGAATTGATCCATTCCGGGCTGTTTTCTGTAAAGTGGTTTTTCTGTAACGTGGAGCACAATTTCCCAAAGGAATGCATTGAAAATCAAAAAACGTTCTAGAGGTTAGAAGAGGCAAAAAAACCCAAACAAACCCCAATCTCTCTCTCTCACACACACACACCCCACCTTTCTGTAAAACCTGGAAAAGATTTAGAAAAAGTAGACTTATATAGACCTATTTCCTTAATAAATCAAGATGCCAAAATATTTACTGCAATATTGGCAAATAGATTAAACAGCTTTATGGACAACTACAGTCAAACCTCGCATAAAGAGCACCTCGCTTAAAGAGCAGAATTTTCCCTGAATGCTCACTTCGCTTAACAAATAAAACCAACCAAAAACTCACTTAATAAATCATAGTTTGCAATCCCCCCCACCCCCAAACTGATCATTTACAATGGTGTTTCACTTAAAGAGCAAATCCTGTGGAACACATTTGTCCATAATCTATCCAGGCACACTGTGAAAGGGTAAAGCTCTTTCCTCTGTGCTGTGTGGCTGTTGGCAACGATGCGATAGTATGGTGAGGGGGCTCTCATGACACTCCTCCTCAGCTATCTTGCACATTTGCTTCAGACAAATATATTATTATAGTGATGGCAGGCAAAAATAGTAGTCAAGAAAAAAAGATCCCATTTATTTGTACTTCTTGTTACATGGGAAATGCTTTCAGAAACTTGAAGTTTCAAAAGAAGGCTATCTGCAGGGGCGGGGGTCCATATGCAGATATCTGTGTTTGAGGAAGAGCAGGGGCTGTGATATCCAACCAACAGCTGCGTGATGTGACCTGCTGTTTTTCCTATCTCACTTCTAAGAACCAAGGCCTGTCATCATCATCTGCCATGAATATTTGAAACTCTCATTGATGATTTTCCTGCAAAATCCACGAGTAATTATTTGTACATGCCTGAAGAAGTGACCTTGAGTCACAAAAGCTCGTGTAAGGTTTTTTAATGATCCAATAAAAATATCTTGGTTTCTTTCTGATACTACTCTGGTACATATCTGAATATAGGAGCCATCTGGACATTGGATTTTCCCTACCTAAGAAAGAACACAAGGATGACTGGCTGGAATGAATTGTGCAGTGGGATCTGCATTCCAGTACAGTAGTACCTCGGATAACGTTATGACTTGGTTCCACAAGTCATAACGTTATCCGGTTTTTAACGTTGTGTGATGCATTGATCGCACAATGTTAAAAAACATTCCTCCAGAGAGGAAAGGGAACAGGGGGCCGATCTGGTTTGCTTAGCAAGCCGGGGGGGGGTCTGAAAAGAAGGGACCCAAGCCTCTCTTGGGTCCCTTCTTTTTAGAAACCTCCGTCTGGCTTGCTAAAGCGCTTAGCTATCCAGGGGGGGCCCTTCCTAACAGAGGCTTGGATCCCTTATCCCAGCCTCTATTAAGAAGACACTCTCCCCGGCTTGGATAGCTATGACCTTTATCAAGCCAGGTCGGGGGGGGGGTTCTAAAAAGGTAAGATCCCCCCCCCAACCTTTTTAGAAACCTCCATCTGGCTTGCTAAAGAGTTTAGCAATCCAGGCGGTGGGCGGAGCTTCCTAACAGAGGCTTGGATCCCTTATCCCAGCCTCTAATAAGAAGATCACCACCCCGCCTGGGTAGCTAAGACCCTTATCAAGCCAGGCCGGGGGGGGGGAGGGGTTCTAAAAAGAAGGTAGGAGTCCCCCCCCCCTTTTTAGAAACCTCTGTCTGGCTTGCTAAAGAGTTTAGCAATCCAAGCCGGGGGGGGGGCTGCCTAACAGAGGCTTGGATCCCTTATCCCTGCCTCTATTAAGAAGACCACCACCACCACCCGCCTAGGTAGCTAAGACCCTTACCAAGCCAGGCAGGGGAGGGATCCACAGCTGCAGGGTGGCTGGGGAAGCCCTGTGGGCTTCCCTAGCCATGCTTCTGCCTCCGCACCATGCTGCTACGAACGACTGTATCGGATAACGCTAGCAGATCGTTATCCGATGCAAACTTTCTTTAGAAATTTTGCATCGTTATCCAATTTTAGCGTTATCTGATGCAGTCGTTATCCGAGGTATTACTGTATTGCCAAACAAGAGATATGGCATGTGAATTGTTTTGAATTCTTAATCACAGCTAGGGACTGCAGTGGCTCAAGTGGCTAAGATACTGACTGGAAGGCAGCAGGGGAGCAGTTTAATACCCAAATACTGCAGGACGGAATGAGCTCCTGTCTTTGTCCCAGCTCCTGCCAACCTAGCAGTTTGAAAAAAATTGTAAGTAGATAAATATGGACCACTTCAGTGGGAAGTTAACAGTGTTCCATGCACTCGTGTCTAGTCATGCCTGCCACATGACCACAGAAATGTCTGCAGAAATAGACAGAGCTAGCTCTTTGGCTATGAAACAGAGATGAGCACTGAACCCTAGAGTCGGATACACACACACAAAACCTCCAGACTTTTCTGGTCACCAAATGTTTTCAGAAAGACCATGTGACATCACTTCCAAGCAGTGTAGGAAAATATGCAGAACAGCTGTGTAAAAGGCTTAAGTTGTGGACAACCAAATGGTCAAATCTTGCTAACTTTCATCAGCCTTAACACATTTAGTATGTATCAATTCAAAGACAATTTCATATTTTCAGCCACTTTTACACATCAGTCAAGACACCAGTTGTTATCTAGATGATTAATACTTAGAAAGCTGTAACACAAAGTAAAATACTATTGACTTCCTCAAAATAGATTACACAGGGAATCTCCCCCAATAGTTAATTTGTCAGGTTCTTGGCATAATCTTTTTTAATGGAATGAATAAACTTGGGTGTAGAGAAGAGCTGCTAGCTACAGAGTAAGGGTACTGAAGTGTAACAGATTAATAAATCACATCCTATGAAAAAACAAGACAAGAAAAAAATACAATACCCAAAATGATGGATCAAAGTGGATTTTGAATATGGTTGTCAGAGTTTACCTTAATTCTGATTAAACATTTGCCTACAGGGTGAAAATGGGGAAGGAGAAATGAAAAAATGCACTTTGCGGCACAACAAACCAACCCGTTCAACAGGCGTAAGTTGAGTTTCAGCAGGCTGCTTCTTCTCAAAAGAGGACTCTTCTGAATGGATGGTAACTCCAGCCAGATTCATGATGTAAAGGATACTAAAACTTTGATTGGTTATTTCAAAGTTCCATAAGTTTATCCTCAAGTCATCCGCTGACATGTAGGTTTCATAGTCACTGTTCACAGATATGGAGTTGATGTGATACGTGTGTGCATTTGCAAATACTCTCCTGGGAGTCGCCTCAACCATTAAATCCATGGGCCTTAGCACAGGTACCTGCAAAAGACAAGGAATAAGAAAAGTTAGTTAAATAAAGAGCAAGAGAAAAAAATTCTACGAGAAAAGAAGGTATCACACAAGGTATTGCAATTTAACCATTTTTCTCTAAACTAGAGCTCTGGCTTTTAGATCCCTATTGTTCAATGTGAAATAGATGGTCTAGGTCAGTGATGGTGAACCTTTTAGAGACCGAGTGCCCAAGGAAGCAGGGAAGATGGGTGGCAGGCATCACACATGCGGGTGATGTCACGTGAATGCGTGTGCACCCATGTGATGTCACCAGCGTGCTTCATCTGCACATGCGCACACCACCACACCACCAAGCTTCATGCCTCTGACAAGCTACCCCCTCCCCGGACAAGCCCTCACCACCACACCAGGCCCCACCACCGCCCGCGGACAAGTGCTGGGCGAGGCTCTGGAGAAGCCCTGTGCCTCCTCCATAAGAGGTCTTCCCATCCCTCAATGGACCTTCCTATCCCCCCCCCCCAACAGGCCTTCCTACCCCTGGGTTTCCCCTTGATGGCACAAGTGCCAGGAGAAAGGCTTCTGCATGCCACTTCTGGCACCACTGGTCTAGGTTCAGTTCTAATAATCACTGAGTGCCATCAAGTCAATTCTGATTCATGGTGACCCTTTTCAAGGTTTTCTTTGTCATTACTAGATTGTTTATCTACCACGATAAGCTGCACATCAGCTTTGGGATTTGAAAATTGGTTCAAGTTCATGACAGGTCGCAAAGCACATTTTCCAGAAACATACTCTGCACTTTATTTCCCATGAATTTTGCTCATTTCAACTGAAATCTGTTGTCCATGTTACAAACAAACAAGTTTGTTTAGTTTTAAAGGGCCATTGTGAGAGCAATAGATATACAGATAGGGCTCTTCCAGATAAGTTAAAAGTACCACCTCAGTTGGCAGTGTTTGATCCCAGATTTTCCAGAGGTGCAGCTTATTCGGATTCATATCAAGATTTTACTATGACAAGGCATGAAAAATGTTTCTGTTTAGGAACTCAATGAAAAACTACTTTGAAATCACCTCCCTACTGGTACTTCACTTTTAGAGCAGTTTTTGTCATTGTTTAATACTTTTGAGGTAAATAAATGTTTCTGACTGGATGTCTCAACTGAAAGTACAGGCACTGTAGTGCTACACTCTTCCCCTGGTACAAAACAAAACAAAACTCTGGAACAAAATAAACGATGCTCTGGAGAAGTGGGGACAAATATAAAGGCAGAAGGGGGGGGGGGGAACAGATAAAGTCCCTGAAGACAGCAGATCAGACCTTGGTGTCTGAATTATAGGGAAAGTGCTACAGCAGTGTGGAAAAAACATATAGTTGGCAAACCAAAGGATAAGCATTTCCCTAATCCTGCTTCTTTATCCATTTCCCCCCTTCCAAAGATGTTTCTATCCAATCAACGAATTCAATCATCGATCTGTTAATCAATAAGAGTTTCTGGAGGCAATGATAAGACTGTTCATGATACAGTATAGTCAACCAATTTGTCTTAGTATGACCAGGGGGACATAATGCATAAAACAATAGAGTGGTGAATAACATACAGGGTTGCTAGAAGGACTTTCAACCACTAAGTTACAATTTTAAAAATAGGAGAAAAGAAGGTAGAATGTTGCTTTTAGCATTTTGTAAGTACTGTAACATGAACATGCCATTTATGTATATATTTAATTATTAGCCACTTTAAATCATTGTAGCTACCTACCTACCTATCGTACACTAGGTTAAGTAAGCCACACTGAGTGGTGCTTGTATCAAAAGGGTGGAGCAAAAATGTAAATAACTAAATAAATAATAGCCTTGCTTTTGTTTTTACTTCACATTTATTGGATTATATTAGTGTGTTACATTTGTATTTTAATTAGCCACTTTGTGCTCAGTATGGTAAAAAAGACAGAATACAAATTAAGCGAGAAAAAGTGATATTAATCCAGATGCACCCAATGCTATTTACTTCACAGAGCTACACATTCCTGCACAGAGATTCTTCTCTCTCCCCCCCCCAGCATTATGCATTAGTCATATCCAAATGTTTATTTCTAATTCTACCAGAATGACCACCTTTATCGTAAGGAATTTAAATTCCCTCAGCTTCTCTGTTTTCAATCTGAGAAGGCTATTCAAAAGGGTACATACTGTATACACATTCCAGGGGTCTGTTTTCTTGATGATGTGTTAACAAATGATTTGTAAACAGAAATAAGTCTAATAAAAAGTACACTAAGTTTATTACAAAGAACAAAATTCCTGTAAGAAAAAGAAAATGTGGCAGACATTTGTCTAAGCAGTTAAAATAATCTTGAATAAGATATTCTTCATTCAAATTTTACTAGAAGCCACATTTCTGAGGAATCAAATTAAGCTGGGTATAGATCAGTGATGGCGAACTTTGGCACTCCAGGTGCTCTTGAACTTCAATTCCCAGAAGCTCTGATAAGCAGGAGCGCTGACTTGAGCTTCTGGTAATTGCAGTCCAAGAACACCTGGAGTGCCAAGGTTCATCACGGGTATAGAGTCTATCCTATTTCCAGTAGCTTTCACTTTCAAATGAAGGTAAGAAGGAGCAGAAGTGGACCAAGGTAACTAGAGGAGCATTGGAGCATAGGATCACCAATATTAAGACACATAGTATAAAATGTCCTCTTGTCTGCTACTAATGGATGATCCACGAAGGCATCAGCCAATGAGCGGAAATGGCTCATGCCAGCAGACATGAACAGGAGCATAAATAATACCTTCATATGCATAACACCATAAGGCCACTTAATATAACCAAAAGGTGTCAGCCAATGGTGGCCTATACCAGTAAAATATTTCCTCTGGTGACTTCATTACTGTGCATTATTATCTGTATGCTGCCCAGGGAGATTTCCCATGGCTGTGAGGGTGCAGACAGGAGTATGACAGCCAGGATCAAAAGACACTAGAACATAGGAACTGCCAGCTCAGAGTCTGAGATTAATGTGACGAGCCTGCTTTCTAATTTGGCCTGACATATTCAATGATGCATCATTTGCTGTTGGAGGACTTGGCGCAGCCATCTGGGGACATGGCTTAGCATTTTGTCCAAAGACTGCAGAGAGCAAGCAGTCATCCAGACTGTCAGAAACATGATGGTTTTCAAAAGGTAAAGGGTTTAAGCGGGCATACTAGACTTGCCTAAGAACACACAAAACAAAAAAGATAAGCAAGGTTAAAGTCATGTAAAGGTAAGTAGTAAGTAATAAGTAGTAAAAATTTGGAAGCAACTAGTTGTATAAAGTATAATTACTAATAGCTACATTATATTCTGACTTAATTTAATGGGAGAATAATGTCACTTCTTTTTGTGGCCTAACCTGTAGTGCAGGGGTTCCCAATGTTTTCAAGCCAGGGGCTGGGTCATGCTCTCTCAGTCAGCTTCAAGGGCCAGATGGCCATTTTGCCCTGCCTGCATGATGGGGGTGGCCATTTTGTCTCAGCAGCTTCAAAGGGATAGTCAATTTGTTTCTTGAATGACCTTGGAGGGCGGCTCCTCACATGAAATGGCACTGTCGGCCAGATCCAGCCTACAGGCCTTAGGTTGGGAACCCCTGGTCTAGTGACTTGTATGGTCACAGTAAACAGTGGATGGGTAATATCACATGGTTCAAAAACTAGCTCATGATGTGCCTCATGTTGTGGCCTTATGCTCAATTGTATGAGGTGGGGCAGGACAGGTTCTTTGGAGGACAGAATTAATTCCTTCTTAGGAGTAATTTCCCAAGCTTTGGACAGGTACAACATTATTAGTTTCCCAGGTGGTTTGGCCAGAAGTGAACTCAAAGGTCTACTGTGATTAGCAGGAAGAAATCAATCAATAGGCAGGATGGACAATTTATTTAAAAGAGTAATTTTAAGCTGAAATCCAGTAGTGAGTCATAACCTTCATAAATTCCACTGATTCAATGAACCTACTCTAGTTGTGCCTTTTTGCAAAGTTTCAGCCATTCAGTGGCAGACCCACATGGACATTATGCTTGAAGCATGGTTTGAATTTATTTTTCAGACAAAGTCTAAAAGGAATTACAACTTTGTGATAGTCAGAAGCCAAAAACCAAAGTGGTTTGGAAGACAAACACTTCTGCAGAATGGGAAAGATTTGAACTAATTTACTAATGGTAAGGAGTAACACTGGTTTTCTGAATGTCAATGCAAGGACATGTGTAGGAAGCAGTCTGTCTGTTTTCTTATGGGAACAATGCATATGGCACCATAAGTCACTGGCAGCTAGAAAAAGATTAATAGTTATCAACCAAAATCTAATCCAGTGTACTTAGCTATTCTAAAGATATATCACCATGCCATTTTAAATAAAAATTCAGATCTCTAATCATAAAGAATACATTTACCCATATGTTTTTTTTAAAGAATGTTACGCAAAGAGTATGAAAATAACTTAGGCTGTATAAATAATAAAAACATTGTTGTTGTTACAAATCTGTTGATCTGTAAATCAACAGATCTCAGGGCTGGGTGCTATCAATAAAATCACTTTAAACAATCTAAGGAAATCCAAAGAGATTAATACACTTTAACCATTGAGACAAAATATAACCTGCAATTTTTAAAAAAGGAAAACGCAGGCTAGGCTATATTTAGATGAACAGCCATATTTTAATGCATGGAAATAATAAGAACACCCAGGCCATTTACACCTTTAAGTGATGGTCCTTCCAGCCCATGTGTTTATAGCCATGAAAGCCCTTCCCACATCCCCTGGCTCTCTATATCTTACCAAGCAAAACATAGTGCTCAGGCAAATATTTGTGATTTGAGACATTGGTAATTTGTGATTTGACGTATTTTTACTTCATGATTTTAATCATGTGTTGATATCTAGATTGCTAGACACCATGGGCTCTTATGAAAGAGCTCTGGTGGTGCAGTGGTTAAACTTCTTCTAGGCCATGTTGTGAGTTCGATCCTGATGGGTCTTAAGGTTGACTCAGCCTTCTATCTTTCTGAATTTGGGAAAATGAGTCCCCAGCCTAAAGGGGGCAAAATGCTAATTACAGTACATTGTAAACTGCCCACTAAGCACTATGAGGCAGTATATAAGGGTAATTGCTATTGCTGCTAATACGATGAAGAACAGGTTACTGTATCAAAAATTTGCTGTTGTTATATGAAAATAAACAGCTTATGTTTGGAGCTTGCCCTTCCTCTGAAATTTGCAAATGAGTTGGTTCCCCTGCTGGATTCAAAAGCTATTCCTGTTCTGCAGTCAGCTAAGGATGACTTCCAAAATAGTTAAGTGATAAAGCAATAAAGCCCACTCCTAGATTCCTATACTGTCATGGAAAAAAAGATACAGAGGACCAAAAGAAGGAATAGCCGTGTCTGTGCATTTGTATAGCTGCATTTTTTCGACATATAAAGGTAAACCTATAAGATTTAAATCTAAATTCTACAGCAGAACGTGTGGATGGCAATTGGGGCTGAACACAGCCTGGCCTCATCATACCCTGCTTCTGTCTCTTCAGATACTTCTGGCTAGAAGGCTGAGAGAGAAGTGACTGTGCCATGGATATGAGAGGATCAGAAGCCAGAAAAGCAGGGAGGAATATGCTCAATTCCCCTCTCTCACACACCCCTTTAAGTGGGAAAAACTTCACTTAAGATAGAAACTTGTCAGGTATGTAAAGAATTGACACATCATGCCCCATGGTGTCTTTCTGGCTTGAAAGATATTCAATGTATTTCTACTATGGAAAGTTATACTTCTGTTGGGAAAAACAAACATTTGATGTGGAAATGAGCATAATGACATCATTTTAAAAAATATGCATCAGGAAGAAAGATATAACACTGATCTTTTTCTTTTAATCACATGATTCTGTCCCCATTCTTCCATTATGTTTTATTCTTCTTGTTGTAGAACTGTGTCAAAGACAACTGGCTCTCATAGTTATTCTGCATCTGTCCAATGACATCCAATGACAATCACAAGTAAGATAGTTGTCTATTGGATATAGATTAAAAATTATTTAGCATACAGCTTGCATTATTGGGTTTTCTGCTTAAGGCACTCGCCCCTTACTAGTACTCTTACAACAGTCTTAACCAATACAGACAGCTCCATAAAGACATCTCTTATTCAATTACAAGAGTAACTTGAGGACAATATCTGATATCCTATATGCCCATTATTAAAGGGTAATTCAGTGTAACAAGCAAAATCAAGAATTTATATAGGCTGTCAAATAAAATAAAATAAAAATTATATTAATTTGTGCTTCCGAAAGGGGGACAAATAAGCAACTCATTTTTCATTTTAAATATAATTGTTGGCTTCACTTTTAATGCAGCAAAAATAATTCAACATAAGTGTGTGTGTGTATCTATCTATCTCTATACCTACATCTACATCTCTCTCTCTCTCTCTCTATATATATATATAGATAGATAGAGATATAGATAGGTATATATATAGTTCTAACATTCATGTAGTAGTCCCTTGTTCAACTGGTGAAGATGTTTCCCTTTTCCCAAACTAATGCAACATTAGATATCTTCTCAGTTCTACACATCTACAAGCACACATTCATATCTTTTTAGTTGTATCTTTGCCAACCTATAGACCATGCTTCAGTACTAGACATGGTTAAAAAAGTAAGGGATATGGCATTTCTTCTTCTCTGCACCCACCCACAAACTGAAACACAAAAAAACCAGTTCGTAAGAGGAAAAGAAAGACAGAAGGACTCCATACCACACAGGCTGGCAATTCTAGGATGCACAGTGGGAAACTGAACTCTCACCCTCTGGCTCCGCAACCAAATACCTAAATCACAGCTATTCAGGCAGCCCAGCTTTGTGTATGGGGCTACATCTGATTATGTTTTTGTACCAACTGGTAAATATATAATATACAGCCCCAGCTTCTTTTAGTTGGTACCCGTTGATTAATACATTGTTTTTGTGCTTTGTGAATATAGGCTGCCTTTACACTCTTGAAAGGTCATCTATCCCAATTACTCCAGCCCAAGAGATCCAACTGGTGGAAAGGAAGAATGGTAAGACAATCTGCCTGATCTCCAATCTGCATTGCAGTAATCTGCTCACACAGATCCTGTGTGACTTTGTTCAGGTCATTTAATTTTGATTATCTGATATTAAGGGTACGCAGAGAGAGCCTCCTGAAAGATTGTGGTATTTTTGAACCACAATCAGGCATACCCCTGTGTTGCTGGCTAATCTTTCTCACACTAGGTCAGGCAAAGGAACTGCAGAATGAACTCACCAAAAGGTGCCTTCACTTTGGCAGTTTAACATCTGGCCTAGACAAGGAAAAAGAAGAATCTGATATGAGATACACGATACTTTCCTGAGCAGAGCATCCCTGTGATTCTTTTTATAAGCATTGGTCAAATCCCTCTTAAGTAGCTGTGCAAGTGGCATAACCTTTGGAGGCAAATTGTCTGAAGTGAAGAAAGTTACATGTTGAGCCATGCAACCCCATATGCAACTAACGTCCACACATTTTTTTTAACTTAGCACAACTTGTCTCCAAAAGTTACATCCTTGTGCTACACTAGTGTAACTTTGTGCTGCACCAGTGTAACTAAGTAAGAGGAACTGGGCCAGTGGCATAGGGTGGGTTTCAGGCGCCTGGGGCCGAAGGCCAAACTTGCTCCCCCTAGGTTCGCTGCCCCCCACCCCCACCTAGGCATGAAAATCATACCTTGGTGGGGACTGGGGGCACTTCCTCCTCCACCACCACCTTCGTCCTCTTCCTCACAGCCAGCTCGTGGTGAGGCCCAGGAGCTGGGGCAGTGCATTGCGAGCCCAGTGGGGAGCTCACCGTTGGCCTCCCAGGTGTACAGCTGCCCCGCCTCCGAGCCGGCGGCAGCTTCTCATTCGCCTTCAGCGGCAGTGGTGCCCAGGAAGGCAGGAAGCAAGGCCGGCGGTCACCGCGGCCTAGCACCAGCGGCCAGAGCAGTGCTGGCCAGGCCGAGGACGCCCCCCTGCAAGGACTCGCTTCCAAGTTTCGTGGGTGCCAATGCTGCTGAAGGCAAACAAGCTACTGCTGCCGGGCTCAGAGGCAGGGCAGCCGTGCACCTGGGACCATCCCATGCCACCCTAGCCCCTGGGTCTCAACCTTGGGCTGGCCTGGACGCAGCACTGCCCGGCACCAATGGCTGGCTGTGAGGAGGGGGTGCCTGGGGAGGAGAGGGACGGAGTGGCAGAGGGGCACCTCCTGGTCCCCACCGTGCTGTCGGGCCTACCACCCAGGGTGTTGGCGGTGGGCCCCGGCACCCGTCCCCGCGGCAGACTTCTTGCCCCAGCCACCAGGAAGTCTAGGGGGTGGCGATGCCTCCCTCCGTAAAGTGCCATGCAGGGGAGGCCGCCCCCTAGCTCCCCCCACTCTATGCCTCTGAACTGGGCCATAGTACCCTAACTTGTAAAATTTACAGATTAAATACAGTGTTCTGAATCCAGATCTAGAGTTGCACAATCAGGGCCACAGAGGTGTCTTCTTCTGCCCATTCCTTCCTAAGGCAGTCCTTCCAGAACTCTGAAAATGCTAAGCAGAAGGTCAGGAGACCCAATTCAAATGGAAAAACTGTGAACTGTGTATATATATGACAGCACTAGGGAAGGATCCCCCCCAATAATAATAATAATAATAATAATAATAATAATAATAATAATAATAATAATAATAATAATAATAATAATAATAATAATAATAATAATAATAATAACAAAAAATCAGGCTTTTAGCTCACAAGAAGCAGACTGGAGGTTCAACCTCTCTGTGAGAATTAAAGCATACTGAAGAGAAAAAGTTTGTAAATCTCAAAGATGTTTCTAGCATCCGACCTCTTCAGGTTACTGTTCTCTTGAAGCTACACAGGTTTATGTTATGTCATTCTCAATTTACTTTGACATCGAGTTTTAGACATAAAGACAATATATGAAATTGCATACATTTTTAGCAGCACCACTGAAGATGCAGACATTGATCTGCATGACACCAGCTGACATTGATCAAGATCCGATTGAGATTTATTTTGACCCTATTAACATTAACAGAGAAATCCACATGCGGCCACAAACTCATTACTTAGTATCCCTACATGGACAGAGAAAGATGTAGGGTGTTCAGAATTACCTGATACCCCCTCTCGTCACAAGCAAATCACTTTGCTACAATAACAAGTAAAAGGTCAGCTGTCTAGGCAGTATATGGCAGGGGTGTCCAAACTTTTGGGGCCATGGTCTGGTCATGTGGTTCAACGGGCCAGTCATGTGGTTCCTCCCATCGGAAGTGGAAGTAAAATGCACCCGCGGATGCACAGATGGCTGCCATAAATGCACCCACGGCTGTTATAGATGTCTTTACAACAGCTGCAGGTGCATTTATGGCAGTGTTTTGTGCATGTGTGGGTGCGTTTTACTTCTGCTTCTACGAGCAGCGCAGGAAGCTTGGGCCAGAAGAACTGCCATCAGGGGCCAGATCTGGCCTGCGGGCTGTAGTTTGGGCACACCTGGTATAAGGCATGGAGGGGAATACTGTGGGACAGAGTACCAAAACAAGATGGAACTCATAAGTGTTGAACTTCAGTTTTTTCTGCCTTTCCTTCTTTTCTTCTTCTAGGCCATAAACAGAGGAAGTCACTAGTTAGTGCTGCCTAGGGATCCACATTTTGCAGACAAAGTATTCACCAAAGACAGCTCTCATGGTAGACTTACAATTCCATACTGTCTATGTTTTTGTATTGTGGCAGGCCTATGAAGAGCATGCTTATGAAGTGGCATTCTCCTCCTTATACATGAAGATAAATATTGTGCAGTAAATATGTGCAGACAAACTGTTTCTGAATTATGGACATCCCAATATTTTTTTCATTTTAGCTAAGGTTTCTCACTCATGTTTCTGACAGTGTAAAAATCCTGAAGAATTGTTAAAAACTATTAAAATTATACAAAGAGGCAAGACACAGAGACAAAATCTACTAAAAAAACCCGCTCAACATATGCAACCACTATACAACCCAGTAGCAGAATGGTTCACCTTTCCATGGCTCATATACACCTCTGAGTCAAATAAAACAGTCCCAAAGAAACTCAGCCATATCTCTCTCTCTCTTCAGAAGAATAAATACACACACACAAAAATTAAGCATAGAACTTTTTTAAAAAAGCAACTAAACAGGTAAAGCACCCATCCACTCACTTACACACCCAGAAAACAAAAAGTAAAATTTAAAAAACACACAAAGTCTCATTTTCAAAAAGATAATCAAAGTGTCCCTCTCAAAATCAAAGCTATAAGAGTAAGGGGAATTTTCTCTCTCTCTGCCACTTGATGTCTTTTCTGAGTCGAGATGTGAACAGCAAGGTAAAGGTCACCCTTGCTTGAAAGCCAGCTGTATCCGACTCTAGGGTTCAGTGCTCATCTCTGTTTCATAGCCGAAAAGCCAGCTCTGTCTGCTTCTGCAGATGTTTCCGTGGTCATGTGGCAGGCATGACTAGACACCGGAGTGCACGGAATGCTGTTTACCTTCCCACCCAACTGGTCCCTATTTATCTACTTGCAATTTCTTGCTTTCGAACTGCTAGATTGGCAGGAGCTGGGATAGAGACAGGAGCTCACTCTGTCCTGCAGTATTTGGGTATTGAACTGCTGACCTTCCGCCTTCCAGTCAGTGCCTTGGCCACTTGAGCCACTACAGTCCCTGTGTGAATAACAAACAAACATTCAAAAGAGTTTAAGAAAGTGAAGGTTCAAAGAGGAATGGGGGAACACCCAAAGAAATAAGAACGAAGGTTTTAAAAAAACCCACAAGGAGGCACACTGGCACAGGCAAGTTCCCAGGCAACAGATGCACAAATTATTAAAGAACTGTTGAAAACTATTAAAGTAGAGGGACAAAGCTCAGAGAATCAATCTATTCAGAAAACAACCAACAGCTATTACCACCACACAGCCCGGTGGCACACTACCAAGAAATCTACCAGAACATCAAAGAAAATGGCAAAACTTAAAGGTTTCCAGTTGGAGGTAAAGATGTTCAATCCAAGATGGAGGACAACAGACCGCGCACACACGCACGCACGCACACACACACCTGAAGCAAGAACGAGTATTTTCAGGTTACAAAATATCTTGGCTTTTTAAAAACAAAACAGATTTCAAATTCCTGCTCCCCTCCAGATGTTCTGATTGGTGCTGACAGTAGTGCTTGTGACATTAGATGAAATATTTTTAAAGCAACATTGCAGTTAAATGAAAAGAAACACACAAAAACTGCAGAACTTACATATATCTCTATTTTCTTAATGCCAATCATTTATGTTTTAGAAGCTCTCTTTCTGTAGTAATAAAAGAACATGTAAATGAAAGAAAAACAGCATTTTTAGCCTTTTTACACGAAAGGACCATCCCTATATGAGCTCCTCCTTCTGGGGAAAGTGTGGCTATTCGCAATGTGTTAATAAGAGCCTGGCTGGGAATAATGTTATATTATGACAGCCTCAGTGAGGTGAGTAGAGGGGCATATAAATCTAATTTAATAATAATAATAATAATAATAATAATAATAATAATAATAATAATAATAATAATAATAATAATAATAATAATAATAATAATAATAATAATAATAATAATTCCTCTTTCCATTGTATTATTATATCATATTGTTTTGACCACTATGATTTAATTTTCTTTTTTTTTAAATTTTATTAAATTTTCCAAACAACATAACAATACATTAAATTTTACAGAAAAATAACCATTTTAATTTTCATGTTCAGTGTGTAAAGTAGGCATATAATGTCTAAAACAAACAGATTCTTGAGATAATCATATAATCAAATGTTTATGTGTTTGCCTGATCTTCTGAACATGCATGCTATACTTCATTAATGATCTTTTATGCACAGCAGGAGGAAGAAAGGAAGGAAGGAGGAGAATAAAGATGAAAACAGAGAAAAGTTTTAAAAAAGCAGGGATTCTACAGCAGCTGCAGATGAGCCATTTTGGAAATTAATTTCAGAAAATTTCCATGTTACAGTGGGGGAAAGTGGACCATATTGCGGGGCTAGAGATGTCAATTGAAAAATTGTGGTAGCCTTGTTTCTATCTGGGATTTAACAAAACTGAAAATCACAAACCCCCCAAAGTTGTATTGTCTGAACTGAGTATTAGTGTTGGATTCTTCAACCATCAACTAATGATCTCCCAATTTACCCAGGGATCTTTCTGACTAATATCACCTATTTCCACTTTTTAGTTTATTGTTTTTAATGACTTCTATCATTTTATTACTTTTGATTAACAATTACAATTTTTTTGTGTTTAGAGGGGCCATGGTGGCTTAGTGGTCAAGACCTGAGCTTGCCAACTGGAAGGTTGGCAGGCCAGCAGTTCGAGAGCCAGGTGCTTCACTGAGCTCTCATTGTCAGTCCCAGCTCCTACCAAACTACCAGTTTGAAAGCAAGAAATCGCAAGCAGATAAATAGGTACCACTTTGGTGGTAAGGTAACAGTGTTCTTTGCACTCTGGTGTCTAGTCATGCCTGCAACATGACAACAGAAACATCTACAGACACTTGTAAATGGAGATGAGCACTGCACCCTAGAGTCAGATATGACAGGCTTTCAAGCTAGAGAGACATTTACCTTTACCGTGTTTGTTTGGTGCTCTGGATTTTTTAATATGAAAAATGGGACTGAAGTGCTCCAAATAAACATACACATATACTATTGGCCACATAATAGATAATCAGAGATTTGAGGCCAGTATTCTCACTTTGAATTAACCAGATGTTTAAAACTTCCCTCAACAGGCTGATGTATTCACTCAATTCGTTAACCATCTGAAAGTGTATTCCTTTTTCTTAACTCAACAAAATATGCACATCTGCAGCTCATATACCTTCCTCACTTTCCTCATCTTTTGCCCTGTAGAATATTAATTTATTTTGTGTGTGGTAAATAACCTGAGAATGAGAAAAGAGAGATTAAATGAGTAGCAAAACAGAGTATGTGTGAAGAACAGAGAAAGTTGCCTATAGCTTGGTTTCATGTGGAAATGAGCTGAGTTGATAGACTAAGTCTTCCTGTATGTCCTTTTCTGGCTGCCACCACAGTTGCCAGGCACACAATCAGGGTGGTGAAGCCAAGCCGCAGAAGGAGCATTGTTTGCGTCAATGATTGTGCTTACTGGTTCTTGACAGACCAACCAGCGGGAGTCCTGTTGAGCTTTTCAATTATCATTTCGCTACAGAGCATGCTCCTGGCATATAGATCTGCTCTACTGCACCAGAGCACATGAAAATAGAGCACACAGCAAATGAAATAAAAACTAATTGCAAAGAAGAGGTTCACTCATCTGCAATGAACTTGTTTCCCACAATGTGAAGACTGACAGGATATGCAGGGATATATAGAAGAAATTCGAAGGAAGATAGTCACAAATCCTGGTTCAACTTGCATCACCTTGCATTTTTAGCTCAGGCTTACGCTGGGTCATTATAAAATATGGGAGGTGGGATCATTTTGCTGTTTTTCACAAGCAGCAAGGCATATATCAATACAGCAAAGAGGAAAAGTCATCTCACAATCATTTCATATGTTAACTAATGACTCTTAGAACTGATGAATGGGTATAAAATGCACATATAGAGAAGGGAAAAGATGAGGTTTATTACCGGTAAGTGCAAATAAGCAGCCATAATTTTTGTCCGCGAAAGTATACATTAAACAGCATTGTATTACAATTTTGAAATGGGAGGAGGCTGTGCCACTAATGTATATGTGCTGTATATTCAAACACTAGTTCAAATGAACTATCTTTTAAGTTAGATACTTTGGCAGTTATCCTGAGTTGATGCACAATCTCTGAGATCAAGTTTGGGTACTGACCATGTATATCAGGGGTTCCCAACATTTTCAAGCTGAGGGCCGGGTCAAGCTTTCTCAATCAGCTTTGAGTGCCAGATGGCCATTTTGCCCTGCCAGCATGATGGGTGGGGTTGGCCATTTTGTCCCAACAGCTTCAAAGGGGTGGCCATTTTGTTTCTCAAATGCTCTTGGAGGGATGGGGGGCACATTAAATGGTGCCATGGGCCAGATCCAGCCCACTGGCCTTAGGTTGGGAAACCCTGATGTATATGCTCAAGGAAAGAACAGAGCAGGGGTTTTTTTTAACTAAAAATGCCCTTCACTTTCTCCAACACTTACATGATAGGAAGATGGCAAAACCTCCAATATAAAGATGTCTCCCAAACACACAGTGAGATCATATGGGAACCTGTATCATACATACTTACCAAAACTACCCCCACCCGCCACCTCAGTTGCCAGTCACTAGGCTGACCCATATTCTTCTTCAACAGGCAGAATTTATGCTCCTTCATATTAAAGAGAATACAACTTTCAGATTCCCCGTTTGCAAAGACTGAATACTGGAAGCAATTACAGCAGAGGCATCGAACTCTTCTCTTCTTTGACTCCCTGCAGCGTCTGGGGCTCTCAAACATCAACCAAAGTCCTCCCATTCCTTGAAGAGAGGCTTTCACTAAAAAATAAAAATCCACTTCACTGTCACGAATTTTCAAAAGGGGCCTTTCCCTTTGGTCTGATGTTCTTAGCCTCTTGTGTTTCTTTTCTTTTGACATCTCTGGAAGCCTTCCCACACAGATGTTCCCTAGCACAGGCTAATCTGTGAGCCCTGCAGCTCAAACTATTCTAGCAGAAACACAACTAAAGAAAGTGTGAAGCCTAGATGTTGGTACATCAATTACCATGACAGTGAGCTAACATTTGTTTCATTTGATTTAACTTAAAGGGAAGTTAAAATAATTATTGTGATGAACTGCTTTAAGTTAAGCATTAAAGATATCCCCAAAGTGACTCTGACATCCATAGGTAGGGGTACAGCTACATAGTATTCGGAGTCTTGGACTTCTCCTCCATTTTGTTTAATTTTGGGTCATGGGAGACTGACCCATGAAGGGAAAACATGAAGAAATGGTGAGGAATGCCAGAAGCTGAGTTGTCAATAGCCACACTGGTTGTGTGTGAAATTCTGTACGTGGAGCAGCTGGAGAAAGTATATGCACCCAAGGCAACAGCTGGGCTTGCATCTGTTGAGCAGCAAATTTATGCACTGTCCTGAGCCAAAGTCACATCTGTCTTGCCCTAACTGCAACTCAGGGGTCTTTTCTGAGTGTAATTTCTTTTAGTCAGCAAATGACTATTGGTGATGGAATGAGAAATATGAATTATTGTGTAGGTAGGCATAAAGGGTCTGAGCAAATATCAGGCTTCGATGAGTCTCATGGGATAGAAACCAGTGACTAACCCATCAGAGCCAAAAACACTTGGGTAGTCTAAAACAACTCGTCTGTTGTGTTCGAAAGAACAGTACCCCCAGACTGCAGGTTTGTCACTTTGGCTGCTTCTCCAGCTTCCTGATCCCCATCTCAGAAGTTCTTAAAGTTGACAGATGGCTCACAAGGCAGTCCAGATATATGGCAGTACTTTGTACTCATCCTGACTTCACTGGAGACAATTATCAATAACTGAGCCAATCAGCAAATCTCCCACTCAGCATTACTCCTACTTTTTCAGGAATGTTTCTCACATTGTCCTTAGATGGGAAAGGTATTGCATGCTGTTGGGACTCACCCTCATATCAAGGCAGTAAAACTTCACTGAAATTAAAAACGTTCTCCTTAAATATGGTATGGTGTGTGTTTTCGTGTCAGAGATTACTCTGAGTTGAGAGGATTTTTGCAGAGGATGCCCAAATATAATATTCCATCTATGAGAATATTCTCTTCCTATTGTTCTCAAATCATTTGCAATTCTTTGTTTTTGTTTCTTAGAAACAGGAGAGAGAGCAAGACTGTTTTGTCCTTCTGTTGTCATTTATTTTATTTATTTGTTGGATTTATATAACTGCCTTTTTTGCCTGAGCGACCCAAGGCAGTTCACAACATCAGCTAAAACCCATACCCAATACCAATTAAAACCAAATACTATAAAACTATCTAAAAACATCCATAAAACCTCCCCAAACCCCTTAAAAAAGAAGGACACCTGGGCAGGAGTAAATAAGAACCCAGGCCAGAGCTAAATAAGCCATCAGGGATGGGTTGTGGTACCAATTGTACCCCACACATGCTGGCATATCCACGTTTTTAAGACCTTCCTGAAGGGAAGCAACTGACATGACTTCAGAATCCTGTGGAATTATATCAGGTGTATTTTACTGGAATGTAAAGAAAACTACATCTTTCCCCCTATTCTCAGGTCTTTATTATTGTTTATTTTATTTATTTATTTAAATTTGTTTATCGCCCTCCTCCCTGAAGGGACCCAAGGTGATTCCCAACACAATCATCAAGACAACAATTTAAAACCAATTTAGAAATTAAAAGTTTTAAAAGAAGCCTAAAAACTTAGCATTAAAAACCAGGCATTATAGCTAGGAGGCACTGGGTGTCAAACCATCCAGCCAGCTGGGGAAATTGATCGATCCATTCCCCAGATCTGACCTGCCAGCCAGGTTTTCAATCCTTTCCTGGACAGCAGCTCCGTTTGCAGGCATAGTTCTATTGGGAGGAGGTTCCACAGGGCCGGAGCGGACACAGAGAAGGCCCTCCTTCTAGTGCCAGAGAGGTGTGCCTCTCTGGCCGATGGCACAACCAGAGAGCCTCTCTGGCCCACTCTGGTGGGACGGCCAGATGTCCTTGGGATGATACGGTCTCTTAAGTATCCTGGTCCACTACCATGTAGGGCTTTAAAGGTAATAACCAGCACCTTGAATTGCACCCAGAGGCAAACTGGGAGCCAGTGCAGCTCCCTCAGCAGCGGTGAGGCACGGGCATAACGCCCGCACCCCAACACCACTCGTGCAGCCGCGTTCTGGACCAGCTGTAGCCTCCAAATGGTCACCAAGGGCAGCCCCATGTAGAGCGCATTACAATAATCAAGTCTGGAGGTGACTAAGGCATGTGTGACCATGAGCAAGGAGTCCCGGTCTAGGAACGGCCGTAACTGGCGAATCACACGAAATTGTGCAAAGGTCCTCCAGGCCACAACTGCCACCTGCTCTTTGAGCAGTAATCGCGAGTCCAGAGGACCCCCAGATTACGTACCGGGTCTGTTTGGGGCAGGACTGCCCCGTCCAGAACCAAAGGTGGTAGTTCCCGAGATAACACAGGACCCCCTACCCACAGCCACTCAGTCTTGCCAGGATTCAGTTGTAGCCCGTCGTCTCCCATCCAGACCCTGACAGCCTCCAGGCACCTGGAAAGGACTTCCACTGCATCGCTACTGTTCCCACAGGCCGAGATATACAATTGGGTATCATCTGCATACTGATGATACCTCATGATACCTTGACTACAATGATTATATTGAAGCTCTTTCGAGGCAGAAACCAGCTAATAATGTCATATCCTAAAGCAGGGCTTCTCAACCTATGACCCGGAGACCTCTACCACACCCAGAAGTGCCATATGTGGCAGGCAGAGCAAAATGGCCGTCCGGACCCCAAAGCTGTCTGAGGGAGCGTGATACAGCCCTCGGCTTGAAAAGGTTGAGAACCCTTGTCCTAAAGGCAGTGGATGGTCCTTGTGCTTTCAGTCAGAAACAATGTGTAATTTTCCCTTTCCCTTCTTAACAAAGTGTTTACTAAACAAAGACAAAAGATGGACGTAGCAATAGCAAAGCATAGAAAAGTTGCAAATGGAAGATGTCATTATCTCAGCAGTCCCAGCAATATTCCACAAATAATGCAGAATGATTTCACAATATATTCCATATCTGGTAGTCCTATTGTAAGAACCCTTGCGGTAGAGTGATTATTGCAGCCAAAACTGTTTACAATCTAAATTTAATCCCAATGGTCTCAATCTTCCAAGGTCACTAAAATGAGCATCAGGTGAATTTTGCTGTGTTGGGGCAAAATGCTAATTACCTTGCAAAAAGCTGGGGAGTGCTTTCAGGGCTATGGGGAAGTATATAAGTGTATGTACAGTGCCTTGTACTGAAGAATTTACTGGTTTTCTTTACTTTTTACTTTAATGACACAGTAAAATAATTACTTTATATCCTATTAATACCATAGACATGTTAAGCCTGTCTGTTACACTTTTAAACTACATTATCTATATCTATATCTATCTATCTGTCTATCTATATCTATCTATATCTGTCATTTTTACTCTGTTATCAACAAATGTAAGCAAGAAGTACTTTTTAATACTATTATTTGCCATTTTTATAAAACCTTCTTTTGAAATAGTTAGTTATGCCATATAGACTTATGTTAAATAAATGTTAAAAAGGAATATTTCCTTTGCTACATTTTATAGCCTCTCAATAAAGATGCACACCTGCAAATACATGATGTAAAGGTGTGGGGAACACAAGATTTTCTTGTAGAACTTTGGATTTTGGCAAAGAACTAAGAAATTGGTTTCTAAGGGTAGAGGACAAGTGTCTACTGTGCATTTTGCAAAGGGAATGTTAGTCCCTGTCCAGGTCCAATTTGACCTTGGAGAAATCTGCTCTCATAATGCAGTAAGGAGAGCCAGGCTAACCAGCACCCTGCTTCCTGACATCTACAGATTTATAGGCTGCTTAACAATTCATCCCTAAAGTATATGATTCTTTCAAGTGATTTCACTGATATATTTATCCTACCCAAATGGTGCCAGAAGATGGAAACTAATCCGCCAGATTAATAGTTTCCTCTTGTTTCACTAATCAGGGAAAATTATGCAAAAGCACAATTGTGTTATCAAATGCAAAGTCATAGCAATCTAATTCCACTTGATAATTCCATTGAGCACATTGTTTTTATAGTTTGCCTAGACATAGATACTGACGGTGTAATTGCAGTGGAAAATCAGATGAATAGGGGGAAAATCCAAGAGGTCAATTCTGGTCATTGAACCTCCAAGCTGAGTTTAAAAATATTAAATGGATGAATAATGAGCTTGTAGTGGTGAAAAGATCCATCTTATGATCAGGAAAAGAGCAAATAAGAATTGCAAAGACAATAAAAACATATTTTTGTCCTATTTCTCTCTCTGAATCAAGAATTTCACAGTCACAGCTCTTATTCTATGCTGGCATACTGTAAGAATTTATTTTGTAAAACAGGTAAATGGATGGCAAGTATCAGTATTTAAAAATCATGCATCCCGAAAGAATTAATCCCTGTACTTATGCTATAAAACTATGAGCATCTCTTGCCCTTTTTAATATTCCCAGCAGCACTAATGTAGACTAACAATCATTATTGTGATGAAAGGCTTGCAAACGCAACTGCAATGCATGTAAAATGATCAGTTGATACCACTATAAATGTACATGCCCGCAAACAAGCACACACATGCAGATCAAGCACACAGAATTATAAAAGTACTTGTGGTTTTGCACTTGAAAGGAGGGAAGTAGCAATTAACAAGCTGTTCCTCATGTTCTCTTTAGATTCTTCAAAATAACTCAAGATAGACACAATAAGGCTTCTTGTTGTTCAGTCGCACAGTCGATTCCGACCCTCTGTGACCCCATGGAACACTGTCCGCCAAGCACTTCTGTCCTCCACCATCCTCCTCAACTCGCTCAGCTCTGTGCCCATTGCGTGTACAATACCATCTAGCCATCTCATCTTTGGCCACCCCCTTCTTCTTTTGCCCTCCACCTTTCCCAGCATCAAGGCTTTCTCAAGTGAATCTTCTCTTCTCAATTGATGTCCAAAGTACTTTAGCTTCATCTTTACTATTTGACCTTCTAAGGAGCAGTCAGGGTTGATTTCTTCTAAGATTGACCTATTTGTTCTCCTCGCTATCCAGGGGACTCTCAAAACTCTCCTCCAACACCATTGCTTTGTTTTTTCCATGATCCATCTTATGTTGGCAATGTGGTATCTAGTCCCCCTGCCTCTTCTGAATCCCGCCTGCACTTCTGGTAATTCTCTCTCCACATGCTGTTGCAGTCTATCCTGTATTATCTTGTGCATCACCTTGCTGTGTTTTCCAAATCTGCTGGCATATAGAATGTAATAATTTGATTCCATCATCTTTTAGGGCTTCGAAAAGTTCAACCTGGATACCATCATCTCCTCTGGCTTTGTTGTCTGCAGAGCTTTTTAGGGCCTTTCTGACTTCACTCTCTAGAATGTCTGGCTCATGTTCCATGTTCTCATCACTGTGAGTATCAGGGGTGTTGAGGTCCTTTCTGTAGAGTTCCTCTGTGTACTCTTTCCATCTTTTCTTAATCTCTTCTGCATCAGCTAACTCCTTGCCATCTTTGTCCTTTATCATGGTCATTTTTGGTTTAAACGTTCCCTTGATTTCCCCAATTTTTTTGAAAAGATCTCTAGTCCTACCCCTGATATTGTTTTGCTCTATTTCTTTCCACTGTTCATTCAGGTAGGCTTCCTTATCTCTCCTTGCTTTTCTTTGAAATTATGTATTTAAGTGATTGTGTTTTTCCCTTTCTCCTTTGCCTTTTGCGTCACTTTTTCTTCTGCTATTTTAAGAGCCTCATTGGACAACCACTTAGCTTTCTTACGCTTCTTTTCTTTTGGTATGGTTTTATTTGCTGCCTCCTGCATGATGTCCCGTATCTCTGTCCATAATTTATTTTTTTAATTTATTATTTATTTAGATTTATATTGCCACCCACTCGCCGAGGCGACTCAGGGCGGCTTACAGTCAAAACAACAACAGTACAATAAAAATTATAAAATGCAACCACATAAAACAACATAAAAAAATAAAAAAATAATTCTTCTGGCACTCTGTCTATCTGGTCCAAGCCATTGAATCTGTTCCACACCTCCACTGTGTATTCCTTAGGGATGTTGTCTAGGTCATATCTGTCTGGCCTAATTGTTTTTCCTATTTTCTTTAGTCTAAGCCTGAATTTTGCAATCAATAGGTTGTGATCTGAGCAACAATTTGCCCCTGGTCTTGTTTTTGCTGACTGTTTTCAGGTTCCCCATCTTTGGCTGCAAAGTATGTAATCAATCTGGTTTCAATGTTGGCTATCTGGTGATGTCCATGTGTAAAGTCTCCTCTTGTGTTGCTGGAAGAGGGTGTTTGCTATGACCAGTGTGTTATCTTGACAGAACTCTATCAGTTTTTGGTCTGCTTCATTCTCTGTTCCAAGACCAAACTTGCCTGTTATTCCATTTACTTTTTGATTTCCTACTTTGGCATTCCAGTCTCTTATGATAATGTGTACATCATTTCTTGGTCTCTGTTCTATGAGGTGTTCTAGGTCCTCATAGAACTGGTCAATTATGGCTTCATCTGCACTAGTGGTTGGTGCGTATATTTGGATTACAGTGATATTGAATGGTTTGCCTTGTATTCTGACTGACATCATCCATTCATTTTTGAGATTATATCCCATTACTGCTTTTCTCACTCTTTTATTAACAATTATGGCTACTCTTTTTTTTCTGAGGTTTTCTTGTCCACAGTAGTAGATATGATGGTTTCCAGAGCTGAATTCAATAAGGCTACTGCTTATTTATTCCAAAATTTCATTAAACCAATGTGATGGGATTGGGTGGGAAGAAACAGCTATACAGTATTCCATAAATCATATTTAGAATGATAATTAAAAATAATCTCCCAATTTCTTCCTGAAATTCCAACATCCATTTAAAATATCCTAAAAGAAAGTGGTGAAAAATTATGGATGTACCAGATTTACTATTATACCAGGCAAAAATGTATAACAACCAATGTATGATACCCAATTAAAAAGATCATGTTCCATTCCTAGTCTTAGATGTTTTCCAAGCTGTTTATTTCCCATCCCTGCTTCTAGTTTTAATTTATAAATTTTTAGGGCAAATCTCTTTCCTCTCTGGAAGTTTTATTGATGACCCTTTTTTGGTCACTACCTTTGGCCTGCAATATGGTTTCACTTCTCTGAACATTTTGGACCTGGGTTTCCCAAATAGGAATGCTGTCTGGAACTTCAGTATCTTATGTCTTACAGACATCACTTAACAATCTTCCACCTTCCGGGAATATCTTTAAAAGGCACATTTGTTACTGTAAATATGAAGCTAAAGTTCTTTGGACATCAAATGAGAAGAGAGGATTCACTTGAGAAAGTCTTGATGCTGGGAAAGGTGGAGGGCAAAAGAAGAAGGCTGCAGCTATAAACGAGATGGCTATGTGGTATTGTAGACACAATTGGCAAGAGCTGGGCAGGTTGAGGAGGATGGTGGAAGACAGAGGTGCCTGGAGGGCAATGGTCCATAGGGTCACAAAGGGTCAGAATCGACTGTGTGACTGAACAACAAACTGTATTTTGTGATCGGGTTCCAGAGAGACTTTGACACCAAGTTTCATACTCTCTCTCTTTAACTCATTCCTTCCTTCCAAATGTTGTCCCTGTGGAGCTAAGGTTGCTGTTAAAATTGCACACTAAAATTGCAAACAACCAGATAACAAGGGCTTAAACTTATTCTATGGCTAAAACCGTGCTCATTCAGGCACAACATAAAGTTATGCCAGCAAAAGCTGGTCAGGCTTTATGCCCAGGCAACCAGCATTCCACAACTGAACTGTACAACTGATGACACAGCTCCCATTCCATGGCATGCATGCGGAAGTGCTTTGTGAACAGCCCGTCCATCTTGCCACAATTTCTGCTACCTATAACAAGAAATACATTAATGCTTAAACCAGTCCGCTCTACACAAAGCTTCTCAAAATATTTGGATTATTCCAATAAATAGAAAAATGAACTATTGTCCTGGCTTCCTGAAGCTTTAACTCTGTGTTACCAGTGTGGGAAAGTCTGGCCAGTTGCTAGCTAGATGACAGAAAATAAAGTCACTCTGGACTGCCTGTTGACTTCCAAGATGAATTCTGGAGTTACATCTACACTGCACAGGAGACACTAGCACAAGCCTGACATAGTCCAGAAAAACCAATGTATCCATGTCTTGAGGGATTTAATTTCCACATGAGATGAGTATGCAAATCATGTCCAGTGAAGTCTTTTAGAACCATTTAAAGTGCTTGCTGCAAATGGAGGAAACCTTTCTCTCCCTTTTAATTACTTTTGTTGCAATGGTTGGTGATGATCTGATCATTCAAAATTGATTTGTTCTGCCGCATGAGTTTTATGGCAAGTCATTCTTTTTAAATAGCCAAATGTTTCAAATTACCCTATCTGTCATTAAAATGATAATGTTACTAAGAATATGTGTGTGTGTGTGTGGGGGGGGGGACATGTTTCTATGTTGCAGAATAAGTGCTAATCTAACATAAAAGATACATCAATTGTGTTTGTAGCATAACAGTGTTCTTTACTCCTGGCATCTCTTGTGTGAAGCCTGCAATGTATGGGTTTCTGACATCTGCAATAAATAGTGGGCGATCCACATTTTTCTGTATCTGGTCATGTACATATGGCTTCTATGAAACCATCAGCTTCATTTTAGGGGAAATGAAGATATGCAGACAAAAGACTATCATACAGATGTGACTGGTTTGAGGGAAAAAATGTCCATTTCCAATCAGACATTTTCACTACAACAATAAATTACTCCCTTAAATGCACACAACTACTGCATTTGAACTACTGCATATGCTTATGTCACATGCATAAGCTTTACTGACCAGACTGCTAAAGCCTGGCTAACTAGACCCAGCCAGCAACTCATTTTTTAGGAACCTAGATTTTTCCACTCCTTTGACTGAAGGTAAAGATGTTCTTTACCTCTTTCTATCTCTCTCACACACGGCTTACTATGTCAATCTGATATTAATTTTATTACTATGACTGCCTCTTTTACAAGCCTTGTCTTTTACATTCATTAACTTCATTAACTACTCATCAGTCTACATTATCCTTTGATACCACAGTATGTTTTCCTGTAACAAAGAAGGAATCCTTGTTGTTCAGTCGCACAGTCGATTCCGACCCTTTGCAACCCCATGGACCACTGTCCGCCAGGCACGTCTGTCCTCCACCATCCTCCTCAACTCGCTCAGCTCTGTGCCCATTGTGTCTACAATACCATCCAGCCATCTCATTTTTGGCCACCCCCTTCTTCTTTTGCCCTCCATCCTTCCCAGCATCAAGGCTTTCTCAAGCGAATCCTCTCTTCTCATTTGATGTCCAAAGTACTTTAGCTTCATCTTTACTATATGACCTTCTAAGGAGCAGTCAGGGTTGATTTCTTCTAAGATTGACCTATTTGTTCTCCTCACTGTCCAGGGGACTCTCAAAACTCTCCACCAACACCACATTTCAAAGGCATATATTCTTCTGCGCTCAGCTTTCCTTATGGTCCAGCTCTCACAACCATACATTGCCACAGGGAATACTGTTGCTTTGACTAGACGAATCTTTGTTTGTAATTTGATGTCTCTACTTTTCACTATCCAGGTTTCTCATCGCTTGCCTCCCAAGAATCAGTCGCCTTTTTATTTCATGGCTGCAATTGCCATCTGCAGTGAGCTTTGATCCTAAGAAAGTAAAATCTGTCACTGCCTCAACTTCGTCCCCATCTATTTTCCAGGGACTGATAGGGCCTGTTGCCATTATCTTGGTTTTCTTGATATTAAGTCTCAAGCCAACTTTTTCACTTTCTTCTTTCAACCTAATCAGGAGCTTCTTTAAGTCCTCCTCACTTTCTGCCATTAGGGTGGTATCATCTGCATATCTCAAATTGTTGATGTTTCTCCCAGCAATTTTGATCCCAAATTGTGATTCCTCCATCCCTGCATTGCGCATTATGTGCTCTGTGTATAAGTTGAATAAGCAGGGCGACAAAACGCAGCCTTGTCTTACTCATTTTCCTATTCCAAACCACTCTGTCCTTCCGTATTCTGTCCTAACTGTTGCCTCTTGATTCATGTACAGATTTCTCATGAGGCATATAAGGTGTTCTGGTATTCACATTATTGTTGTTTGCACATCAAAATATAAACTAAACATGTGAATTGACTTGAACACTGCCCTATTTTGACAACTTTGTGAAATGCAACAAACTCAGAATGAATCACACTGGGCCATTGACAAGTTCAGAGGAGTCTTCTCTGTAAAAGCTGTTTGGATGTAAGGAACCACAGTTTACAGTTACAGGGATGAGCTACAGTAAGATTTCAGACTGATTCCCCCTGCAACATTTTTGTTTTGCTTTCTGATATGCCTGAAATACAGACTAACACAGCTACTATTCCAAAAATCCCTTAGAATAGAAGTTCCTAACCTTGGGGACCCAGATGTTCTTGGACTACATCTGCTGGAAAAATTCATCATTGGCTGTGCTGGCCAAGATTTCTGGGAGCTGTAGTCCATAACATCTGAGGCCAGAAGTATAGATACTGTACTACAAAAGGAGAATTCTATGTGGAACTGCCTCTTCATTTGCTACTGTGATGGCTCAGCTGATACTGAGCAGCCTTTCACATCTGCTTCTGGATATTAGTCAATGTCATAGAAATCAACAGCTCAGAAAGCAAAAACAAACCTACAGACATCAGTCTCTGCTGTTCTCCAAGATGGCAAAACTCTATTCCTTCTTGCTTCAGTAACAGACAAATCTCCTTTCAAATAGGAAACTGAAGAGTTTTTAATAAGGTTACACACTGTTAGTGAACCTCAACATGTCTCTTTTTCTTTCTGGTGTTGCACAGAAAATTGAGACAATGATTTATACGTTGGGGCCTGTGTGACACACAGGTTGCAGGTTGAATTTCTGTGAGGCGCATAACCTGATGGGAAGGTTCACTCTTCATTTGTGCAACAGTCATCTGATATTTTCCAAGGTCCTGGAATCAATTCAGTAAGTAAAATCAAAGTTTACTACCCATATCTTGGTGCTCCAGGTCCTCTGATGAGAACAAGACCTACAAGGGATATGTGGTGACATGAGACTGATAGGTACATTTAGGTGATATTTAGATTGGTTGACAGTTGATTCATTAAGTTAATAGCCTACCTGCAATTTTACAGTGTGCTGCACTGGGCATTCGGGAAGAGAAGGAAGATTTTGCCTGGTGGAAGTTAACTGTGAATATACTATGAAAAAGAATGAAAGTTCCAGACACTTGGTCATTCATTGACCCAAGTCTATACAACTTTCCTGTTCATCTTAGGATCAAATCCTAAAAATAAAATAAAAATGTACAATTTTTCTTGTCAGATGATCAAAATACAATTCTCCACCTCCTTCTATAGTAATTTCAGTCAGAACATGTCTTAAGAGACACCTTTGATTCTGAATCACCAGCTCTTATTCACTCCAGCTTTTGTATCTTGCAGCTGCATCTTCTGTTATAACTAGGATTTTTTTTAAAAAGTCCTGAAAATATTTTTTCACTCCTCTGACGAGATGAGAATATAATAGCAGTGGCACAACTAACACCAGGTACAGGGGTACAGACCGATTAGCATAACAGAGAAGTATGCAGATCATTTGTGTACATTTCATTATTTTTAAAATCTGATTTTCTACTAGTAGTCCTAGAAACTTTCATTCCCATACATTCTCTTGCCCTGTAAAGTACGTTTCTTCTTTTAAAAACAGTAAAATGTTGTAAAATGCTGTTGCAATGAAAAACATTTTAAACTGGTACTGATACAACTGTAAGGTTGGCAGTACAGTAGTTGTATTTCCATGGTTAGTGCATTCCATAGTTGTAGTGTCCACAACTGAGTAGACTTCCTTACCTGATATATAGAATAACTGGGATGCTTGGAGGAGAGCTTAGTCTGATTATTTTAAGTCATAGACATGAGGGGAAAATACTCCTGCAGAACTGTGCATTGCAGGCAGTTTAACATGTTAAAGACTTACCAGTAAGTACAATTGTCTTAAACTGGCTTCAGAGACAGGCAGCCTGTACAGCCTTTTCAGAAGCAGTGCAGCATGATTCTGCCTGCCCACACCAGTTAGACGTCTGGCTGGCACACTCTGTATTACCTGAAGCTTCTGGGTCATCTTCAAAGGCAGCCCCATACACAACGTACTGCTAATCCAAATGGTAAATTACTGTAACAGGGGCTGCAGTGGCTCAGTGGTTAAAAATTGAACACCAGTCTCCGTCCCAGCTCTTGGGGACATGAAAGGAGCCTCATTCAGGTGTCCCCTGAGTGGAGTTTCTCCAGCAAAAATCCTTTCAAGCCAGAATAATTTCTGACACAAAATTATTATTACTGTAACACATTTCACTGTATTAAATTAGTCATGTCAAGGAACAAACAGGTGAAGCTAGTAAAAGGTTAACTTTATTGGCTTCAGGGATCTGGTCCCCAGGGACAGGAATGGGTGACAATGTATACCCAACCTGCTCTTTCATCCAGGCAACTAAGGACTTCAGACACCAATTCAGCATTTGCATATACTCACCTGACCAAGAGAGGCAGCTCTCGGTATCAACAGTATAATGATACCCTAACTCCACATTTCCTGATTAGCTCACATAGTGGTTTCATACTGATATTAAAAAGCAAAGGGAATAAGATGGATACTCTATAGTGCAAAAGTCCTCCAGAGTTGCTGTCTGGATCAAACTTTGCAACTAGCAGTGGAACCGTGATACCAATGCCATAGTGTCAGATGCCATGGTAGGTGATAGCAAAAGCTACTGAGAGATGAAAGGGTATCAACAGACTCTTTCCTGCAAAAGTCATCTGTCAGGGGAACCAAAGCCTTTTCACTACCGAACCCAGGCCTGAAGCCAGGTTGAAATGACCTGAGGCTACTGCTCTGAAATGAAAGGTGCATTCAAAGGAGCTTTCATAATTGATCTCTCTAAAAGAAGATCTCTTGGAAATGCCACCAGCTTTGTATGAAACAGCAGTATTGAAGTAGCTAAACACAAGTACCAATTGCCTTCGCAACATATCAGACTTGTAAGGGAAGCAGTTTGCTTAAAGACCTCCTAATCTTTTACTCTCACCGATAGATGACATTATCTAAGTCACAAAATAAGTGCAATCAAACTTGGTATTTAGAAAGTGTATTGCTTGTTGAAAGTGCATTAATGTACTGTTATGTATTCACTTGGGACTGACTGTTACAAATACTAGGAAATTATAGCAACATACTTGCTGTATTATCTATGGCAGGAGGAAAAAAGCAAACAGTTAATGCCAGCCTAATTACACTTGGATTGTTTTATGTGTAAATGGATTAAACACATTACTAAAGCTTTAAACCTCTGTTTAAAATGAAGTTCTAAACTTCTAGTCATGTGTTAATATGCTAAAGCAAAATGCGACAAAGAGTCTTGTAACACCATAAAGGCTAACAAAGGTATGATGGTATAAACTGTCGTGAATTAGAGTCTACCTGTAGAGGTTTCAATTCAGTCACCCATGGTTTTAATTGTGACAATGGTTTATTCCACTATAGGCATTCTTAAATACGATTGCTTGTGCCTTTGTTGCTTTCTAATGTGTTTCTAGTATTGCTTTTATTTACCATTTTAATATATTTGTTTAATTCTCTTTTAATATTGTAATAATTGTTTTCAGCTTTCAAACTATTTTTAATAAGGTAAGCTGTCTGGAGTTCTTTTATAGAAGAAAGGTGGAGTAAAAATATTTTAAATATATAAATAATTTAAACAATAACAACACCAGAATGTTTGTTTTGTCTGTTGTTATGAATGGTTTCTTTGTTTAAATTGCATGCATTTCAGCTTTACTGTAGGGACTGCGGTGGCTCAGTGGTTAAGAAGTTTGCCATGTTGGCTGGAAGGTTGGCAAGTTGGCAGTTCAAGACCTGGGTACTGCATGATGGATTGAGTGACAGTCTCTGTCCCAGTTCCTCCCAATCTAGCAGTTCAAAAGCAAGAAATTGCAAGTACTGTAGATAAATAGGGACCTTCCCAGTGGGAAAAGATTTTGGGGACATGAAAGGAATCTCATTTGTACATCCCCTAAGTGGAGTTCTTCCAGCTAAAACCCTTTCAACCCAGAAAGCAACTTTATGGGCTTCTGAAACGATTAAAAAAAGCTTTACTGTAACAGTGATCCACCCACCCTACCCCCACCCCCCAAAAAAATCTGGCATCATTGCATACACTTATTTTAACAATACACAGATATACTTGATACCTAAAAAATTGCTTGATGTGAATGATGAAATGGACAAATACATACACTTTTTGAAATCTCTAAACCACTTTAAACCACTACAGAAGTTTCGATATTTAAAACATGAAAATTCATCTTGAGACTGGACTTAGCGTTAAACTTTAAGAACAAAAAGAATTAGAGTTATGGTTCCTCAAGGCAATTTCTGACAGTCTGCTTCCATGCATTAGTGATTTCCATTTCCCCCAAGACTGACAAAATATGCCCAGAATTCACTTTTTATTAAGAACAATTGAACTACTCTTGCACTGATATGATTGCATGTAAATGTTGCAGTGGGCAACATGACAGGTGATAAAGGCCTGCCTTTCTGTTTTGTTTACACTGAGTGTTCTTTCCATTCTGCCAGGGGAACTCCTAAGTAGGCAGGCAAGTATCAGTTTAAGAAAAAAAATGAAAGGGGAAATTAAAATATGAAAATCCAGGGGTTCTAAGCACACTCATTGCTATGAAAACTCTGGCAGCATGAGAGCACCAAAAAGGCACATTCAAAGGACGGGCCGCATGAGTTGAAGAAAGACAAATTGTATTTAAGGGGGTAAAATTGGCAGCACACTTTCCCTGGCTCTAATCCCTTCCCCACCCCCACCCCCCAAAACATGGCAGACTGCTTTGAGCTCCTATAGGATCTTCCCACTTCTAATTTACTGCTTCCTGAATGTGCCATCCCTGATTTATACGGACAAGCAATCACTGAAACACTCATGCAGTCACACCCCTTCAGTACAACAAAAGAGGGTTTGTTGTAACTCAGTCACACCCACCATACATTGCACACACAAAATGAGAATGTCCCCTTGTATTTATCCTATCAGAATGTTTTGCTAACAAAGTTGAGATGGAAGTTCTGCCAAATACAGCCGGATTCCTGGAGTTCCAAAAATAATCTATGGCAGGCAAATTCTTTTTACTCAGTCCTTGGGACACTTCTGTACCATGATATGCCACACCTCTTCATGTGTCACTGTGAGCTGCTGCCAAAGAAAAATTAATATAGTCTCAGTATCAAAGACCTGTATTGGTTCAGTAACTGGCATGGGTCTTTCTTTGCTGAACAGTAGCCGAAAGAACTAAGCCATGCAAACTTTGTTCAATATGTAACATTTGTTATTTAGGGCAAGTTCACCTTGATCAACAGAAGAGACCTTTTCAACAGTGATTAATCATTGAACTCACAAGCACAAAAATCCCTACACTCTTTTGCTCAGCTCCTCCTCCTAAAGTCTTTGACCTTCACAGATCTCAAACCTCCAGATAGTGTAATAATTGCTGAAATAAGGTTAAGAAGAAGGGATGGTCATATAAAAAGGAACACAAATTAATACCATGGAGATGGGAAGGGAGCCATCAAGAATTCTAGTGGCTGATCCAGCAGTCCAAGCGTGGCTTTATCTAAATCTAAATGGTTAAAAAAAAACCCACCTTAAGAATTAGGTCAGGGATGTCCAAACCTTTTGGGCCATGGGACAGTCATGTGGTTCAGGGAGCTGGTCTCTATGGCTCGGGGGCTGGATCCAGCCCCCAACACCAATTCATCCAGCCCATGAAGCCTTCATTGTTCCTTGAAGAGGAGGTAAAATGTGTCCATATGGGAGTGTTTTTCCCCCTGCTTCCAGGAGCGATGAAGGTTTCACACGCTGGATGAATTGGTGTCAGGGGCTGGATCCGGCCCCCAGGCCATAGTCTGGGCACCCCTGAATTTGGTATTCTCAGTGGCAACACCCATTATGTGGTGTTCTGTACCAATAGAGCTGTGCCTCATCTCTATTTCTTTCTCAGAGATGTGTATTTTGTGACTGGCCATGCCTACCAAGCCAGCCATTTTGTATATGGACAGGTCCTTCCCACTGAGACCACCAACTGTATCCCCACCTGCCAGCTCCCCAAGACTGCAGACCTGCTTTAATAGCCTGGTTCAAGCTAACATGTACCATATATCAAGGATTTTGCCATTTTAACAATTTCCACTAGGGAAGGCCTGCGAGCCTGTTGCACCATAACCAATGAAGAGTTTTATGGTACTTCAAAGAAAAATAAATGTACTATATGGTGCAGGCTTTGACAGCCTAGAGTCCCCACAGACACATATACACCTGATGTGGGCAATAAACGCGATCTAAGAGGGAAATGCAATTTCAAAAGCACAGTTAATGACAATCACATAATTAACAGTGCAATTGATCAAACTGTTGTTGCTGATAAATACTGGGATAAATAAATAAAACAATCAACTTGCATCATGCAGTTTTTTTAATCTTCGAAACTGATTGCCCTGATGAATTATATTTCACCCACTTGTCATTTTAGTTTGCTACTGAAGATAATTTCTTTTCTCAAGAATACCAATTTAAAAGCTGGAACACTTCCCTGCTGTTTTCTGAATACTGCCATGTCAGATGCCAGATTTGTGCTATTTGTTCTTCTAAATTTGTGACTGAACTGTTGGTTCTAAGTAAAATGCAGCAGGACATTACTGGTTAATTATGGGACACATCACATTGCATATATTGCAGTGTGTGTATCTTTGATGCTGTAGGAAACCTTAAACAGTCCTGTAACAGTCCTGCAGCCACAATATATGTTAGACTAACCATTGATACTAAACCAGACAATTTCTACAACAGGAGGCATCAGAAATTATAAACATATCCCACAATGTGCTAGAAAATGTAAATGCATTGTGTAGAATTGCGATACGTTTTCTACTCTAAAACTGTCAGTCAGTAGGAATTACAGAGTTTCCTATGCAGGACAAGCGCTTTGTGAAAAGCAGTTACTGTTAATAGTCACATCCCTTTCGAGCAAGTTTCAGGATCACCAGCACACATAGAGTATGTCTCCACAAGCAGGAATAGGATGTCACTATTAACCGGTAGCCGCCATTCTTTAGCCACAATGTTACTTCAAGAAATCAACATGCCTGCTGACTGACAGTGAAAATCATCAGATATTTAACTCTCTTTGGAGTTTAGGGCCATTTTTTTTTGAGAGTTGCCAGCACCTTGCTGGCTTTATTCCTGTAGGGGCAGAGCTAAAGGAATAATCTGCATTTTAAAAAAATTAACGGAATTATTATATACTACAAATGTTGCTACAA
The DNA here is from genome assembly GCA_030440675.1 of Furcifer pardalis. Classification (NCBI taxonomy): domain Eukaryota; kingdom Metazoa; phylum Chordata; class Lepidosauria; order Squamata; family Chamaeleonidae; genus Furcifer; species Furcifer pardalis. The sequence continues at coordinate 81,318,021 of CP126893.1, read as the reverse complement.
TGGGTTTATTTAGGGCTTAATAAGGACAACCAATTAGGTTTCAGGCCTTTGTCTGGAGTTATCAACCCACACAAGAAATTAAAGTTTCTTTCAAGAGCCCACAGGGCACAGTGGTTAAACTGCTGTATTGCAGCCAAAGCTGTGTTAATTATCTGAGTTCAAACCCAACAGGATGCAAGGTTGACTCAGCCTTCCATCTTTCCAAGGTCAGTAAAATGGCCGGTAAAATCTCAATGGGCCTACTCTAACTGCAATTCATTATGGGAGTTCAGCCAGTGTCGCTATAGATTACTTCTCTACATAGTTTGCTCCAAATACTGTATTTGGAAATATGAGTGTGTGAAGTTAACTGCAAGTGTTTTCCAATGTATCAGTACTCCTAGTGAGAAGCCACTGTATGTAGGTAATCCCCATGTAAGTAAACCCTCGTGTGTGTAACCATCTGTAGTTTAAATCCACCAGGGATGATTAGTGGTCAAATACTAAGCCCAAGCAGAAATAAGGTGTGACAACCAAGCGCTCAACTATCCTCTTGTATTTGGGTCATGTTTGCCAGGTTTAAAATCAATTTAAAGATCAGCAACTATACTACATACAGCTAAGTGCACAGTTTTTTTAACAGCCAGGAAAGATTGTTTATTTTTAATTTTTAATTTTGGTCATGGTTTTTTTAAATTATGTAATCTGTCAGAGTATATTTTATCTCTGGGGTTTAGGACGTTTCCACTGCCACACTATCAGGTTCTGAATTTATAAGTTTTTTAAAAACTCTCTTTCAAGTTAAACATTGCATCAGTTAAACACTGAAGATAGCAGTTGTTTACTTATAAATCAACCAATGCTGTTGTGAATTTTTAAAAATGTCCACTAGGAATGGGCAACATGTAAAGGGCTAGGAAGGGAGACAAGGCTGTGTTTTCTTAAAGGGCCAGAATGAAGGAATGCCTGGAAAAAAGGAAGAGAGGTGGAGGAAAGACTGGGATGGTGCTGGAAGATCTGAAAAGCAGGGTAGAACCAGGGACTTGAGGAAAGTGAGGGAGAAGATGACAATAATAATAATGAATACATGGCAATATTTGGTTTTGGTCAAGAGGAAAATGTCAGACTGAAAGCTCTGTGTGCATCTGCAAATATTTCCAAGCAGACAATGCTCAGGTGATGATGACAGCAACAGAGCTGCTGTAGGTTGAAGGAGACATCACATTTGCCATTCGAGATCACATATAAGGTGCAAGCAAGGAAACTGCCCCAAAGTAGGCCCTGTCTTCCCACCAGAAGAAATTCCCAATGATATATGGCATTCAGGAGGTTGTAGAGGGAGAGGGGGGAAAGAGGTGCGTATTCTGTGGAGAGCCTGGAAGCCATCCTCCCCTCCATCTTTCCTGAAGTTTTCCTTCTTAGGTCATCAGTGCAAGTTCCAGGTTAATGATGGTGAACCTTTTAGAGACTGAGTGCCCAAACTGCAAACCAAAACCCACTTATTTCTCACAAAGTCCCAACATAGCAACAGAGGAGGAAGGAAACACTTCCATTGGGCTGCTGGGTAGAGGGGTGGAGCAAACTCTGTGCTGGGGGAGGGAGGAAGCACTCCCATTGGCCTGCTTGAGGTGACTGCACAGATGCCCACAGAGAGGGCACTGAGTGCCACCTCTGGCATGTGTGCCATGGGTTCGCCACCACTGTTCCAGGTAACTCTTGCCACTTCAAAATTATATAAAAATATTCCCTCCCATACAGTGATTTGAAATCCCATGTAGTCCTTGCACTGATATACTGCATAGTTTATAGCAGAATTACAAGCTGTTTTATTAGGACAAACGCTGACAACATTGCTATTGTCCTGACTGTGACTGTTACATTCACCACAATCTAAAAAGTTCATAAGTATTTTTGTAGAATTTGTTCAAGCTCTCACCAAAATATATTTTTATTACTACATGTCATCAAACACTATTTTTTGACTCTCACATGAGCAATTAATACTTTTGCTCACACTACTTACATGTAAAGAAGCACAATATTTCCGAAAAGAGCGATTTATCCTGTGGGCTGAGTGAAAATGTGATTATAGCATACTGCTAGAAGTAAGATTTCTGCCCTTTGTGGTTGTTACAAAAGAAGAAGAAGTAGAAAATGAAGGAAGTCACATTTGTCCTACCCGTAGTGTGGTAATTGTAGATGGGTCTCGTAGCCTTCCATCTTCATCTTTGAGATTGTAACCCTCTGGTCTTTTATCTCGTTCACTTACTTTCCATAGTTTCACAGTTTTATCTGGAAAGGAACAGGGGTGCATGAATGAAAAAATCTGTAAAATGGATTAAATGCAATTGAATAACTATGAACTTAATATTACATATTAAGTTGTCTAATATTACATATTAAGTTGTCATTTTTTTTATTTAAACAGCTCATCATATTTACAAGGCTTCTTACTATCCTGTCACTTTATCATTATTATCATTTTACAAATAGAAAACTGTGGCTGACCATTAGAGATAGAAGATGAACAATTAATTAATTAATTAATTCAAATTTATATTGCAGCCCACTCGCCATAGCAACTCAGGGTGGCTTATAAAAACAAAAGGAAAAACAAGAAAGGAAAAAGACAAAAATGTTGTGGCACCTTAATAACTGCTATACAGTGGTAACTTGCTTAAAGAGCATAATGTTTTCCACAGGATTGCTCTTTAAGCAAGTTTGCTCTTTAAGTGAAACACCATTTGTAAGTGACCAATTGTGACTTCTGGCGGGGGAGGGGGGATTGCGAACCCCGATTTATTTGTTAAGTGAGTTTTTGGTTGGTTTTAGTTGTTAAGCGAGGCGACCATTAGGAGAAAATTCTGCTCTTTAAGTGAGTTAGTCTCCAAGCAAGGTACTCTTTATGTGAACGTTTACTGTATTTTAATGTGAGCTTTCATGGATTAAGTCTAAGGAAGTAGACTTGATGCATGAAAACTGATATGACAATTTAATGACTTACACAAAATTACAAGAGGAATACATGGTTATGGAAAAATAAGACTGCAATGATTTCTATCCCATCATCTGCCTAATAGTCTAGATTCACACAAAATTGAAGCTTTGCTCAAACACAATGAAAAAACTGACCTGGAACCTTTTGTGAGTAAAAAAAATGTCATCTTGAAATTCTTCCCTCAAAGGAAGAGAGACAAAAGCAGCATTTCTGAGGCCTAGAAGACAGAGTCTGAATTCGATATCAAGAGTTTGAATGGCTTTCTTTCTCTAAGGGTATGAAAAGAAACCCAACCCCAAACAAATAAACAAAGATATTGGAGATTCCTAGTTCTCAGGATAAAAAGAGGCACAGAGGAGATCAACTGAGTGGTTTCTACCTTAGTTTTGTTTAGTGTGGGACTGTGGTGGCTCAAGTGGTTAAGACTCTGAATTTGACGAGTGGAAGGTTGGCAGGTCAGCAGTTTGAGACCTGAGTGCTGCACAATGGAGTGAGCTCCTGTCTCTGTCCCAGCTCCTGCCAACCTAGCCGTTTGAAAAAAATTGCAAGTAAATAAATATGGACCACTTCGGTGGGAAGGGTAAACAGTGCTCCATGCACTCTGGTGTCAAGACATCCTTGCCACATCATTGCAGATGCAGATTGCACCGGTTCTTCAAATCTAAACAGAGATGAGCATTGAAGCCTAGAGTTGGATATGACTGGCTTTCGAGCAAGGGCAAGCTTTACCTTTACCTTTTGGTTAGTGTGTCATCATTACCCTGCAGGACATTGGGGCTTCTTTAATATTTCTACTCAGAGATGTATGTCCCTATGACATCTGTTGTCCTTTGCTTTAATGAATAAACAGATATTCTGCTCTTCCCTCTGATTTCTCTTCATTTAATTAATGTTGTGCTGATCTACAATAATTGTTTATTTTTATTCCACTTGCTTTCTTAGAAATTTCCCACCCAACTTCCATTCAAGGAGCAGCCAGTCAATCCAGATGTTCTGTTTCTTTTTGCCACTTCTGTTGTATTGAATAACTTTGACATCAGGCATTATATATCTGAGAGCCAAGGAAAAAAAACTGCACCAGTTCGCACTCTATGTAATTTAAAGTCTGCAAGGTGAGGGCTTGGAAAAGTAGACTTGGAGTTAGTAGTCCTTTTCTTAGAAGAAGTTCACAGGTAGGACCACAATTTGTGATTCTAGCTTAAGCTCTATTGAGGTATTAATGCAAGGGATTTTAGGCAGTCTGCTTTCACCTTCTATCCTGAATATATGAAGCCTAATGAGTGTGACTGGAAAAGATTCTGCTATCCATGGGACTCGACATGTGGACAGGAACAATGATATTCCAGATTGTTAATGAATTCCAGTTTAAGTAAACAGCTGAATCTCTCCTTCTCAGGCATGTCACTTTTTAAATGTTCAGGTGATGAGACCAGAGAGAAAAAGAGAGAGAGGAAAGTGGCGGTAGAGTGTTCCCTCTCAATGTAAGGTGAGTAATCTCAAACTTCAATGCCTGGTTAGATCATCACAATGATGAAATGAGGTTTTTTATGATGGTCCAGCTATTCTACTTGATTTCTCCTCTAACCAGAGTTGAGTGGTGACAATGATTGGAGCTATATGAGGGACATTCCTGTTGAGTATTCTAGAGTAACCACAGCATGAAATGGGTTATTAGTGTTAATTCTATCTCTAACCAACCAATAGAAAAGTATTTTATTTTTCCCAGCCCTAGGGTCACCTGACATGGTTTTTATGTATTAAAATTATTTATGCATTTTATGTATCAGGTCTTTCATTCATCTGCTCTTACTCTGCTGCTCTTCTCTATTATTGTTGCTGTTTTGCCTTACAAGCAAAGCATATATTTTAAAATCACCACATGGCAACCTATTTTAAATGAACTTTTGCAAAGCAAAGCACACGTTTATCTCTCTGAAACAAATGCAAGTAAAGAATACTTTTGTTATATTTCTAAAACATTGTGTGGAGTGTGTTTAATTGCTGGACTAGAGTGGGGAGTAAAAGGATTTGGAGAACGTGCAACTCAAACTCAAACTACTTGTAAAAATGTCACCACTCGAAAGGTAAAGATCACCCTTGCTTGAAAACCAATTGTATCCGACTCTAAGGTTCAGTGCTCATCTGTTTCATAGCCGAAGAGCCAGCACTCTCTGCTTCTGCAGACATTTCCGTGGTCATGTGGCAGGCATGACTAGACACTGGAGCGCACGGAACACTGTTTACCTTTCCACCGAAGTGTTCCCTATTTATCTACTAGCAATATAGTACAGTATCTTGCTTTCGAACTGCTAGGTTGGCAGGAGCTGGGACAAAAACGAGAGCTCATTCCATCCTACAGTATTTGAGTATCAAACTGCTGACCTGCCACTGCTGCATAAAATCTTAACAATTCCCTCTTAGGTCATCAGCCTAAGTCCCAGGTAAAACATTAGACCCACTTTCATCTGAAGGGTAAACTGATCTTTCTGTCAAATGATATTATTATTAAAGCTGTCTGAACCTGGTTCAAATTCCTCAGAGCTGGGGAAAACCTCCCACTTTATCAAGAAGAACAACCATCTGCAGACACTTTTTCTTGTCCTTTATGTATCTGTTGTTCTGGTGATAAAACAAGTAACACCAAATGACCATGTAAAGCTTTCCTCCCTATACAGTAATACCTCAGATAACGTTTATCTCGGATAACACTAAAATCACACAACGTTAAGTAATCTGGGGAGGAGAATTGGATCGAATAACGTTAAGATCCTATGAGATGCATAGGATAACAACCGCGAAAGTCTGTGTGGTAACAATGTATCTCTATGGAGCTTTAACATTATCCGATCCATCCCATAGGATTTTAACATGCATCGGATAACACCGAAAATCGGACAACACTAAGACTTGTGGAACCAAGTCTTAGCGTTATCCGAGGTATTACTGTATATTTAAAAGCATACAGTTAACAAAGGAGCTGTAATGATTTTACAGGCTATCTGAATCCAAACATAGCATTTAAAAGGTTTACATTTTTTTTCTGGCCATGGGAATCTGGATCCAGTGAATGTTTATTTTATTTCGCTAGGTAGAGGTTTTAGCAAGATAGCATGCTTCATAAGACCTCAACATCAGCCATAAATGGAGTCCTGTGTAAAATTAAAAGAGGCAGCAACAAAGAACACAGCTCCTGTCTCCTGAGAATCACATGTCATTTGTGCCTGCTGTTTGGTTGGAAAAATGTTACTTAGTCTGACTATTATGCTTATGATCATTTCAACCAAATTTTGAAAAGTAAACCACAAAGCTAAATTCCAACGTATGTCCTCAAAAGACTGCCTACTAAAATCTAGATCCTGAAATTGAACAACCCGAGCATTGCATATTTCAGGCTAAATAAACTGTAGTTTTGGTCAGAATAAGGGGACAGCATAGACGAGAAAACTAGCGTGTGCAATATCCCATAAAAGCAATTTAGAGTTACATGAAAGCTAACTGCTTTACCTGAGGTTTGATTGCGATAGATTACATTGCAAGTGAAAAGGGTGACAAAGTACAAACCAGAAAGGAGCCCAATCATGTCTGTAATTTACTCAAAAGTCAGTTTCCGCTACCTCCTCCCAGGGAAAGGAATAAAACTTGACATTTTATCATTGACAGTGAATGCCTGCTAAATTTCTCAATTGCCAGCTTGCCTGGCAGGTGGATATTTCCACTGGCTTCATCATTTTCCTGTTGTCCCATTTATCCTGTGCCATGAAGTCCTTAAGGGAAAAAGAGAGCCTCAGGAACATGTGGCTTTTATTCTAAATAATGATGTTTTCTTTTCCTTTCCTGGCAGGTGTTCTATCAGCGATTTGTTATTGTGTCCACCAGCCTTTAAAGACAATCTTATTCATCTTAATTCCCACCCTCTGCTGCCCACTTCCAGGGGATTCCACTTGACTCTGGTTAATTCTGTTCTATCAATTCATTTTTTGATGTAAGAGTAATTTTCCACATTTTGTTATTTTGGGCTTCATGTAAGAATCCTTGAAGACAAAATATGGAGGGGAGTATGAAACATTTTGGGGGTTTTCTAGCATATGAAAACACTTTCCAGAAGAGAGAGACAATAGTCTGCTAATAATAAAAAACCCTATTTAAAAACTCAATTAACAGAACATTAGGCTATTTAATTAATCTTCATTGTGTTTCAATAAGTCTTCCCTGCAAATCAGTTGAATAACTTTTAGAATTTTATTATAATGATCAATGGGGTATATTCTGTAACACAAGGTAAGTTGTCTATAAAAGATAATTAGACTTTCCTCCCCCCTGCCCCAGTAATTAAGAGCATCTATCTTAAGTCTTCATTCATCCTAGTAGCATAACTCGATCACTTAGTCTTATCTGAACAAAACTTGAAATAAGCTTATCAAAACTGAAATATATATGGAATATTTCAACTCTCCCTTATCTCAATAGGTAAAGGTTGCCCTTGCTTGAAAGCCAATCTGACTTTAGGGTCCAGTGCTCATCTCTGTTTATAGCCAAAGAGCGCTGTCTGCATCTACAGATGTTTCTGTGGACATGTGGAAGGCATGACTAGACACCAGAGTGCACAGAACGCTGTTACTTTCTCACCAAAGTGGTAACTATTTATCTACAGTACTTGTAATTTCTTGCTTTCAAACTGCTAGGTTGGCAGGAGCTGGTTCAGAGAAAGGAGCTCACTTTGTTGTGTGTTACTCAGGTCTCAAACTGTTGACCTGCTTACTCTATGGAATTTACATAGGAGTTCACTAAACAAATCTCCACTGATTCATTGTGCCTGCCCTAGTTGCAACTTACTACACTAAGCATCAGGATTTCAGCCACTTGAAGCTTTCAGAAAGCTCACACAGAAATAAATGTGCAAGCTTTTGCTCTTGTGGTGTTGCAACAATCCTTTCTTTTTATCAAGAAAGAAGAAATCTACAAATATTCTTTACATCCTTAAATTAAATCAGGACAAAACTGAAACATGTGAGTCACTTTCTTATCTTTCAATTTATGGCATACTGCTTCCACCTGTAGCAGAAGAAGCTGGATATTTACTATAACTGCATGAAGATTTTCTAGTGATGGATTTCTTTGCATTTAGGACTGAACTGATCCACATGCTTGGATCAACTTTCACTCTCACCCATTAAAAATAGTATGTCTTCATCAATGTGCTTTATTAAACTTAGAACTTATCCTATAGAAACTTCTATTTCTATCTTGCATATTTTGAGATCCCATCTGTTAACTACTCAGACATTGCCCAAAATCCTGTTGCTTAGCTACACCTTCAGAAGGAAGATAATATAACTTCTAGCAGTTTCTTGCTGGCAATTAACAATTTTTGCTGGGTTTTCAGCATATGCCAAACCAGTATGCATACACATGCCAAAAAACCCCCCCAAAAAACAAAGAAGGGATTTGTTAATTAGCAATAGCAATTACATTTATATACTGCCCCATAGTGCTTAGCATACTCTCTGGTCAGCTCAAAAGATAATTAGCACACACACACAAACATGTTGGGTACTCATTTTACTGACCATGGTAGGCTGAGTCAACCTTGATCCCCTTGAGGCACAAACTCAGATCACGAGCAGAGTTTTGGCTGTAGTATAGCAGTTTAACCACTGCACCATGAGAGCTCTTTTAATTGCCAGGAAGAAGACATTAGAAGTTACACCATCTGCTTTTTTTCAGGCATAACTAAGAAACAGGATTTGGGCCACAGTTATGTTTCCTCTGTACAATTCTCCACAGTGTTGAGGTCCATCACCTTAAAGGCATCCTATCATTACGCAAAGAAGACATGACATAATAGAATGGTAGCCAAATGGTTACCCAGATCTCTAACTAGAATTAAAATATTTTGAAATATTTCTGAGTTTGCTTGTGTGTGTTCCTGCATGCACTGTTCTATACAAGATAATGTAAAGCTTTTAAGGCCTCATTTTACTATGAGGCTTTTCCAGATGGAACACCATTCAGATTCAATTGTTTACAGTACAATAATACTACACTGGATGTAATACTAATGGTGCAATAAAATAATCCCCACATAAGACAGTCAATGCAGTAGGACAAAACCTTGGCTACTTTAGAACAGTTAGAAGAGATTTATGCATTCACACGGGAGGGGAGGAGGCGCAGAATAGTTGCTAAACTAAATGAAACCAAGGACAGAGAGAGGAAAAATTCTCCTATTTGCCTCAGGACAGTCTGCTTCATCCTTTTTGAGGCCCAAGTGCTGCAACTCATATAGATTCCATCCAAGTACAAATTGTCCAGGTGTCTTTTGAAAAACTTCCATTGCTTTCTTTGAAACTACAGTACTTTAAGAAACATTCACTTGAAGAATACTGTTCTGACATGATATCCAATACTTGAGAGAGCATGAATAAACATTACATGAAATTAGTGATAAATTGGTCCCTGCTTTTGACTGTCAACTAAGTTATGAAATGCTATTCTTGGGAGTGAATCTTCTCCCACATACTAATCATCACTGACAGAATAACATCTGTTTTCAAGCTATATGCCTTGAATAAAAACTAAGAGCCAGTTTTGAGGAGCACAAGACTGGGAGGGAGGGACCTTATGTAAGCCAGTATCTTCATTTTATCTCATTTTGTTTAGAAAATCTAGATCACTGATGGACTATGAAAATGGTAAGAAATGTCTGTGACCTATTTCAGTTTTTTTAAACCTCTATCTCTCAAAAAATCTACTGGTACACTTCTGTTTTTTGCCATAGATCAACCAGGTTTCTTGTCCTTGGGGAGGGAGTACTATGTAAGCATAACTGAATGCATGGATGCCCTCTTCACACTGATACACCATATGCAGAGCAAGGTTGTATCCAGTGGTGGGATATCAAAAAATTTACTACCCCACCGTGATGTCATCACAGTATGGGCGGAGCTAACGTCATGATGTCATGGGTGGGGCAAAATAAAATAAAATAAAATAAAATAAAAATAAGCACACACACACCTCAGCCCACCCACCCACCCACAACACAAATCCGTAATTAAATAAAATAAATAAATAAAATAAAAATTACATTAAAATACACCCACCCACCCAAACCGGCCGCCAGGCCTTTTTAGGAACTGTGGTAGTACATCAATATAGGTAAAGGTATTGAATACACATTAAAATACACACAGACACACCAAATCCAAAGGTGATTCACTTACCCTGGGGAGCAGGCTATAGTGAGCTTCAGGCTAGCAGCTTCTCTTCCTCCTCCCCGCTTGGGAGGACAGCAAGTAGGCCATGCATACGCGCCAAGCACTGTAGGCGTGCATGCACACCAAGTGATTGACATGCATGCGCAGTGGGGGAACCAGTGAAATGGTAAGCCCCAAAGGTGGTTCCCCCAAAAAACTGGTACCAGTTCTCCAGGACACTGGGAAACGTTACTACCAGTTCTGGAGAACTGGTGAAAACCTGTTACATCCCATCACTGGTTGTATCACCAGCATCAGTGTCCAGGAATAAGGGACCAGCCAAATAATTTCTGTTGTTCCCTTCAAGCCAGAAGCTAGTGTCAGTAAATTGTCCTGTACCACATTAGACATTACTCCATTTCTTACCACATTTAGGGAACATTAAACAATGCAAAAGGGAAAGCTCCACACAACATTCTTTATAGCAAACACTTGTGCTTTGCAATCTATGTCAAATCTATACAAGCATTTCAGAGAAAAAACAAAAGAAAAAACAAAAAAAACAAACACAAATGCTGTATCACTTTAAAGACTAACTATTATATTTTAATGTGAGCTTCCATGGATCAAATCCACTTCATCAGACATGGGACACATCATCAGACAACCTATACAAAAGTGCTATGGCACTCAGTAATTCCCAATTAAGATCTGATATTAAAGCACTGTTGGCTTTTGTCACAGACATACATACTTAATACACATGTTTGAGTGTATATGTTTTAGCCAATGCTGCTTTATACTAAGAGGGTGTATGCCTCAGTTACTCCATCTGCACAATAAACATATCAATATTTACTTGTCAGTACAAATGTTAATTATTACAAGCCACCAAAACTTTGCAGAACATTTCTTTAGCAATATACGAACTACTTCTCATTATCAACAACATACCATTGGTGGAGAGAAGGAAGTAGGCTGCATTTTGCTGGGGGAGCCATCGTATTTTATTGATCTTCTCCTCTATCTCTAAGCTCTTCAGGTAATCGAACTCAGGTTCATGGCTCTGGAATGTGCTGTAAACATTATATTCTCCCCTGCGATGGGGTTGATTTTTGCTCTGTGGGAGTGGGAAAGGAACAATAAAAGGATTCTTAGAAGAGCCGGTGGTAGCAAATTTTCAATTGATTCTTTTGTTCTCTGAGGACTGTTAAAAGACAGGGAAAATCTTTAATGTTATGGTGACATATTACAGCAATGATATCAAAGCAGACACCAAGAGATCTTTCCCACACAATGCATCCTCCTCTTTTGTGTCACTTCCTCCCCATGCTGGTGATAGGAAGCAGGAACAGCACCTTTGTTTTGTTTCAGAGATGAATTAAAGCCACCATTTTCTTCATCTCCAAAACAAACTGACAGGACACATTAGTGGCTCAAATACAGGGGCAGATCTTGTTTGATGTAGGCATAGATTAGCTGTTACAGACCAATAAAGGGTGGACGGTTTTGTCCACAAACTTGCAAAGGTTTATCAGAAATGGCAATCATAATGACATTGATTGAACAGAAAGTGTAGAGAATGGCTTTGGTTTGCTATTATCCTGAAAAATTGATCAAAAATATAGTGAAATACTTTATCTAGTTGCTGCAAACATAAAATGCCATTGCTGAGTACTGGGTCCGGGTGAATTGCTTTGGGTGAATTGAGCACACTTCTTAGCACCATCAGTCTTGGATACCAAAGGAATCATGTGGGGGAATAGAAAGTTATGTTACTGAAAAAGATTTTTCAGTAATGCTAAAGTTAAGCAGTTAGTTAAACAGCACTGAATGATGTTCAAGGTATGCCACATTGTCATGACAATTTTATATAAAAAACTGCCTCATTTCAGAAATGAAGAGGCTCTTGGTAACTCTGCTATCTAAGGAAAATGTTAACACAAATGCTCACAAGAGTCCTGTGTGGTAGACCTACTCACAGTGTATACAGGAACAGTGGAGGGGATGATCTTGAAAAGAAGCACTTCACCTAAGATCATAGCTGGGATGGAACATGCATCCATGGGGTGTACTGGCTGAGCTGTAACAACTAAAGATCATCAAACAAAGCCTACTACTTACATTGGATCTTAATTAAATGCTATCATTCATCCTAACCATTGTTCCATTAAAAAAGTTCACTTAGTTTGTTTCATTTACAAGGGAGTATCAGAAAAATCTTTACTTCTGCTTCATTGACTACAGTCCTTGAGGAGATGAGAGGGTCAGAAATTTTAATGTACCCTGAAGTCAGCCTTGTTTTTTTTACCAATTTTGGGGTCTCTGACACCCCCCCCCCCGCCGGGTCCAGGGAGGTGTGGAGACCCGATCCAAGCTGTTTCTGGGCTTCCCCGACATCCTCAGCCAGTGCAGCAAGCCAGAATGTCGGGATTCGAACTCTGACATTCTGGCTTGCTGCACTGGCTCAGGACGTCGGGGAAGCCCAGAAACAGCTTGGATCGTGTCCCCTGCCTGCTCCAGAGAGATCAGAGGACCCGATCTACAACTGCAGGGTGGCTGGGGAAGCTGACGGGGACTCCCTGTCGGCTTCCCTAGCCACCCGCCCTTGCCTCCGCAGCTGTGGGATGGCTGGGGAAGCCGACGGGGGAGCCCCCCGTCAGCTTTCCAGCCTCCCCACCCCTGCCTCCGTAGCTGCAGGGTGGCTGGGAAGCTGAACGGAGAACCCCGTTCAGCTTTCCAGCGACCCTGCAGCTAACAACGACTGTATCGGATAACGTTAAAAATCGTGTTATTCGATGCAAGATTTTTCCAAAAATCTTGTAACGTTATGCGGTTTTCACGCTATACGGTACTCGCGTTATCCGGGGTATTACTGTACCAGAAGATGACTGGAGTGTTCACTTGGCTATGCACTACATTATTTACACTAAGCCAGGAGTTCTCATCCTTTTAAAGCCAGGAGCCAAGTCACGCTCTTTCAGACAGCTTTTGGGGGCCAGATGGCCATTTTGCCCTTCCTTCACCACATGGCACTTCCTGGTGTGGTGGAGCACATGAAATGGCACCATGGGCTGCATTCATCCCTGTGGGCTGCAGGTTGAGAATCCCTGCACTAAGCTAATATCCTGGGTTGCTAAACTATAGGGGCGGCAGCTCAGAAGCAGGAACCAACCACTTGTGGGCTGGTAGTCCTACTCGTGAGTAACGAGATTCCTGACAGAGAGTACCAGACCACCTTACTTGTTTTCTGAGAAGTCTGCATGCAGGTCAAAAAGCGACAGTTAGGACTGGATATGGAACAACTGATTAGTTTAGAACAGGAAAGGGAGTATGACAAGGCTGTATATTGTCATCCTGCTTATTTAACTTATATGCAGAGTCGGCTGCAACTCAATCCAAGTATATGTTTTTTTCCTGCTCCAAGGTACTGGGAGGCCTGGTCTTGGAGGCTAGCTAGTTCTGGGCCATTTTCACCTTCTGAGGCAAGCAGGAAAAAATGCCACTGGCATGAATTTGTTTAAGGTGGATCCCAGCTTGCCACACACTATGATCTCAGAACCATCTCCTGTGGCACATATGAAATGAAACACTGGGACTGCAATGGACTGCCACAACCTTGAGGATATTATCAAGGTGTGCCTTCACAGCCAGTCCATCTGGCATGGCCTCTTTCGTCTCCATGACCATTGGGAATCTGAATCAGAATAATGAAGTGGTTTCTCCTCCGCTCATTTTGCCATTGGGCCCAGTATGATGGTTTCCAGTGGCATTTCCTCCACTGAGGGGGACCATCACCCCACCCAAAGGGGTCCATCTGCTATTAGCACCTTTAGGGAGTCAGGTTATTTACCACCACCCAACACTCAGCATTGAGTCACTGGCTGCACGGTCTACTCCCTTACTGTAGTGGGATGTCCAGCCAGACTAACAGAGTAACTGCTTGACAGAGTACATCATACGTAAAGCATCATGTATGCAGAGTACATCATGTGCAATACAAGACTGGATGAATCACAAGCCAGAATTAAGATTGCTGGGAAATATCAACAACCTCAGATATGCAGTTGACGTCACACTAAAGGCAGAAAGTGACAAAGATCTAAAGAGCCTCTTGGTGAGGGTGAAAGAGGAGAGTGCAAAAGCTGGCATGAACCCCCCCCCCAAAAAAAAAAAAAAACCAACAACAACAACAACACACCCCGAACCTAAGAACATGACATCCGGCCCCATCACTCCCTGGTCAATAGAAGGAGAGGAAATTGAAGAAGTGACATACTGTAGTTTTACTTTCTTGGGATCCAAGACCACTGCAGATGGCGATTGAGCAATGATTTTTTTTTTAAAAAGCTTACCCCTTGGGAGGAAAGCTATGGCAAGTCTAGGCAGCATAATAAAAAGTAGAGACATCACCCAGCTGACAAAAGTCCGCATAGTTAAAGCAATGGTCTTCCCAGTAGTTACTTGTGGCTTTGAAAGCTCAACCATAAAGAAAGCTGAGAGTAGAAGAAAAGATGTCTTCAAACTGCAAGGAGGTCAAATCAGTCCAGTGATGGGATGTAACAGGTTCTCACCAGTTCTCCAGAACCGGTAGTAACTTTCCCCAGTGTCCCAGAGAACCTGTAGCAGCTTTTGGGGGGGGACCACCTTCGGGGCTTACCTTTTCACTGGTTCCCCCACTGCACATGCATGCCAAGTACTTGGTGTGCATGCACGCCTAGTGCTTGGCACATATGCACGGCCTCCTTGCTGTCCTCCCAAACGGGGAGGAGGAAGAGAAGCTGCTAGCCTGAAGCTCCCTATAGGCTGAAGCTCCCTATTTTTATTATTTTGTATTTTTTTCTTTGGCCCCGCCCATGACATGACATCATGATGTTAGCTCCGCCCACACTGTGATGACATCACGGTGGGGTAGTAAAATTTTTGACATCCCACCACTGAATCAGTCAATCCTAAAGGAAACCTACCCTGACTGCTCCTTGGAAGGACAAATACTTTGGCCACCAAATGAGAAGAGAGAACTCATTGGAGAAAGCCCTGATGCTAGGAAAGATTGAAGGCAAAAGGAGAAGTGGGCGGCAGAGAATGAGATGATTAGACAGTATTGTTGATGCGGTGGCCATGGATCTGGGCAGACTTCGGAGGATGGCGGATGACAGATTAGCCTGGCCTGCTGCGATCTCTGGGGTTGTGAAGGGTTGGATTTGACTATGTGACTGAAAAACAATGTTGTCCATGTTTTCAAAAATGTCTATGAAAAGTAACCTGGGAGTTACAGATCAGTCAGCCTGACATCAATCCCAGGAAAAATTCTAGAGTAGATTGCCAAGCAATTACTGTACTCTGAAAGTGCCTTAAAAACAATGCAGTAATAACCAGAAGTCAACATGGATTTGTCAAGAAGAAATCCTGCCATAAATTCCTAATCTGATTTTATATTTTGGATGAGTAACCTCCCTGATAGATCATCAGAATGCTATAGATGTAATTAAACTTTGACTAGAGCAAAGCTTTTGTCAAAGTGCTGCATTATTGTGATTAGCAAGCTATCAAGGTATGGGTTTCAGAGAACCACTATCAAGTGGACCGAGTTGGTTACAGAATCATACTAAAAGAGTGCTTATCAGTGACACCTTACCTTCTCCAGATGGGAGGAGGTAACAAGTGAGGTGCCATAAGGCTAAGTTCTAAGCTTGGTGCTTTTCAACATTTTTATTAATGGCATGGATGAGGAGATGCAGGGAATGTTTAGCAAATTTGCAGATGACACAACATTGGATGGAACAGCTACAGAATACAGAAAAACATTCAAGATCTTGGTAACAAAATAAAATTTAACAGGGGTAAGTGCAAAGTTCTACACATACAAAGAAAGCCAGTAATACTTTAAGTAAGAAGGATCTTGGAATTGTTGTAGACTGCAAGCTGAATATTTATTTATTTATTTATTTATTTATTTATTTATTTATTTATTTATTCAGATTTATTATCCCGCCCCAATCAGGCGAACCTGACTCTAGGCGGAGGCAGGGGCGGGTGGTTAGGGAAACCAACGGGGAGTCCCTGTCAGCTTCCCCAGCCACCCTGTAGCTGTATATCGGGTCCTCTGATCTCCCTGGAGCAGGCAGGGGGATCAGAGAGTCCGAAATGGGTAAAAAAAAGTCCATTTTTTACCCATTTCAGGCTCTCTGACCCCCCCTGCGTGCTCCAGGGAGATCGGAGGACCCGATCCAAGCTGTTTCTGGGCTTCCCCGACGTCCCCGGCCAGTGGAGCAAGCCAAAACATCAGGGTTTGGATTTTTTTTACCCATTTCGGGCTCCCTGACCCCCCCTGCCAGCTCCAGGGAGGTCGGAAGACCCTATCCAAGCTGTTTCCAAAGTTCCCCCACCTCCCTGGAGGCTGCAGCAATCCAAAACGTCAAATCCCGATGTTCAAATCCCGACGTTTTGGCTTGCTACAGCCTCCAGGGAAACAGGACTTTTTTTAACGTTGTGTGATCAATGCATCCCACAACATTAAAAACCAGACAACGACAAGACTTGTGGAACAAAGTCTCATCGTTATCCGAGGTACTAGTGTACTATGAGAAAAGTTCAAAATAACCGAGCATGTTTAGCCTTGAGAAAAGACTGAGAGTAGGTATGACAGTACTATTCAAATACTGTACAGTAAAATCTCCATAGTTGGCTACCTCCCTAAGTTGACCTGATTTTTATAGACTGGACATATACCATATATACACAACAGAAAGACAACCTCTCTATATTAACAACCTCTCTGTATGCTGTACGTTGCATCTTGGCCACCTGGACCTTGACACATGATATTAATTTACTCTCAATAACTTGACCAGTTGAGTCCAGTCTGCACCAAAGACAAGAAAAGTAAAATGCAGAATTGGGTAGCAATGAATTTATTTTAAGAAGAATATCAAAGAAAACAATATTTTTGACTTTGATTTGGCAGTTTAACAATGACAATTATGGATTCAATTTATAATACAAATTGCACAAAGATTTAAATTTTCCCCACTTCAAAATATTTCCCTTTTTCCTTTCTCAAGATCAATTAAAATAGTCAATGGTAAAATGAAACAAATGAACACACAACATAGAAACATGCGAGCCATACGATTAACAATGGATCTAACCATTGTGAAAGAAATTAAAACACAGTTTTAAAGTGTAACAATGTTTATGCACAATTATGAAAAAGTCATATGAAAAGAAGCAGGTGTTATTTTTTTGTGTTTTCTCTATGTATGGTGACATAAAATAATTGTTGTTAATTGAGTCATGATGGCAAAAGGAAAGAAATGAAAGAACTGACATTGAAGGAGAAGGTTGATCTATAGTTGTTTCATATGTAGCCCACTTCCATATGTTGACCACTTTCCTTCAGTCCCTTGGGTGGTCAACTTTCAGAGGTTTTACTTCACAGTACTTGAAAGGATGTCATATAGGGGAGGGAGAGGATCTGTTCTTAATCATCCCAGAGTGTAATACATGGGAAGCCAAATTTAAGTTAAATATCGAGGGGGGGGGGAGGCTTCTTAACTGTTAAAGCAGCATGCTTATGGCACTAATTACCTTGGGAGGTAGTGAGCACTCCAACACTGGATGCATTCAAGAGAAAATTGGACAACCATCTGTCAGATCCGCTTTGGATTCCTGCATTGAGCAGGAGGTTGACTTAATAGTCTCATAGGCCCCTTCCAACTCAATGATTCTATGAGAGAATGCATGGACAATCCTAAATGTTCGTGGGGCAGCAGGAGTACAAAATTTTCCCTTCCTGCAAAGATACATTACCTTCCACTGTGCTATTTGCTTATTTGTAACATTTTAGCCTGTAATCTTTCTTCTTCTTTTTAAAACTTTTCTGTTTTACAGTGGCATAAATAAGGAGCATCATTACTAGTACTTAAAACCCAGTATTTACATAATGAACCCATGCATATTTCTGCAAAGTAAAGCCAATCTGAGCTGAGAGAGTCATACTAATGAATAAGCAAACTAGGCTTTAAAAACATTATTTGGCTAGGCAAACAAAGCATCGGGTCTTTAAATTTACAATGCTCAGCAGTATTCAGTTTACATTAGATTTGCAGCCTGCAATCATGGTTAAAGCAAGCAAAAAGATTTGGGGAAAATGACATTTGCAGGGGGCTATTTTTTAAAAAAACCACACACCATAAACTGGTCTATTGATGTTAATGGCCTTTTTTTTTTTTTTGCAATTTTTAGCATGCTAGAAGAGAAGCAGGGTGAAGAGTGACATGCAAAGATTAGGAAGCAGCAGGAAGCTGCTTTTAACAGGATAAAAAGTGGGCATTTTTGCATTCACCAGCACTTACCTCCTGCTCACGCTGAAATATTACAACGCGACCCCCCTTGTCCCCTGTCGCTAGTAATTCTCCTGTGTGGTTGAATTCTACTGTAGAGATAATGTCAGCTGAAAAGAAAAAGACAAAGGCAATTTAAGTTAACTGCAGACTGGCTTTGCCCAAGCATCTAACAGCCTCATTGCCTATATGGTTACAGGAACAACTACTGTCAAAGCTTTGTCCCCACTCCAATGGAATTTCTACCAAGCACTTTGATTGTCTATTGTACTTGAACATTATTACAGGAATTCACCGGCATCATTATGAAAGAAGTGTCAAGTTAAAACACTGTAAAAGCAATTTCAATAGTTGGACATTATGATCTTTCTTTTGTCACAAGAACAACATGTGGAATGGGAACAATGTCTGAGGCTGAGGCTACACCAGAAAGCCAAATCAGAGTGAATCGGCTTTGTTGTGATTTGATCCACAGCTTATACGATGTATGAAAGTACAGTAAGAGGAAGGGGGGGGGGGAGTGTGGTTGTGATTTGATTCAGGACTTCACCACTCATATGGATATAATGCAAGTTGCATTCCAGCATGCAGCTCTCCTTCTTTCTTCCTTTCTCTGTTTCCACCTCTACTGATCCTTTTAGGGGGGAATGAATACGGGAAATAATAACAATGATGACCCAATGATTAAGTGATATGGTGATTCAGTGCTAATCTCATATATGCAAGAATTAAAAAAATCATTGGGTCCTGAACATCACATCCAACTGCAGACTGCCTACATCACTGAAGCACTACCTACAGACACACAGACACATCTTTACAAGAACATATCATAATTAATCACATGGGGGGGAGTCAATTCGAATCATTCTGACTTGAAAAAGTAGAGGACTACCAGTGGTTGAGGGGGGAAAGCTTTTTGGAGAACAAAAGGGGCTGGATTAATTCAAATAATCCTTTGCCTCATGTGGTCAGTAAGAAAATACTGGTAACTGAAGTCCAAGAACTGCTGGAGCACAAAGGTTGGCGATCGTTGGTACAGGAACAAGGAGAAAAGTGTATGATTTAATACAGAACAGGCTAGCCTGAGGTGCCTCAGATTGGCCTCACAAGAGTTAAGAGCAGAATAACTCAAAACAGGAGAAATTGCTTCACTGTAAGTGGAGAGTCTGTTTAATCAGTCTAGAGTGCTATGTATTCTAGTGCTAGAAGGCAATTTTGTTTAGAGTTTTAAAACGATGAAAAGGGTGGTCCCAAGAATGTATCTGACACTTTACAGAAAACAAAGGAAAAACCCTCCAAATGGTGTATGTTTCTTTCATTCTTAGCTAGCTTGCTTGTTTTAAGGCCTTTCTGGAGGGGGAGAAACTACAAAATAAAATAAAAGCACAAAGAAAACTTTCCATATTGCAACCTCAAAGATGGAATTCCATGGTCTGTTTTAAATCTAGTGACGGTAAAGATCAAGAAAGTTTCATAGACATTGTTTGACACAGTTCGTGACATTAACTCAACTACATTCACAGTCACCACTGAAACACTTATTTTGATGTCCGATATTATCCCCTTTTTCTCCAGGGTTTATCAACGCAGCTGTTTGGCAGAAGGCAATGCTTCTATAATAGAAGCATTTTCTAGGGGAAAGGCATATGGCCTTCACAATAGCAGTGTAAAAACAACAAATTATTATGCTAACATAATGGGCTAAAGACCTGACATCTGTACCACCAACTATCTGCATCCTTTTATAGAGCCCCAGGAAGCTGCCACAGATACATACAGCCACAGACAACGGCCAGAATCCAACAGGTGGTTCACCCATGAGTAAGTTAAATGGGATAAGTCACAGTGGCAAATGGCTGCTAATTGATAAAGTCAGATACATTCCTGGGCACACCCTGTTAAATTACTGGTAATTTACCACTGTGACTCACTTCATTTCACTTATGAAAGGATAAATTACCAATCCAGATTCTCCTTGTAATTTATCAGTAGACTATACTGCCTTGCATTCTACCACTTGGCCATGAAAATTTCACACTTTCATCACAAAGGCCATACTGCACAACGTCAATTTTGCTACTGGGAATAACACATGTGATTTACATTACACGATATTGAGTGTGCTGATTCCAAATCTGAACTCAGAATCTGCCTATTACATACACATTTTAAGGTGTGCTATAGCTGTTCAGATGGTCGGTAATTGGGTAACATCATAACAGTTGCAGCTACCACTATGCCTGCTGCCACCTCAGCTGAATCATGTTCCCTGGTGGCATGCATATTCCAGCAGTGACTGGGCATGTCTGGGCAACTCAATGAGCTGACATCAGAAATAGGTTTTTAAGATGAAATGGACCAAGGGCTTGTCTCTAGTGCAAAAACATCTTATTGAATATTACAGGTAGGCCATAGTGAGACTGTTTTGAGCTAAAGATGAGTAGGCACAGCTGCGTCAATAAATCGAACAGTTTTTGCTACATTTGTGGCAAATATACCCCAAGTGATCAATGCAAGAACCTAACAAAGAGGCTGAGAGTTACTAACTTAAGATCCTGATGTCCTAGGCAGAATCGGATGTCAGATTTAGATTCAGCGCACTTGATTTAGTATAGGACCAGCGCCCCTGGTCCCAAACTACGGCCCACAGGGCCAATTAGGCCTATGCATATTATTAATGTGGCCTGCGGTGAGTATCCAGGCTCACCATAGATTGCCCCTCTACCTGCCCCCACCACCTGACATCAACAGCGGCAGTGGCGATCGCGCTTTGTCCCAGCTGTTCTGAGCAGCCTCTGGCTCGGTCCCATCCCCTCTGCTGCCTTTGCCAAAGCCGATCCCTAAATTGGGGAAATTTTCAGAGCCACCTCCATTTCAAAGTCTGTGGCGTTAGGAGGGTGCCCTGGCACTCCCAGGATGAAGTCACTGCAGCGTGCCAGGTTTACCCTTCCAGTGCTGCAGATTTTGAAACAGAGGAGGCTCCGAAAATTTCCCCAATGCGGCGATCAGCTTTAGCAAATGCTGCAGATGGGATGGGATGGGACCGAGCCAGAGGCTGCTCGGAGAAGCCAGGACAAAGTGCAATTGCCACCACCATTGCTGATGTCAAAACTGTCAGCAGCGTGAGCAGCCTGCCTCTGGCCCCCACAGTTGTGTGTTGGGGGCGGGACCGGGCCACGGGAAAAAAGATTGGGCACCACTGGATTAGACCAAGTAGCAGACAATTTTTTTATGCAATGTAGTCAGTCACATCCACATTGTGAGATCCAACAGTCTTGTCCAGTCCACATAGGTATGCCTCTCTCTTTGTACTTGTTAGCTTCACTCTCTTTGTACTTGTTAGCTTCACTAACACTTGCTTCAAAAAAAGAAAGTGCTAATGGTGGGGTCCATGTCTTCAACTCTCTAGAAGGGACGTTGATGAAAGGGTGAGGGAAACATGGCCTTCTAAGTTTTTTTACTTATAGTATCATCAACCCTATCCATAACAACCAACTGTGAGGATGGAGGCGTAATCCAATGTCATCTGGAGGGCCACAGCTCTCCCCAGAAAGGAGTCAGAACTGAGACTATGTTGGTGATGGGAACAGAGGGGTTGAAGAAGTAAGGAAAAGATGAAATGACAAACTGTGTAGCTATGGAAATGCAACACAGGGATAGAAGTCTATAATAGTCTCCCAACTGGCGATTCCTCCCTCCTGTATTCATGAAGCACATACCAACCCCTGAAACACAGAGTGGTATACATAAAGCCAAAACATGCTCAACTCAGATTGTAAAATCTATTGAGTTGTGGCTTTTGTTCCCAGGTCTTAACATCTCTCTCCAAATCCCACACATTTCATAAGTACTTTGTTGTTTTCTTGCAACCCACACAAGGTATTTCAACATGTAGTACTCCCAAGATTGCTACTTTGTTTTGATCATCACCTAAACCCATTTTCCTACTGCAGTATATTATTGCTAAATTAGATAAGCAGTATTTAATTATTCTACAGCAAGCTATAGAGGGACATACAGGAATATATTTGATGAAACAATTCTTTGGGTCCAAAATGGTTAACTTGCAGATGCTCAACATTAAATAGGCTGAATAAAAATGTATTTACTGTGCGACAAGGAAAGCAGGTAACCTGCTGATGAGTGGATTTTTCAAAGCTATTCTTAGAAAAATGTCAGAGGTTAATTCAATTGCAATTATTCCCTTCTTGTTTTAAGGAACTGCATGTGCACGCAGTTTTCAGTGAATGCAAGGCACAGCCATGAATGGGAGAAAATGGCTTCCAACACAGCAACATTGCTAGCTAAGGGCTTCTTTCTTTTAAATGAAAGCTGTTTAAGCTTTTTGCCATCTATTTTAATTGTGTGAAAGACTAGGCTTTATGATACTGTAATATGGGTTCAGAACCTAATTTACATTAACTTTCACAATTTCATCACAAGCTTTCTGTAACTGTTTAAAATGATGCATAAAGTTTGTACCTTTCTGACTAATTATTTATGTGTATCCTGAAACACTCTCCTGAAATGGAGTAAATGTTCTGATTCTGAAGAATACAGGAAGAGAAACAGAAGCCCTATGCCCCTTCCCCAACCCATTCATAGGTCATGGGCTTTTTTACACATGCTGCTAAATTATGGTCTATACCAGCCAGCACAAACCTTAAATTTGTTTGTCCCCACCCAGGTGAGCAATGGCCTGAAGAAGACAGGAAACATTAGCTTCTAGTTTTAGATCTTTTCCATAATCAGTTCTATTCTGCATAGTTACAGCCATCTTGTCTCCTTTCTGTAACTTACAGAAGACTTCAACTGAACAAGAAACAATCTGAACAGCAATTACACTTATATATCAACCCATAGTGCATAGCATACTCTCTGGGCTGTTCACAAGTTAATTAGCACTTTGCCCCCAATGTGCTGGGTACTCATTTTACCGACTTCAGAAGGATGGAAGGCTGAGCAAACCTTGATTCCCATCATGATTGAACTCACAATGCTCTGGCTGCAGTAGAGCAGTTTAACTACTATACTACCAGGGCTGAAGACACAAAGCTTTTCACTAGGAAGAAATTATGTTCACAGGAACTAAATCAAAAGGCCCACACAGTTCTTCATCAATTCAAGCCCCAAGAAGTCCTTTAGTGGGAAAGAGAAGGTACTGTATTGCAAAACAAAATGACATAAAATGAAATACACTAGTGAAAGCAGTGAAAGAGTTAAGGAACTTTTTTCCTGCTGCTTCTCTCCTTCAAAAGTTCTAATAAATACAGCAGGGTAGACTATCAGGATATTGGCACAAAGTGTAAGAAAATGTGAGAGGAAACACTGAACGGCTGTCATGCTATGTCTCTTTCTCCTCACTCCTCAGGGCACTTTGAAACAGAGGGCTCCTTACATTACCAATTACCAAGCTCTTCCTTCTGCTTGACAGATTGTTCATGGCAAGGGGGAAAAAAGACTGGAGAAACAGTAGATACAACAAGAAGTTCAGCAGACCACTGGAATAATGTTCCATGACTAATAGCGTAGTCTGGCATTGTAATCTACAACGTCAAGCAGTGCAATACAACTTGTTACAAAATTAGAGAACCACATTTCTGGTATAGCTTCCTCTCTACTTCATCATTCAGGTGTCAGTGACAAATATTTCACACACAGCACACACCGCAATGAAAGTGCTGCAGCAAACAGACAGGACGCAGAAGCAGACCCATGTGACCCATAAGGTTTAATACTGCCATCAGAAATCTGGGGAAGCACGAAAGTGGCATCTTCCATTTCCACTGGGGGAGCATTAACAGCTAATTAGCCACTAGATGTCTTTGCAGTTCCATAGTCTTAACTATAATTATATAATTCTATAGAAAGCTATACTTTGGTGACCAATAATCCATATTCACCACTAGAGTGTCTCCAATTTATATCTACTGTTTAATAGTTTTAAGGATGCATCTGAACTTGCTCTTCATTAAGATCTGCTCTCTATGGATCCATAGAAATGACTGCTCCAACTTACTCCTTCCTACCCCCACCAGTGTCTGTTTCGCTATGAACATTCAAATGGAATAAGGCAGGTGAATAATGAGCTCCTTGCTATCTCTATTAACATTTGCACAATTTTCTCCATATTGATTTGTCTCTCCAGCAATATGCGCATGTATCAAGACACAAGCGCTTCCTGAAGTTGGTCTTAACTGATTCACACCATTTGCTTGCTTGTGAACAGAGTTAGGAAAATAATTTTATTGAAGACAAGGCTATGACCACAGCCTGCAAGGAGTGCAGAAGGGTTTTAGATACACTTTTCTAAACAAGTAATTATGGCATATATAGGAGGGTAATCGGTTGGGCTGAAAATGTCAATACACTGAAGTACGTTATTTCAATGCAGTAAAACATAACAAGATCTGGACAATTTTACCCCATTTCACTTAAAATTAGGTAAAATGAGTACCCAGCATGTTGGGGGCAAAAATTCTAATTACTGTACCTTGTGAACCATTATCATTATTGCTGTTATGTGAGCTCCTTCGATCTGAATAGGGTTGAATAATTTCCCCGAACATCTCAGGACAGTAAAGGCAAGTGCATTTTTTGTTTTTAAATGGCTGAACCTCCATTGGATTGTTTCGGTAACTGTAAAACACTTATTATTTCCCTTTCTATATATTGCCAGTCAAAACCTTGTCAATACACAGAAAGTGGGGGGAATTTACTGTTATCTAAATTATGCAGGACAAGACTGGTCATCTAAAACATTTTTAAAATTACCCTTCCCCAGATGTTCAGAGACATTCAGGGGAAGTATTCACTTCACTGATATATGGAAGTGCCTTGTTAAATACTTCACAACAATACCAGCTAATTTTCCCATTTCAGAAACTGAAACCCACATGTGAATTCACAAATGGTGCTTCCCTTTTGCAGTGCTGGTATCATGAGCCTAGCAATGCAAAAAGGAAACAGGATTTGCTTCTCTGCTCAGGTGCATGTGTCCTGATATGCAAGGCCAACGTAGTTTCCTACTGTTATTGGTTACTGGATTCAGAACTGACTGGTTTCCAATGTTAATAGTGGAAGCAGCTGTCAAGGTGTACATCTCCCTTTTACCATGTTCCTACTTTGTTTCCCTGAAAATAAGACACTGTCTTATATTTTTAAAAACTCCAAAATATGCACAAGGTCTTATTTTCAGGGGATGTCTTATTTTTCCATGACAAAGAATACAGTACACATTTATTGCTGATACAGCGGATTGCCAGGGCAAGATTTAAGTGAGTGCCTTATTTTCAGGGGTGGGTGGGTGGGTTATATTTCCGAGGTGGGGGAAAATAGGGGGTGCCTTGCTATATGAGAAGGTCCTATTTTCGGGGAAGCAGGGTAGTGTCCACACATTCACTGGGAGCAAAGTAAAGGACAGAACTCCCAAAAAGTATTCCCCTGAATGGGGTTCTCAAAAAATTGCTTCTGAGGGGAACTGCTTCAGTAGACACTGCAAAGAATTACAGACCAGCCTGCCAGCCCCCCAAATAATGTGGACTTAAAGTTTGTGTGGAGAGCCCCATAGTTAACACGAATACCTCAGCCAAAGAGTGATCTCACAGAATAGCCCTTCTGCAGAGAGGTAATACAGACTGGACAATCTTCTTTTGGTTTTATACTACAAGGATTTTCTGGAAGTCTGAGAGAGCAAACAGCCTAGAACCGTGATAGAGAACCTTGGCACTCCATGTGTTCTTGGGCTTCAATTACCAGAAGCCCAAGTCAGCACTCCTGCTGATCAGGGTTGAAGTTCAAGAACATCTGAAGTGCCAAGGTTCACCATCACTGGCCTAGAAGGTTCTGGTTTTTTCACAAGCAGAGTCTGTCCATCTTCTTGCTGTTACAAGTCACCTCTAATTTATGGCAACCCTATGAATATGCAATCTCTAAAATGTCCTTCCCTCAGCAGCCCCACTCAGCTCTTGCAAACTTAAACCACTGGTTTCCTTATGGAGTCAATCGATCTCATAGTTGTCTTCTTCTTTTCCTGCTGCCTTTAATTTTCCCTGGCACTATTGACTTTTCCAGATAATCCTGTCATCTTGTAATATGCCCAACAGTCTCTGCTTCATCATTTTTGCAATCAGAGACACTTCATCCTTGATTTGCTCAAGAATACACTTGTTCATTTTTCTGACAGTCCAGGGCATTTGGAAAACTCAGCTTTCTTTATTGTCCAGCGTTCTTATCCACTGAGACTCAGAAGGGCAGCAATGAAAGATTTAGAAAAGGTTGTAAAGCTTAAGGTTGTGTCACTGAGCATTAAGACTAAGATTATCCATACTCTTCTATCTCCAATGTGTATGTTTTAGGGAAAGGTGATTCCTTCCTTTTGTCTTCTTATCTTTGTAATATCTCTCCAAACAGTCTGCATTGCTAATTCTTTTGTTCAGTCGCACAGTTGAGCTGGGCAGGTTGAGGAGGATGGTGGAGCATAGAGGTGCCAGGCGTGCGATGGTCCATGGGGTTGCAAAGGGTCGGACTTGACTATGTGACTGAACAACAAAACAGTTGAGTCGGACCTTTTGCAACCCAATGGACCACCACGTGCCAGGCTCCTCTGTCACCTGCCATCCTCTGTATGCCACCCCAATCTATTCCCACCGTATCAATGATGCCATCTAGACATCTCATTCTCTGCCTTCCCCTTCTCCTTTTACCTTTGATCTTTCCTAGCATTAGGGTCTTCTCCAGTGAGTCCTCTTTTCTCATGTGGTGGCCAAAGTATTTGAGCTTCAGCTTCAGCATTTGTCCTTCTAATGAGCAGTCGGGGTTGATTTTCTTTAGGATTGACTGATTTGATCTCTTTGCAGTCCAGGGGACTCTCAAGAGCCTCCTCCAGCAACACAATTCATCTGTGCTCAGCCTTCCCTATGGTCCAGCTCTTAGAGCCATACATTACTACCGGAAACACCATTGCTAACTCTACAGAGTCTCAGAACCGTTGCTAACTCTACAGTCTCAAAACCCTATCAGCATGTGAGTTTGCTTCTTTTGAGTCTCTATTTCCTAATAAAAGTTATATGCATTCTTGTTTAATCTGTCATATTTCTCAGTATAATCATTATGTGCACACTCACACGTAAATTGTTGCTGTTACATACCATCAAGTCTCCCCTTTATAATTTCTTGTATGTTCAACAAAATTTCCTTTATGAATAGGTCTGTATGAATACGATAAACTCAACCCAATATGCATCAAGACTGACTACTGCCATGGTTCGAAGATCCCTTACAAGTGTGTCTCCTAACATATGGTGTTCATGCATGTGGTCTGAGAGAATCTGATAACACATCAGAGCAATTTTGTTCTAAAATGGCAGAAGTATAATTGCATCTCTGCAGGAAACTAGAAGAGGGAGCAGCTCAAAGAGTTGCAAAGAGCCTCTCTACTCAAAGAAAGGAGCTGAGGGAGATGGTGATGCAAGAATTAACTAGATTCAAATCAGTTTTTCAAATAAGAAC
The DNA here is from genome assembly GCA_030440675.1 of Furcifer pardalis. Lineage (NCBI taxonomy): Eukaryota > Metazoa > Chordata > Lepidosauria > Squamata > Chamaeleonidae > Furcifer > Furcifer pardalis. Next base: position 81,289,990 of record CP126893.1, on the reverse strand, counting down.
CAAAGAATGTTCAGCAGTAGCTAGGAAATCCCAGGTCATAAAAGGTGAGGACAAATATGGTTGAAGAGATACTCCCAAGGCTGCAGTCTTGAGGTGAGTGGAGCCACAAACACACAGGTGAAAATAAAATTGACTTATACCTTTTACTTTTAATTACTAAGCCACATATAAGAAACTTTAGTAAAGAAAAAAAGCAAATAAAAATTGGAAAATTACAACACAATGAAGTCATGGGGAAGGAGCCATAATCATTTAAAGAAGTTCCGAGGAATGGTTTGGGAACTCAGTGATCTAAATTCAACCCAGTTCTCCACCTCTGCAGTAGAGGATGTGAAGGGCAGGTGTCTTGTGTCACTGTGGGCAATGAAACACTAAAGAGGTGAACATACCAATAGATCTTCATAGAGCTGTTATACTGGGAAAGAGTGGATAAGAAGGCAGACCAGATGAATGGAACAAAATGTTTCTTTTGAGAAATGGAAGCAGGCTCTACAAAAGCAAGCATGAAATGTTGAGAATTTAAACCTCTAGAACAGTGGTCCCCAACCTTTTTTTGGCCATGCCCCATCCCTGTGACATATAATTCGTATTATTCAAAGAGTGAACTATCCATGTGGAGGAAGCCTAAAAGGTTATTAACATGGTCTACTCTAACTCAGTCTTGAAATCCCCCCCCCCCCTAAAACCAAATTGCCCCCCTGTGGAGCATGTGCCTCAAGTTGGGAACCACAGCTCTAGAATTGAGACATTTAGGAAAAGAAGTCAGAATGTTATTGGTGTCCATGTAAGTTTTGCATATCTTGCCAAGATTTCTTGCAGCTACTTTGTAAGTTGCCAGGGCATACTCAGTCACCTGCCTATTCACATGCCCAACGTTGTAACCAAGATGCATCCTGGCATTTTGTCAGTTAGCCACCATTACACTTAGCATGTTATACAGACATTGTAAAAACACCAACAGGATTATGGCTAGATGAATATAACCAAATGCATGTAACAACCACACCGTCTATCATGGTCCATCTATCACTTATGGGCAGTTGAGCTATGAAATTTCCTCTGGCTTTTTCTGGAAAATACCAAGGATTTTACCTAAAGCCTTCTGCATGCAAAAGAAGCAGTCTTCAGCTAAGCTAACTCCCCACTCCACTCCCATTTCTCCCCCCCCCCCCGGTTAAGCCTGGAAAGTATCCTCTATTCTAAGAGAAAATGATTAAAATGTGTGCAAGCCATTGTTTTTCAGGCTAACCTGTGACACCGTTAAGCACTACAGCCTGATATGGCTTGTCGCCTGTTACTTCAAACCCACCTTCCTTTAAGAGCCCAGGCAGTGTAGTTTTAATTCAGATTCATACAGATTTATATTTGCATGATCTATAATTCATGGCACTTCTTCATAAGACTCCGACTGCAGTTTTGTGACAACAGAGGAAACAGAATAAGAAATGGTCTTCTTTTCCCTTAGCCCTCCCTTCCCTTTTTACTTGCTTTCCTACACATTTCAATGCCTGGAGTGCACAGATTTCAACGAAAACAGTTTCCATGGTGATTCTTCCTTCTCCAAGTGGAAGATGGTACCAGCTCACTATACTCCCCTCTCTGAAGTGCATTAATGTTCTTTATTGCTTCCATGCTAAATATATTGAAGATTGGATTTGATTTCCTCAGGAGGAATACATTTTTTATCAGAAGGAGGAAAAGGGAAAGTTTTTTAAAAATAGACTTTAGAAATCGCCATGCAAAATGTCTATTTAGTTGAGACAGATAATACACCAAGGTTGGCTTACCCCCCCAGGATGCCCTGGGGTGGCAGCATAAATAGGTTTATTGCTTTTGAATGGAACTCCTCTTGGGTGTGGAAAGAAACTCCTCTCTTTCCATTTTCATTCACAGCAAAGAGGGCTGAACTGAACTGAAGGGTATTTTCTGCAAATATCTTTGATCCCAACCTGTGAAAATCCTTCATTGGAGTGTCTTGACAGAGTGCAAGAAAGAGCGACAGATGGCTGAGATTTCTCAGACACTTTTACACATAATGGAGATTCTCAAAAGCTAAATAAAAATTAAAATAATTATACACTGATAGGACTTCAAGCCCGTCACCCCACCCAGGCTGTCCTGAAAGTAAGCCCTAGTGAACATAATTCTGAGTAAAGATGTATAAAATAGCAGTAAGCCTAACAAATCATCCTCATCTCATTTTTAACAATTGCCCATGTCCTCCATTATTTGTCCTTCATTTCCTTATACTGTACAGACAAGTGCCTTACAATATAGTTGGTATATATCTTGATGTATTGTGGTCATTCTAAAAACTTCAGGCAACATTTTATTCTTTGAGTCTGTTCTTGTTATTTTATTTTTTTTAAAAAAAAATTAAACACAACACAAAGCTTTATACAAAGAATACAGTATTATGGTCAATACAGTATTATGAGAGCCAGTGATAACAATCAGCACAAGAAGAAATTGTGACCTGAGACGAGGGTAGAAGATTAGGGACAACGAGGTCCTTAAAAATTTCCCTGGAGGGATAGCACAGTGGTATTTTGTCACACTAGTGTAAAAAAGCCTATCTGTCCATATACATTAACATAAATATTAAATTTAGGATCCCCTCCTGGACCTCTCCTTCAAACATCCACGATCAAGGAATCAGAATCATGGGGGTTAAGAGAACGGAATTTGGGTTTGGGAGAAGGGGCCTGGCAATGACGGGTCTATCTCAGGCATCTGAAAGAGAGAAATAATTTGGAGAGCTAGAAGTGGTGTCTTTTCCTGTCCAGAACCTGTAGCATAAAGTACAGAAAGAAAACCAAAGTTTTTCTAGATCCAGCTGAAGAGCATTACCAAAAGTGGAGGTTATATATTTTCAAGACATTTCTGGCAATACTGACATGGTAGTATGAGCTGCCTTAGGATATCAAGCAGGAATAACACAGAGGTTGACCATTAACCTTTGGTATGCACTTTTATCTCTAGAAAGATAGGTTTGGTGCCAGTGGGAAACAAAAGATCAGACTTTCAGACTATTGGGGTAGTTCCTATGGATATTAACTGGGTGCATTCCTAAATATCTCTGATAGGGGCAAAACACTGATTATTAATTTAGGAAGGAGGGAAACTAAAAGTAATAATAATAATTTTATGTCAGAGATTACTCTGGGTTGAAAGGATTTTTGCTGACTGCTGTAATGGTAACAGGGGTAGGGAAGTGTTATATAGAGGCAAATGTACAATAACATTGCCTGCAGGTCAAGAGAATATACGTCTTCCATAAACAACGGAGTACTGGATTTGGAATGTAAGAGAATTTGAGAATGCTAGTTAAATTAATCTTGACGATGCTTTTACTTGATGTGTGTTTTGTTCATAGCTCCAAACCATGCTATTACTAAAATGCTGGTGCAACCCTTAGCGATATTGACAGGCCATGTTCTCTCAGCTGCAGTGTCACTCATTACACAAAGACACACAGAGAGATGTACAACAACAGTGAATGTTATTGTCAGAAGCAGTGTAATCGTTTTAACTCTTGCTGACTCTGAAGGTGGGAAAATACAAACTCCTGCATTTGAAGCCATGTTTGTGGGACAGGCAGCCACCACACCTGCCTAATAAAAATTTTGTTAGGCGGAATCTGATATGGCGACTAACTAATCTGACAACCTTGAGGACTAGCGGCTTTGGCAAAGTCCATAGGAAAGGGTGATGGTCCCTAAGTGAATTAAATCCCAATTGAATCCATCTTGATGGAGGGCAGAAGCTTCATCGATACTGGCCTGGGGCTGAGGACTTTGCATGCTGAAAGGGCTCAAGACCAGAAAGTGACTTTCAGGGCTGGATCAGTGGTACGGGATGTTATACTGTGATGCAGAAGGCAGGTGAAAGACCATTATATTCACAGGACAGTCTTCATGGTTGATCACCATGATGACTGCCAATATTCAGAATCAAATACAGCAGAAGAAGAAGTGAAAGCTGATTTATTTCTCACAAAAGCCACTAGACAGAATGAGGCCTGCATACTTTGTCTAATATCAATAACTCTACACAGAACTACAGATAACCCTGGTTTTCTCAAAGAGGAATAAAAACTAGCAATCCAGCAAAAGGGTGGCATGACTACAATCCAGATAAACCCAGGCCAACATTGTGACCCTACCGACCTGTCTGGCAATAGGATGTGGTCATAAAACTCAGCTTTTTTAAACAGTTCATGCATATTTTTAATACCACTATTATTTCCAACCACCCCTTTTATTCATATATTAAAGTCATTTACAATACTAATTGTGAATGCCCAGTGGCACCTTAAAAACTAACAAATGTTATGCTTGCATATATTTTCAGGACCACTGTCCATTTCACTGAAAGAAGTATATAAAAATATGGTTGAGTGGATAGAGTCAGAGAGCTGAAATCTAAGGGGTGATCTTCAGGTGCCCGATGAAATGGACTATGTTCAAGGAAGCCACAGTAAGGAAGTAAAAGAATTAATTCTTTTTGGTGACACAAGACACTCTGTTGCTACAGAAAGTCAGGATTGACCATATTGGCTAGGCAAGCTTATACAAGAGTAGGCAATCCTTCAGCATGTTTAAATAAGAGTAGGGAATTGTGTCCTAGAATATTGATGGGCTTAAAGGCCAAACCTGGCTCTTTCCAACTTTCCCCGAAGCAATTGTGGTAACCAAGAGGGCTGATAAATAATATATGCCAACCTAGGAGCACCAGTCCAAAAGCTGCAGATGGCAAATCAGTCAATGTTGACAAAAACTGGTCATTGTGATAATGATTCCAATAGCACACCTGCTGCTTCAAGGCTAATGCATTCCATCCAGAAGAATATGGACCATAACAGCATCTCCATCTCACTTGAATTAAGTTTGAAATATATATTATTTGAAATAGTAACCAAGTTCATTCTCTCACTCTCTTTCTCACTCTCTCTCTCTCACACACATAGCATACAGGCTTCCATTACAACGTACTACATGGGTTACACCAGCTGGCTCAAATGTCAGCCTCATCACTAGATAATCTAATAATCATATTGTGTTAATCTAGTCATTAAAAGAAATTGAATGATTTTATAAAAACAGCATTGGCACAATGACAAAGGTAATTCTGGTTGGCAAAAAAAGAAAAAACACACACAAGGAAATGGGGAAAGGGTCGCTGTCTATTACGTCTATGCCTGTTGAACATTTTGTTTGTTCAGTGAATGGCACTTCCAAGTGTGTAGAGAATTGTAATCTTGGGGTGCAATCTTATGAATGCTTAACTGAGAATAAATCCCACCGAACTGAGTGGGTAGATCCCTGAGCAGACATGAGTAACATTATACCACAAGAGCATTAGAAAGGATAGTGTGTTCATTGAACCTTCCTATTGTATCATCCTTATCCTTTACGCTAAGAGTGGGAGATGTCTGGAACTTACAGCTCTTGAAGGCATGAGAATATGCACCTATTTTAATGTCATCCCTTGCTCGAAAGCCAGTAATATCCGAGTATGCTCTGCAGATGCTAATAACGTGGAGGCTTCCCCCATGTCTCATAGTCCCCGAGACGGCCCCTTCTGTCCCTGCCTTCCTTTGCTAGCTGTCCTTCCTCCTGCCTTCATTTTCTGTCCTCCAAAGAAGACATACAAGTGAAGATGCAGCTTCATAATATCTTTCTCTTCTATTTCCACACATGAACTCCAATTTTTTTTAAAAAAAATATTTCATTTAACCAAGAAACATCAAAATTGATCTCCCCTCCCCCCGTTAAAACTGGGCAGATCTCTCCACACTTTTATGCACCAAAAGGGAATGATCAGTTCTCACCAACCAATTATTCCCCCCACCAAAAAATGGTCTGATACTAATAAAAATCAAGCATTATAATGTATGTTTTTAAATGAATAGGCTTGCCACTATCCTCTGTATCTACAGTATTCATATAAATATACAACAAGCAGTCTCCTAGTACGTATTTACATACTGCATTCTATGAGACTAAAGGAGCACCAAAAATCAATATTAAATGTTAAAATATATTTTAAAAAATACAAAAGTCATTTAAAAATCAAATTGATCACACACAGGTCTTTTACCCACAAGATTTACCACCCATTCTCCTTGTTGTCACCTACGCTAAGTGAATTAAATTAATCAATATAACAAAAAGTTACAAACAGATATAACTTATGGCATGGGTGGAGGAAGACTTTAAAAAAACATTTTCAGGATATATTATAGAGAAACTCAGCAGTATTATGACCTGTCTGTAGCAGATTTGATAAAACCATTCTAAAGTTGGTTCCACATTTTAGACAGATGGAAAGGAAATTGAAAGAGCTGTAATTTATGCTTGTATTTTTCTCACTTCTGGTGTGGTGCCCAATAACAACTGCCATAATTCTTCCTAGGAGTCTAGGGATGTTTGTATCAGGTGGCTGGGCATCTTATTCCGTGTGTGCGTGTCTGTGTGGGGGTGTGGACAGAGTTCTGCTCCCGACTTATTCTACATCATAGGTTATGTTTCAAAATCTGTAGGTGATGTGTTAGAAAGCAACTATTTAAAAAGAAAGGAAAAAAAATCCTACAGCAAACTAGGCTGCCAAATGATGAAGGATATAGATCATTCAAACCTCATGCTTTGAATTGTCAAATCTAGCTTAATGCTGATATAATAATAATTTTTGTGTCTGAAATTATTCTGGGTTGAAAGGACTTTTGCTGGAGAAACTCCGCTCAGGGAATGCCTGAATGAGGCTGCTTTCATGTCCCCAAGAGGTGGGACAGAGACAGGTGCTCAATCTGTCATGCATTACCCAGGTCTCAAACTGCCGACTTGCCAACCTTCCAGGTAACAAGGTAAGCTACCGCAGCCCCATTTGCTTAATGTTGATAAGTGTGAGATAATAACTCACTTCCAAGCTTGCCAAATAGAAAACTGGTCACCGGCAGATTTATTGAAGGAATCAGAATGCTACACACTGGCCAGGCTGAGTTATTGTACAATAATCCCCTATGCTTATAGGCTTGCTGTATAGCTGTGATAAAGGCAACCTATAGGACAGTGGTGGTGAACCTTGGCACTCCAAGTGTTCTTGAACTTCAGTTCCCAGAAGCCCTGATCAGCAGGAATGCTGACTTGGGCTTCTGGTAACTGAAGTCCAAGAACACCTGGAGTGCCAAGATTGGCCATCACTGCTATAGGATATTACAAATGTAGAAGGAAATTTAAATAAAGGCAGACCCTTCATGGTGTTATGGTGGATAAAAATAAACACACAAAAGTAAAGGGGAAATTATAGGGACTGAGGTGGTGATCAGGTACAACAGCTGTTATTGGACTCTTGGTACCAATCTTCACAATTAGCAGCCTATATATCTTGTTTCAGACCTCTGAATTTGCTAATAGTCAAGGGGGGGGGGTCTCCTTCAACACACTCACTGTGGTAATGCACAATTATTGCTAGATACACACCCCTGGACAGCCCTATCCATCACTACTGATCAGAACAATGTGCACAAGTGTCTGCTTTTCTAGGGAGGGGGGAATTCAAAGGAACTGCAGTAAAATTCAAAACAGATGGTTTCTTGGGGGCAGGATGTGCTAAACCAAAATAGGCTGCTGTCATGGTACCAAAGGCATCCCATGAAAACTAGAAAAAAACTTCAGTTATAACTGGATGGCAAAGGAGTCTCTAAGAACTGCTCAATAGTGCAATGGTTTAGGTATCAGGCTGCAGAGCCAGAGATTGGGAGTTCTATTTCCCACTGGACCTCTTTGATAACAGCTGGACTCAATGTTTCATAGGGTCCCTTTCAACTCTGCAGTTCTAAAATTATTATTAAAACTATTGCGTAGGGAAGAATTAGCAGCCTATTCAGGATGCTACATGAGAAATCATGTTAAATAGTTGTAAGGACAAGCGCTTTAATTTTCTTCTTGTCTATCATGGAGATATATATCCGAACAGTTCTTACAAACCAGCTACTCAGTCTACAATGTCTCTATGTTCTCCATAAAGACCAGTATCATGTAGGCTAGAAGGTCCCCAGTTTAAATTCCTCTGGAGACCAAAACAATTGTTATATAGTTATTACAAATAATATAAGAAAATGTTTGTTACACCACACAAGTGTATTCTTAACCTTTTAACATACAGTGGTACCTCACTTAAAGAGCATAATGCGTTCTATGGGATTGCTCTTTAAGCAAGTTTGCTTTTTAACTGAAGCACCATTGTAAGTGACCGATTGTGACTTCTGGTGTGTGTGTGGGGACTGCGAACCCTGATTTGGTTGTTAAACAAGTTTTTGGTTGGTTTTAGTTGTTAAGCATGGTGACCATTCAGAGAAAATTCTGCTCTTTAAGCAAGTTAGTCTCTAAGCGAGGGGCTCCTTATGTGAGGTTTTACTGTATTTTAATTATTATTTTAGTTTAACTGCTTTTTAATTTTACAACACATTGTTTTAACTTGATCTTTTTAATATTGTGAGCCACCTTGAGTCCCCCATCAGGAGAAAAGTAGCCTATAAATAAAACAAATAATAATGCTAGTATTTCCACAGCATATAAAAAGGCACCTTTCTGAAAACCTTGAAGGGAAGAGATGATACCCATACAAGGCAAAATCACTTGCAATTCAATTATTAAAGCTACAACTTACTTGAATTCAGAAAGGCTCTTTTTTAAAGTTTTTCATCAAATATAAACTGCAGTATTATGTAATTCTTCAGAGCCAAATTGTCTTCAAAACAAATTCAGCATCTACAAGCATTATGAAAGATTTAGATTTATCCTGTTTGCTCCTATGAGCACTACCATGTTCACGTAATTTCTGACTTTCATTATTATATAGAAATATTAGTCTGAGGAGCAAATCTATTTCCTAGTTCAGTGATGACTAACCTTGGCATTCCAGCTGTTCTGGAACTTCAGAAGCCCTGATCAGCAGGAGTGCTCATTTGGGCTTCTGGTAATTAAAGTCCAAGAACACCTGGAGTGCCCAGGTTAGCCACCAGGGTCCTAGTTTTACTTACAACAGGAACAAAGGCATATTTACACTTCTATATCTCTTTTGAAAAACCAAATCTCAGTAAGAAAGGAAATACTGTTGCTTTATGACCTGCATTCCCTCGGATATTTTAAAACCTGCACACTTCTTCTGAGTCAGAACAGTTAACTGTGTAAAGCTCGCAGCTTAATTTAAGCTACACTTTACAGATTTTCCCTGATCATCAATAGTAAACTCAAATGTAAAAGTCTTATACAGTAAAACCTCGAATAACGTTAAAACCTGGTTCCACAAGTCTTGGTGTTATCCGATTTTTAGTGTTATCCGATGCATGTTAAAATCCTATGGGATCCATAAAGATACATTGTAATCACACAGGCTTTAGCGGTTGTTATCCGATGCATCCCATAGGATCTTAATGTTATCTGATGCAATTCTTCCCCCCAGATTCCTTAATGTTATGCGATTTTAGTGTTATTCGATACTAATGTTATCTGAGGTATTACTGTAATACTTCTGTTCAAAACTACACATCTCAGAGGGCAGCAGGCAACATATATTGGGAATATGTGATCTCGAGAGGCCATGACAATATGTAGCGAAGAATATATTGTTCTCATACATTTGTCTCAAGTTGCCAGAGCTGGGAGAAATAACTTTTCTTTACACAAAAGCTCTTTTAGTGGACTTCAGTTTCAGACCTCATCACCCAATCTAATGCCTGCCAAAAATCCCAAGTTCCTCAGAAAAGCAACAGCATAGTATCAGGAGTCCTGTGTTTCATAATTAAGTTAAAAAGTACAAGGACAGAAGGAGTATGTTCAACGTTTAGATGGAAGGGTCTTGCCCAGATTATCTGAAGCAATCAATCTTCTTTCATACTGTGTGGTCCACAGTAGGGGAGAAACTGCTGCAGAGGTTAAATCAGGATCTAATGGCATGCAAAATCGCACATGATTGATCTGTATTGATTTTCCCCTGCTGAGGGGAATGATAGGCTAGCAAACAGAAATCAATTCCACTGCATTAAACTCAGTAGATGTCTGGTCTCATCAGCAAAAATGGCTCAAAGCATTATTGCCCAATCACAGAGTCGGTTTTACGATGTACATATTGTTCCATTTGCTACCTGTTATTAAATTTCATTATCTTAACTGGTGAACGTTGAAGAATTTAGCATTGAAATATCAGCTATAATATCATACGATGAGACATCTGAAATGGTAAATGACTTCAAACAGAGAGCAAAGTTTGGTAAAAAAAATTCATTTATATATTTAACTAGAATTCCATTTATGAATACGATGCAATTCTGACTTTGTCACATACTCTTGAAATACAAAGTACACTTTCTTCCTCTATTCACATAACTATTCTCTCTTGATTTAATTTTAAGTGGTCAATTACATACAAGGCAGGGTAAAATCAGGAATACTATTTGTTTTTAAAAGCTATACTACAGCTGGTTGCTAAAACATTTTGATTTTTAGCAACATGGCATTGTAATTTCTCCATCCCATGTCTGATAAACATTTGGTTAGGAGTCCAGCACAACTTTCTGTTGAATTCGTTCAAGGTAACAAATATTTGAGAGGAAAATACGCACACCTTAGCATCATTTGTAGAAGTTGCATAAATCATATATTTATTTGCAACACACATATTAAATCCTTCTCCTGCATAGAAGATATATCCAAAGTCATGCATTATCTAAAGGCAAATAGAATTTCACAGTGACAAGGGCCATCCATGTACTATAACTCCTGTAACACCTGTGTAACTAGAAAAGGTAACATAAATTATGCAAACCAAGCAAATACGCTTAGTTTATTTGCATACTTTATAATGCAAACAGACTGATAGTACCATCCTGTGCACACTAAGTCCCTCCTTTCAATAGAGCTTGCTTCCTCAACAAACCCAATGTCCACTAAAGTGTGCCTTAATTTGTTTCTCAACTGGGATATGAAAAAGCCAAAATAAACAATAGATTGAAATACTGTACAAAGAAATGTGCAAATACATTTCAGAAAAAAGTAGATATTTAAATGTTCAGGTATAGGAATACCTCGGATAACGCTAAGACTTGGTTCCACAAGTCTTGGTGTTATCCGATTTTTAGTGTTATCCGATCCATGTTAAAATCCTATGGGATGGATCGGATAATGTTATAGCTCCATAGAGATACATTGTAACCGCACAGACTTTAGCAGTTGTTATCCGATCCATCCCATAAGACCTTAACGTTATTCGATCCAATTCTCCCCTGCAGATTACTTAACGTTATGCGATTATAGCGTTATCCGAGGTAAACGTTATCCGAGGTATTACTGTATTTGATAATTAGGAATATTAGCCGTGTTAGTCTGTGGTTTAGGCATATCAGAAAACAAAACAAAATAAAATAAAAAACACTGTAGCACTTTAAAGACTAACTGCTATATTTTTATCGTTAGCTTTCGTGGATCAAGTCCACTTCATCAGGCAAAGAGTGAAATTTACAGGCATGTTCTTTATATACCAAATTCAGGGGCTCAAAGGGAGAAGGTGTGTGGGCAAGACGACAGAAGGGGTATGGGCAAGACGACAGACAAGCAAGCACATGATTGCCCACACCCCTTCTCCCTTTGAGCCCCTGAATTTGGTATATAAAGAACATGCCTGTAAGTTTCACTCTTTGTCTGATGAAGTGGACTTGATCCACGAAAGCTAACGATAAAAATATAGCAGTTAGTCTTTAAAGTGCTACATTGTTTTTTATTTTATTTTATTTTATTTTGTTTTGTTTTATGATATGCTTGATAATTAGGAACATCTCAATTATAATTTAATGAAAACCAGGAGACACTCCCACCCTTCTTTACCCATCCCCCAATCTTTTCTTAAATTTAAGCCGAAGGGATCTTTTTACTGAGTAGTAGCTTCAAATAAGACCTCATGATGGGTGCACATTTAAGCTTACACGACACTCACCTAATTCAAAGCTAATTCAGGCTTTCCATTCTTTTCCTCACTATTCTTTCCTAGTTTTATCTCCTTTGTGAGTTTATATGCTCTTTGTTCCTTTAATCCACCACAACCTAGTTGGAATATGAAGCATGGGCCTTCAGACTCTTCATTAAGCATATTTAGCCTATGCTAAAGAGATCAGAGGTCATCAGGTCATGGACTGTAACTACAGAAATCATTTTTTATTAAGCCTTTTGTTCTCCTTGTCTTCCTTCAATATCTTTGTTAGACAATGGTGGAAACCTACAATTACTAATCAGCAAACTATTGGACAAATCTACTGGTAGAATAAAACACTGAGTGAACCCTTCTTACAGCCATCTGAGAGGGAAAGTGTTACTGGCTTCATCAAAACTCTGCTTGCATGAAAATCTGAAATCCCATAGCATTTAAGAGAGCAGCACATGTTATGTGAAGGAGAGGTGTTTTAGTGGTAATTTAGACAAACCTTATTGTGTGTGCCTAAGCAAACACAAGGAACCTATTTAGTGCAAAGATACCACCATGTGAAGGAATGAAAGTTTCTAAACATCTTCAATGAGGTTTCTAAAAGAAAGATGAGCCAAACTTACTCTTAGAATGCTTTATATTATCAACAGCACTACATTTAGCCAGAGAGGTTTAAAAATCTCTCAAGAAGACGTCTAATAACCCTACTGACAGTTCAGTTTAAGTTATCATTTTTTAAAGCAGGCACTTTAGCATACTGCCTGTGCATTTATAATATTGCCCTTAAAATGTGAGTGCTAATGACTCCCATTATTCAGCGGCTGAATCCAGAAGCTGACATGGCTGTGGCTTGCTCTTACATTAAAAAAGTTCTAAAGGCAGAGGAATAGTGCCAGTGCTCACCAATACTCAAGTTGTACAGCAATACCTTCGCAAGTAAAAATTCTACATTCACTGATGTACTAAGGGCCAATGTATAATTGGCAATGATATCAGATGAGAAAGGAAAATTGACAAGAAGGTATGCATGGAGTGCTACATTATCATGAACCACCATGAAATTACCACTGAGCCTATCTGCCCATGGGCATGGGAACTTCAACAGTTTTCCTCTCTGATGTAGTTCAAATGAACAGCCCCCGCTCCACTTATTAGGGCTAGTTAAACTATTGGTGATGCCAGTGGGTATTTTTCTACAGTAGTTAGTAAGTTTATCTGGAGGAGGTATTTGGCACGATCTCCTGGATTCACAAGTTGCCATTTCTAACAAACAAACTAAGCATTTCAGCACTGTGTCACCGTGTCAGACAGAAGCACAAAAATGGTCAAAAATGATAAGAATTACTTATCAGAATAGACTCTAGTCCATTTAACGAGCAACATTGGTTTCATGCAAATAGGCATGTATGTTTGTGGAGGAGACACAACCCGGTAAATCTACTCATTCTGCTCCATGTACAGATTGCAATTTAGGGCATGATGAGATGGGCAAAGGCCCTACAGCAGGGGTAGACAACCTACAGTCTGTGAGCCAGATCCGGACCATGGCACCAAATAATCCGGCCCTCATTCTTGCTCCAGCCACTGCAGCTGTTGGAATCAGCCACAGACTCATTTACTGCAACCACTAATGGCAGGAGGACCATTAGTCCGGCCCCCTCAACTGTCTGAGAGAGCATGACCAGGCCCCTGACTTTAAGAGGTTGGCAACCCCTGTCCTACAACAAATCTGCCCAGCTCATAGAAGTTCATCTCCAAGTGTTACTGATTGCATCCACATAACACTATAAGAGGTGTGTCTTTGAAAATTGCTTCTTCAGATTTCTCAGGGAAGAAATGCTTACAGATCCATTTACCCTGCAGCTTTGGCTTTCGGAGGTCACTGTGAGTCCATGTTTAAAAACTAATTTCAGCAGTAATTGAGCACTTCTGACTGGGAATCTCTTGCATGAAAATTAATTCTCCATAGAAACTGCTGTAGTGTTAAGCTCAGTCCCTCAAAATAACAGACCAAATAATACCATCCTGGAAGAAGAAGAAACAAATACAGAAAGCAGGGGGGAAAGATACCAGTTTTATCAAATTGAGCCTTGCATTGTCTGGAGACTGGGGGGGGGGGGGCAGAAGAACCAACAAAATGACCATATGATTTTTCTGCCATTTCAGATCTAATTCACCAACATCCATGCAAGACTAAACTCAGAACTTTAAAGAATGGGTTTCCTTGATAATGCACAGTTGCAGAGATATTCACTTTCTATGTATGCTTAGTATAATTAGGAAATATGTTCTCCATAATGCAATAAATTTGAGACAAATGATTAATTGCACAATTATGAAAATCCATTTTATATCACTTTCAGTTTGTAATTTTGACTATTACATTTCTCTTGCTCTCATGCATATCCACACAAATTAGGGGAAATCTGTTTGGAAAGTGATGAAGTATCACATTAGTTCTTTGGTATTCGGAATGGCTCTTATTTATCAAAACAGTTGGGCTTGCTCCACTGCATTGGAAGGCTGAACAAAGGGCATATTGATCCAGCTCATCACTGTACAATGTTTTTTGTACAAGTTTCTTGGTAACCTGAAAGGTGCAGAATTGTAGTTGAGGCTTCCTCTTATGAAAGTCTCTCTCTCTTTTTTTAGTTAACTGCCTTCAACACTCTGTGAAAGTCATTGACAAAGTAGTTACAGGGTATGAACACTTATTATCCAAGCAAGATTTATTTAATATGTTTTTAATGAATGGAACATATCTATTACTTGACTGCAACACATTTTCTGCATGACTGGCCTGAATTTCACTTGTGCAGCCAGGATTGAAATTTAGGATTGAAATTTAGGATAATTTCAATCCTAAAACAAGAGCTGTATATTTAAAATTTTAAAACAGCTAAAAAAAAGGAATCCTGTTCAAAACAAAACTAAAAAGCCATATATATCTGTAAATAGTTTAAAATGTCTTTCTGTTGTTTTAGAGGTGTCATATTTTGTGATAGAAGATAAATACCGCCTATAAATGGATGTCAACAAATTAACCTGACCTGATCTCTTTGTTTATGTATGATTGTAATGCTGGAGTAAGTAATTCCATTTTGTATTCCCAAGGACTGGCATCAGTCAAGCATGGTACCAGCCTCTCCCTCACCTTTGCCTCAGGGAAAATGCTTGTGATTTAAGAGTTATGTGATAAGCTAGGCATCAATAGGTGTGGCATCTCCAGCATAAATATACAGTGATGAGAAAAGGGGAACTTTGCTGAATTACTGCCTGTCATTCTGCTATTAAAGGAAAGGTGGCAATCCTACTGATAACAGAAAGTCTTGTGGCACCTTAAATCCTACTGATTGCATGACCTCAATTTCAAAATAGACCTTTCCTCCCATCTTAAAGGTTTCTCTTTAGAGATAAATAGCTACTATTAAGTCTTCCTGCCCCATCAAACAGGATGAAAAAGTTTATCTGTAAGATACACAGGGACAGTAAAGGGGTGGGGGGAGCAAAATGTGTCAGACTCCAAGATGAAATAACAATTATGAAACAAAGTTACAATAAAACCCTCCAAACATAATTAATCAGTCCAACACAATACGTACATATAAAAATGTCTCCAACAGGCAAGATTAAAATGCTCTAAAAGCCACCTGCCTCAAAGGTAAGTAAAACAGGAAATCATGAAATCCCCTATAAAAGGGAGCTGCCTAATAGAGGTGCCACCTTCAGAAAAGTCCTGTTTCATGTGGTCAAAAGCCGTACTCTTGCCAGGAAAATATAAAACATAGGACTTCTGAAGCCCAGGCTTACTTGTGAGGACAACTGAACACAACCTTCCCCCTAGCTGTTTTTTTCAGTCTAGGCCTGGAAATCAATTAGAAGCCAGCACAAATTTAATAAGGGCATGCATAATATGATCAGAGAAAGAGACACCAGAAATCTGGCGACAGCATTTCGTACCAACTCTTCTTTTTAGACATTTTTCAAAGGCATCCCCACACACTGTGCTGTATGGTAAATACATATAATTGTTATGAAATGACTGTTGAGTATTCTAGTGAAACCCCAGCATGCAGTAATCAGAGAGATAGGAAAGACTAGCCTGACCTAAAGGAAGTTGTTTTGTATTGTTTACCTGTGAGCACTATGGGGTGGTATTGAAGAGTAATTCCTATTGCTATTAGTCTTGGTTTGAGAAAAGAACAGAGATTCTCAAACTCCTGCTTCTATTTACATGGTCTGTTTTATTTTCATATTGGCTATCCAGTGATGTTCATACGCATAACCCTTTTATTTACACTGTGAAACATTAAACAAATTCTTAGCTTCACAGAGTTCTATGAGTCACTCTCCTACTTCATTTCTAATTCCTAGGGCAAATTCTCCAACAATATTTTGCTTTGCTTTATTTCATAAATTTCATTTCTAATTGCCTATGACTGTCAGCACATCCTTTTTTGTGACTATCCTTTTGCCTTTCTTCACACAAGCAAACAGATGCCTTTTCAACTTTAATCCAGCCACTTCATTAGCAATAGTGCTATTTGTACTTATCCTTTGTTCTTTCTCACTAGCTGACTGAACACCTCTTGACCTGGGAGTCTCATCTTCCAGCACTCTTATCCATTATGGACTGTCTCATCATATGGATCTTGAGCTCCAAAGCTAGCAGAAATGGTTTACCAGTTTTTATCTGGGCAGTATTAACAAGAGTTAGCTCAAGTGTCACTTCCATTGTCTGAAATCCTGTTGCTTAGCATAATTATTGTTTGTAATATTCAGTCTGTTTTTCACAATAAGGGATGAATCTCTGCTGTGATTCTTGGGAGAGGTATGCCTCTGAGAACCACCATTCTCTTCTCCTACTGCAGCTATTAACTCTTTAAGCAGTTGGATGCATCTTAGTCTGGTATCTCACATTTTACTATCCTGCCTGTAGTGACCTTCCAGGACTCTAGACTTGCAACTCTTGATGGTGTTGCTTTCAGCATTCTTGGCATGTTCAAGCCCATTCCCTGGGTGTTAGGATCTACATCCAAGAGGAAAATTAGATTCTTACATTTCATTAGAAAGCAGTAAGAAATCGGTACACCTTTAATTTCTGCCATTGCCCACCATGTGCAGTGGAATAGATTCTAATGTTTTTGCTCTATAAAACTGTGCCTACTATAGGAAATTTATTTCCGAAGGTCATATTCTATGAGCCTAGAGAATTAATATGCTAGCTAGCTATAACTCCTAGTTTATCTCACTTTGTTTAGCTACAGCAGGAATACTTAAGCACATTGCCACAGCAAGTGCAATTTATTGCTGTCAGAGCTTTTATATATTGTGTCTTTGTGTTTGCCATGGAGATAAAAAGATAGCTGTCTTTTGGCTATCCAAGTGAAGCCATCTGGTAGCAAAATCTAATGATTTTCTAAACATTTTAATGAGTCATACCCAAATGTCAGCTGAGTGAGTTAAAAATTGGAATCAGCAAGCTTCCTCTCATACCCAACAGCTGTTTTTAGCAACTGATTGCTATCATTTTACAATGATGACATCTTCTCCATATTACCATTTTCATTTTCTTCCTCTTTGATGCACACACCATGTGGTTTTGAAGGCAAATGCAGATAGTTATACTTTTTTAGAAATTAAACAATTTATAACCAAACTGCCTGCAATGGGTCCAAGAAAAGTGCACACCTGGAACTATTAGATGTCCCTGAATTTCGAAAGTGGTGGTGGAGGGTGATGATAGTTATTGTTAGTTCACTCTGGTTAATCATTATTGTGGTTCATTCCACATCACAACAATCCTATGAGTAAGACCTGAATCATTTTCACCTGAATATGAGAAACAGGTTAAACAATAGTGACA
The DNA here is from genome assembly GCA_030440675.1 of Furcifer pardalis. NCBI lineage: Eukaryota > Metazoa > Chordata > Lepidosauria > Squamata > Chamaeleonidae > Furcifer > Furcifer pardalis. The sequence goes on along the minus strand of CP126893.1, from coordinate 81,272,148 downwards.
TACTGAAGATGAAATTGAGTGAGCCCCAGCTCAAAAATGAATTAGTCATTTTTCAACTTCTATCAGAACTCAGCTTCTTGAGATTAACTAATCAAAAGGTATCTGATGAAATAATTGAGACAACTATAGCATAGTTAAGATTTTAGACATCCTCCATGGTTTTATTCATTAAGTCAGTAAAATCTGACACACTCCCAATTTTTTCCTAGTCTTTCCCCCCAATATGCAGTAGAATTTCCCAACCCAGACTTTTGGTGTTATGCTTTGAATAGACATGCGGTAATAAATTGATCTGAGTCTTTATGGCTGCAGGTTTGTGCACATTCACACATTAGAACATCGTCATCGTCAGCAACTTGGATCCAAGAATGCATTTTTTCCTGAAGCAGGAAAAATGCCATTGGCATGAATGTGTTTAAAGTGGATCCCAGCTTGCCATGAAGTGACCCATACTCTATGATCTTGGAGCCATCTCCTGCGGCACATATGAAATGAGACATACAGGATTTAACACTGGGACTACAATGGACATCTGCAGCCTTGAGGATATTATCCAGCTGCTCCTTCACAGCCAGTCCATCTGGCATGGCCATTTCTACCTCCATGACCATTGGGAATCAGAAAGTGGTCCTCCGCTCATTTCATCATTGGGCCCAATATGATGGTTTCCAGTGTCATTTCCTCCACTGAGGGGACCATCACCCCACCTAAAGCAGCTCATCTGCCTATAGAGGTTGGCCCCTTTAGGAAGTCAGGTTATTTATCACTGCCCAACACTCGGCGTTGAGTCGCCAGCTGTATGGTCTACTCCATTACCATAGTGGGATGTTTGGCCAGACACTAGAACCTGCAGTGTTTAGTAAGACTTATTCCCAAATCAATGCACACAGGATTATACACCCACAGTGCAGCTATGACCCCTATGGACTATTTGGTTCCATTTAATAAGAGAGGAAATACTAGAAAGTGGCTACAATCCAGGATTTGGTTTCGGAAGAACAGGAGAGCTAGAGAGGTAGGGGCTGCTATTCTCACAGATGAGGACAAGTCCCTTTGCCACCTTGGTTTAGGCAACAGAACTTCAATATTTTTGTGCAGGAGGAGCACCAGAAGGGTGAATCAACATTATGTATCTTATATATTTGCATTGGTATTTTATTTTAGAGTTTTAAAGTCAGTATACGTGAAGCTGGTTCCTTTATACTATGGACATCCTGCTTTGATTGATAAATATATTTTAGACTTTGTCCTCTTTTGGTTTAAAAAAGACATCTGAATTTGTTGTCCATTCTTCAAGCAATGCCTACTCTGGTACTGGTTGAAAGAATTCGAGATATATAAATTGCAGCATTCAGTTTTGCTATCTTGCTATAGATTAGATCAGGGGTTCACAACCTACAGCCAGTGGGCTGGACCTGGCCTGCGGCATCATTTCATGTGGCCTGTGCTACCACTGATGGAAGAAGTGGACATGTTTACAAGAGCAATAAATGTCCCCGCAGCTGTCGTAAATGCATTTGCAACAGCCATGGATGCGGTTAACAGCAGCATTTACAGCGGGGAAAACACCAGTCCAGCCTGCTCAGCTGTCTGAGGGGGTGTGGTCCGGCCCACAGCTCTAAAAGTATAGAACCATTGGGTTAGATAAAATAGATAGATAAAATAAGATTAGATAAGATAGAGAGAGAACCAAAGAGTGTTGCACAGTCCCACATACCTTTACCTGCAAGTAAACCCCCTGAAGTTCATGGGACTTATTTCTCAGTAGGCATGACTGCCTTATTAAGATTTTACATGGCAGAAGCTATTTGGAAGTCAATGAGTATGGACCCCTCAAGAGAACCAGAGATATTGGAATCCTGAGCGCGACAGGGGCCTCCCTTAGCGCCGCAAATTTTGACACACAGGAGGCTCCGAAAATTTTCCTGAAGCAGCGATCAGCTTCAGCAAAGGCAGCTGAGGGGAAAGGATGGAGTAAGGGGTTGCTCGGCACAGCTGGAAAAAGCTCGGTCTCTGTCTCTGCTGCCACCACTGCTGACATCAAAACTGTCAGCAGTGGGAGCAGCCTGCCTCTGGCCCCCGCAGCTGTGTGTCAGGGGCGGCAGGACCGACCTGCAAGAAAAAAGTTTGGACACCACTGATGTAGGCCTTTAAAGGTAATTACCAGCACCTTGAATTGCACCCAGAGGCACACTGTCAACCAGTGCAGCTCCAGAATCAGTGGTGAGGCACATGCATAATGTCTGCATCCCATCACCACCCGAGCAGCTGCATTCTGGACCAGTTGCAGCCTCCAAATATGCCAATCTATAGGAAAAGCATGTTGTCTTCTTTAAAATAAACATATATTTTATATATCCTTTTACAAGCAGGTAAAGTGTATGTATTTTAAAGAAGGCAACCTGTTTTTTCATACAGATCCTGGTTGAACATTCACAAGAATAATCTATATTACCAAATAATGCTAATTTGTCTAAGGATTTGTGTAATACCAGAAACCTACATTTAGAGGTAAGTAAGTCTAAAGCCACACACAGACATCAGATTTGTTGCTTAGATTTGAATGTAATCAGCTAAAGGCAGCTTAGTCAGCCTCTGAAACTAAATCAAGTAAAAGAATGGTCAAAAAAGGATTGCATTTATTTTTGGCCCAAACATCTGCAACTTACTGCCATCTGGTCACTCCTTTTAAAGCTGAAGAGACCTGCTTTTTAACTTTGCATTTAAAAAATCCACAATCTCATTTATAGTGCTTATTTATCAGGCTCCTCCATGGAATTGAAAGTAATCAGGAGTTGAACAAAAGCTCCAGGTATATTACTGTGGGAATCAGAAGCCAGCTATTAATTTTGGCTTTGAATTCTGATTTGTTACGGTTAATTCATTTTCATGTCAGAGATTGATCTGGGTTGATCAGATTTTTGCAGGGGATGACCGAATGAGGCTCCTTTCATGTCTCCCATAGTGCAGCTCTCTGGAATCGAACCCGTGTTTCCGGTCTCCAAGCCTAGTGTCTTAACCACTAAGCCACCAGGGATGATAAAACAGAGTAGAGTCAGCATTCTCACTAGGTTATTCCTTCTGTGGCAATTTCTGGTACCTTTAGCCCAGGGGTCTTTAGCCCAGGGGTCTTCAAACTACAGCCTGTGGGCCAGATCCAGCCCATGGCATCAACAAATCCAGCCCTCACCCTTGCTGTGGCCCCTGCTGGCCCTGCTTCCTAAATCCTTATCCCCTCCACTTGGCTTGGCGTGTCCCTGCCAAAGCTCCATAGTAGGGCGGATGTTATAGGATGCTGCTGCCGAAAGGGCTGGGTGAGTGAGGCAGGCGTGTGTATAGCAGCTCCTTACAACATCCGCCCTGCTATGGAGTGCCGGCAGGGACACACTAAGCCACGCAGAGGGGAAAAGGATTGAGGCGGCAGTGGAAGCGGAGGCAGAATCTGGCCCATGGTCCATGAACTGACCCTCAGCTTAAAAAGTTTGAAGACTCCTGCTTTAGCCATTCCTATTGGCAGAAGTAATCAAGCTAGAGTGAATGTTGAATGTGAAGTGTATTCTTTTAAAATTTTATCCTTGATAAGAAAAGCTGTTTTGATACATCAAGAATGACAAGACTTCTTTCTTCCAGTGCAAACATGTGGGCAAAGAGCAAAATTCTCTTTCTCATCAAGGTCCATAATTTATGCAACAGGTCTTTTAAAAAAACAACCCCACCCCAAACCCTGTTTTTGAAGCAACACATGATTACACAGATAAAATGCAAGTGAGGCTATAAATCCCTCATGATGGCTAATTGTGCTTCAGCACATTGCTCCTGACAAAAAGATTTGTCAGATGTCTTATCTAATTGTTGTGAATGACCATGGATGAAGATGTCTTGTAGTTTTTCTTGTCATTCCAAATTTTGTGTTCTATCTTGTTATTTCCATGAATTTGTTGTAACACGATACCTTTTCATGTCTCTTAATTTTGAGATGTTCTAAGCTATGGCCAAGTTGCTCACTCACACTCCAAAACTGCATGACCCTTTCTCATACCTGTTCTATCCACCGCACAAGGCCTTTTCTCCTGCTGGTTATTTACAACATTTTTAGATAACCAAAGTGACAGCAGAAAGTAAGGCAAGACCATTAAAAGTTGAGGAATTTTCATCCTCAGACACTGCCATAAAACATAGACGGTCTCTAATGGCTCAGGTAAGATCAAGTCACAGACCAGGCAAACAGGAAATCACTGGGCTACACTTAATTTAACAAGTTGGTTGATAACATTATTGTGCAAGACATGTTGATAATGTTATTCTTATGTGCTGTCAAGTCTCACCCTGCAACCCTAACAGAGTTTTCAAGATATGTGAGATATTTTTTAAAAATTTGTAAATTGATTATACAATAAACACATAAAATATAAAGCAAAATACAACCAGAAAAAATATTAACAAAACAAGATTTTACTCCCAATCACCCTCAGGACCATTTAGAGTCATGGTTCCCAATGTGGGGCACACAACCCACAGGGAGGCAATTGATTTTTAAGGTTGGGAAATTGGAGAATGAGTTACCGTATATACTCGAGGATAAGCTGAGATTTTTAGCCCAAAAAATTAGCTCCAAAAAGGGGGCTTGGCTTATACTCGGGTCAACAACCATGAGGGTCCCAAGACCACCTGTGTCTTTCTTGGGGGCTGCTCTGTCCAAGCATGGGTGAGAAGTATACCCTGGACCCTTCCTTCACCCATGCCATGTAGCTCCTCCAGGCTGGTAAGCAGGGAAGCGGTGCATGGGGGAGTGGTGGATGACTTGGGGTGGGCCTGCCGCTGCCAGTGGTAGTGTGGGGTGAATTGGTGGGTAGCTCAAGGTGGTCCCGCTGCCACTAGTGCTGGTGTACGGGAAGAGGTGGGGGCTCAGGATGGTCCCACCACCACCACCATCTTCGGTGGCAGGAGTGGCAGGACCACCAGTCCTGCCCCTCAACAGTCTGAAAGGGTGTGAACAAGTCCTCAGCTTAAAAAGGTTGAGGGACCCTGGTGCAAGTCACCAATTCTGTAATAATGCAGATCCCGTGTCCCCCTCAATGAGTTATGCAAGCAAGCGTTCCCATTTCAAACAATATTACTGTATATCTATATACAGTACAGTACTTCATATTAAAAAACACTCAAGTATCTTACTATGCTACAGTTATTTCCAGCTAAAAACCAGCACTGGTATATCAGTTCTACATATATCCAGGAACAAATCCTACATATATATCTATATAGCCCTATCTCAAATTGAGAGGTCATGGGTCATACTGCTCATAGGATCTGCAAAGTACGATAACAGAAATCCATCTTTAACAACCAGGGAATCCTAATATTTGTACAGTTAAAGATATCCAAAGTTAGTGAACCAAATGTACTCCTCAACATTTTATTGGAGAGAGGAAAAGAAGATATTACCAAGCACAGAAGGTGGAAAGATTTGATAACAAACAGAGCCCTGGATTGGCTGTGATAGAATCTTCTTATAGCTTATGCAATGTTATTTCATTTTATCCTTTCAAATAATATCTGAGTAATCATACAATGCAGGCTTGAGAACTGCGACAAAGAAGAGTCACCTCCAAGCAGTAAGGCATTTGTAGCTAGAGAGGCAGGAAAATAAGTGGTTTTATTTAAAGATTTACAAGGCCAATGTGTGCAACTTCACTTCTTTTTACTTCTGCTCTTCTTTCAATAATAATAATAAAAAAAATTGATTGCCAAACAGTTACTGAGGATGTTGTGATAGAACAATGCATGTGTTGCTGTTCTAATGGATTCAGAAAGTTTAATATTCTATTGCAGTGAAACATTCTGAGACTTTAGTTCTATAATTGTGTGCCATCAAATCAATTGCAATCCTTTTGAAATTCTTCTAGGCAAAGAATATTTAGAACTGGTTTTCCCTTCCCTTCTTCTGGGGGCATCCTAGGACCGTGCAGTTTATCCAAGGCCACATAGGCTGGCTCCTTCCCAAGAGGAACACTGAGGAATCAAATGCCTAAAAGTCTGGCTCTGCAGCCACATATCTAACCCCTGAATGACAGGCAGAGACACATTAAAACAACATGTATAGACCATAGAAGTAGCTTTACTCAGAAACTTAGATGATGATGACTGCTGCGTTTCAGAACTGTTTGGGTAACAAATAGATTTTCTTTATAAGGGTGCAACTGCACTGGCCCTTTTGGTGCAGGCTGGTGTAATCTAAATAGGATAGCATTAAGGGAAAGGAGTGATATGCCATTTGGGGCAATCTCATACTGACCTCAAGCAACCCTATATCTGGTTAACAAATGACCCACTGCAAGATATTGGCAAAATGAACATTTCCCCTGCTCCTCTCCAAAGGGGCAGAGGAAGTGAATTTTTGAAAATTCTGCTGCCCCAGGTGGCCAACCTTGGCACTCCAGGTGTTCTTGGACTTCAGTTACCAGAAGCCCAAGTCAGAGCACCTCCTGATCACGGCTTCTGGGAATTGAAGTTCAAGAACAGCTGGAGTGCCAAGGTTGGTCACCAGGGTGCTAGACCACTCCTGGTGCACTAAATCACTTAGTTTATTTTTGTTAAATTGCCTTTGTGGGAAGTGCCAATTGAAATTAGGTCTGCAGGGAGTTATTCTATTGCCACTACACAGAAGACTTTTTTTTTAAAGTAAACTAACTGATTCAGTGCATTAGGGGCACTCTAGCAGTAAAATAAATATTTTTACTTACCCTGCCCCGCTGCAAAGGAGCAGCAGAAGTATTCAGTTTGCCAATACAGTATTGTGAAATGGTTCACTTACTAAATCACTTCATAAAAAAGATCTCCCCTTATCTCTGAGGTATATGTAATGATATCTTCATCTGATACATGAAACTGTGGATAACAGCAAACCCTATACAGTAATACCCCGTATAACGCGAGTATCATATAGCGCTAAAACCGCATAACATTACAAGATTTTTGGAAAAATCTTGTATCGAATAACGCGATTTTAACGTTATCAGATACAGTCGTTCTTAGCAGCAGGGTGGATGGAAAGCTGAACCGGGTTCTCCGTTCAGCTTCCCAGCCACCCTGCAGCTACGGAGGCAGGGGTGGGGAGGCTGGAAAGCTGACGGGGGGCTCCCCCGTCGGCTTCCCCAGCCACCCCACAGCTGCGGAGGCAAAGGTGGGTGGCTAGGGAAGCCGACAGGCAGTCCCCGTCAGCTTCCCCAACCACCCTGCAGCTGTAGATCAGGTCCTCTGATCTCTCTGGAGCAGGCAGGGGACACGATCCAAGCTGTTTCTGGGCTTCCCCGACGTCCTGAGCCAGTGTAGCAACCCAGAATGTCAGGGTTCGAATCCCGACATTCTGGCTTGCTGCACTGGTTGAGGACATCGGGGAAGCCCAGAAACAGCTTGGATCGGGTCTGCCCACCTCCCTGGACCTGGCGGGGGGGGGGGGTCAGAAACCCCAAAATTGGTAAAAAAAAAAAAAAAAAAAAAGCCAGTGCAGCAAGCCAGAATGTCAGAGTTCGAATCCCGACATTCTGGCTTGCTGCACTGGCTCAGGACATCGGGGAAGCCCAGAAACAGCTTGGATCGGGTCTCCACACCTCCCTGGACCCAGCGGGGGGGGGGTCAGAAACCCCAAAATTGGTTTAAAAAACGGACTCTTTTTTACCAATTTTGGGGTCTCTGACCCCCCCCCCCGGCCGGGTCCAGGGAGGTGGGCAGACCCGATCCAAGCTGTTTCCAAAGTTTCCCCACCTCCCTGGAGGCTGCAGCAAGGGAAAATGTCAGGATTCGAATCCTGACATTCTGGCTTGCTGCAGCCTAAAAGAGGGTGGGGGAACTTCAAAATTAGTGCGCATCGGGTCTCCCGACCTCCCTAGAGCCGATGCGCGCTAATTTTCAAGTTCCACCACCCTCTTTTAGGCTGCAGCAAGTCAGAATGTCGGGATTCGAATCCTGACATTTTGGCTTGCTGCAGCCTCCAGGGAGGTGGGGGAACTTTGGAAACAGCTTGGAGCGGGTCTGCCCACCTCACTGGACCCGGCGGGGTGTGTGTGTGTGTCAGAGACCCTAAAATTGGTAAAAAAAATGTCTGTTTTTTTTTTTTTTACCAATTTTGGGTTTTTTGACACCCCCCCCCCCCACCTCCTTTTCCCCACCTCCCTGGAGGCAGCAGCAAGCCAAAATGTCAGGACTCAAATCCCGACGTTCTGGCTTCCTGCAGCCTCCAGGGAAACAGGGCTTTTTTTAACATTGTGTGATCAATGTATTGCACAACGTTAAAAATCGGATAACGACGGGACTTGTGGAACCAAGTCATAATGTTATTTGGGGTTCTATTGTATTTAACAGATATACCTGAATTATAGAAGCGGGAGAAGGGATTCTAATGCCTCTGTTGTTTTACATGAGAGCTACCAAATTGTCTGACTATGTTTCTTGTGGACCTGCAGGCCTGGCCCAAGGAACAAATCATCCAGCCTGCACAACCACCCCTGGAAGTGCTTATGACAGCCACGAATTTGCCCGCACTTGCTCAAATTTGCCTGTAGCCTTAAGTTTACAGTGGGGGGGGGACCACGTGCCTGGCCCGCTCAGCTATCTGAGGGGGCATGGTCTGACCCATGACGCAAAAAGGTTAAGAACCCCTGTTCTATACAGTGGCCTCTAATGGTCACCTCTGGTCATTTGCCATAGAAATGCATATACATATAGGTTTGTTAATCAAATATCTTTAGAAACTGCAGATACTGAACCCACGGATATGAGGGCAACATGTACCAGCAATTGAAAGCAAGAGCAGCCTTGGCAGCTGCATCACTCAGTTTTGGTCCTTTTGCCAGTGAAGGCATTTGCTGAGAATGGAATGAATCAAAACACACCTACCTGCAGGAAAAATTTTTAAGCCCCAACAGAACTCAGAAAGATGCAGGTAGGAATGCTCTGGGGATAGATTAGCCTGCTCTAGTGCTGAAAAAAGGAGCAAGCTAACACCTTCCTACAATGCAGCAAGCAGCAGGACAAATACCCATTTAATTGAGCCCTAAAAGAGAAACATGAGGTATTACTTTCTATGTCTTTAAAATATGACAAATTAAGAGTATGTAGTTAAATATTAATTTCAGGCCCCTTAAGAGACAACTTGAAGGCAAAATTCTTTATTTTCCACTGGACTAGCTATCTGGTGACCTACTTTCTGCATAACTGGAGCAAGGGGTTTGGTCTATTTTAACATACTCAATACCTCAAAACCTTGAGCTTAAATTGCCAATCCTGTAAATCTAAAGTGTTCATTTGCATTCCATTTTTAGCTAATCTCTGTGCCATGGATTACTCATGTATATTCCACCCACATGGTGAAAGATGGGCTTGCTTCTGGAGAGTTATTTTCTTTTAAAAGAATTTCACAGAAAGTTTCAAGATGCTGGTGAAAATAGACTGAGCAGCACCTTTCTCTGCTGAAGAAAACCTTCCCAAATAAAATTCAGATTATAATAGATCTAGAGCCACATGGTTATTAGATTTCTTTTGAAACAAAACCAGAGAGGATTTAATTAAGTTCATACTAACAAGGAATTAAGACAGCTTTGCTGGAAGCCTCACTTCTGGTATTGGGGTATGCAGTTATGAATTTAAACACGGAGCTTCCTGTGTCACTATTGGTATAAGAGCACTAGGCCAATTTGTTAGATGAACTCAAACAGATCCTTGTTTACTGTCCCCACATCAGGCACCATCTATTATCAAACTGACCTGTTCGAGTTCATCTAACAATTTGGCCCAGTGTTTCTATACTACTTGCTTCTAGTGAAGCTTTAGCCAAATTTTAACTTTAAAATGAACGTGGAAAATGTACTATACATGCTAAATTTTCCTAAATCCAAGGAGTTAGGGTGAAGTGCTTCCTGTAGTGAGTAGTTGACACTGATGACAACTTATTGCAGTGAATCACTTAAAGCAATGGTGACTAAAAAGCAGAGTAGTACATAACAAAGTAATGGTTTTTTTAAAGACAAAAATATATTTTGTAAATCATAATAATTTCATGTCAGAAATTATTCTGGGCTGAAAGGATTTTTGTGGGAGAAACTCCACTCAGGGGATGCCTGAGCTGGGACAGAGAAGGGCATTCAGTCCGTCTTGAACTGCTCACTTCCCAGCCTTCCAGCTAACAAGACAAGCCTTCTTAACTAATGAGTCACCACAGCCCCATTTTGTAAATGACGAGGGCCAAAGGGTAAATTAGAATTTTCCGATGATGGGACAACACAGTGCTATGTTGCTTGTCAGAAAATATTTTTATTTAAAAGGAGTAACACAATCTTGAAATGTGGCCCTCTGTACCCCCTCCTCCACATCCTTTGCGTTCACTAAAACCCAACACCAACAAGCAAAGGGAACAGGGATTTCTTCCCAAACGGCTGACAGCTATCGCAAGAGAAGACAGGAAGTAGGGAGCAAGAAGGGGAGGGACACTGCATCCAAATGGACAGAAACAGAGCAAGCCAAGGCCAATATGTGATTGACTACATCACAACTACAATCTCAATAATCTCAATAATCTCCATCATTCTAAATTGTATTATACTGACCAAGGCAAGATTGCTTTCAGGCGCTAATGTAGATTCACTGAGTGATCTCCCAATGATCAACGTTTCTGCAATTTCTGCAAAATGCCTTTTGGGCATTCTACACACAAAACCAATGAGCCTTCCTTTAAAAGCAAAGTCCACAAAAGGATCTTTTTTTTAAATGCAAAGAGTCCACCCCTTGTTTCAGATTTTTAACATTCTATGAGAACAAAGTAGTGGCTGTCACAACATACAGAGTTTCCACAGTTTCTACATGCTATATAAATTTCCATAAAACATACAAACTTCCTAGCACCAGCAAATATCCCATCTAACAAACTGACACAAAAAAGATTGCAATATCTTGCCATTGCCACCAAGGATCTAATTCTCTAGCCCTCCTTTATGAAATTACATTCTTCTCTTTGACACAAGGCATTAAAATGGGATGACATCTGTTTGCCTGGTGGAGTCAAAAGAAAGAGCAAACAGGCCAAGCAAGTTGAAAGCAAGTTTGTTTGTGTGTGCTGTTCCTGATAACCAATCAGGTCAAACTCTGGTTAAATGGAAAGGCCTAGGCCAGGAAACACACCACTGGAGGCTGCTCAAAAGTTTGCAATCTCGTTTTGGAGGCTAATACCGTTGGTGAGATTCAGCAGGTTCGCCCCAGTTCGCCAGAACCGGTAGCAGAAATTCCGGCTGGCCCTGCCCATCCAAGTTTTGAAACAAAGTAGTCCTAATTGTCATACAAATTTCTTTCTAAACATTTTCCCAACATGTTCTGAAAGAATTCCCTCACTCAGCAAACCCACAGGAAAGAAGGAAAATGAATCAGGCATGCTACATTTTCTTCTTAAACCCAAATACTGCAACACCAAAAAAAGTTTAATAGTATGGAATATCCAGCATTAGTGAAGGATTCATTTCTTAGACATTACACCTTCAAAACCTTGCCATGCATTTCCCTGCACTTTCTATAACAAATGAGATAGTCTGAATAAAATAGAAGTGTGGCAGATTTATCAGCAGGTAACATTAGCTGGTAGAGTGAGTGGCAGTGACAAAAAGGTTATTCTGTTATGTCTGAAACCTTTAATGCCCCATTGCTAATATTGCAGGGGAAAGGGCTAATCCAATAGAGTGGGGTTCATCAATGAATAAGAAGACTGAAAGCAGCAAATGAAATGCTTATTTCATACACATTCATGGCTCTTTGCACCAGCAGTGTGAGTGAGGACATCTTAAAGGTTATGATTAAACGCCTCAACAACCTGGAAGTCGATGATAAGGTATTTTCCTCTACTAGTAGAGGCACAGTGAAACCTCATGAAAGATGACAGTAAGTTTCTTGGAATAGGCAGCTAATTCCTGTCTTCATTTAATGTCAGTCACATTCTGGCATCCTTAACTACTTGTGGCATGCAACAAAGACACTGCTGATCTGACCAAAACATTGTAAGCCACTCACCCATGCAGCTCTTTGGAACTGAAGATAGAAGCTGTGCATAAGATGGCATTTCCTTCCTACATATGGTCTTATTAAGTTGGAACTGACTTTTAGCAGCTTTCAAAGCAGATGAGATTTCAAGTGTGTTTTAGCAATTCCACTCATCTGGTGAGCTTTTTAAAGACTGAGTGGGGATTTAAACCCAGGCGTCCTGAGTCCTAGTCCAACCCTCTATCTACTACACCACACTGGGAATCCAATGCTGCCTATATAGTGCAGTGAATTAGTTATCTAGCTATAGAGCCACTGGTTGGGAGTGCAATTCTCTAGTCTATGCAATCATGGGAAAGATGAACAAGTCCCAGGATGCTTCTAGAAGAGAATGGCAAATCACCTCTATGTATTCTCTGGCCACAAAAGCCTGGAAAGGGTCACCTTAAGTCAGAACTGACTTAATGGCATACAATTATATATTATCTACACAGGATGATAAACATGCCTTGAAAAATAATAATCTTTCATTTTCTGGAGCTAGACCTTTAAACCAATCCCCCAAATCTATTGCTTACTGGAGGTTTCTGAAGGACAAAAATCAATGTTATCCTCAAAATCATCTCTGTGGAGCTCTAGGAACAGAGCCAGTGTCCAACAAAGGGCCTTTGTTCATAGAAATGAATTCCATCTTGAATACAGAAAGGCTGGTGCTCTTGTTCAGACGCCTACCAAAAGTCAAGCATTTTTTAAAAGGCAAAAAGAGAAAAAGAAGGGCCCAGAGAATTTATTCAGAGCTACTGTGCAGTAAATATTAAAACAAGCATACATTACCTATTTTAAAATTAACCTTACTGATTTGGAAAAGATGTCAGGATCTACTTTTAATTTACAACTCAAAGCAGGAAGTGAGTATTGTCTGCCATAAAGCAAAAGGTGGTTACAATAAAGCAGGTGTTCCCAACCTTTCCAAGTTGGAGGCCTGGTCACCCTCCCTCAAACAGTTGGTGGGCCAGACTGGTGCTCCAGCCACTGCTGCCTCAATAGGCCATGGACTCATTTACAGCTGTTGTAAATGCATTTACAACAGCCATAAATGAGTCTGCGGCTGTTGTAAACATGTTTACGATGATAGCAAACGAGTCTGTGGCTGTCGTAAATATGTTTACAATGACTGTAAATGAGTCTGCAGCCGATTCTGGCGGCAGTGGATGGAGCGACGGCACGGGCTGGATTATTTGGCACCATGGACCATAGGTTGAGAACCCCTGCAGTAAAGCATGCTATACAGGAATCTCCTAAATGTATCACTTCCAACAGTCCTCCACTTTTTTTAACTATACAAACACATAGACTTGCACACCTGGACTTCCAACAAAAATAAATGTATGGAGCACATTGGAAATCCCTTCCCTGCATGCAGTTATTAATGCCTTTAAAGAATCATTTTCATACATCATGTTTACATTACGTCCTGCCACGTCAGACATGACTGACAAAGACATTTATAGGGTTTGGAGGCAACTAACAGTCTTAATGCATAAAATAGATTAGAAGAATGTAATAATTTTTTTCTGGTTTTGTAAGTGTACCTTTTTCAACAAAAAATTAAAATATTAAATAGAGGTTTTTATCTGTGCTTTATCACCAGTAAGTTTCCATGTCCAAGTAGGTAATCCAGCCCAGGTCTCCCAAGTCCTAGCCCATCACTATTTTCATTACACCACACTGGGTATCTTACATATGTAATATTACAACAATTATGGGCCCCTTGCAAGAACTTTCTGTCAATTTCAAAGTACAGTAAAACCCCGGGTTACAACCACCTCGGTTTAGGTTTGCTCCGTTTTACAATGGCAGATCCTATGGAAAAACTGTCCTGGTTTACAAATTTTCAATGTATTTGTTTCAGTTTACAACAATCAATTCAAGCCCATTTTTTAAATTTCCCTATGGATGTTTCAGGTTACAATTTTTTCAGGTTACAATGGAGGTTGTTGGAACAGACCTCCATCGTAACCCAGGTTTTTACTGGAGCTAAACTTTGTAAACAGTATGTGTCCAAGAACAGTGATATCTGTCAGCCCACTGGAAGTAGAATACAGTACTTTGGTTCTGCAAACTGTACAATTGCACAAAAATAAGCAGAGACTATTTGTCTTCAAAGAGATTTGCATGAGGGTGCCTATTTGGAATAGACATGATTATAGTTTTGTCCTTTATCTGCTCCATATTTCATCACGATGACCCTTCCTTTGATAGATATTGTATGTCTGGCTAGGTCTCCCCAAAATACAAACAGCATGTGGAGAGCACCATATCCTTGGATTTCCATTTAAATTAAATTGTATTAACATTAGTTTTCCATGCACAGTTTTCTCATACACCAAAAGAAATGTCCTTCTGCCTCCTGGATTTCCATTAAGTCTTGATGGGCTTCTATACAAATTGGGGAAGAGCTGTTGAGATCTGGCCTCAAAACTATTTTTAGTCATCGCAGAACTCTGCCCAGTCCCCATACTGGACCCAAGCATTTCAGTGAGTTCTTAACTCTATAACATAATACAAAGGGCACTTCCAAAATTCTCAAAATCTGATGTTTTCACTCAGTGGTGTACTTCTCAAATACCTTTTATTGTTTCAAAATGAAAATAATATGGTTATAATATAGTTAATATAATATTTGTTCTTATGGTTATTTCCTCAAAATTATGCACAGATCACATTTGCTTTCCATTCCTATCTCTATCTATCTCTCATTACAATCTGCGAAGTAATGGACATGCAGACAGCTTTTTGGAAAGTTTTAAAATCAGAGTTTTTGAGGCAGATTTTTATACCCCCAGGTGTCACAGATCATTTTTATGCTTTATTTGTGTGCAGAAGGAGTATAGATGCTTTTTCTAATAGAAAAAGCATTCCAAAACACTGGAATTGAAGATCATAAATTTTTATGCATCCACGTATGCTGATCAACATAGAGACCATCACCTGATGGAGATGAAAGTTGCAGGAATCCAGATGTAGAATTATTAAAATCTTGATTAGGAAGGAGTGGAAGACAACTTTGAGTCCAGACACATCAGAATATGTGGCTGGAATAGGGAAAGCCCTCTCCTCTTTACCAAGGACACAGCGACTCCTTCTCAAGCCATCTTACAACAGATTGTGCATGCTGAAGTACTCCATTCTCATTTGACAAGCTGCTGATTTGCTTTTGGCTGGCAGGCTCACAACAGCTTTCTGAAATCTCCTACAGCAATCTCATTCTCTTGAGGAGGCAGTCTTGATGTGCCAGACCTTGGCTTCACTGGTGATAAACATACTGTATGTTGACAAAGGAAGAGCTGTAGGTGTGAACCCAGCTTCTTGAGATAGTCTTGGTAAGGAACTCCTAGTGTTAGTGGAAGTTTGCCATTACAACTCCAAGTACAGCATTGCTGCCAGTGGTACAGTGGAGATAAGATTTATAGAGAGTCAATCTCCCAGAACTTTCTGAGAAACCAGGTGCTATGACATCATCTGCAGACCACCAATCTTCCCAGGCTTCCATGTTTCTTCAGATGGTATAAGAAAAATGCATTTTTAGGAATAAATTCTTCCAGACTATTCCTGTTCTAATACTGTGGTACCTCGCTTAAAGAGCATTATGCGTTCCACGGGATTGCTCTTTAAGCAAGTTTGCTCTTTAATTGAAACACCATTGTAAGTGACCAATTGTGGCTTCTGGTAAGGGGGATTGCAAACCCCGATTTAGTTGTTAAGCAAGTTTTTGGTTGGTTTTAGTTGTTAAGCGAGGCAACCATTCAGAGAAAATTCTGCTCTTCAAGTGAGTTAGTCTCTAAGTGAGGTGCTCTTTATGTGAGGTTTTACTGTACAAGTATTTGACAATGGGCTAGTCTTGAATGGCAATTAAAAGCCATTAACTTTACAAAAAAAATCTACTCATCTGTTGCAATATATCAATTCAATTATCTCTATTTTTATACTCTCTTTATGGCAGTGATAGCCGTGATGGTTATCTGAACTTTCTGTGCTTACAGGTTTATCACTATTTCACTAACAGTCTTCTGCCAGTATATAAATAGTCAACTGACGGTATACATTTAGTGACAGCAATACTGCAGTTAGACAACTGACTCAAAGGTGTTCACTACCCCAGTCATTCCAGTTTCTAACTAAACCATAATGATTTTTAGGACATTTAAACTGTTTTAGGGTGTGTCTTCATTGTCTAAAAATTCAACATCCTATTCAGGGCTTTGTAAACTCAATTTAAGGACACATGGTGTTTGAGTTGCTGTGTGTCTCTACTGTGATATCTGTTGGATCTGGATTTGCAGTGTATCAATATATGAGTATGTGAGATTAAACCAAATTGGCACTCCAATGGAAGGGCCTTACTCTCCTTCAGTTGCTGGGACAGTTGAGAACTCCCTGCTGCTGTATTCCTCCTCTTCCCTTTCTGCTTTCCTGCCTACTACCGCCCAATCCTACAAAATAAGGAGTACAATATATACTCGAGTATAAGCCGAGGTTTTTAGCCCCAAAAGGGGACACGGCTTATACTCGGGTCAATGACCATGAGAGTCCCAAGACAACTCCGGATTGAGATGCACCAACAATTTAATTAATTTTACCATATTTTCATGTCTTTCAATTATTGAAACTCACTAGCAGCTGCTGCATTTCCCACCCTCGGCTTATACTTGGGTCAGTCTATTTTCTTGGGGTTTCAAGTCAAAATTAAGTACCTCGGCTTATATTTGGGTTGTTTTATATTAGAGTATAAATGGTAACATTGGAACCAGCTTTCTATTACATTGCTCTGCCAGTTAGAATATATATATAAAAAATCAAAATGGGGTGAGGAAGCAGAGAGGTAAAATGGAGAAGGATCCTCAAAGAAAGGCCTGAGAAAATGAGAAGTTTAACTGGAGGATTAACGGCAAAGAGGTGAACGAAGCCATTGATTCACTGAAAAGGAACCACTCCTTTCAACTAACCCTGGCTTGGATTTACCGCTCTGCAGTTATCCCTTAAAATGCTGGCTTTCTTGTCAAAAACCTCAGATAACGCTAAAACTTGGTTCCACAAGTCTTAGTGTTATCTGATTGTTAATGTTATCCGATACATGCATCAGATAACGTTAAAATCCTATGGGATGAATTGCATAACGTTAAAACTCCATAGAGATACATTGTAACCGGCACAGGCCTTAGCAAACGTTATCCAATACATACCATAGGATTTAATGTTATGCAATGCAACATCCCCCCCTCCCCCCCCCCCGGTTTGCTTAATGTTATACGGGTTTTAGCGTTGTCTGGTGCAAACATTATCCGAGGTATTATTGTATTGGAAACAATTTTTTAAAAATCAGCATCTGCTCACAAGAAGAGCTCCATAGGCTGTAGGTGGAGTTGCTGTATATTTTATTGGCGACACATGTGTTCACATACCCCAAACCGATTCAAAAACCATTAATTCAAGAATTGGTGCAAAATAAATAGCCCTCAAAGGGTGCTTTGAAATAACCTACTTGGGGACCAAAATACTATATATTTAGCTTTGCATTGTGTTGTTGTTAACTTTAAATCTATTTCAAAGTGGGCTAATGTAATGCAAATGTAGGAGTTTTTACAAATGTGGGCACATCCTTATGGATTGTAAAATAAAAAAAATAAGGATACTCTAACGGGGAAGGGACTGTGGTGGCTCAGCTGTTAAGACACTGAACGTGATGACTAGAAGGTTGGAAGGTCAGCAGTTCGAGATCCAAGTGCTGCATGATGGAGTGAGCTTCTGTCTCTGTCACAGTTCCTGCCAACATAGCAGTTTGAAAGCAAGAAATTTCAAGTAGATAAATAGACACCACTTCAGTGGGAAGGTAAACAGCGTTCCATGTACTCAGATGTCAAGGCATCCCTGCCACATGTCCACAAAAACATCTGCAGACGCAGACAGTGCTGGCACATTATTTATTTATTTATTAGTTCAAATTTATATTGCCGCCCACTCACCGTGGTGACTCAGGGCGGCTTACAAAAAATACATTACATTACATTATAATATACTATGTTGGTGTGTGCTGAGGGGGATGGGTGGCAAGGTCCTCATCCTGCCCTGGCTTCTTCCTCCCCTGGCAGTTGGTATAGGCACAGGGGGAGGGGCGGCAAAGTCCTCAACCTGGCTGTAGCGCCATGCAGGGAGTTAGAACGAAGACCAGAAATGAGCTCCCGGTAGAGGTGGAGAGTGGGGTCTCTCAATGGCCGGACAATGCTCAGGAAGAAGCAGCAGCATGAAAAAGGCAGGGAGATCACTTTGTCCCTTTTCTGTCCCTTTCTCCCTGCACCTTGATCGATTGATCTCCAGCGTTGGGGGTCGGCTGGGGAGGAGGAGGGGGTGTTCTTATGGGCTTCACCTTTATCTCCAACACTTCAAGAACTCTCCCTCTTCTCCAACACCATATTTTTTTATTATTTGGTCCAGTTGGGACTGTTTTTTATTTTTCAATGGGAAAACGTGCTTCGGTTTACGATTTTTCTGGTTTACTATGAAGGCTGTCAGAACGGACCAAAGTCATAAACTGGGGTTTTACTGTACACCAAAGTAATCTAGAATCAATGTATGCAGGTTTTTATAACCAAGGGCAAAATGCCTGTAGATGCTTTTAAGCAATTTTTGGAGTACTAGGAGATTCTGTGCAAACATGTAAAATTGATCCCTATAAAGCACACATCATACTAAAAAGCTCCTGCAGATATTACCAGTTTGAGCTTTTTCATTATTTTATTCCTTTTTCCAAAGAAGAAGACGATGACTATGCTAACTGCTAAAAGGCCTCTGTAATAGCAAAGATAAAGTTAATCCAGTAATGTTTTTAGCAGAGTAAACCACAGAACACATTACATTCCCCTGATGGAATTTTTAAATCATCGTAAGGGATTAAACAATATTACTCAGTTGATGATAGGGACTTTGAAAATCACAAAGAATTATGGGTAATGACCATTTCTTGTTCCAATATTTTTATTGTAGGAATGGCATCTAACACTCACAACAAACCTACATGAAGTGTGCTTACAGTTTCAATGGGAATACTATGGACTGTGCTAAGGAGTGTTTCCCAGGGGCAGCCATTGACAGCACTGAAAATAGTGTTTTATTCTATTTCACCTCTAATCTGCCACACAGTATATAAAATATTTGTCAAATTATTGCCAAACCACCTACAGTGCCACAGCATCAGACGGTAGATAGCTAGGTACTTTTCAGTAGCACTTGGCTAATATAGCTCCCAAGCCTCTCCTACGCACTTATCTTTATAGGTACATTTTTTTTAAAACCCAAACTTCACATTGTCCTTCACCAAAAGCAACTAAGAGAGTGGCTCAGTGGTTAAAAAGCTCACCTTGTTAGCTGGAAGGTCAGCAAGTCGGCCGTTCGAGACCTGGGTACTGCACAATGGCACAATGGTCTAGCCATTTTATCTGGGATCGGTTTGACGCTGTTGTCCCTGAGGACAGGCTCTTAGGAGCTGTTTGTGCCACCGCCTGCCCATTAGATCCGTGTCCCGCCTGGCTAACAAAAACTGCCAGGACCGTCACTAGTGGTTGGGTCGGAGCAATTATTAATGCTTCACTTCAGGAGGGGTTTTTTCCAGCCTCTTTGAAACATGCTTTGGTCTGGCCCCTCCTGAAAAAGCCATCGCTCGACCCTACGGTGATATCCAATTGCCGCCCGGTATCTAATTTACCATTCTTGGGTAAGGTGTTGGAGAAAGTGGTGGTGCGGCAGTTACAGGAGACCCTGGATGAAGAGGATTATCTGGACCCTTTTCAGTCAGGATTCAGGCCTGGATATGGTACTGAGACTGCATTGGTTGCACTGGTGGATGATCTCTGGCGGGAGCGGGATGAGGGTCATCCCACCATCCTGGCTCTCCTTGATCTCTCAGCAGCTTTCGATACCGTCGACCATGGTATCCTTCTGGGATGGCTTCAGGGATTGGGAATCCAGGGCACGGTCTTGGCCTGGTTTACCTCTTTTCTGACTGGCTGGACTCAGTCAGTGTGGGTGGAGGGTGAGAGGTCCAGTCCTAGGCCGCTCCCTTACGGGGTGCCTCAGGGCTCGGTTCTCTCACCTCTCCTATATAACATCTACATGAAGCCCCTGGGTGAGATCATCTGTTCCTACCGGGTAAAATACCATCAGTATGCAGATGACACACAGTTGTACATCTAGGCCCGTGGTGATGCAGTCAAAGTCCTATCCAGGTGCTTGGAGGCTGTAAGGGTCTGGATGGGGGACAATGGGTTACAGCTGAACCTTAGCAAGACTGAGTGGCTGTGGGTCAGGGGTCCCGGGTCTACACAGGAGTTTCCATCTTTGGTTCTGGATGGGCCTAGTTTGCCTCAAACAGACCCGGTGCGCAATCTGGGGGTCCTCCTGGACTCACGACTCCTGCTCACGCCCTGGTCACCTCCAGATTAGATTATTGCAATGCACTCTACATGGGGCTGCCCTTGATGACCATCCGGAGGCTGCAGCTGGTCCAGAATGTGGCAGCCCTGTTGGTGTTAGGTTGTGGGCATTACTCTCATGCATCCCCACTGCTTCGGGAGCTGCACTGGTTGCCAGTTTGCCTCAGGGTGCAATTCAAGGTGCTGGTCATTACTTTTAAAGCCCTATATGGTAGTGGGCCAGGTTACTTGAGAGACCGCATCTCCCCAAGGGTATCTGTCCATCCCACCAGAGCAGACCGGAGAGGTGCCTTAGTGGTTCCATCAGCCAGAGAGGCTCGACTCTCTGGCACGAGAAAAAGGGCCTTCTCCCTGTTTGCTCCAATTCTATGGAACCACCTGCCTCTGGAGCTGCGCCTTCAGACGGGGTTATTGGCTTTTAGAAAGGGCCTGAAAACCTGGCTGGCAGGAATGGTGTGGGGTAATGAGGGTTCACACACACACACACACACACACACACACACACACACACACACACACACACACACACACACACACACACACACACACACACAGCTGGCTTATTTAGCATCCTGTATTCCTACCCTCATTCCTATATTCAGTGGGTTAGTGTAGGGAATGAGAAGTTTTTAAAGGGGTTTTAATTTTAATTTTACTTTGTTCTTTTTGTGTTTTAGGGGTTTATTGTATGTCTTCTGTGCTCCGCCCTGAGTCGCTTGTGCGAGTACGGTGGAATATAAATTTGGCAAAATAAATAAATAAAAGTTCTTGGGGATATGAAAGGCGCCTCATTCATGCGTCCCCTGAGTGGAGTTTCTCCAGCAAAAATCCTTTCAACCCAGAATAATTTCTAACACAAAATTATTATAACTAAGGGAGTTGCTATTTAGTGACTTACACTCCTCTTCTCATTTATCTTGCCTCTTCCTTTGCACAATAACATCATAAAAGCCAACACAGGTCCTGTCATCCTCTGCCATTGACTAAGGCCACACCCGTATACTACTATAAGCAACTTATTGCACTAGGCACATTTTAAAAAATTAAGGTCAAATTTTCACACATTATTACTTGTGAAGCAGCCCTTGTAATATAACTTACCGTAGTTCTGTCCTGCTTATTTAAATAGGATTAATTCAAAATACCTTGTGGTTTGAAACTAGTTATTGCCCGGCTCAGCATAGCAGTTACTTTCAATGACCCACTATGATTTAATAAAATCATGTTCATTTCTTTGGCTCAAGTTTACTTTAGGTGTGACCTCTTCTGTTGGACATGGATGTAACACATAAGCTCAATTACTGGATGTATACAGTACTAGCTATTCTCACACTGAAACAGAGGCAGGTTTCCTTGAAACTGCCCTCAAGAAAGAGTACATTATTGGATGAACTGGATTAGAAGCTAAGGAAGTGGATCTTCTGAGTGACTATTTGATTTGTCGCTTTCCTTCATTCCTCAACCATATTCAGGCATACAAGCTTTTAAGATTCTGCAAATGTCAGAAAACATCAGCTGCATTTATGCTAGCTTCTTACGTGACCTAAAAAAAAAAAGAGAGAGAGAGGTTCCTGGCAATTCCCATTCTCATAACCCATTCTAGGGACAGACTCTGAGGCATGAATTATGAAGGAGCTATGAAACACTTCCCCATTTCAAGGGCAGGCTGTTCTTATCTCAATACTTACAGTGCTGGCTTTGAAAATGATTGTCATGTATTTTCATATTTATTATTGTAACTTATTTATATAACATGTCTAAAATGCTATATAATATGCAATTGTGTGCATGTGATGTCCATTTCCCCCCACTCTGAGCTGGTCTCTCCTTTTCTTTTCTTTTTTAGCAAATAAGAAAGTGAGGGTTAAATTGAAATAAGCAATGGCAACTGCAGAAGGCAACTTCAGATGCCTGCATGGCTGGGCAACAACGGGAAGCTCACAAGTTACATTTGCTAATATGATTTTTAGCACTCAGTTACACCTCTGAAAAGGAGAAATGCAGGCTCATGCAAGAACCTTGGGCTGGCCTCCTGCCATGTTTTAAAGCAGGAGTGTCAGGGGAAGGACAACCAGATGAAGTCAAACACTGAGTAACAAGAACTGAGTTTCAAGAGCTGAGCCAGATATTACAGTGCTCGAGCTATAAATCACACACATACTCACTTTACAGGGTCATGACTAGCAGGAGTTCAGATCAACGTCATGCTCTAGAGCAGGGGTGGCCAAACTATGGCCAGTGGGCTGGACCTGGCCCACGGCACCATTTCATTGACCAGGTGCCACCCTCGCTGCTACCAGAAGTGGAAGCATTTACGGCAACCATAAAATGCACCCACATATGCATAAACATATCTGCACCTGTCATAAACGCTGCCATAAATGTAGGGAAATCCCCTAGATGAGCAGAGTGTAAATATAATAGGTACATAAATGTACCTGCAGCTGTCCTAAACCTGTTTACAACAGTCATGGATGCATTTTACAGCAATGTTTATGGTGGGAGGAACGGTGTGACCGGCCCACTCAGCTGTCTGGGTTGTGTGGTCAAGCCCATGGTGCAAAAAGTTTGGGAACCCCAGATCTAGAGCAAAAAATGACTACAAGTGTTTCTTTCAGCAGTTTCATTGGGTGGGTATTCACATGGGCTTGGGACCCCTTCCCTTCTTCAGCTATTTCTAATTATTTATTTACTGGTAGTGCCTAACTTTCTAGAATACTTTTCTCATTTTTATTTTATTACTACATTTATACTTACCTTTCCACTACAAAGCAGTGCTGAAGACATCTGACAATTTTCACAAAACAATAGAATCAAGTAAAACAAATTTAATACTAATATATTTAAAAGTCAGCAAGATAACTCAGTGGTTCAGGTATCTACCAGCAAGGCCAGAAGTTGGGAGTTCAATTCCCTACTGTGCCTCCAGGGAGGAAAGCCAGCCTACACTGTCATGGGCAAGATGCACAGCCCCAAGAAGAAGGGAATCGCATACCACTTCTGGGTATTCTGTACCTAGAAAAATCTGGAAAGGGTTGCCATAAATCAGGATTGAATTAACAGCACATGGTTATATTTACACTCAAATTTTATAAACCCATCCCAACCACAAAAGCTACTAACCTTAATGAAGTGCAGAAACAGACTAAAGCATTACAGTAAATTATATACCAGTTGTTAGGGCATTTTGTGTGGTATTGTACAAAGATTTCTGCCCAGTGAGTTAGTACAGCTTTAAGGCCCTGCAAGAGCCTTAGACACAGGTGTTTGGGATTGAGGCACAGACTGATTGCACGGCTGTGTCTACCCAGTGTACGTGCCTCAGCAATAGCACAGCTGTGGCTGATTAGAGGAATATGATAGCAACACCACAGTATAACTATGGCCAACTGAGCAAGGTTATACTGCTGAAGGCTGCTGACAGACTGACCACTGACTTGAGAGGGAGAAGACGTGCTGTGTGAAGCTCTGTTTCTCTGAGAACTGACAGGTACCTTATACCACTGAGAAGTAGCACACTGACTTTGCCAGCCTGCAGTCAGTGTTTGCTAGCAGGACTCTGTACATGCTCTTTGGACTGGAGCCATGAGAGGAATCCAAGCTCTGTTCCAACTGTGGGGCTTGGAGACAGACTGGCACCTTTGTATATAGTCCTGTGTATGTTGTCTTCCCCTCACTCACAAGTAAACTGCACTGTTCACTGAAGCTATGTGTGTGTGTTTGCACCTGAACCTTTTGCTGCGCAACAGCTTAAAATGCTACCCTGCTATCCTGACACACATATCGCTAAAAGAAATCCCTGACAAGAGTTTTAAAAGCTGTTT
This sequence comes from Furcifer pardalis, assembly GCA_030440675.1. NCBI lineage: Eukaryota > Metazoa > Chordata > Lepidosauria > Squamata > Chamaeleonidae > Furcifer > Furcifer pardalis. Next base: position 81,247,823 of record CP126893.1, on the reverse strand, counting down.
ACATCTTCCTAAAAGCAGTGAAATTAGGAACTTAGCACAGCTCTAAAGGGAGAGTATTCCACAGTCTAGGAGTCACATAAGAGAAAACCTTCTCCTGCATGCCTGTTAGATGAGCCTCTGCAACTACTGATATTTTTAAGAAGCCATCCAAACAGGTTCATAACAAGACTCCCAAAGTCCCAAGCTCTTTAGGCCTTAAAAGTTATAACCACCAGGTTTAATTGAGAAGGCTAAGCAACTAGCAAACAATGCAGGTCTTTCAGTATAAACTCACAGCATAGCTACCATATGTTTCACCAGTACCGACACTAAAAGGCACTGGTATTTTCTAGAATCAGGACTTTCTTTACTAATCAAACTGTTGTCATCTTCTGGAGTAACTGAGTTCTCTCAGGCACTGTCAGGCATCTCCTCTATCTTCTGTGTTTGTGGAAAAAGGACTGCCAGCTAGGTTCTCAAGATCTTCCTCAGCTTGTTCTCCCTCAGCTGTATCAGATTATAATCGGCTTCATCCCCTGAAGAGGACTTGATCAAGTAGGAATGTCACCTTTTCATTATTAGTCTACACCCTAAAACCCCGTCTTTTCTAAAGCTTAAAATACCCTTCACAATTACAGCCACAGCTACATGTATGCCATCTGAAGACATGGTTTTCTGTCTTATGACAAATCCCACCTGTTGCTCTTTTACAGTGCCATAACACCCCTTATGGCTTTTTCCGCCACAGACTAACATAGCTACTTCTTGGAAATATTTTGTATTGGATGGTTATTGAAAGGATAAAACTCAAATGGAATTTTAAAAAACCAAACAAACCCCAAAACAGAAGCCTAAGTCAGTACATTGGCTGATCAGTGCTTTGGGAAAATGACTTAGGCTTCTGGGAATTGAAGTCCAAACACCAGCATTTGGGAAACACTGCATCTACCAGTGGTTGCCAACAAGGGGTACACAGCTCACAGGTGGACTTCAATTCCCAGAAGCCTAAGTCAGTACATTGGCTGATCAGTGCTTTGGGGAAATGACTTAGGCTTCTGGGAATTGAAGTCCAAACACCAGCATTTGGGAAACACTGTCTAGACCATCCAATTGGGGTATGGCAATTAAGGATTGAAAGATAAAACAATGTATAATAGACAACTAAAGCAACAGATGTAAACTAGTGGGAGCATTCTTCCACACATGGATAAATATATTAGTTTATATTCTTTTGATTGCAAATTTCCTTCATTATCCTAATACAGTAAAATCTCACATAAAGAGCACCTCGCTTAGAGACTAGCTCGCTTAAAGAGCAGAATTTTATCTGAATGGTTGCCCTTCCTTAACAACTAAAAACCAAAAACTTGCTTAACAACTAAATCGGGGTTCGCAATCCCCCACCCCCTGCCAGAAGTCACAACTGGTCACTTACAATGGTGTTTCGCTTAAAGAGCAATCCCACGGAACGCATTATGCTCTTTAAGCAAGGCACCACTGTATCTAAAATCCATGAGTCTAATATACAGTGAGACATTCTATTGGCATTTTTAGAAATCTTGGCATCTTCCATCAATTTATTATGATAGCTGTCAAAGAATGGATCATATTAAAAGACTGCTTGGCCGATGATAAGCACCCAATTATTACTGTACATGGTTTCCTCACATGTGAAAATTCATAATCATGGCACTCAAGCATGCAGAAGAGGAGATAAAATTTCATTAATAATTTTGACAGCTAGGCCAACAACCTATTAAATGTCTGTTCCTAGCTGTTTTCCACCATGACCTTCTGGCTTATAAACATTACAGACCTTGACTGGTCATGAGCTCATTGTGTGCTTTAATTTATGGCACAGGTTGGAAGTCATAATTAGCCAGACTTAAATGGAAGCATTTCCAAGACTTTCACTGAAAGCCTCATATGCTTTGCATAAAGAGATTCTCTTTTTGCCATGCACTGTGCACAGAATATAAAATGTAATTTCCCAAGGGTTAAGGCCATGTCACAGAAGAAAGGTAGACAAGTATTTCCTCTGTAGTTCCAAAGATTATAATTTGTTCCAATAAAACCTTGGTCAATGGCAATGGAGAAGAGAAATTTAGAGCAACATAATATCTTCTCATTATTCCTGGTTTTGCATTAAAGGGAAGATAGATTCTGAAAATATACAATACTAATGAGAAGAAGAAAAGAAAGCTTTCTTAGATGTTATCATGCCTCTGGATAAACCAAGCAATGACTAACATCGCAATTCTAAAGACAAATATATGTTAAAAAATTTAACTGAAATATGTGGGACTTATTACCAAGTAGTTTGCTTAGTTAGTAGCTATTAACACATCCTAAATAAAAAGAGTTATAGACATGTATTTTCCCAAGATGCTATATGATTACTATATCTCAGTGTCTTTGGTTAGTGAAGCACAGTAGTCCCAAAAGGCATCGTACCACACCCTACACTCCTGCCAAAACCATAATTAAAATAAAGTAGTAATGCCTCTGTCAAAATGATGAAGAACTGTAATAAGGCTTAGGAACAGCACTGACTATTGCTACATAAAATCATGGAAACATATCTTTAATAAATTATTGGAAAGAGTGCATGAATAAAAGGAGAGAACAGGACAGTTTGTGAAATTGGTATATATTATCAAGGTTTCTTTTAGCCCCAGTCTTACTGTAAGGAAAGGGGGGAGGGAGTTCCCAGCATGTACAATGGTACTTGTTCATTGGCTTTATCTGAGGCTTAGCCCTGAAAGGAAATAAAGCAACAGAGTCCATGCTTAAAACAGGAAAAAGCAATGTTGCAAAACTGAAGAACAGTAATCACAAGGTCCTCTTTTCTAGGAACAAGGATGATGTAGCTACAGACCCCATACACCTGATTTACACCTTTCCCATCCTATGGCTATACAAATACTATGTCATATCAGCTTGATGAAAGAGATTCTCATCCCATACCTCCCCCAAAGTAGATAGAGCCTGACTGTTATCACCTTCACATTCCCTCAAAAGCAGCTCTAGCTTCCTGTCAAGCAATGAGGTTTCTCCTCCTTCTGAACAATATTCCCTTCCTAACTGAATTTTTAATCTCCTTCCTTCCCTGCTACAGAAAGCTGCTTTCTTCTGTGTGTCTCTATTTAACCCCCACACCTCTTCCTAATCAGCCTATAATTGCTGCCAGCTGTCCCAGAAAGTAGCTATCCACAGTCTCACTCCTGGCTACATCATCTTGTGTATTTCCCTATTATACAATACTGTACTGTACTTTCCTGTCTGGTAGAATGAACCACTTTCCTTGGCCCACACAGGCAGGCCAGGAACATCTGGTTACACATACACTACAAGTCTCTATGTTCATTACATTTCTTCTTGGACAGAATATCAAGGTGATCTAGGAATAATACAGTGCTGTAACTTCTAAACCATGTAGCAGAAAACTCTACGTTTCTTCTAAAGTCTGCCCAATGTTCTTCAACTGATGTTTGACAAATGGTTCCGGAAAGACAGCTTTGTCCATCAAGTATAATAATTTCCTTGCAAAGGATGGATGATGGTTGAATTCTACAACACATTCAGTTCTGAAGAAGGGGGAGCAGTGGGGTCCACCAACATTGGCTAATTCTCTGATAAATTTGAGAATTCATCTTAGATTATATAACACAGGAGTTCTCAATCTTTTTAAGCTGAGGACCAGGTCACGCTCCCTGAGACAGCTTCCAGGGCCGGATTGCCAGTTTGCCCTTTCTCCACCACATGGCACTTCCTGATGTGGTGGAGGCATTGGGGAGGCCACATGAAATGGTGCCATGGGCCACAGGTTGAGAATTCCTGATCTAACATCTTTTGAAAGCTGATGGAATCATTTTTCTAGACAGCCATTATGAATTATCATTATTTGCCATCACATCAGAACTAACTTATATTGACCATAATGGGGTTTTCAAGGTAAGTGGTTTCACCAGTTCTAGCTCACTAGGCAGCTAAGTGAGTTAGGGCAACTGGTTGGGATTTTGATTCTCTTCTGTGTTTCCAGCAAGAAGAACCAGCTTGTGTGGCCTCCAGCAAACTACACAGAATTCCCCAGAAGATGGGAATGGTAAACTACTTCTGATGTTTTCTACCTAGGAGACCTTGGAAGGGTTGTGATGAGTCATGAATGATTTGATAGCACACTATTACTATTTGTTTGTTCTGCACAAAAAATAGTACACATAATGTGAATGCTCTGAAGAAAACTCCAGATTGTTTCACTGCAGTAGAATATTAACCTTTCTGAATTCACTAGAATGGTGGCACTGAAGTTGAAACATCCATCATTCTGACTATCATAGCATTCTCAGTAGCTGTTTGGGAGGGCAGTTTGGCTTAAGGGGAAAAGCAGAACTAAAAAGAAGTGAAGTTGTACATGTTGGCCTTGTAAATCTTTAAATAAAACCACTTATTTTCTGGCCTCTCTTACTACAAATGCCTTCCTGCTTGGAGGTGACAGCCTGCCTTGTATGATTACTCAGATATCATTTGAAAGGATAAAGTGAAATAACATTGTATAAGCTATAACAAGGTTCTATCACAGCCAATCCAGGGCTCTGTTTGTTATAAAATCTTTCCACCTTCTCTATTTGGTAAGTCAGAATTGACTTGACGGCACACAAATTCTATTCTCCAGGGAGCTTCCACAACAGAACCTGGCAATCAAACCTAGGTCTCCAGAGTCCTAATCCATGACGATCCACTACACCACACTGGGTACCTGGCACTACAATACCAAAAACAAAACAGATTTGCAGGTGCAGTTCAGTAACACATAGTGCTGCTGTTCAGAAATTACATGATGCATTCCTTTAAAGCAAGGTATTCATTAAGAAACTAAATGTGTGCTGCTTCAAAGATGGCAAGTGGACAAAAGCTAGCACAGAATGGATACCACTTGACAGAATGGATACCACTTCACATAAAGCTACCACTAGGAAGGGCAGCAACCAGATGGGAAAACCAGTTCAGGACAATTTTCCAAGGCCCTTGATGAGACTGGAATGGAATCGGAAACAATGGAAGATGATACTTTGATCCGCGATGTCAACCTAACAAGTGAAACATTGATCGATCAAGTAAGTATTTATTAAGAAACTAAAAGTTCAGGGCAATGCAAGTTCTTTCCAGAATTTTAAGGCCATATTTTCTCTTTTCCATACCACTCTTTCTCTTTCAAATCAACTATGTTATTTGTCTCATCTGTTTTAGATATAAAATCACCACAAGGTAACAGGATCCATGAGCACCTACATGGATTCCCTTTACCAAGTAAAGAGGTCATTTGCTCAGTTCTAATTTTGATGTGGGTAAATAACAAACTAAAATGGGTTATCAGGCCCACATGTGAATAAGCAAATAATCTCCTGCTCCCTGCTGAAAAGATGAAATAACCAAAATATTGCTATGAATTCTAAGACTGAATGGTAATGAACAGAAAGAACAAATTTTCTAGGTGCACAAGAGAGTTGACATTTTGCACAACGCTATTTTACATAACTAGAGATTTGGAAATGCATCATTTCAGATGGAAAAGTTACAGGAGGCAAATTGAAAAAGTATTCCTATGTGCCTCTCTCCAAAAATAGTCTGGTTTATGGCTTTAGAGCTGGGATGTTTCTAGCCTGTATAAAATGATCCTATTTCTACTTTTAATATTTTTATTTTACAGCAGCCTCTATATTCAGGAACATTAGTGACCCAAAACTTGCTCAGTCAATTGGATTTGTATGTCCGCAAAGAGATGGACTAATAAAAACATTTTTAAAATATATTTTGGCTGAGAGCCAAGTAAGTGATTTACAAGTAAGAGAGCCAAGGCACAATTTATATTCTTATTCTTATTCTTATTCTTATTCTTATTCTTATTCTTATTCTTATTCTTATTCTTATTCTTATTCTTATTCTTATTCTTATTCTTATTCTTATTCTTATTCTTATTCTTATTCTTATTCTTATTCTTATTCTTATTCTTATTCTTATTCTTATTCTTATTCTTATTCTTATTCTTATTCTTATTCTTATTCTTATTCTTATTCTTATTCTTATTCTTATTCTTATTCTTATTCTTATTCTTATTCTTATTCTTATTCTTATTCTTATTCTTATTCTTATTCTTATTCTTATTCTTATTCTTATTCTTATTCTTATTCTTCCTAATGAAGACAAGCATCTATTGGAACATCAAGAGTGGCTCCCCCATCAATTAGTTCCTTCCAATGAATTTTAGAGCCCCTGGCACTTTGTAAGAGAACAATGGATTGTTTCATTTCTAGTAATTAATTATGGATGTGGGCCTGCTAGTAGTTGTGCATTTTCAGAATTAGCACAATGGAAATATCAAATACAGATTTGTAGAAGAGGTTGTACAACTACATGAGCAACAGTGTATCCTACCAAAACTGTGTCAGCAGGAATCATCACTCCACTGGCATATAAGGCCATGGTTTTTAACTACCTCAAATGCTTTGCCAGAATAAGACTGTCATCTTAAGCAGCTTTGCCCCTGACTCCATTGAGACTTACTTCTCAGGAAAAATGCTTACGTCTAATCTGGAGGGCTGCAGTCCTAATCCTTCTTGCCATGTTTTTCATCCTACACTTTTCAAACTAATTTTCAAGTGCAACCTACTTACCACAAACTAAGCTCTACACTAAAGCATTCTTTGCATCTTACATCAGAGTAAACAGTTATACTTCATTTATTCTTTTAACAATCTCCTCCTATGATATATCAAACCTTTTCTGATTTTACAAAACTGGAAGTAGAAGCATAGTAATGGGAAATGACAGTTTGGACCCGTGGTTCCCAATGTGGAGCACACACCACACAGGGGGGCAATTCAATCATGAGTTATTAACAGTGAATCTTTGGAAGCTTGTTTAGACCAAGTTAATGGCCTTTTGGGATACACAGAAAGAGCCTCCTTGAAGTTTGTGGTAATTTTGAACCACAATTGGATGTACCCAGTGATGGGATGACCCCGGTTCCATCTGGTTCCCTGGAACCGGTAGGAACAATCCCGGAGGGTTCTCCGGGAGGGTAGTCAACTTTTGAGGCGTCCGTTTCTGGACGCCTCTCCGAAAGAAAGAAAAAATTTAAAATCGGAGCCAAAATGCCTCCAATTGACTGCGCATGCGCAGAAACTCAATCTGACGCATTGTGCATGTGTCACATTGAGTTTCTGTGCATGCACAGTCAATTGGAGCCATTTTGGCTCTGATTTTAATTTTTTTATTTTGGAGCTGGAACCGCACCTTTCAGGGCGAGGGCGGCACCAGCCCTCAGAGGAGGGCACCTCCCCCAGGGCACGTTGAGGCCTGCCTGGGCCATCCGCTGCCGCCGAGCCTCCCTGGGCTGTCCGCTGCCGACAAGCCCCCATGCCCTGGGGACACCCGGCGGGGCGCGCCGCCGCCGCCTGCAGCCTCCTCAGGCCGGTGCCTTTTTGGCCATGGCCGCAGCCGGAGCCGGGCCAAAAAGGAGGCCCCAAATGTTTGTGTTCTCAAAAGAAACTGTGACTCCTCAAAGGATGCCATTCCTTCTTACAAAATTTCTCATCAGTCAGTAATCTCTCAGACATGTACTGATTGGTAAAGAGGAGGAGGCCACAGGGCTGCAGGCAGCAGCAGCTCTGGCGGCAGCGGCTGTGGGTGGTGGCTGCAGGCGGTGGCTCCTGTGGCCACGGCCTTTGGAGGAGGAGGCCGCAGTCAGGGGCGGCGCGCCTTGCCGGATGGCCCCGGGCCATGGGGGTTCGTCGTCCCAAGGAAGGTAAGCAAGTGAGGGCTTTTTATTTGGGGTGGGTTGGTAATTTATTTGTGTTTTGGGTGGGTGGTTGTATTTTTATTTAACTTTTATTTTATTTATTTCTTTATTTTATTTATTTAAGTTATTTATGGGTTTGTGTTGTAGCTGTCTGGCTGGGTGGATGGGCTGAGGGGTGTGTGTGTGTGTGTATTTTTATTTTATTTTATTTTTATTTTTGGCCCCGCCCACAACGTCATGACGTCGGCTCCACCCATGATGTCATGACATCATGACATTGGCCACGCCCATGACATCTGTGACATCATGGCGTTGTAGTAGAATTTTTGTCATCCCATCACTGGACGTACCCTGGTGACAGCAATCTTGTGTTGCTGGCTAATCTTTATCACACTAGGTCAGGTGAAAGGAACTGCAGAATGAACTCACCAGAAGATGCCTTCATTTTGGCATTTGCATGCCTGGCCTAGACACAGAAGAACAATGGACTGTTAGGCTTCCTCCACATGAATAGGAGTTCACTTTTTGAATAATAAGAATATGTCATGGGAGGTAGGAATCAGGATTTGAGAGATGCTTAGGTCGGGCATGACCAAAAAATTGTTGGGAACCAATGGTTTATATTTTTAAAAAACCCAACAACAACCCCCAAATGTTTGTGTTCTCAAAAGAAACTGTGACTCCTCAAAGGATGCCATTCCTTCTTACAAAATTTCTCATCAGTCAGTAATCTCTCAGACATGTACTGATTGGTAAAGAACCAAATTGTTGGTCTCACCTCTGTGGGAAAGATGGGAAATGTTATCTAGGCAACTAAGATGGGTTCCATTTCACCTGGGGGTACTACCTAGGCATGAATGAATCTTTTCACACAGAGAGATATTAAGTTCACCCACACAGAACATGCAAAGAATTTATAAGCCTCTCAGCCTGCCCAAGCTGGATCCTGGTTGCTATAGCCTAAAGGAGAAGACTGGCAAGCAATTTGAAAAGTTTGGAGCTGAGGAGGTCCTGTCCAGCAAGCTAGGTTAACTCCACCCATCCCATCTAACAGGCAACAAGAAGTTATCAGATCTCTCTGACATCCACATTTTTCATATCTGTTCCACAGAACTGTGGGAGATAATGGCTATAAATCCTACAGCAGTATCCTGCTACTATTTTAGATTATACAGATCTTCCATGGACCTAACTCAAAAGGAGGAAATGAAAATCATTTTTTAAACAAGAATAAATGTTTAAATTGGCTACAAAACAATGTTTGCATGTAGCCCTCCAGAAGAATCACCAACAGAAACATGTTGCCCTGAAGCCCAGCAATATAGTATGTCTTCAAAAAAGAACGAGGTTTAAGTTGATTAACCGAGCAAAGTAAATCTCTGAAAGATGAACCCTACTGAGCCAAACTATTCCCTCCCAGAAGTCATACTCAGAGTTGGAGCACATAGGCGACCCACAATTTGTGGGAAACCAGATGAAACCAACCTTCTTGCAAAGCATTACCCTGGCATGTTACACATAATCTAAAATAGTATTTTCATTGCTACCAGTACAGTCAAACCTCGCATAAAGAGCGCCTCGCTTAAAGAGCAGAATTTTCTCTGAATGTTCACTTCACTTAACAAATTAAACCAACCAAAAACTTGCTTAACAAATAAATCGGGGTTCGCAATCCCCTCCGCAATTGGTCACTTACAATGGTGTTTCACCTTAAAGAGCAAACTCGCTTAAAGAGCAATCCTGTGGAACACATTATGCTCTTTAAGTGAGGTACAACTGCACATTTTTCACCTCTTCCATCTCCTCACTTTTGGCAAGAGTGAATGACAGTGGCAGTTCCTATCTTTCTACCTCAGGTAATGAGTTATAATTCAAGTCATCTGGAAAACTGGAGCTTGCCTAATCCTATAGGGGATCACTCTGGTGGCCATTTTTTAGTTGCCATCTTGGTAAAAATGTAATGTTCAATCCATGTTTCAGACTTAACATTGATTACTCAAAGTCCTTTCTAATAAGAGCAAGGGGCTATTAGGACACTCACAGAATTTTTTTTTTTGGGAAGACAATAGATTAGGGGTGGCCAACCTTGGTGCTCTAGCTGTTCTTGGGCTTCTGAGAATTCAAATCCAAGAACTGCTGGAGCACCAAGGTTAACCATCCCTGCAGTAGACGGATTCTTAGAAGAGTCTGCAAAATCTGGCAGGATAATTGCATCAACAAAATAGTACATGGAATTCTAAATAAGCTTCACAATACATCAGATGGGTAGAATTCAAGCCAAGCCGTTAGGTTACATGTGTACAACCTTCTAAGGAGAAAGGTGGCAGATAAAAATCAGTAAAACAACATCACCAATCTGTTTAGGGAACAATTCTGCAAATATTCCAGTTTTTTAAAAGGGGAAACATAATTCTGCTGCTAGCAAGGTGGAAGAAGGAAGACTATCCAAAGACATTTCCATCAAAAGAATTAAATGACCTTTAAAATGCTCAATATTTCAATTCTGCCTCCCTCCATGTGCACCTAATACTCTCAGGCTGAAGGAGGCAGCACCCAGACATGGTACTGAAAAACCATTCCTGGCAGCATGCTGAAACAAGATTGGTTAATTCAAAATGGAAAATGTGAGCTGTTCCATGGTGCTCTCAGAAAGAGTGAAAGTAAAAAATGCTAATTAACCTCAGCTGTTGGAATGACTTCCTGAAAGAAACGTGACTAAGAATAGGTTGAAAATCATAAGATAATAATAAAAAAGCCACTATGCTCTGGGGACATTAAGCGATTACAGAGAGTTGTTATTTGGTTGATTTTCACACTTCATTAACATATGTATAATTTAATGAGCGAACATGCTGCAGATTGGCAAGACATAAGAGAGCCCTTCTTGAAACGTGAAGTGTAAATTGAGGTGGCCATACTTTAGAGAATTTAATCGGGGGGGGGGGGGAACAAGATCAATTATATCAGATATAACATAAAATAAGTGGGCTTTGTTCTACCCAAATCGTTTTTGTAGTTTATAGGTCTGGTTTGGAAGACATAATTTATTTCTAGAAGATCTTAGATAGATCAATATGAACCAATAGCACCTTATCATATTTCTGGTACATTTTTCACAGCAATTTAAAAAATGAACAAGAAGGACTTTTTTTAGTATTAACATTTCAGGAACAAATAAAAACATATACTTATTAAAATATGCTTGTGCAGGACAGCTGAAAAAGTACACAAAAATTAGCTCCAGAAACCAATGACTCACTGTCATACATAGCAGTACTGCATTGATTTGTAGAAATGATGAAAATTGGATGTTTTCTTATTGGTGAGAGCAAACATTGCCACTTTCTCACACACTGAACAAATTTCCCCAATCTAGGGTTACTGTAGATTTGTTACCAATTCTGAAACAGTGGATGGATTGTTTACTGCAGCAGTCCATTGCAGTCCTGGTGTTAAATTCTATACAGGTATGTCTCATTTCATATGTGTTGCAGGAGATGACTCCATGATCATAGTGTGTGGGTCACCTCATGCCAAGCTGGGATCCACCCCTTAAGCAAATTTACCTTAATGGCATTTTCCCCGCTTCAGGAAAAAATACATTCTCGGACAGCTTATGATACGGATCAGAAATATAACAGTGGAGATGGTCTTGGTCTCTAGTGATACCTCTTTAGAGTTGATCTTTTCTGATTTCTCCATTGCTGCTCTCTCACATTTTTTAGTCACTCAGTAAATAAGAGCCAAGAATTGGAAATTGTAGAAATCTAGATGCAGACAGGGAATCTACAGAAATTCTTGGCAAGAAGAAAATAAATTTTATGTGGTTTTAAACTTCCATGGACTTCTCTAGGTTTTTATTAATTATTTATCTCACCCCATTTTTAGGGTAGTGGAGCCTATCCTCTCCTCCGCTATATAAACTACTGTACTTTGAAAATGCCATCATGTCACCATTTGGTAATTGGACTGTTGCTAGCACAGCATTCTAGCAGTGACCACTCTCTCTCTCTCTCTCTCTCTCTCTCACACACACACACACACACACACACAATATAATGGGCCAACTTGCATGATCAGTGTTAAATACCCTGCCTTAGATACAAAAGCTTTCTGGTGATATATATTGTTAGTCTTGTTAACTGGCAGGCTGGATAGCAAAATTTGTTCAGGTATCTGTTTGGGAGTTTGATTCCTTTCTGTAACCTCTGCAAGAAGAGCCAGCCTGCATAGACTTAGACAAGCTGCACAGTCCCAGAGTGCCCCCAGCAGAAGCGAATAGCAAAGCATTTCTGTGTATTCTCTACCTAGACAACCCAGGAAAAGGTTAACATAAATCAGAATTGACTTGATGGCATGCATGTATTTTGTGCTACTTGTCCTTTCCCCCATATTCCATATTGCCCGCCTATGTTAATATTTTCTTTCCTAGTTTCTTCAGAAAGTTCAATACAAAGTCTTCATTTTTCACTTACAACTTCTCTGCTAACCATTTCCCATCACTTCCTGATCCTACTTACATCAGCAGTTTTTCTTTCTTCGCAATAACACCATGAAATTCTTGCCTGGTCTGCAATTCAATTAAAGTTTCTCAAATCAATCAACTTTCTTGGCTTGTGCCCTAATATGCTATTAAATTCTAACATATCCTGCCTGCCCTCAGAAATATCTATAGCTCTTCTAAACCTTCACCAAAGATTTGTGATTGTCAGAGTCCAGGGTGTAGGCAGCTGGCAGGCAATACAATCACCAAGACCATGAACAACCAAGTAACAGGCTGAACAGTAACCAAATCTCAGTCCAGGGTCCAAGTAAAACCAGAGATGCAGGATTAGACCAGATGACAAAGGTGTAGTCCAAAAAGCCAGATGTCAGGTGACCAGGAGAACAGACATTGTAGGGAACCTTCAGGGTCTGGGGCAAGGCAAGGATGAAATTCCTGGAGCAAGAATTCAGGCAAGGAACAGCAGCAGCAGTACAAAAGAACAGGGCAGAGAGGCTTCAGGAGCAAGAACAAGACAGAATATCTTTTGGAGCAGGAATCAGGAACAAAGCAAAAGATACAGGAGCAGCTGCAAGTCTGCTAACCTTCACTGCTAAGGTAGCTTCCAGTAAGAAGGAGCAGTTCTTATACAGCTAAGTCACCTGGGATCTCCAGGTGGAGCCCACTGAGGTCTAGAACCTTCTTCAGAGCTCTTAGGTGAGGCTCAGCAGCTATAGCTGGCTGAGGGCTCCAATCCTGTAGGACTTAAAGGAGCAGCTGCAAATCCTGATGGTCATGTAGTTGTTTTTATTCTCTTTGAAGCCAAAGATGAGATGGCTAGATGGTATTGTAGACACAATGGGCCCAGAGCCTAGCGAGTTGAGGAGGATGGTGGAGGACAGAAGTGCCTGGCGGACAGTGGTCCATGGGGTCGCAGAGGGTCGGAATCGACCGTGCGACTGAACAACAACAAAAAAGATATACAACTTCTATGTTTCAAGCAGTTGCAAAATTCACAAGAAAGCAGAAGTCATATCCAGCAAGCTCTTCCACAGATACAGTTGCACTGCAAGCTGCTCTGGGGTAATTCCCTGTGAACTCCCACAAGAATAACTTTAAATTACACCAGTGATGGCAAACCTTGGCACTCCAGCTGTTCCTGAATTTCAATTCCCAGAAGCCCTGATCAGCAAGAGTGTTATATTGGGCTTCTGGCAATTGAAGTCCAAGAACACCTAGAGTGCCAAGGTTTACCATCACGGCACTACACTGAGTACATCAACATTTCAGCCACTCTGTTGTAAATTACAAAGAGTGTTAACGTTCCTATTCACCTGCCATTACAGTTTCAGCTAAAGATTAAAGCTAAAGTTATAGAGTGTTCTCTTTCACCATAAATTTCTCTTCCCCCTTCATCTTTATTGTTATTGTTGAATGTAAAAAGTGTATGCTTTATACACTCCATCTCCATTTGAGTATGTGCACCAAGAAAAAAAAGAGAAATCCTTTCCTGGCCCTCAGTCTCATGCCCTCCTTATTCCTCCAGTTTTGTCCACCTCCCCACTGTCTCTGGAAAATAAGCAGGCAGGATGGCAGCCAGAAGCCGATGTTAAACAGCTACAGCCTGGGTAGGCCTACTGCGCTAGTTGATCAAAGTTTCCCCATTAAACTAACTACACAGTTCCTCATGCCAAGGGGTTGGCATAAATAGGAATGTCCAGCTGGATCAAGTTCAGAGTGTGAGCTTATGGGTGGGGTACAGACAAAGGATGCTCTTCAACCAGGAAATACTCTCACTCTTTGTTCCATTTCACCATGTGAGGGGTGTGTGACCCAATTTTTAGTATCACATAGCACTCTTGTCTACTACGTTTTTCTCATTTCACCAACTATCATTCTAGGAAGTCTGGCTTCCTCTGCTTTTGATCTGTTAATTGGCTTTCACCCTCTGATCCCTTCCTGCCTCTTCAGCATGCAAATTGGATCTTTCAGGCGGCCTGATTTGCCCAAACTTTTTACACTCTACTGCCTCATCTCCTACAATCCCCTCTGGTCCCCCTCCCCAGCTCACCCCTTACCTCCTTTAATTTGTCACAGGAACTTAAAAAGCCTCAAGGCATCCATGATTAGTTTGGCCTTGCTGCTGATCTTTATTTTCGGTAGGTGGGTAGCATCCCCTCCAGTAACTCTGGGAATGTTAGTACCCCTTTCACAGATGGGAGAGAAGCAATTTTGCCCAAATCAGGGGTGGCATCATCTGATGGTGCAGTCTTTATCGCCATGAGTGGTATAGCACAGATGGAAGAATGATTTTGTGAGATTCAGTGTTTGTTCAGTCCAGCCTCTTAGGACAGCAATGGGAATGGACAGAGAACAATACAGATCCACAACCTAGCATGGTTTTGCAGGGAGTTGCTGCTGTGGCAGCACATTCTGGAAATCTGCCTATGTTTCTTCCAATTTCTGTTGTTGTTCAGTCGCACAGTCGATTCCAACCCGTTGGTACCCTATGGACCATTCCCCTCCAGGTATCTCTGTCCTCCACTATCCTCCTCAACCCGCCCAGCTGTGCCCATTGTGTCTACAATACCATCTAGCCATCTCATCTTTGGCCGCCCCCTTCTTTTGCCCTCCACTTTTCCCAGCATCAAGGCCTTCTCAAGTGAATCCTCTCTTCTCATTTGATGTCCAAAGTACTTCATCTTCATCTTTACTATTTGACCTTCTAAGGAACAGTCAGGGTTGATTTCTTCTAAGATTGACCTATTTGTTCTCCTCGCTGTCCAGGGGACTCTCAAAACTCTCCTCCAACACCACATTTCAAAGGCATCTATTCTTCTGCGCTCAGCTTTCCTTATGATCCAGCTCCCACAACCATACATCACCACCAGGAATACCATTGCTTTGACTATACGAATTTTTGTTTGCAATGTGATGTTTCTGCTTTTCACTATGTTCCCAAGTTTTCTCATAGCTTGTCTCCCAAGAATCAGTCATCTTTTTATTTCATGGATCCTAAGAAAGTAAAGTCTGTCACTGCTTCTACTTCTTCCCCATCTATTTTCCAGGGACTGATAGGGCCTGTTGCCATTATCTTTGTTTTCTTGATATTGAGTCTCAAGCCAGCTTTTGCACTTTCTTCTTTCAACCTAAGCAGGATTTTCTTTAGGTCTTCCTTACTTTCTGCCATTAAGGTAGTGTTATCTGTGTATCTCTAGTTGTTGATGTTTCTCCCAGCGATTTTGATCCCATATTGTGATTTCTCCATCCCTGCATTGCGCATTATGTGCACTGTGTATATGTTGAATAAACAGGGCGATAAAATGCAGCCTTTTCCTATTCCAAACCACTCCATCATTCAGTATTCTGTCCTAACTGTTGCTTCTTGATTCATGTGCAGATTTCTCATGAGGCATATAAGGTGTTCTGGTATTCCCATCTCTTTAATTACTTGCCACATTTTGTTGTGGCCCACACAGTCAAAATAAATGGATGGGCTAAAACAGGGATTCTCAACCTGTAGCCCATGGCACCATTTTATGTGGGGGGGCCACCGCCTCCACCACACCAGGAAGCACCATGTAGTGTAGGAAGGACAAAATGGCCACCAAGCCCCTGAAGCTGTCTGGGGGAGGATGACCCGGCCCCCAGCTTTAAAAGGTTGAGAACTCCTGGGCTAAAAGAAGAAACACTGCTCTCATCTTCTCCAGGGCATTGCATCCTGTAGACAACATACAGACATTGCCATAAAACAGTTAAGCAGTGAGTCTGGAGGGTGGGTCTAAATGTGATTCTCTCTCTTAACATATAGAAATCACACTACCATTTCTAGGATGTACCACCTAATTCTCACTCTACGTGGCAAAGATAGGATATCTTATATAGGTACCAGGACAAGGCAATTTACTCCAACCTTTTTTGTTTTCTTGTTTTAGTGGGAAAACTCTGACAATAACAACACACTCTGGCATGGGAATGACTCCTTAAGGTTACAGCTCTCTGATAATATAGCCTGACACAAAAAATATTGGAACAAAAGTGTTTCTTCTAATACACGTGGTACAGATAGCACAGAAAAAAAATAATGCCCCTTTATCCAACTGGCATCAGGATGCATTCAGTTGGGAATATTTGTTTATGTAAGTTACAAAGCTAACTTTAAAACAGATGATAATGGATTTATTTAATGAGTTTCACAGTCAGAGGAGGTGACCTTTAAGTGTCTGTCAAAGTGCCTGCAGGTCTTGAACATGAATACATTTAAGAGAGAAAACATAAACGGGTGTGTTTTTGGTAGCTCAGATCATCTTATTTAGATTAAAAAGCAACTCATACCAAAGGATGGGGGATCAAATCTGCAAAGGTTCACACACCAGTGCCATGAACTCCCCTAAGACATTTAACATGAAGGTTAATTGTACCTGAAGGCTAAATGAACACCAACAAAACACAGAATTTCAAGTTGGCTAAGTCGCAAAGCCCGTTCATGGTGTATTAGCATCCAAGGTCAATAAAGAAGCCTTCCTCCAGGCTACTTAAGGCTGAGCAAGCTAAATGCTAGTTTTCAGGCCAGCAAGCAAAGCAGCAAACAAGAAGCTCTTTTCCATTTGAGAAATTGATCTGTGTAGTCATCTTTAGAGATAATGAATCCTAGAAAAAGGAGACGAAGACTGCAAGCCCTCCACTCTTCCTAGCCTATTTCCTCTTCTAACTTACAGAGCCAGGGCAGAGTTCTTTTCTTTCTGAAAAGAAAGGCCCACACTCTAAATTGCATAGAGACCCTATGTTTTAGAAAGTTGATCTCTGCATGAGGGGAATAATCTCAAGAGTAAATACTGTGTTTCCTCTTATAATAATTGTGCACCATCAAGTCAATTCTGGGGTACACAGAAATTTGTGATATTTATGAACCATAAAGAGTGTAACCTGGGCAATGGGCCACCTTGTGCTGGCTAATCTTTCTCACACTAGGTCAGGCAAAAGGAAATACAGAATGACTTCACCAAAAGGTGACTTCATTTTGGCAGTTTCATGTCTGGCCTAGACGCAGAAGAAGTTGTCAATTCTGACTTATGGTGACCCTTTTCAGGGTCTTCAACATAGGAGTACAGTCACACCTCACTTATCGAGCATTTCGCTTTATGAAAAACATGCATAATGAGCATTTTTTTCAAAAAGTGATCCGACTTGCATAATGAATATTTTTGCTATGCGAGTTGGACTCGCATAGTGAAAATTTTTGCTATGTGAGTCAGACTTCCCTTATGGAAACGCTCACATAGCAAGTGTTTCTATGGGGGAAAACTTGCATAACGAAAAAAAATTCACTATGTAAGTCCGACTTGCATAGTGAAAATATTTGCTATGCGAGTCGGACTTTCCCCATAGAAAACTTGCATAGCGAGCGTTTCTATGGGGAAAACTTGCATAATGAAAAAAATCGCTATGCAAATTTTTTCTCTTAAAAAGCTTGTTATGCGAGATTTTCCAATGGAATTTTCGCTATGCGAGTCTAATTCATATAGTGAAAAACTCGCATAGCAAGCAGCCTTGCAGAACGAATTAAATTCATTATGTGAGGTATTACTGTACTCAGAAATGATTTACCATTCTGTTCTCCTGGGAGAATCTGGAGACTGTGCAGCTTGCCCAAATTTATGCAGGCTGATTTTTTTCTTTTCTTTCTTCCTTTCTTTTTGAAGTCACAGTGGGGAACTGAACTCCCAACCTCTATCACCACAGCCAAATACCTATCTCACTGGGCGGCCTATGCCTCCTTTACACATATTTAGAGCACCCAAGTAGGTCAGTAGGTCTTCCTAGCTATGTTACATTTCATTTACAACTTGGAATTGAAGAAGCATGAATTAGAAATAGAGGCTAATTTATAAGCAAATGCTAACATTACAATCTCATTAATCTACAAAACCTGAATTTGTATCAGTAATTTGGAACTATAGTTTCTCCATATAATGACAGATGTTGTGTTTATAAAACAAGAAGATTTAGGTCTTACAAATAATTCTTCCAACCCTGAGATGTTTCCTTATATGATTAACTGACCACAGACCATTTATTTTACAACAAAGACGGTCAACGATCCATACACTCTGATTTATTCAGGCCCCCATGTACTGTAATGGTTGATGCCCCCCTAGTATTGTTCATTAGCATCCAAAAATGATTGGAGGGATGCAGATTATTAGAGCAGTGGGGAACTGCTCTACATGATAGTTCATTATGTACAAAAAGATTGACTGGCAGGAAAACAAAGCTCTTGAGAAAAAGGAGGAATAAGTTAAGTCCAATTTAAGGAGTATGAAGATAGCATACTCCCATTTCCAGCATGAAGTCTATATTGGTTTTTGTACTAGCATTGTAATGAACTAACATAAGAATATTTCTGACTCTAATTGATAGAGTCAAGAAGGTGATTTTACTGCCCTTATACTCAAATGCAGGTGAGGACAGTATGAATTTGCATCTCTAAAATGTTTGGGGATTAAAAATATCAGTGCAATAAATGGGATTCTGCATATTTTGCATAGCAATGTAGGACAGACAAAAGACAGCCCTTGCTGTATCTTTTTATCACTATTTACACGATTATTGTTTTATGTTGGACACAGAATTTCAAACATTTGGTCTGTATTTATGGAGAAAGACACTAACCTTTTCCAGAACCCCATGCAAACCCCATGTTAATATGTTTTCTGTTCAGATATGAGGAAAGCCAAACTTAGGCTAGGAAAAAGATCAAAAATCAAATCCAGTTTCCAACTCAATATACTGTATTCAGGAATCAAGTAGACAAATGTTCAGAAACAGTCAGCTACTTTTAAAACAAAATGAAACATGGAATTGACTACCTAAGACCTAACATGCCCATATCTTAAGATTAACTCACCAAAATAACTTGCAGGAGATGGTACAGGTGGCATCTTAGTGAAAGTCAATCCCTTCTGAATGCCTAGCCAGTCAATAATAAGGGAAGTCATTCTGAGATGTACAGTAATACCTCGGATGACTGCATCGTATAACACTAAAATCGGATAACGATGCAAAATTAGCGTTATCCGATGCAGCGTCATCTGATGTAGTCATTCGTAGTTGCAGGGTGGCTGGAAAGCTGAGCGGGATTCTCCGTTCGGCTTTCCCAGGCATCCTGCAGCTGCGGAAGAAGGCGCAGATGGCTAGGGAACCTGACGGGGAGTCCCCGTCAGCTTCCCCAGCCACCCCACAGCTGTGGATCAGGTTCCGGGGACCCAATCCAAGGTATTTCCAAAGTTCCCCCACCTCTCTGGAGACTGCAGCAAGCCAAAACGTCGGCAATCGAATCCTGACGTTTTTGCTTGCTGCACTGGCTGGGGTGGTGGTGGAACTCCAGAAACAGCGCGGATCGGGTCTCCCGACCTCCCCAGAGTCAGCAGGGGAGGTCAGAGAGCCTGAAATTGGTGAAAAAATAGACTTGTTTGCTGGCTCCAGGGAGGTCAGTGGACCCAATTCGTGCTATTTCGGAAGTTCCACCACCTCCATGGAGGCTGCAGCAAGCACAAACGTCGGGATTCGAATTCCGACATTTTGGCTTGCTGCAGTCTCCTGGGGAACAGGGCTTTTTAAAACGTTGTGCGATCAATGCATCGCACGACGTTAAAAACCAGATAATGACAAGACTTGTGGAACCAAGTCTCATCGTTATCTGAGGTACTAGTGTATTTCTATGGTGGCTAGGTAGCTCCCACTGATAGAAATTTAATATTTCCTCTTTCTTTCATATCCCCTTTTGTTCCCAAAAACTCAGACTGAAACTAGTTCAGAGTTAGGGCTGACATAACATGAACCTAGTGATTGACAGGGCATGGTTGAAAGGAAGGATTAAGGCCAGAATGTGGAATAATGCAGGAGGGATGCCTACAGATACCTGTTCACATCTGGGAACATCCTTTCCTAAAAAAATGGAAGACAGGGTTTGGACTTGTCAATACATAACTAACAACCTAAATCTGAAATTAAGAAATAAGCAGATTTGCAAGAAGGACTTTACTACTAAATATAATGGTATTAAATGAAATGTCAGCGTAGCATTTGATCTATTTGTAGCAAACTGAAATTTACATAGAATTGAACATGCTTCCATATATACACAACAAGCATTTGTTTCAATTATCTTCCATGTTTGAATGCTATAAAGTGATGGCATGTATATGTTTACTTTCTTGTGTCTGTTGGATCTATAATTTTTTGATATAATCTTTTGAAATACTGTAATGAATTACACCATGGCAATACAATAAATACTACTAAAATAAATTGCGTACACATTTTGCTATAAGCACCAATCAATTCTGGCTGATCAGTTTCATGAGGCATCGTGACATATCAAGAAAACATTATGACACTATGACTTACAATAAAACGGCATTAAATGTATTTTATTTTTCTAAGTGCCAGAACTCTTTGTGGCTTTAGAGAAGAGGTGGTAAACTTAAAGTTTGCAAACAAGGCTAGAACAAGTTTTTTTCTTGAAGGTCGCCGTCGTCATTTTGGAGTCATATCATCTCCAACTTATGGCAATCCTATGAATTAGAGATCTCAGGAATGTCCTGTTCACAACAGGCCTGCTCACCTCTTGCAAATTCAAGCTTGTGGAGACCTTTAGGGAGTCAACCCATCATGCATTTGGTTTTCCTCTTTTCCTCCTACCTTCCACCCTTTCCAGCATCAATGTGCTTTCCAACAAGTCTTGTGTTCTCATGATGTATCCAAAGTAGGATAGCATCAGTTTAAACATTTTTTGCCTTTAGAGACAGATCAGACCTAATTTGCTCTAGGATTCATTTGTTCATCTTTCTGGCAGTTCCAAGGTATCTGCAAAAGTCTGCTCCGGCATCATATTTCAAAGAAATCATTTCCCCCCTGTCATCTTTCTTTACTCCCTGCAATGTATCAGATTCCCTGCCTGAGCAACTTGAGGCTGTCACCATGCTGGTGTTGGAGCTCCCCGGATTTATGGTCCTGGGGGACTTCAATTTGCCTTCATTGGGGGTGAGATCTGAGGTAGCATGGGAGTTCATGGCTTCCATGGCAGCTGTGGTAATTCAGGGCCCAACCAGAAGCAGTGGCCACACCCCAGATTTAGTTTTCTTGCCAGAACAGTGGCAGAGTGATCTGATATTACAGAAATTAGATATCAGTCCTGTGCCATGGTTGGATCACTATCTGGTGACTCTGGACTTTCTGGGGGTGAGGCTTCACCGCAGGGAGGTTGGGCCTGTTAAATTGGCCCGCCCCCAGTGACTGATGGATCCGGATGGATTCCAAAAGGAACTGGGGTGTATTCCTTGGGATCAGTGATACGATTTGCCTGAGGCTCTTGTCGACCTCTGGAATGAGAAGGCAGCAGCAGCCTTGGATGCAATTGCACCACTACGGCCTCTCTGTGCTCATGGGCATCACTCGTCCCCATGGTTTATGGATGAGCTGAGGGTGCTCAAATTTGCAAAGAGATGTTGAGATGCCACTGGGTAAAGACTCAGAGTGAGTCTGACCGAACACTTGCTAGAGCCACTATTAAGGCCTACCTATTGGCGATAAGGGTGGTGAAACATCAATATTTCACTGTCATTATTGCCTCTGCAGATAATCGCCCAGTGACCCTGTTCCGGGTGACCCGGTCCCTCCTCGGTGGAGGGGGGTTGGGCTATGGTTGGCAGGGGTCTGCTAAGGCTTTTGCTGATTGTCTGGCAGAGAAAATCACTTGGATTCCTTCAAAGCCTAATCCCGGAATGGAGAACACAGAGCTGGGGTTGAGTGCAGTCTGGCCATGTTATCTGGGATCGTTTCGATCCAGTTGTCCCTGAGGAAGTGGACAGGCTCCTGGAATCTGTTTGAGCCACTGCCTGTGCATTAGATCCATGCCCCACCTGGATTAAATTATGCAGTTAGTTAAAACTACCAGGGCAGCGACAGGTGGCTGGGTCAAGGCAATTATAAATTCTTCATTGCGGAAGGGGGTCTTTCCAGCACCATTAAAACATGCTTTGGTGCACCCCTCCTGAAAAAGTAATCGCTCAACCCAACAGTGCTTGCTAACTACCAGCCTGTATCCAACCTACCCTTTTGGGGTAAGGTTTTGGAGAAGGCAGTGGCATGGCAGTTACAGGAGATCCTGGATGAAGCAGATTATCTAGACCCTTTTCTGTCAGGATTCAGGCCCAGATATAGTACCAAGACTGCTTTGGTCGTGCTGGTGGCTGATCTCTGGTGAGAGCGGGACAGTGGTCATCCGTCCATCCTGGCCCTTCTTGACCTATCAGTGGATTTCGATACCATCGGTCACGGTATCCTTCTGGGGTGGTTCCGAGACTTGGTGATCCAGGGCACTGTCTTGTCCTGGTTTTCCTCATTTCTGAGGGATTGGACCCAGTCAGTGTGGTTGGAGAGTGAGAGGTCCAGCCCTAGGCCCCTTCAATAGGGGATGCCTCAGGGCTCGGTACTCTTGCCTCTATTTAATATCTACATGAAACCATTGGTTGAGATCATTCATTCCCATGGGGTTAGGCATCATCAATATGCAGATGATACCCAGTTTTATATCTCGGCCCGTGGAGACTCAAGCGATGCAATGGAAGTCCTATCCAGGTGTCTGGAGGCTGTCAGGGTCTGGATGGGGGAACAATGGGCTACAACTGAATCCTGGCAAGACAGAGGTTATGGGTAAGGGATCATGCATTATTTTGGGAGCTATCATCTTTGGTTCTGGATGGGGCTGCTTTGCCCCGAACAGACCCGGTGCATAATCTGTGGGTCCTCCTGGACTTTGCAACTCCTGCTTGAAGAGCAGGTGGCAGCCGTGGCTAGGAAGGCTTTTGCACAGCTTTGGGTCAGCATATAAGTACAAACAAACAATAAATAAATAAATATACTCTTCCCCTTTCATATACATACATGGTGATCAGGAATATAAGTGTACAATTTTGGTCTTGTTCTCCAGTGACACACTTGACAATCTTTTCCAATTCCTTCATTGTTTCCATTCTGAGTCTCTGCCTTCTTCTGACTTCCTGGGTGCAGTCTCTACCTATACATAAGAAATCATTTACTATCTCTATATTTCTTTATTATCAACTTAATGTTATGTAGTTCTTCTATAGTGACCGGCATTGTCTTCTAAATTTTCATGTGCAATCCTGTTTTGGCTTTCACTTCAATTAAAAGTAGTTTTAAATTGTTGTTTTCTGCCAGTAAAATGGTGTCATCTGCATATCTTAAGTTACTGATGCTTCTTCCACCAATTTCCCCTCCTACTTCATCTGAATCTAGTTCTGCTTTCCATATGATATAGACTGAATAAATAAGGAGATAAAATGCACCCTTGTCTGAAATCTTCACTTATAGAAAACCATCATGTCTCGCCATATTCTGTCTTAATGGTAGCTTCTTGTCAAAATATACTATAAGTTACACATCATGATTTCTGCATAATTTATTACTCTGGTTATGGTTACTGGTATTGTAACTTTTATGCTATGTAGATAACTTTTATGCTATGTAGAAGAACCCATAGTTTCTCGAGATCCACACAGTCAAAGGCTTTGCTGCAGTCTATAAAACACAGACTGCTATTATCTACATAGCATAAAAGTTACAATACCAGCAATCATAACCAGAGTAATAAATTATGCAGAAATCATTTGCGCTCAGAATTTCAATAGCCTTAGGTGATACACATAGGCACTTATGAACCTTTCCTGGAGCTATGGTACCAAAACATATGTTTGAGATTAGTTACCAAGAGGAAGCTTAATTCCAAAGCCTGCACAGATTTGATCCATGAGTTTATGAGTATATTTACATAAAATATGAAGGATGTGGGTGAAAATGCTCTGAATCCTCACTCAGATAGAGGTGCACAACAGGGAAATAAGCAGTCCTTTTTTTGCTGAAATCTGTTCTTTTGCGCACACATTTATGGTAAGAAATTCATCCTTCAAAATCAACAACATTCTCTTTAGGTTTAATAATGCAATTCTAGCTTTCAGAAGAAATGAGAGAGAGCTACTGTCATGGGAAGTGAAGTAACATCCGTCTCTGATCTAAACTGTAAACTTCTAGTGATTTTTTCAACAAATATTTTGGATTCTCCACAAATACCAAGGTATTTATTTTCTTTGTATGCATTTGTTAGTATCTGAAAATAGATAGTTAATATACTGGTCCTCAGGCCAGTTTGCTCACCAAAGATAGTCACATATACAGTTATAATTCAGCACTAGTACCTCCTAGAATTTTATGTGCACTAATATCTGCACATAGAAAGTTCACTTTGCTCCTTCCAAATAAATTCCTTGATCAAATTATCATTATCCCTTTATTTCCTTCCAGGATATTCTAATTGATGCTGGAAGGCTATTCCAAACTTTTTCAAGGGTCTGGTTTCTATTTTTGCATAAACTATACCCAGGATTAGATATTTCAGTGGTTCCCAATTAGTGGTACGCGTACCCCCAGGGGTACGCGAAATTGCATCAAGGGGTACGCGCAGCAATCTCTTAACTAAAATATTAAATCCTTAAAAAACAATAATGCAATAACAATTGCCAAAAAATTATTCAATTTAATTAAACGATCAGTAGGTAAGTCAATCATATGCATCAAGCGCTTGCTCCCGCGGCGCGGTTTTCCCACGTCTTGTGTCACCCAATCGAGGCTGCCCTGTTCCCGTCTATTTGTTCATCATTGTCAATCAGTCAGTTCGGTTTATGTCGCGTGAGCGTGTCGCTGTGCTCGTTGTGTTGTTTTAATTGTGAATTAATAAATATCCATCGCACCGTGTCGCGTCGATCAGCCTTATATACCTACCTTGGTAAACGGTAAGATAATGTTTTAAAACTGTGTTTAAATTTGCACTTTGCGGAGCAATCACTGGTTAATTTTTGGGCTGGTCTTAAAGACGTTTATCGTGTCAGCGAAGTAGCAATAAAACATTTACTGCCATTCTGCACGACGTACCTTTGCGAGAGCGGATTTTCCGCAATAACAAACTTAAAAACTAAACATCGTCACAGACTTCAACTCAAAGACGACTTGAGATTGAAGCTGATCAAACTGCAACCAGATTTTTCAGAGTTGTGCAAAGAAAAACGTGCACATTTGTCACATTAATGAAACATGTGTTCTCTGTCATTATAATGTCTTTTGATGATAATAAATATAAAATACACCTGATTTCATTTTTTATTTAATGTTCCTGCAATAAGGGGTATGCAAGTTTGAGGTCTTTCTTGAAGTGGTACGTAGAAAAAACTAATTGGGAACCACTGAGATATTTTTTTGGATCTTTTTGTTTTGTTGCCAATAGATCTGGAGTACCCAAAGACACAAACTTTTTCTGCCTGTTCCAAAATTATGGCTAATTCACATGACAAAAACATATACAGTTGTACCTTGCTTAAAGAGCATAATGTGTTCCACAGGATTGCTCTTTAAACGAGTTTGCTCTTTAAGCGAAACACCATTGTAGATGACCAATTGTGACTTCTGATGGGGGGGATTGGTTTTATTTGTTAAGTGAAGCGAACATTCGCAGAAAATTTTGCGATTTAAGCGAGGCGCTCTTTATGAGAGGTTTGACTGTGCTGCAAGTCCACAAGGTTCTTCTACTAATCGCTATAAAAGATGAAGGGAAATACAGGTCGCTCCTCTTATCTGCAAAATATAAGCTCCTAGACCTACAGCAGATACCTGAAATCATGGATAACAGTGAACCCTATATTTATAATGCAAACAGTGACCTCTAGTAGCCAGCTCTGGCAATGTGCCATAGAATTTATATAATGTATTTCAGGAATTTTTATTCAATATTTTTAGACTCATGGATACTGAACCTGCAGATATGAGGGGCCATCTGTATGTCTTTAGAGGCACAGTGTTGTCCCTGTATCCACTACACATTGGGGCATGTGTATCAATTCATTTTCTGGGAAGATTTGACTGCATTTGCCTCAGCAAACACATAATTGTGTTAAGTTGTTCTTAAACTAATCACTGGAGTCTCCAGCACTAGATTTTTCAAAAGGAAAGAAAAGTATTTGTGCCAACACAATATTTATAAGAAACAAATGAATTCTGGACATGGAGCCTGTGTGAGATTCTGGATTCAAGATTTGATTTCAAATTTCCCATCTCAGTCATGACACTTATTGGGTAACCTTGGAAGAACTTTTCTCCCTCTCTTTCACTCTTGTCTGCCAAAACAGATTAGACAATGTCATCTGCAATTTGAAGTGGAGCTGCCTTTAGAAGTAAAGGTTATTCTATTATCTGCCAATTTGATTTCTGAGCTATACAAATTTCAAATCAGCTTGCTTTTGTTTGGTGACTGGTTATCAGGAGGAAACAAAGGGCTTTGCATGTTGATTCTGCAAAGATGGCAACTATGAAGACTGCATTTCTGTTGCAGTAACGTTTTTACCTCCTAATTCCATTCTGTGCATATCAGCCCTCTCTGCCTCTCAGCTCCTCCAGGAAATGCAATTTCATTGCCAGGATAAGAAGGCATCAAGATTGCATATATTCCTTAGAGGAAGGGCAGGTCAATATGAAGTAAATAGTTCAGACTTTAACTATACTGTATACTCTTTCATTAAATTGTTCCTAGATGAATTAATTTGGATTCCTGCACTGAACATGAGGTTGGACACGATGGCCTTATAGGCCCCTTCCAACTCCACTATTCTACAATTCTAGGAAACAATCCTTGAAGCAACACCGAAAGAATAATTCTACAAAAATGTACAGAAAATAGTTCTGGTGAATTATTCAGCAGCTTTCACTACAGATGCCTTCGCACAACTCAGCACTGAAATTACATCTGAAGTATATCCCTTGCGCTGCTGCAAAGGAAGCAAAATTCTGTCCTAAGCAAAGCTTAGCACAATCACTATAGCATCTTTCACTAAAAGAAAAGTGCTAAAATGGTCCTTACTTCAGAAAATTCTGGACATTATTAGATGACCTTGGTGGACTCTGTCAAGACAGGATTGCAAGGAGGATGTTCTCTTTGAACTAGCTGGCTATTGCATGGACAACCCCCCCCCCCCCATTCCTTCCCAGTTATCACCAATTCTGCTTCAAACCAGTCTCAGGAAACTACATTGCTGCAAATTTGGCCCCAACTGCCAGCAGAAGGGACAGAATGCCCTTGACTCTTGAGAGATACCCTTGGCTATGTTTCACAACGTGCCTAGCTGTGTTCCACTAGATGTGTGCTGAGAGCTTTACTGGATGCAGCATCATGCAGAAAAATACCAATAATCCACTTTTGGTTGTTGTTCAGTTGCATAGTCAATTACAACCCTTTGCGACCCCATGGACCATTGCCCTCCAGGCACCTCTGTCCTCCACCATCCACCTCCAATTGCCCGGTTCTGTGCCCACTGTGTCTACAATACCGTCTAACCATCTCATTTTTGCTGTCTCCTTCTTTTGCCCTCCACCCTTCCAAGCATCAAGGCTGCTTTCTCAAGTGAATCCTCTCTTCTCATTTGATGTCCAAAGTACTTTAGCTTCATCTTTACTATTTGACCTTCTAAGGAGCAGTTAGGGTTGATTTCTTCTAAGACTGACCTATTTGTTCTCCTTGCTGTCCAGGGGACTCTCAAAACTCTCCTCCAACACCACATCTCAAAGGCATCTTATTCTTCTGCGCTCAGCTTTCCTTATGGTCCAGCTCTCACAGCCATACATTACCACCGGGAATACCATTGCCTTGACTATGCAAATTTTTGTTTGCAAGGTGATGTCTCTACTTTTAACTATGTTCCCCAGGTTTCTCATAGTCGCCTTTCTATTTCATGGCTGCAATCACCATCTGCAGTGATCTTTGATCCTAAGAAAGTAAAGTCTGTCACTGCTTCTACTTCTTCTCCATCTATTTTCCAGGGACTGATGGGCCCTGTTGCCATTATCTTTGTTTTCTTGATATTGAGTCTCAAGCCAGCTTTTGCACTTTCTTCTTTCAACCTAAGCAGGATTTTACTTTAGGTCTTCTTCATTTTCTGCTATTAAGGTAGTGTCATCTGTGTATCTCTAGTTGTTGATGTTTCTCCCAGCAATTTTGATCCCATATTGTGTGTCCTCCATCCCTGCATTGTGCATTATGTGTTCTGTGTATAGGTTGAATAAGCAGGGTGATAAAATGCAGTCTTGTCTTACTCCTTTTCCTATTCCAAACCACTCAGTCATTCTGTATTCTGTCCTAACTGTTGCTTCTTGATTCATGTGCAGATTTCTTATGAGGCATATAAGGTGTTCTGGTATTCCCATCTCTTTAATTACTTGCCACATTTTGTTGTGGTCCACACAGTCAAAGGCCTTGGTGTAGTCAATGAAACAGAAGTAGATTTATTTTTGATATGTCTTTGTTTTCTCCATGATCCAGTATACGTTGGCAATGTGGTCTCTAGTCACGCCTCTTCGGAACCCAGCCTGCACTTCTGGTAATTCTCTCTCCACGTGCTGCCGGAGTCTATCCTGTATTATCTTGAGCATAACCTTGCTAGCATGTGGTATGAGTGCAATTGTTCAATAATTTAAACATTCTTTGGCATTACCCTTTTTTGGGATTGGAATGTATACTGATCTTTTCCAATCCTGTGGCCATTGTTGTGTTTTCCAAATTTGCTAGCATATAGAATGCAATAATTTGATTCCATAATCTTTTAGGGCTTAGAAAAATTCAGCTGGGATACAATCATCTCCACTAATTTTGTTGTTTGCAGTGCTTTTTATGGCCTATCTGATTTCACTCTCTAGGATGTCTGGCTCAAATTCAATGTTTTCATCATTGTGATTATCAGGGGTGTTGAGGTCCTTTTTGTAGACTTCATCTATGTACTCTTGCCATCTTTTCTTAATCACTTCTGCATCAGCTAACTCCTTGCTGGTTTTTGTCCCTTATCACGTTCCCTTGATTTCCCCAACTTTTTAAAAAAAGATCTCTAATCCTACCCCTTATTTTGTTTTCCTCTATTTCTTTGCACTGTTCATTTAGGTGGGTTTCCTTCTCTCCTTGCTTTTCTTTGAAATTCTGTATTCAACTGATTGAATGTTTTCTTTTCTCCTTTGTGTTTTGCATTCCTTCTTTCCTCTGCTACTTTAAGAGCCTCATCAGACAACCACTTTGCTTTCTTATGGAATGGCTTTCCTTGCTGCCTCCTGTATGATGTCCTGCACCTCTATCCATAATTCTTCGGGCACTCTGTCTATCAAGTCTAAACCATTAAATCTGTTCCACACTTCCACTGTGTATTTTTAGGGATGTTGTCTAGGTCATACCTGCCTGGCCTAATTGTTTCCCCTATTTTCTTTAGTCTAAGCCTGAATTTTGCAATCAATAGATTATGATCTGATCCACAGTCTGCTCCAGATCTCATTTTTTTGCTGGCTGTATGGAGATTCTCCATCTTTGGCTGCAGAGTATGTAATCAATCTGGTTTCGATGTTGGCCATCTAGTGATGTCCATGTGTAAAGTTGCCTCGTGTTACTGGAAGAGGGTGTTTGCTATGACCAGTGCATTACCTTGTGTTCCCAGACCAAACTTGCCTGTTATTCCTTTTACTTGATTTCCTACTTTGGCATTCCAGTCTCCTGTGACAATGTGGACATCATTTCTTGATGTCTGTTCTATGAGTACTTACAACACCTACAACATGAGGTGTTGTAGGTCCTCATAGAACTGGTCAACTGAAGCTTCATCTGCACCAGTGGTTGGTGCATAGACTTGAATTACAGTGATACTGAATGGTTTTCCTTGGATTCAGATTGAAATCATTGCCATTTTTAAGATTGTATCCTATTACAGTCAAACCTCGCATAAAGAGCGCTTCGCTTAAAGAGTAACTCGCTTAAAGAGCAGCATTTTCTCTGAATGTTCGCTTCGCTTAACAAATAAAACCAACCAAAAACTCGTTTAACAAATAAATTGGGATTCGCAATCCCCCCCACAATTGGTCATTTACAATGGTGTTTCACTTAAAGAGCAAACTCGCTTAAAGAGCAATCCCGTGGAACGCATTATGCTCTTTAAGCGAGGCATCACTGTACTGCTTTTTTACTCTTTTATTAACCATTATCGCCACTCTATTTTTTCTAAGATTTTCTTGTCCACAGTAGTTGATATGGTTTCCAGAGCTGAACTCATCCATCCCTGTCCATTTTAACTCACTGATTTCCAAGATGTCAATGCTTATTCTTTCCATTTCATTTTTTACCACTTCCAGTTTGCTTTGATTCATAGATCTTACATTCCAAGTTCCTATACAGTATTGTTCCTTGCAACATCACATTTCTCTTCTCACTATCCTATCCTCCACCATCTTCTGACCTGATGGGCTCAACATCCTGCTCCAGAGGTTTCATGGTAGTAGAGGGGGAATGGGAGGAGGAACAGGGATAACGAATAGTAGTCACAGAGGAGGAAAGACTTAAAGGGGATTAGAGAAGGAATAGAACTGCTGGGATCCATGGAAGAGAGATAGCAGGAAAATGAGGAGGAGATAAAAGGGGAAGAAGCAGTGGAAGAGGGGAAGAAGACTGAAATAAGGCACCAGAGGAGGCAAACGTGCAGCTACCTTTAGGGTGTACCTTTAAGGCAGACCCATGGACTGGAGAGTTGGTCCAAATGAGTTCCCCTGAGGGAAGGAGAATACCAAGTCAGTGTGAAGATAACCCACAAAACCTTCTATTGGTGGAAATGGGAACAGTGGGAATGACAATGGGCAGAAGCGCAGGAGGCTCAGCAGCTGGCTTGGCTGTTGGACAAGCCTGAATAGAGAACTTAACTGGAGGGGGGAGCATTCAGCCAAGTGCCCTTACTGCTTGCAGCACTTCCTAAAAGGACTTTGAAGGACCTGGGGGATGTATGACAGCAAAGTAAGTGTCAGCAAACCCTGACTGTGTTTAGTTGAGACTGAATCAAAATATTGCTGTTAAAGAGTTTATATAAAAATTGGTGTTTGATATATCCTAAACAAGCATCAGTGTCTTCATCTCCAAGATGGACGAAGAAGGCCAGACAAACTTATATAGATTGAGACTACTTTATTATATGTAACAAAGTTTTATTTCTTAATCATAGAATTATAGAATAATTGAGTTTGAAGGGGTCTTTGAGGCCATTGAGTTCAAAGTAGATCTGACAGATGGTCATCCAATTATCTCTAGAATGCTTCCAGCCTAACTTAAAACTCAACCTATTTGTCATAACAGAAATCTGAAAATGTTGCATTACCAGCAAGTCACTGTGATCAAATCCTGGATCCAGATTGGATACACCTGAACCAACATGAGAGCCATGATTTTTGCCAATCACACTGATCATTTGAACTAATATAGATTAAACAGCTCAGCCTTATCATTTAGGAAGATGTACCATATATTGTTACAGCCATCCTTTAAATAAAGCCAGATCATCTGGAATAAATCAAGCCTTACAGCTTGTCCTCTGGCCTGTCATCTTTTTTGAACAATTATGTCCCAAGCAGAAACTCCCAAAGCTAAAAAAAAAGTGCTTTCAAAAGATTTGCTAGATGGAGATATTAGGTTTCAGACTATCTTTCAGAAAACTGTAGAAGATTCTAAAGGATTCCTCAATAAGAAAATCAACAATGGTCCAGAAACAATATGTTCTCCCAGGGATATTTTGTTTCTTGGCATTAAGTAATGTGGATCTTCCCTGGCTTAGCCAAACTGTGAGATATTCCAAAGGAGAAAGCTCTAAGCAATGGGAAAAATAAATTGTTTGCAGAGATTTTGTACCTGTGTGACTGCTTCTGATTTAGAGGAAGGTAACAGCACTCTACAATTCTTCACCAGGACTGACCAAAACACACCATCCAGAAGTTATACAACCTAGGAAAGTTTTAAGGAACCCTAATAATCAGAAATTATTTTTGCATTACCATTTTCTTAAAAAGATTTCCACACTATCACCAACACATATGAAATTTCTGCATAGGCAGCTAGGAGAGACTCAAATATTTGAGACAGACGGCATATATTATTACTTCATAAATTGGAGAAAAGCTATGTATGCCATAGGACTAGCATTAAAAAATGGTACCAATGCATTGAAGGTTACTCATGAAATCAGTGTTAACTAAAGTCACATATCCCAGTTGCTAAGTTCATGAGACCCATTGTAGCAATTTTAATGTAACACCCAGCTCCCACTAAACACTCCTCCACATATTGGTGTTAATATCACATGCTATCAGATTGCTTCCAGCTTATGACAACTTTATGAATTAATGATCTCCAAAAGGTTTTGCTGTTAACAACCTAACTCAAGGATGGTATACTAAATGTTATGGCAAAATTGAGCTCCTTTTTTCTTGCTGCCATCAAATTCTCCCAGCATTATTGACTTTTCCAGCATGATTATGAATCTATCCTGCATGCAAGGGGGGAAATCATATCAAGCTTACATACATGAACTGATCCCATTTAGCAGGCTATAAAGTTTTAGTTTCTTAGCATCCTTCATTCTTCCACTCTTTATCAACCTAGAAACCCAAAAGAATAACATTTACCTGCTCCTGAGTCATCTTGTGGCTCAGTTTAGAAGTACCAACACTGCTTAATCAGCACAAAATATAACTATAAATATTATCTGTGATAGGAAAAAAAGAACTTGATTACAATAGAACCCTGCATAATGAAAAAGCTCTGTTCCATGGAGCTTTTTGCTATGCGGGGTTTTTTCGTTATGCGAAGCAAATGGATGATACCCTGCACAACAAAAAAAGTTTGTTATATGGAGTTTTGTTGAGGTATACCCCGCTTAACAAAAACCTGTATAATGAAAAAAATTGTTATGCAGGGTATCAGAAATAGTGCACAAATACTTCATTGTATGAATTTTTCGGTATACGAAGCATTCGTTATGTGAAATTCCACTGTACAGTAATACCTCGGATAACGCTAAGCCTTGGTTCCACAAGTCTTGGTGTTATCCGATTTTTAATGTTATCTGATCCATGTTAAAATCCTATGGGATGGATCGGATAACGTTAAAGCTCCATAGAGATACATTGTAACCGCATAGGCTTTAGCGGTTGCTATCCGATCCATCCCATAGGACCTTAACATTATTCGATCCAATTCTCATCCCCAGATTACTTAACGTTATGCAATTTTAGCGTTATCCGAGGTAAACGTTATCCGAGGTATTACTGTATATTAATTGTTTGTGGTATAGAGTGAAACTTTGGTATAGTTCTATAAACAACAAATTCTTCCACTTGAGCTGTTGGTCAGCTTTTTACACGCACTAAGAAGATTAACTTTATGCTTTCAAACAATTTAATTACAGGAAGTGATTAGACAAGTGCTCATGATCAATGCAGGAACAGAATAAACTGTGCTCAGCTAGCAATTGCAGTTATTTGCTTTAAACACAAAATACTGGAAGCCTGAGAAAGGGGGGGTTGTACTGAAAGACATCTGGCACTAGCAAAACATAGATCTAGGTTAGGCAGGACAAATATCCTCCACAAATCAATCACAATCTGTTGATTAAAATATTGTCCCATAATCAGAATACTGGCTTGGAAGCAGAGAATAAAACCTAATTAGAGTTTGGAAGGTGCCACTTACAGAGGAAAAACTTTCTAAAACATTTGCCAGTACAACATTTTTAGCAAAATTAATGGAAGCGTGAAAAATCTGAGATTCAGTCTCTTCAATTATCATTTTCTGGTAAATTCAAAGACTGGAATTTAACAATTTAAGTACAGTACAGGATATTTCAGGAGTTGCCTTCTCTCTTAGGGAAGTTAAAGCAATCCCAACGAAATTCACACTGATTTCTATTCTACTCATAATCAAAACTGGATCCAACATATTATCTTCAAACTGTCTTCTGTGACAGTGATACACCTTGAGCCTTTTTTAATAGAAAGACTGGTGAAATATGAATGAATGCATATTGGGTCATTTTTACTAGAAACACAATTATTATAATCAAGGTATTTCAAAATTATTTTTATTTGTTACATTTCTAGTTTAAAAATTCTGGCTATCTTCTTAGACCCATATCCTCATTCTGGTCCGAACTATGTGATTTACTTACCGGCAACTGCTAACTCACCATCCAGCAATTGATTCAAAAGGTCTACTTTTAGCTGGGACTAGAAATAGAATACTAGACTTAGAAGTCAAAAATCCGTCTAAGCAAAACGTACAGCTTCAAGAGCTTTGCCTAGTTTTCTCACTAGTGACAACAAGAGGTCCACTTCTTTGCTTGGAAGGCAATAAACAGTAGAACACAAATTCACATTCTAGTATGTTAATTTCAGGTAGCAACAGAGTTAATGAACTGAGTCCTATCTACAGCACCTGCCTTAGTATAAAACATCTGTAAGTTTCACATAATGTGATTTTCTAGTTTCTAATTCAATGCAACTCATCGCCATTCATTCATGTAATGATTGCCCATGTAAGATAATTCATCACTATGCAAAATTTTAAAAAATCTTGTCATAAGGAATTTCATGCAGCTCGAACTCAAAATATTATCAAATGCATGCAAACATAATTTGCATATATATCAGTTAAGGCTGCATCTCTAAATGTATGTACCAGGATGCAAATCCTACTGAGCTTCTATTTAGAGCCATGGTGCCCAACGTGGGGCATACAAACCATAGGGGGGGGGGGCAATTTGATTAAGAGGGGCAATTTGAGAATGAGTTATTAACTAATCATGCCTTTTTAGCTTTCCTCAACTTTTTTTGACAAAGGGTAAAGGTCACCCTTGCTTGAAAGCCAGTCGTATCCAACTCTAGGGTTCAGTGCTCATCTCTGTTTGTAGCCAAAGAGCCAGCACTGTCTGGGTTTTTGGAGACATCTCCAAGGACATGTTGCAGGCATGCCTCAACACCTGAGTGCATGGAAAAATGTTTACCTTCCCACTGAACTGGTACCTATTTATCTACTTGCAATTTTTTGCTTTTGAACTGCTAGGTTGGCAGGAACTGGGACAGAGACAGGAGCTCACTGTTGTGCAGTACTTGGGAATTGAACTCCAACCTCCCAGTCATTGAGTTAAGCATCTTAATCACTTGAGCCACCGCAGTCCCCCTCATCGTTCACTTTTTGAATAATAAGAATTATATGTCACAGGGGTGCAGGGGATCAGGACTTTATAGATGCTTAGGTGAGGCATGGCCTATAAAAGGTTGGAAACCACTGATTTAGAGGGATCTACTAATGGAAACTACTTGTGTGGAAATATGCTAATGAGCACCATTCTTTATTCAGCTGCTGTCTTTAGCTTGTCCGTGGAACTTAGTGAGATCACAGTTAAGAAGTTTAAGGATTCATTTCATGGAGATACAGCTCTCCCCTGCCTCTTTGCTACTAAGCCAGACACACCGAGTACACATTATGAATGATGGAGGATGTAAGTTCATAAACAATGAAGGATAATTAATTCATTGCCTGTAGATGAGCTTCCTCCCATTATGACATCCAACACTGAGGCTGTGCCAAACACTCTAATGTGTGTAGACAGTCCAAAATACTGTTCGTCATCTACAGCCTTTGAGATGTACCAGAAGATCACAGGAGTCTACTGTAACCTATTGTAATCCATTTAGTTTTGTTCGACTTACACTAGTTCACAAGAGCTTGCCTAGGATCTGTACAGACGACCTTCTCAAGTAGTGTCTCTGAGAAACAAAACAACTTTTTAAAAATACTCAATCACAGAACTGAATATGAGCCCCTTCTTTTTTTCCTACTCATTCTCTTTACCAGACAACCAATACTGTCATATGCAGATTATGTTTTGCATGTTTACTCAGAACCAAAACAAATGGAGATCGGATTTATTCCCAAGTAAGCAAATGCAGGAATGTGAACTTCACTGCACTCTGATAGGTACCTAGTTGTTACAGCCAAATATTGATAATCCTGAATGTGCATTTTGAATGGCTCTGGTTAAATATTTGGATAATCTTTGTCATGCCATTGTTTGTTACAGATGTAACAAATGGTAGAAATCAGTAAACAACTTACTCTGAAAGAAAGAGTATACAGTAATACCCCGGATAACGATTGCATCAGATAACGCTAAAACTGCATAACGACGACAAATTTTGGGGGAAGATTTGCACCGGATAACGTTCTTTTAAGCGTTATCCGATACAGTCGTTCTTAGCAGCAGGGTGGCTGAAAAGCTGATGGGGGGCTCCCCCGTCGGCTTCCCCAGCCACCCCACAGCTGCGGAGGCAAGGGCGGGTGGCTAGGGAAGCCGACAGGGAGTCCCCGTCAGCTTCCCCAGCCATCCTGCAGCTGTAGATTGGGTCCTCTGATCTCTCTGGAGGAGGCAGGAGACCTGATCTACAGCTGTTACTGGGCTTCCCCGATGTCCCTAGCCAGTGGAGCAAGCCAAATGTCAGAGTTCGAACCCTGACATTTTCGCTTGCTGCACTTGCTGAGGACATCGGGGAAGCCCAGAAACAGCTTGGATCGGGTCTTCCCACCTCCCTGGACCGGGTAGGGGGGAAGGGTCAGGGACCCCAAAATTGGTTTTTAAAAGTCCATTTTTTTACCAATTTTGGGGTCCCAGACCCCCCCCCGGGTCCAGGGAGGTGGGAAGACCCGATCCAAGCTGTTTCCAAAGTTCCCCTACCCTCCTCGAGGCTGTAACAAGCCAAAACGTCAGGATTCGAATCCTGACGTTTTGGTTTGTTGCAGCCTCAAGGAGGGTGGGGGAACTTCAAAATTAGCACGCATCGGGTCTCCCGACCTCCCTAGAGCCGATGCACGCTATTTTTGAAGCTCTCCCACCCTCCTTGAGGCTGCAACAAACCAAAACGTCAGGATTCAAATCCTGACGTTTTGGCTTGTTACAGCCTCAAGGAGGGTGGGAGAACTTTGGAAACAGCTTGGATCAGGTCTTCCCACCTCCCTGGACCCAGCGGGGGGGGGGGGGTCAGGGACCCCCAAAATGGTAAAAAAAAGTCTGTTTTTTAAAACCAATTTTGGGGTCCCTCCCCCCCCCCCGGCCGGGTCCAGGGAGGTGGGAAGACCCGATCCAAGCTCTTTCTGGGCTTCCCCGACGTCCTCAGCAAGTGCAGCAAGCCAAAACGTCAGGATTCAAATCCCGACGTTCTGGCTTGCTGCAGCCCCCATGGAAACAGGGATTTTTTTAATGTTGTGTGATCAATGCATCGCACATTAAAAACCGGATAATGACGAGACTTGTGGAACCAAGTTTCATCATTATCCGGGGTACTAGTGTATTTCTTAAATACAAAGGAGGAATGTGATACAAAATGGTTGTAATTCAATCTTCTATTATTTCAAAGTAGTTTCACCAAGCCAAGTCCATATTTGTTTTGTTTTTGCTTTATGTAGTTGGCTACATAATAGCGGTAATCATTTAAATCATTTCTCTAATCTTTCTCCTGTAGATTTACAAAGCCATACAGCAGGAGAAGTAGCTGCTATGCCTTCCATCTGAAAGAGCTAGACAGTCCTGTTTTGCATGC